>JARFIW010000616.1:3477500-4185000 GCA_036346225.1 Platerodrilus igneus | reverse complement strand
GCGAATTTGTTTATTCCAATAAATCTTCAGAATATTTTTCATTAACTAAATTAATTATGATTATGGTTTATATACAGGGCGTTGTCATTTACTTTCCAGTTTAATCATCGTATTTCTTGTTTTCTTCAGAAAACCGTTTAGTTTTTTGAGCCCTTATGTATTTTATATAAAGTGCGCTATACTATTGATTTTAGCTATCCCTAAATGACCTTATTGACAGCATTTTCCCCCCAAATTATAACAAAAATGTTCGAAAATGTTATTTTTGGCGCCCGACGTGAAGACAAAATTCACATTCGTCCAAAATTATTTTGTTATTATTTTCTACTATATACACAAACACCTAAATTATTTTTACACCCCTATTCCTATTTTAATCTAACCTATTCTATAACTATACACCTATCCATTCCGAACATGTTATGATATTTTCTAAATGACTACTATTTACACAAGCCTCTGTGAATCTATACTCAACATGTTATCTCCCTAATTCTTATCTATCTATACTTTTCCCATTTCTCCTAAATTTACACTACATATTATAATCTACTAATGTTTCACTCCCTATTTATCTATGCTTTTCCCATTTTTGATAAATTTATACGACGTATCATCATTTCTTCATATTTCTCCTGTTTATCTATTCCTATTTATCTTTACTCTTTCCATTTACATATACTTTTCCTATTTTTCATAAATTTATACTACGTATCATCATCTCTTCATATTTCTAATAAACCATTCTTATTTATCTATCCCTATTTACTTATACCTTTTCTTACTTACACCAACCTATGCTAAATATTGTTTTCTTCAAATATTTCTAATAAACTATCTCCTATTTACATATTTCTTCCCATTTCCATCAACCTATACTACTGTTACTTTTTCTAAACCTATCCTAATTTTATTGTTTTCTAATATTTACAATAAGCTTTTATTTACTTATACTTCCAATTTTCATTAACCCATCCTATGCCTTTTGTCGTCTAATATTTCCAATAAGCCCCCTGAAATTCACCCTTTCTCAAATTTTTTTCTATCAATATCAATTCTGACTTTATGTACTTATAATAATTTTTCTTTACCTATAATTTTCAATGTTCCCTTAATAATGCCCTAACTTTATTTTTTCTATCACCTGGACACTTAATACCTTTATTTTCTTCATTTTATTCATCATCTAATTTCCCTTCAATTTTATTTATCTTCACACATTCACCATTTATTTTTAATACTTCATTCTATTTGATGCATTTTCCTTTGTATAATACCTCCTTGCCTTCTGCATTTATTTTGATCCCCAACTTATCTATAATATTCATCCCCTATATAGCGTCCATTTTTAATCCAGGTACAATCACGTATTCATTTTCAAATTTCTCTTCTCCTATTTCACACTTCAGAATCACTATATTACTGAAGCGGGCTACTGCTACCGCGCTTCTTTAATTCAAAACAAGTAATAATAAAGGTCTTTATTATTCACTCTTCACAAGTCTAATTAACAGTATAAGCCTTATTTATAGATGTTTTCAGTCTAATTAACAATGAAGCACTATTACACTAATGAATTTACAAGCACTAATATCTTGTTCAACTAACTTCTTTACCATAGTCCATTAACAACACTAACACAACTATTATTTAATAAGCTCTATCTATTTATGTATACTACAAGCTGCATGTACATTAGACACGTTTAGCTCATATAACATTTATGTATATATACTCTTAGGCTTCCAAAAAGCTCAACTACATTCACTATACACGATATAAGTTATATACGACATTCTTATGTGGACTAACTCTTACATTCATAAGCGGCCTTATATATACCCTGAATTAAAGATATGACTCATTATCTAGTATTTTCTAGAAGGATTCTCGAATCCTGAAGAATACGCTGTGCCTCGGGCGTTTGTATGTTTGACGGGTTGCCTAATAGTGGATCGCAACACTGCCCCCTTCTTTAAAACCGTTACGTCTCGTAACTGTAAATCCATTTTGACGCTAATTCGATGACTGATGACGGTATCGGCAGCTATCTCCTCTGGTGCATCCACCGCGTCGTTGGAAGTAACAGTCAACACTCTTTTCTTGGTTTTGGTAGGCAACCGGTTGATAACAACAAACAAGAACCTGGACGTTGGTTTCCTGGAAAACTACTTCTAGCATATTTCGGACTATCCTCCAATCTAAGCGATCCAGTCCACAGCCCAGCTTGGGCACCGCTAGTCTCGTTACTCCATTTTTCATCATCTGCGCCTTAAGATTTAGCAAAGCTTCCCATAGATGTCCATAACTAGGTCTCTGCCATGAAGAATTTTTGGTGACCAGATAGTAAACAACGATTTTTATCTTAAAGAACCAAAGATTTTCCTACAGTTGGCTGCTGTTGTACTAATTCATCCACACATCCAAACTTTTTCTTGAAAACAACAGCTATTCCCCTTGACATTGCCAAATCTTGAGCTACGCAATGTGCAAGGGAATACTCTTCTGGTGCTCTAAACAGATCTTGCTGTTTTTCAACAACAATGCCAAATCTCGCTTTAGCGGAACCACCATACGCCGCCATAAAGTTCTCAAAATCTACATTTGGCTCATGATTAATAACTTGTCGAACACCATAATCATTATTCAAGTCTTTCTGGTTGTTGCCAGCGTAGGATGTTAAATGGTCAAAGTGTACCACTTTCGGATCTTCTGATCCGGTACACTACATCATTAATTCTTTTTAACACTTCGTACAGCCCTTCCCATTGTCTTTGTAGTTTTGGCGACAATCCACGTTTTCTTTGTGGATTGTACAACCACACTAAATCTCCAGGTTGATAACCACCTTCTTGTGCTCTCGTGTCATATTGTGATTTCATTCGATCGCTTGCTGCCTATATATTCTTTCGGACGTTTTCGTGAATGCTATTTGATCTTTCACGAAGCTTACTAACGTAATCTTCACCTGCGATCTCTTGTCCAGGTTTAAATCCAAACCGAAGATCACATGGTAGCCGCAATTCACGTCCTAGCATTACGCAAGCGGGCGAGTACCCTGTGCTGTCATGTACCGAAGATCGGTACGCCAGTAGGAACAAATGTAAATATTGGTCTCAGTCTCGTTGATGTTCAGAGACAACTTTAGCTAGGTACTTTCCTAACGTCCTGTTCATCCTTTCAACCATTCCATCCGATTGAGGATAAAGTGGCGTGGTTCTAGTCTTCCTGATTCCAAGATGCCTGCAGATGTTTTGAAACAACGCTAATTCGAAGTTCCGACCCTGATCAGAGTGTAATTCCAACGGAACTCCAAAGCGACAAAACAACTACCTCACTAGTACATTTGCAACGGTCTCGGTTTCTTGGTTAGGTATAGCATATGCCTCCGGCCTTTGGGTAAAATAATCCATTGCAACCAAGATGTATTTATTTCCTTTCTCTGATTCCGGAAACGGACCAGCTATATCAATGGCTACTCTCTCAAAAGGATTCCCCACGTTATACTGTCTCATTGAGGCTTTCCGTTTTGTGACCGGGCCATTTGCAGAGGCACACAATTCACATTTCCGGCACCACTTCTTCACATCATCTTTGCAGTTCACCCAATAGAATCTTTCTCTCACTCTTTCGAGAGTTCTTTTCACGCCAAAGTGCCCTCCGGAAATACCATCGTGCAAGTGCTGCAACACTTCCGGCACTCTGCTTCTCGGCACTATCACTTGAAGTCTCTCAGTGCCATCTTCAAATTCTAGGCGCCGTTTCAAGATTCTATTTTCCATCATCAAGGAGTCCCACTGTGCCCAGTATGCCTTCAGGCTCCTACTTAAAATACTAATTTCTTCCCAAGCTGGTCGTTGTCCTCTATTTTTCCACTCAATAATACGTCCCAATTCGGCTTCATTCTCCTGGTCTTCTCGTATTCTTTCGGGTTGCCAAGTATCATCGGTTACCATCATTCTATGGATGACACTTATTTTCTCCTCCATCTTGGAACAATGATTGCAGTCTACCGGACAAGGTCTTCTTGACAGAGCGTCTGCATTCCGATGGCTAGTTCCTACACGATGTTCTGTATCAAAGTCATATTCCTGCAGCCGCTCTATCCACCTTGCAACTTGCCCTTCAGGATTTCGAAACTGCAGTAACCATTTTAGTGCAGCATGGTCTGTTCTCAATAGGAATTTACGGCCGTATAAGTACTTATAAAAGTGCTCTACGGATTTGACGACAGCCAACAGTTCCCTTCTTGTCACACAATAGTTCCTTTCTGGCCGCGACAAGACCTTGCTGAAATACCCAATAACTTTTTCTTGTCCGTCTTGCACTTGGGAAAGAACGCTTCCTATAGCTGTGTTACTGGCATCAGTATCCAACACAAATTTCCCTTCCATCCGTGGGTAACTCAAAATTGGTGCTGTAACTAGTAGCCGTTTCAGTTGTTCAAATGCACTGTGGCAGTCGACATTCCAATCATATTCTTGTCCATCTTCGGTTAATTTCGTTAACGGTTTGGCAATGTTCGCAAACCTAAGTATAAAACGTCGGTAATATGTGCACAATCCTAGAAAACTGCGTAGTTGGTGTATATCTGCTGGTGTAGGCCACTCTTGTACCGTTTTTATTTTGTCAGGGTCAGCTCTTATTCCGGTCTCCGAAACGACATGTCCTAGGTATTTCATCTCTTTTCCAAATAGGTGACACTTCTTGGGGCTCAATGTAAGGTTTGCCCCGCGTAATCTTTGGAATATCTCCTCTAGGTTTTTAAGGTGTTCTTCAAAAGACTGGCCTAACACTATCACGTCGTCTAGGTACACCAGACATGTTTTCCAGGACAGTCCACACAGTATCGACTCAATCAATCGTTTAAAAGTAGCAGGAGCATTGCATAATCCAAATGGCATGACCTTGAACTACCATAATCCAGTTCCAATTGTAAACGCAGTCTTTTCTCTTTGTCGTTTGGCTCCAAGCCTACCTGCCAGTATCCGCTTTTCAAGTCCAAGGTCGAAAACCATTTGGATCCGGATAGAGTATCCAAGTTGTCATCAATTCTGGGCAAAGGATAGCTGTCTTTCTTTGTCACATTGTTAAGCCACCGGTAGTCTACACAAAACCTTGTCGATCCGTCCTTTTTCTTGACAAGCACCACCGGGGATGCCCATGGACTATTCGAGGGTTCAATCACTCCCTGTTCTTCCATATCGGTGATAATTTGCTCGGTTTCCTTACGTTTTGCCAAAGGAAGCCGCCTGGGGTGTTGTTTTATCGGTTGCGCATCTCCAGTGTTGATCTTATGTTGCACAACATTCGTCCTTCCTTTCTCAATATCATCCAGTGCAAACACACCTCGATATCGTCCGACCAGTTCTTTTACCTTACCCAGTTGGTCGCCGTTTAATCCTTGACACGAAGGTATTAACATATCCAGCAATTTCTGTGAGCAACCGTTGGCTGGTTTATCTTTCGTGTCGTCCACACAACGTTTAATATGGCATGCTGGAATGCAACTTCCCACAATCGTGTCTTTCTTCAGGATCACCGTATGCGGATAAATGTTCAACACCCTTACTGGTACCATATTTCGAAACTTTACCAGCATTCTTCCAATCAGTAATCCTCCTGACCCATTCCCGATTCAGTTGCTTCCATCATGCATACTTGTCCTTCCCGGAGCGTACCATCTGGGCGTCCCATTACTATCATTTTCGCCTTTTCGGGTATTTTCATATAGCAAATCATTCGTACTTGCATCGTCTGGTTACTCCTACCTTGAAATGGAATCTCATCATCATCTATCCGAAGCACATTTTCTTTCATGTTTACATAAAACCCATATTCTCTCATGAGATCCATTCCCAAGATCACTTCTTCTGTAATTTCATCCACCAACACTCGATGATTAATTAATTTGTCCCCAATTGTCAACATAACGGCAGTCTCTCCGTGAGTACAAATCTTCCTACCACTTGCCGTTCGGAGGCACACCGATACAGGTAGCACTTTTCCACGACCAAGCAAATCTGGTCTCACAATAGTTCTTGTCGCTCCTGTATCCACGAGTAATCGGACAATCCTACCATTAATTATACCATCGATATAAATGCTGTCCAGACTTCCCATCGACGATGCAGCACGGATGATAATCTCCTGGGCACTACGCTGTGCTGTCGACGTTTGCTCCCTTACATTGACCTGCTTTAACTCAACCGGTTGTTTCTTTGGTTGAGTACAGCGTCTCTGCATATGACCAACTTCACCGCAGCTCCAGCATCGCATACGCCATCTCCGCGGTCGTAATCTTTCCAGCCTTTCCGCTTTTCGCTTTTCAAACACACGGTTGAATATTTTATCTATGCTGTTCTGTGCTTGACCAGGTTCCTCTAAGGCAGACCGAACTTTGTGACTCATCCTGTGTGACGTCTGCTTAGCTGCTTCAAATTCAAGCGCATGAGCCAGTGCGTCATCTAACATTTTTGGCCGTGCTAATCCTAGCGCTTGCTGTATTTCTTTAATGCCATCCACAAATGTTTGAACAGCCAGTTGTTCGAGGAAATTATCTGGTGCCGTTGGATATGCCAATCTAACTAATATGGCGATGTCAGCTTCGAATTCTTGCAGGCTTTCACTTGTCTTTTGCGAGCGGTTCTTAACTTGTGCGTGGTAAACCTGTTGAAGGTGAGCGTCTCCATATCTCATCTCAAGTTTCGATGTTAAGAGGCCGTAATCATTCTGCTGATGGTCGGGAATCGTTTGTAAGATGTTAAGAGCCTCCCCCCGTAGGGCCACTATTAAGGAGATAGCCTTCTCTTTGTTGCACCAACCGTTGGCTATTGCCGCAGCTTCAAATTGTTTCAAATATGTCGGCCAAGGAGTTTTACCATCGAATGTGGGTGGTTTCACTTTAAATTTTGACGGTATTGACTCGCTTTCTACCATGCTTCTTCTTTCTGGAATGTTCTGATTTACAACTTGGTTTGTTAATTCAAGTGGCCGTGTTGTTAGTGAAATCAGTTGTTCTTGCAGCCTCATTACATCTTCTTACATTTTTATCAATTTACTGTCCAACTTTTGCTCAACTGTTTTTACCTGTTTAGTGAAATCTTCTTTCAATCCAATGGAACTTTCCATTAATCTTTGTTCTAACGTGGCTGTATTTTCGCTTAACCTTTCTGTAAGGTTTGATTTCAATTCAACTGACCTCACTACGTTTTCACTTAACTTTTCTTCTATACCGGATTTAAAATCCTTAAGGAAATTCATTAAAGTTTCTGCGTCCATCTTATTTTGACTTCTTGTAACTGGCATATGCAAACTACTTAAATGTCTTTAGACTTGTGTTTTAAATTAATCACTAAATACCCCGCATCTGACACCAGTGAAGCGGGCTACTGCTACCGCGTTTCTTTAATTCAAAACAAATAATAATAAAGGTCTTTATTATTCGCTGTTCACAAGTTAACACTTAACACTTAACCATGAAGCACTATTACACTAATGAATTTACAAGCACTAATATCTTCTTAAACTAACTTCTTTACCATAGTCCATTAACAACACTAACACAACTATTATTCAATCCAAGCTCTATCTATTTATGTATACTACAAGCTGCATGTACATTAGACACGTTTAGCTCATATAACATTTATGTATATATACTCTTAGGCTTCCAAAAATCTCAACTACATTCACTATACACGATATAATTTATATACGACATTCTTATGTGGCCATTTCGAATGGACCTGCACCTTGCCGAAGTTCTAAATTACTAGAACAGGTGAAATGGCTTGCGTCTTCTAATGAGCTAAAGAGCCAAACTACAGGTCCAACCAAAGTAGTAGGGTCGTTAGTGAGGAACCAGACTAAGACAGGTCCCCGAAAGAGGGCAGCGGCTCTTTCGGTACTTAGGTTGGCAGAGACCATAGGGGTCGGTATGGCAGTCTAAGACACACTACCGCGATGTGGAAGGCAACGGGAAACCACCACATTATCTCCCAAGTACACAGCGTACTTAAATTGTAATAAACCTGATGGCATTCCCTGGGGTAAAAGATTCCGGAGTTAAAATAGTTCCCCATTCGGATCTCCGGGAGGGGACTACTTCGGAGGATGCGATCGGAAAGAGAGTCGGAAACATTCTGCGAGTCGGAGCGTAGAATGTTAGAAGTATGAAGCAAGTAGGTAAGCTAGAGAACCTAAAAATCGAAATGAATAGGTTATCACTAGACATAGTAGGGATCAGCAAAGTTCGGTGGCCAGAGGCGGAGGATTTTTGGAGTGGAGACTTCAGGGTAATTCATACAGGAGCAGAGGAAGGAAATTTGGGTGTGGGGATAGTTATGCGGAAAAAGATAGGATACTGTGTAGAAAATTACTTACAAAAGAACGAAAGAGTAGTCATGGTTAGATTAGAATCTAAACCGGTAAACACAGTAATAATACTAGTATACATGCCCACCTCTAGCTACAGTGACGAAGAGGTAGAAGCCATCTACAAAGATATCGAAGACATATTAAGATACGTAAAAGGACATGAAAATTTAATAGTTACGGAAGATTTTAATGCTGTGGTAGGTGAGGGTAGGGAAGGAGCGGTAGTGGGTTTATTTGGCTTAGGCACGAGAAACGACAGGGGAAATAGGCTGGTAGAATTTTGTGACAAGAACAATTTAATTATCACAAATACATTATTTCAACATCATGCTAGAAGACGATATACGTGGAAGATGCCAGGAGATATAGGAAGATATCAAATAGATTACATTCTTGTTAGACAACGGTTAAGGAATCAAGTAAAAGACTGTAGAAGCTACCCAGAAGCAGATATAGATACTGACCACAACATCGTAATTATGAAGGCCGCACTTAAATTTAAGAATATGAAAAAAAGGAGCAGAAAAAGGCACTTGGACTTAGAGAAACTAAAAGATAAAGATATCCAAGAAAGATTCGAAAAAAAGTCAAATGAATTGCTGAATGATATCGGGAAAATATCTGAAACTAAGGAAGTAGAAACAGAATGGAATAACATTAAATTCAGCCTAGACATGGCGGCCAGAGATATTCTGGGCTATACACAAAAAGAAAATAAGAAACCATGGATAACAAAGGATATCCTGAATTTAATAGAAGAAAAATGAAAATACAAAAATGAATCAGACGAAACAGGAAAACAGAGATACAAAGCCATAAAATGGGAAATTATTCGAAAATGCAGGAAAGCTAAAGAACAGTGGATTGATGAAAAGTGCAAAGAGGTACAAACGAAGATGGAAATAGGAAAGACAGACGAAGCATAGAAATTAATTAGAATGAATTTTAGGGATATAAAACCGTACAGAAAAAATATAAGGGACGCACAAGGAAACGTCATTATAGAAAACGTAGAGAAAGTGGGCAGATGACAGGAATATATAGGGAATTTATATGCAGGAGAGGAACTAACTGCATTAGAACAGGAATCAGACATTGAAAATGAGGACTTGGGATATCCTATACTTAGAGATGAGTTTGAACTAGCATTAAAGAGTCTGAAAAATGGTAAGGCGCCGGGTACAGATAAGGTGCAAGCGGAAACTCTAAAAGCCGCTGGACAAGCAGTAACAGAACGTCTCTTCCAACTTGTAAGCTATATGTATGAGACAGGCGAGATACCCAAAGATTTCAAACGTAGCATCGTAGTAACTATACCAAAAAAGAAAGGCGCGGATAGATGTGAAAATTTTCGAACAATAAGTTTGACAGCACATGTGTCAAAAATATTAACTAGAATTGTGCAAAGACGAATGGAAAAACGGGCGGAAGAAATACTAGGAGAAGACCAATTTGGTTTTAGGCGAAACAGGGGAACACGGGAGGCTATTTTAGCTCTGAGAGTGATAATGGAGAAAGCTTTCGACAATGTAAAATGGAAAAAAATGTTTGAAATTCTCAAAAAGATTGGAATGAGTTATAGGGATAGACGAATAGTACATAGCTTATACAAAGAGCAAACAGCAATAATAGAATTAGAGCAGGAACGTAGAGAAGTAAACATTAGGAAAGGGGTGAGACAGGGATGTGCCCTATCCCCATTGATTTTTAACTTGTACATAGAAAAGGCAATGATTATTGTCAAATGCAGGAAGACATTTGGAATTACTATGCAAGGACAAAAAATTGATATGCTTAGATTTGCAGATGATATAGCGGTATTAGCGTCTAGCAAAGAAGAGTTAGAATCTGCTCTTAATGAAATGGAAACGGTTCTAATAGAGAGATACGGTATGAAAATTAACAAAATAAAACTAAAGTTCTAGTATGCAAAGGTGGGGAAAATAAATCAAAAACAAGAATACAAGTAGGTAACACGAACTTACAAGAGGTGTAAGGATTTCTGCTACTTAGGAAGCCAAATAACGCAAGATGGGAAAAGCACAAAAGATATAAAACAAAGATTAGCACAAGGTCGTGCTACATTTAACAAGGAAAAGCAACTACTGTGCTCAAAGACCACAAACATAGAAACAAGGAAAAGATTGCTTAAAACATATGTGTGGAGCACAGCACTGTACGGCTGTGAAGCCTGGACAGTAGGAGAAGCGGACAAGAAAAAGGTAGAAGCCTTTGAAATGTGGTGCTACAGACGTATGATGAAGATATCATGGACAGACAAAGTTAAGAACGAAGAGGTACTAAAAATGGTAGGGGAAGAAAGAAATATGTGGAAAACGGTAAAAAATAGGAGAGATAGGATGATAGGCCACATACTACGGCATGAGGGAATAGTGCGGAATATATTAGAAGCAGAGATCGGAAAAAAGAGAAGAAGAGGCAGATCTAGGTTAGACTACTGCACACAGATAGTAAAAGATGTAGGCTGTAGGGGTTTCAGGGAGATGTGTAGGCTAGCCCAGAATAGAAATCAATGGAGGTACGCATCCAACCAATCCCAAGATGGATAAACTAATGACGAAAAAATAACTGTGCTTAAATATGATTATTATAAGTAACTACAAGAATTGGTTGGGCAATATTGTCGAACAATGTTAAGTGTGAAAGGATTTACCGGAAAACCATTATTTCGGCAAACGTCTAAGTGTTGGGGGATCTTGATAGCCACAGGTTGCTTAACCCCCTTCACTGAATTTTGGTGAAATAGGGTTTAAAATTGGAAAACAATAGAAGGGAAACGAGCTGTATACACATGCTGTGTGAGAATTTCAGGGAATTATGTAGACTAGCTCAGAATATAAATAAGTGCAGGTACGTGTCCAACCAGTTTTGAGACGGAAAACCTAATGACGAAGAAATAAGCGCAGATAAATCTGATGATTAGTATAAACAACTAGTTGTTGGTTGCGAAATATCTGCATCTAATGTTGACTGTGCGAAAAGATATATTGGAAAATATATTAAATCGGTAAATGGTTAAGTGTTGAGGGAACTTGGCAGCCACAGGCTGCTTACATCCCTTCACAATCACTGAAGGTAGGAAAAATAGGGTAGATAACTGTAAAACAATAGAAGGTGACCGAACTGCATCTAACAAGAAAGAACAGCGCCTATGAGGAAAGACAACAAACATAGAACAAGAAGAAAATTGTTGAAAGCATATGTGTGGAGCACAGCACAGTATGCCTATGAAATACGGGCAGTCTGAAACGCAGACAGAAAAACGGTAGCAGCCTTTTGAAATGCTGTGCTTCAGATGTATGAGGACGATAGCATGGACAAACAAAGATAATAACAAATAGGTTATAGAAATAGTAGGGGAACAAGGATATCTGGGTAAAAAGAGAAATAGAAGGGCGGAATACGTTCTAAAGCATTTTGGGGAATAGTATGGGATATATTACAAGCAGAGATAGGAAAAAAGAGGTAGATCTAGACCTAGATCAGATAGTGATAGATGCAGACTGTGCAAATTTTAGAGAAATCTGTAGGTTAGTTTAGAATAGGAAACAATGCCATTAAATTATACTTCTTCATCGGCATTATTTTCTTCATTAATTTTTTTCCTCTTTTAATAAAATCTTCTGAGACGAGCGATACCTCTGCCCCGGTATCTATGAGTATCCTAATTACTTTATCCTCTACTTTTAAATTAATTATAGGCACTAAATTTGTACTAAAATCATTTTCCATTTTCAGTTTTATGAATTCCCGCTGGTGTTTATATTTGTTTATTTCCGAGGGCTTATTTGGTTTCTCTTCTATTAAAATTTTGTATTTGCTGTAGATGGGCCTGGTCGATTCGTGACCTCAGCATAGGTACCATTAATCTTTCTTGCTTCCGTTAATCCTTCCTCATGCCCTTGGTTATTTTGGCTTTGGTTATCATTCCTAATAGGGTCTCTCCTGTTTGATTTTTGCCATGGTCGATTTCTCACATTACAATTATTTCTCGTATTACCGTTGGAGTTGTTTCTATGATTTCATCTGTAATTATGATTTGTTCTTTCATATTGTATCCTGTTGCTTGGCATCCTTCTATTCATTCTCTCTGATTTTTTCTGTTGAGTAATCGTTCGACTTTCTTCTCTGCAATTCATTCCCATATCATCGTATCACTGCAAGTATTCTAAGAATATGTCACGATTCATGATGTTCTGTAGAGCGATGTACTGCCTCTCCTCTACTTCAAAATGTGCTGCCAGATATTTAATAATTTGTTTCTCTTCCAACGGAGGATCTAACTATTTTGCTTTACTAAATTTCTTAATTACATATTGTTCCCTGGTCATACCAAAATTTTTATTGTATCTTCCCATAATCAAATCATCTCTCAGCTTATATTGTTGAGTATTCCCCCAGAATTGTGTCAAAAATTTGTTCTCAAAATCTTGAAACGTTGTTAATTCATCTTTGATCAAATGAAACCATGTTTCTGCATTACCTTTTATCATAGCTTTTACTAAATTTAACTTAAACTGCTCATCTGTTATGCCCTGCGTCAGTGTTTTGATGTCTTTTAAGAATAATTTTGGATTAAGTTTGTTATCTTCTGAAAATTTCATATACTGATTCAATGTTATATTTGGGTGATTCAATCTTAAGGGTTCCTGATTATATGTTATCCTATTCCTGCCAAAATTCATTACATTAATCTTTATATCCTCAATTTCTTTATTTACTCGGCTAATTTCCATTTCATAACTTCTTTCAATATTCTGTACTTTTTCCCCTAAATTCATAATTTTTCCATTTGTTTCTCTTTCATTGGCTTTTTGTATAGATGTACTTTAATAACTTCATCTCTTACGCAGTCAATATCTTCCATAAGATTTATCACTTTATTTTGTGTTTGGAAACGTATTTCTTCCACTCGCTGATTTGTCTCCCTAAGATCATCATTCAATTTATCTATTCTGAAACTTAAATCTTCCCCCAATTTATCCAAATTTCTTTCAAACTCTAGCATAGCCTTATCTATCATATTTTTCATGATCTGTTCGTTCCTCTCCGTCATATTAATCAAGGCCTGTTCATTCTTTTCTGTTATGCTTATTATGGCCTGGTCATTCTTCTTCATACTGTCATTTAGTGCCATTAACATTTCTATTATTCTCGAATCTTGGGTGGACCGGTGTTCTTCACTCTGACCCCTCTATAACATTTTTTCTGCAGCTTCCATTGATGTGTCCTGTAAAATCACACTTTCCTGTGAACCTATTTCTATTCCCTGATTCCTTAATGTCTCTCTCATTTCCTTCATTCTTTTATCCATTTTTATTACTCTCCTACAATTATTTTAAATTCAAAATAGAACCTACGTTTTCTTTGCCTTTAATTTTTACTTAAGTTATTTTTCTTTAACCTCACGTTGATAAGCACATATAACTTGAGGTGTGTTATATTTTGATCCAGCCCTCTTTGGTGACGCCATATAACTGTAATTAGATATTTTAGTTTAGTTCAACGTTCCGGTCGCCAAATCTCTTTGTTATAAGATATTTGAGTTCAGCCCCACGTTGTTGCGACACATAACTTTGTTGTGATACTGTAACAATACTCCTATGCTCCCTTTTTATGAATTAAAAAGGTAAAAATTTTTAAACTGTCAATTTTTAATTTTTAATGTATAATTTTAATGGCGTTGGCTAGCTCAGTTTTTGAATTACGCACGGAACTTGCGACAATACGACAAGCAAAGCCTTTAAACTTACCATCTACCTTTCCTAACTGTTTCAATCTTTAAACTAAAACACCATTAAGCACAAATTATTATAATGTTCTCAAAAATATTTATAACGTATGAAATGGTTAAAATTCTTTAACTAGAATTTTCTTCTATTAATTGAATAAAAATTTTATTAATTATCATTCCCAAAGATGATCAAAAAAGTCAGCAACATCCCCATTATTATTAATTACTAACTGAAGCCTGATGAACGTTTATTTAACCTCTTTTGTAATTTACGTAATTTACAACGTATACTCAAAAATTAAATCTTGCCGACCCCTCACATAAATGATCATGAAAGCAATTTTTAAAGTGTTTAAATTAGTAATATTTAATTAAATGTTAAATCTTAAGTTATTCAGTTTGGCAAAGTGCAATGAAATATCCACAAATAAAATAATAAAATAACAAACATTCAGATTGGCTAACCTGTTGTTTTTCAGCTTAAATAAGTCTCTGGCCCAACCGTTTTGTGCATCCCTCATAACATCGCCTTAAATACACTAGCGTACTCCATTAAATTCCTTGACCATTAATCATTGAAGTAAATGCATGTTGCATAATCGCCTCAGCATTTATTTAAACTTGTTCCCGTATTTATGTAGACTGGATTCCAGTAATTATTTAAATTTGTCTCCCGTAATTGTTTAGAGCTGTCTCCCGTAATCATTTAGACTTGTCTCCAATGATTCTTTAGATTTGTCTCCAGTGATATTTTAGAATCTTTTTTATTAAGGTTAATATTTGAATTTACATTAAAGCAACTTTTAGTTACTTACGTTTTTTTATTTAAAGAAAAAACGACAAACCTCTCAATTTTCCATTTCAGCGGTATTATTTTACACTTCACAATTACTCACTTTACGTGGATATTTTTGTTTTCATAGACGTGAACTATACTTTACTTAATTATGAACTGATTTGTTTACAAATCTGGTCATATTTAAATGAACCGTCTATCTATTGACAAGCGCAAAGTTTGTTGTTTCTGTACAAACTTTTATACCAGGTTTACGGATATTCCATGGTATTATTATTGTATATGAACATTAACACGTTCCTCTTGTCACGTATGATTTCGAGTTAATAGCATTGATTCGCTTGGATTTTCATACTTCTAGATAAGTAAACCATTGTTTGTCCAAATAAATTTGGTGAACTTTGATTTTAAATTACCATGCCTTGCTTGTTTCCAATAAATCAGGTGTCGATTTTAATTCTCTAGTCGCGTAGACGAATACAATGTATGCCTTAAATTATATGCGTTTTCTATCCTACACATTATTAAACCTGCTTGTTTTAATTGGGATTCTTGATGTAATAATGTTGCGTTATCCACGCGTGTCGCGTTTCAGCTTGCATTTATGTTATTTAACGACTTGTGGATTTGTTTTATTCAAATAAATCTTCAAAATATTTATTCATTAACTGTATTAATTATGATTATTATTTATATACAGGGCGTTGTGATTTACCTTCCAGTCTAATCATTGCATTTCTTGTTTTTTTCAGAAAACTGTGTCGTTTTCTGAGCCCTTATGTATTTTAGGTGGAGTGTGCTATACTCTTGCTCCTAACTACCCCTAAATGACCCTATTAACACAGCAATATATATATATATATATATATATATATATATATGACATTTGACATTTATCAAAGGTTCTACAAAGGTAGTTCGTTAGTGCTACTGATAAAACTATAAATTTTCCATTTTATCAAGCTATACTAAAAGTTAAAAACACTACGGTTAACAAAGATTGATGAATAGTTACTTGTTGAAAGCATAAATAGGATATTACGTACTAGAAGTACAGCGTTTGAAGTTTATAAAAGCATTATTATTTGTTTGCATATACGAAGGGTATCTAATGCATCTTCGGTTGAATGTGTATAGGTTTTGTCTTCAGTTTAGCATTTGTAATTTTTGCAAGATACTGTATGCCAATTATAATTTTGAGTTTCCTAAAATAAGATATGTTTAATACATTGAAAATATAAATCAATATAAAATTTTTGAAATGTCAAATAATATGTAAAATAAAACAAAACTGTTCTAAAATAGTAGTTAAGTAGAATTAAGTTTTATATGTTGAATGCACCCCTTATGTTATATTAGTAGTAGGCTAGAAATAAGTTTGTTTTTTTTGTTGTTGTCTAGGTGATAATTGTTTTAAAATGAATTAATTAAAAATTTTTGAAAAAGAGAGTTTGACTAAATTTTGGGCCATTGAAAAATTGTTTTGGCTCAAGAGCTTGTAATTAAAAATTGTTAAAAATAATAGACGTGTTAATTGTGCATGCATTTTGATTCAAAATAATAAGGAAGGAAAGTGAAAAGTTATACGACGAGGATAAATTCCAAAAGAGGAATTTAAATATATACCAACATCGGGGCATCCTTTGTTGTGGTTCAGGAGTTGCAGCTGATCAATTTTTAATTGGTGACGTATAAGGTGTTTGTAGTTTGTAGAGTAATAAAACAATTAGTGGTTGAAGGAGTTTCCATAAGAGAACCTAACTAGAGGAAAACATATTTGTATTTTATATTAAAACTTATATATTTAGGTACTCACTGAAAGCGTTCAAGGCAACTCTGTGTATCCTGTATCCAACCCTGTACAACCAGACACATTCAACGGAGTTACAGGTATAAAAGTTAATATTATCTACTCTTCATATTAAGTAATTTGGAATAAATTAAATTTCAACGTTAACCAGAATAAATAATTGCAGAACAAATTTATCAATCTTTGTTTAATCGGTATACGAAAGCACAACTTAGAGGTTAAATTGATTTTGATCGTATACGCTTTAGGCGTCTGTGTTTCAATACCTGTAAGGATAAAGAACCTACTTCTCCTTACAGAGTTAAAATCCTAGATTCAGTTTCCTGAGAGAGAGTTTCAAAAAGCCGTGGAATAATTGAATTGAGAGAGTTTTATTTTATCAATTACAGACTAACACCATATTACAGGTTGCACCTATTATTTTACTCTTATATTAAAGCATCATTACACATAAAATATCAACATACATAACATAATATATATATATATTGCCGTGGAATATGCCTTTAGGTCACGGGAACTGGTACTTTCTAAAAAACGTTTGAGCCCCACAGATTAGGCGTCATAAATTGCCGTGAAACTCTGCTTAGCTCCGTACCTCATCAGTTTTCAAAAAAAATTTTCAAAAATATAAAATTTTTACAAAAATTTTCTTACCCGAATTCTGCTTTATCAAATTAATTTCTTCAGCAGCTTCCCTGGCTAGCTCAGCTGTGCCTCTTCTCGGATACCTAAATTTACTATCATTCTCTTTATCGTTCACACACCATTTAATAAAATCACAAAATAATACAAGAATCATACAATATTTATTTACCACTATTTACAAATAATAATTCATGGTTATGTACACTTCGGTACTCAAGTTACACCTCAATAAATGCTATCTTTGTAAAGTCCTTGTTTTTTAAAATTGAAATTTCAAACACATTTAATGCAACAGGAGTAAATGGGCCCCAAATAATACCTTATCTTTTTTTTTTATTAACGCACACTGGAGTATGGTGAGCTCATAATAACCCAGTTTGCATACTATTACTACAAACTTAAAAAAAAAACCATGTACTCTTAACAATTAAATTTAAATTCATCAAGAAATTTTATAAGCTTTACATACACCTTTTGTTTTATATCCCAAAATACCATAATAATAGTCAGTTCTTTTGTCTAAATAATAATGGATCATTTGCTAGACTCTGTTATACCTAATTTGAATTTTAAAATGATTTTTCTTGTGAAATATGTGGATGACATCTTGTGTTCAGCTCCACCTGAAAAGATACCACATATTTTAGATTGTTTCAATACCTTCAATCACCATCGGAAGTTTACCTATGTAATTGAAGTTGAAGGTAAAATTCCATTTCTAGACACTCTAGTCATCCGAGATTCGGCAAATAAATTGTTATTTGATTATTATAAAAAACCCACGAACTCTGGAAGATATATAAATTATTTCTCCAATCATTCTTTTGGCCATAAGATTAACACTGCACTTGCTCTAAAACACAGGATACAGATGATCGCAGAACCACAGTTTATAAAGAAAAACTTACAAATTTTAGAAATGACCCTTTGCAATAATGGATACCCCAAACAACTGGTTAAAAAATTAGTTTACACCAACATACATTTTGGCAATATTGAACCCAAACCTAACACTTTTGATTTATAAAAAATTACCTTTTATACAAACTTTAACTTTAACTTGTTAGCAAGAATTTTACATCAACCAAATCTCTCAATAGTAAATATGTATGAAAAATCAATGAGAAACTTTTTCACAAAATTAAAAGACAAAACTAACATACTATTTAGAAGTAATGTTATTTATAAAATAACTTGTTCCTGTGGAAAGACCTATATCGGTAACACCACCCAATGGTTAAAAAATCGTATTATTCAACACAGGTCTGATGCAAAATTACATAAAAACAGCTGTGCTTTGTCTCAACACATTAGTAACACACTTCACACTCCAAATTATAAAGAGGTAGTTATCTTGGATTCTGAAACTAATTATAAAATGAGACTTTTTTTGGAGGCTCACAATATATACAGTGAACTTAATGCCATTAACTTCAGACAAGATACACAACATTTGCATCTCATATATAAAAATTTGTACAGGATTTCAAAAAAAAAAAAAATAACAAACATTTAATAACAACCCGAATGTCACCTAATTAGCTTTTTATTATAACTTAATAGGCTACATATGATTAACGCATTCTTTTCAAATTTTTCAGTCATTACTTGTCACTTGACATTATAATATGTATTAATGACAATTTTCTATTAAAATGACTTTGTACACCCTAGTGAGTGCTCCATTTTGTTATTTTGATTTGGGACCTCACCATTTCAATTTTGGTGGTGTTTAACTATATATATGTATTTCTGCATTAACAACTTTTAAGTAAATATTTTTAATCTTTAACTAACTGTCATTCTATATGTCAATTTTTTGCAGTACCTTTGAAAAAGGCAAAAGCCTTAGCCGAAACGTAAGGTCTTAATTAAATGTTGTGCTAAATACAATATTGGATTTTGATTTAGACCACATCATCCCAATTTTTCATCGATAAAACTAATTTAAAAAAACGTAATATATATATATATATTATGATTTTAGGATAATCTAACATTGTCAATCATATCTGACAGTGTCAGGTTTTGATATATGTCAGATATAGACGGGAAGCAACGCTTAAAATTACGGCTATAAGCCAACTATTTCAATATTTTCAAAATCGAATTTGTGTAACTTTTCGATGGCATGTGCAGCCAAAACGGTCTAGAGGTTCTTGGATGTTTCGGCTTTTTTTATTTAGAAATAATTTAAAAGCGTTTAAGTTTTGGACGTATTGGCTAAATTCAGGCCTTTGTCAATTTTATTTAGATTATGTTAAAAACATAATATATTACACTACTTAATATTGTAAAACGGTTTTGAGGGAGTTCGAAATTTGACGCTACGCTACTGGTTCTCTTTAACAACTTTCCCAACAGGAAGGAACTTTAAATTAAAGCCATAAGGGTTTACTGGAAACGTAGTTATAGGTAATTTACTAATAATAAAACCTTAAGATTTCAGAAATCTTTGCAGAAGCGGAGCGCTTGTATTTATGATAGCCGTACTTCTAAGATGTCTTAATCGCTAAGAATAATTTTGCCTTTGACACAGCCTTTATTAGTAGATATTAGTAATACCACTATTTACATTGTTAGGGCTGTAGTTGGTTTGTAGAATTCAATAACAGAGGAAAACAACAATATCAGTTCCAATAATGAGAGCACTCCCTAAGCGTTGTTAATCTAATAGACTGCTGCTCCGCAATAATAAATTATCTACTCAAACAACGTTTAATTGTCATGCCCAGTTTGATTTATTGCAAGGAATCGTTCTGGAAAGCTAAATGCAAAGAAGTAAATTATAATTGCAACCATCAATTGCAATTATGGATGTATTTGCTGTGCAAGCAATTCACCGTATAAAACATAATTCAAACGAAAATGATCCAGCAAAATTGGAAAATATACAAATAAACGTCTGCTCGAATAAAGTATTTCGATCGATAATGCACTTAAGGCATAAACCGATCAGACTGTGCCAGGGTTCTGACCTTTGTTGCTGAAGTTATTAAAGCCAGGGAACTTTCTAGGAAATAAAACATCTGTTGCGCTGCTATGCGGCATGTGAGTAAAATGTTTTCAACAATTAACCCCTTGCATTGATACATAACAAATTGGTTTCGAGATTTTTAAGAAGAATAACTATTTATCAACACAGTCATAAATTGCAGTAACGGTTACTTTTAAACAGTGTAGCAGGTAGTTTGAGCAGTATATTGCTTTTGTATTTGCGATTTTGTAAAAACCTTTGTACATTGTCTTAGCAATAGTTTCAGTTAAAATCTATAAGCTCTTGAAATAAATATAAAGTGCCTAGCTGTTAATTCATTATGCTAAACTATTGGAAAATCAGCAAAGCAGTCGCATGGAATGAAAATAATGTAAAAGTATAACTCTTTCCCACAATTTTCTTTTTTCAATGTAACACCTCTAAATATGTATTTCGATCAGTAAGTGGTCATCGTCAGTAAAAAACAGCTAGCTGGCAATTGCGAAACTGACAGTTAAACTGAAATTAAAGCTAGTGTCGCTTCTGTGGATATTCTTTTTACCGATCAGGCTAAAGCAAAACTTCATAATTACTAAAAGAACTATTTTTTTGGTGTTGCCTTGAATTATAAGAATTTTAGGAAATGTTGATTTGAAATTTAATTATATTTGTTCATAATTGCCATCTATAAAATTTACTATGTAGTTTTGATTCAATTTTGTACTTCCACACTTAGTAGTGTTGGTGATTTATCACTTGATGGAGGTTTTATTTACTTTTGCCATAGTACAGAGATTGTTCCGAAATTATATCAATATAATAGCTTCGATTACTTCATAGGGTTCTTGGAAACTATTTCACTCTGATGAGGCTTAACAAAGCCGAAACCGTCGGTCAGTGGATGTTTCTTCCCCTGTGAAGTAATAAAGCTAATGTTTTGTTAATGGCTATATAACTACTAGCTCGATTTGTATTCGTCAATAGGCTCTATTATTTTCATAAAGTTTGTTTACAGATACATCTTATTTTATATATTGTTCTACACAATTTCTTATTGCGCACTGCAAATAACTTGTCTTTTCTTATTTGAATTGCCTTGGACATGAACCCGGGTGTCGCCACGAGAAGGTTTGTTACGTTTGCAAATAAATTTTGCTGTAACATTCCACAAATCTCAAATAGCCAGACGTACTTGTATAGCCATCTATAAAATTTACTATGTAGTTTCGATTCAATTCTGTACTTCCACACTTAGTAGTGTTGGTGTTTTATCACCTGATGGCGGTTTTATTTACTTTTGCCATAGTACAGAGGTTGTTTCGAAATTATACCAGTATAATAGCTTCGATTACTTCATAGGATTCTTGGAAACTATTTCAATCTGATGAGGCTTAACAAAGCCGAAATCGTCGGTCAGTGGATGTTTCCTCCCCTGTGAAGTAATAAAGTTAATGTTTTGTTAATGATTATATAACTACTAGCCCGATTTGTATTCGTCAATAGGCTTTATTATTTTCATAGAGTTTGTTTACAGATACATCTTATTTTATATATTATATATATATATATATATATATATATTGCTATGATAAAGGGTTATTTAGGGTACATTGAGTCGTAATGGTTACCCAATACTTGTAAATAAAACTAGGAGCTAGAAAACCGCATTCATTTAGCATTAAAAATACGTGATTTGTATATTATGCAAAGAGCAAACATTTAACACCCTGCATAGGGATCGCAAGTGACTTTAACTAATGCCGAGTAGCATATTATTCAGCAATACACACACATGCAGCAACAGAAATAACTCTACACGCAATCAAACTTATCCTAAACCAAAAATATTCATAAATTGTAAAATTAATACGCGAGTTATGTATCCCCCAATTATATATATGTATTGAATATATTGAATCTAATAGGAATTATTAGAAATTGTAAAATAAAGTATAAGTTCATTGCAACATTGTAATACAAGGATAACCCAGAGAGGTTATCGACAGTTCATGAGAACGGAATGCAACTTTGCATCCGAGAGGGCAGTGATACTGCAGGCGGCAGGTCACAGGCGGTTAACATACCGCAATTACTTAGAATTAAGATTGTTACATTGTAATAAAGTGTACAATTAAGAGAAACGCAGACATAAGATCTGCAAGTTCCCACAGCTGTGTGAGGGGCAGGTTATTATAAAAAAGCCCGGGAGCTCAAGACCCGGCAGTTAGTTTTCGAACTCCATACTTCGTTGTTCAAGCTACTCAATTGAGTCAGTCTTTGAACTCCATACTTCGTTGTTCAAGCTACTCAATCGAGTCAGTCTGAGTATTACAGCTTTTGCATTGTTGTCTACCTAGACTACTCGCCCAGTACAATTAATTATTTTTATTAAAGTTATTATGAACCAGCTATTCTAAATTACATTGTAATTTCTGTTTAAGTTATTAAAATTTTGTTAAGTGTTTGAAGTTGTTTTTTAAAAACACAGCTCCAAAGGCCCGAACCTTAACTGGCGCAGTCGTAACGGATGTCAAAAGGGCACTAAAAATCCAAAAATCGGAAGATTGGTGTCCAAGAATTTTAATTCGCAATTTTGACAGAACCCAAACCAGTTGGAGGAAGAACAAAAATAGTCTGAATCCAGCAACAAACAAACCAACGTGGACAAGATACAGCATCGATCGAGCCCACAAAAGAAACAGATGAAATTAATGTAAGTTCATTTCTTTTTTATACCTTTTTAAACCACAAACTATAATTGATATATGCTAGTTTTATTATTTTATTTATTATTGTTTATGAATTTTATTTTATGCCAATATTTCTTGAAAATAGTTATAAAGTGAATTATTTTCAAAAAAACGAGACTATATTTTATGAGACGAATGTTTAAAGAGACTTGTTTATTTAAAAAGAGATTTTCTTTTAAAAAGCAAAAAGAGACTTGATATTTAAGAGATTCTTACCACAATTATTAAAACAAACTCAAAAATAAACCAAAAATAACGGACGCACATCCACTAACACCAAAATAAGAAACATTAACTAGCGCGATTCAAACGCACATTTAATCCGGTAAACTAAAACACAGAACGCAAATTAATTTCAAAAATAAAGGTAATTCTTCAAATCAATTACGGAACGATTATTTAAAACATTGACCTTATAAATTATAGCAAAACACTCTGCTACGGTAACCTAAAACCACCGTAATCTAAACCTCACCTAAGATAAGCAAAGTTCGCGAAAGAAGCATTATTATTACACACTTAAAAACCTCAGAGAAATCGCAATTAAAACAATAACTTTCAGGAATAAAGCAACGCAATTAAATCAATCACGGAATAATGAAAGCGCATGAAATTACACCACAGTAATCTATAAATAAAGTACAAACACGGAATAAAAACTAAACGTTTTTAATTAAAATTACTCATCATTTGCACTATCCCAGTACAAATACTGAGTGAAGCTAAACGGTCGTCGTAAGAAGCTTTAATTAAAACGCTTATAATTGTAACCTGAAAACCAACATACGGAGAGTTTCAATTACAAGTAATGCATCACCGAGATATCTAAAAATAATTAGACGTATCATTTATGCAAAGCATTCAGCGAGTACGGAAGTGAAATATTTAATTCCTATTAACACCTGTAAGTGTTAATTACCTCAACGTACGCGATTAAATAACCAAGACTACACCTTTTGGTATTTAATTACAACGATAAAGTGCAAAAGTAATTAACCTGCAAGTTATAATTAGAATTCAAGACAGACGAACTATACATTTATGCAACTCAACCCACGGAAAGAGTATTAATTACAAATTAACAGAATTAAACTAACACAAAGCAATGTAAATACCGCGAGAAACTATACTTCAGAAAGCAGAAACTCAAGCAAACTCAAGACAAATTAAAAACCGCAAGATAGAAACAGGCAAATTCAAGACTACGGTAATTAAATCAACGTTATCAAGTATAAATCCCACATATTCATCACCGCACTGTGTAACTAAGCACAAGTAACAGCAATTACGAGTCTAAAAATAACGGGACGCAGTCTAAACTGAAAACTAACAAATCCAAACCCAAAATAACGATAAAAATAGCAAAATTAATCTCAATTTTTACAAAATTTGAATTTACCCAATCTAAACTGAAAATTAACAAATCCAAACCAAAATTAATGCTAAAAATAGAAAAATTAATCTCAATTGTTACAAAATTTGAATTTACCCAACCTAAATGAAAAATTAAAAAATCTAAACCAAAAATAACGTTTCAAATAACAAAAATCAACCCTAATTTTTATAAAATTTTAAATTACCCAATCTAAAAAAAAAATTAATAAAACCAAAGCAAAAATAACGCTAGAAATAGCAAAACCAACCCCAATTTTTACAAAATTTGAAATTTCACAACCAAAACAGAAAATTAGTAAATCCGAAGCGAAAATAACAATACACATAGCGAAATAGACCTCAATTCAAAAAAATTTTTTTTAAAATTACCCAAAATCGAAAACTACCCTTAATCAACATGAGTAGCACAGACATGCGACTCTATTTGGAGACAATACAGATATTTGATAGCACGCAGGCGCATCTTGTAAATTTCATTGGAGCAGCCGAAATGTTCCTAAAAACCTTCTACAAACCCGGAGATAACGAAAGCATTTCATTGCTTATACGCTTGATAATAAGTAAACTAACCGGAATGGCACTAACCTTAATCGCCAGCAGGGACGATCTACAAGAATGGCAGGAATTTAAACAGCTACTAATTGCATATTTTGGAGACCAACGTAACATAAAATGCCTGGTACGAGACCTAATAAACCTTAGAATGGAATACAACCAATCCCCCCACCAATTCGGAATGAAATGCCAAGACGTGAGAAATTTAATTCTAACAAAATTAAAAATTGAAAAACCCGATCAAAACGTTACACATTTAAAAACAAAAATGTATGACGAAATGGCACTGGACACGTATATAAACGTCTTACCAGAACGACTATCGGATAAAATCAGATTCCAACGACCCCAAAATCTAGAAGAAGCTATGAACCTAGTAATAGAAGAAGAAAATGTAATGTATTACCGCAACAGACTATACAACCCCAACGCGAATAAAAGTTATTCACCAATAAAAAACTATACAAGCCACAAGACAAGCAATCCCTCAACAAAAATTCACACCCTTCAACGCACAAGCAAATCAACCACGAATTAATAACCCAAGCTTCAACAATACAAATTTTAATAATCAATATAAACATTTTCCAAAACCAACGTTTAACCCAACTTTTACGAAACCCGCATTCCAACCAAGATTTAATCAAAACCTAAACCAACAAAGACCAGCATTCAACGCAAACCCCAATAGAAACACACCAATGAATAATAACAACCCTAATAATTATTATAAACCAACACCAATAGATACCTCATCTGCTAACACCAGACAAAATACAAAGATAACACATATCCGACCAAACCCTCATCAGAAACGCAATTTTACATCAGAAGAACTATTTCACCAAGAAGTAGAAAAATTTGACACTGACCAGAATAATTACATTGAGACAACTACGAACAATAAATCAAACCATGCAGAAACTTACGAACGCGACGAACAATACGAAACTTACGAGGAATACGACGGAGAAAACTCGAATTCAAATTTTCAAATGGACCAATTCATAACCGACCAAACTTAATAAACTTAAATAACATAAATCACTTAGTACTACCATACATAGAATTACCCCACGCCGAATTTAAACTATTAATCGATACCGGATCATCAAAAACATTAATTAGCCCCAGAACCGTGAAAAAACATTATTTAGATTATGTAGAAAGAGAGCCATTTAAAATTAAAACAGCTCATCAGACGACAATACACCAATTTATAGCTAATATACCCTTACCGAGAACATTTAATGTTAAAATGAAACATAAATTTTGTGTATTCGAATTTAACGACAGATATGACGGCTTAATCGGAATGGACCTTCTAAGAAAATTAGGAGCCAACATTGACATTAAAAATCGCTTATTAAGGACGAAATACGGAAAAATCCCCATTAAATTTCAAAACACAAATTGAACAAAAATACACTATAGAACCCCAAACGGAAAGAAAAATAAAAATCCCAGTAAAATCTAACAAAAAAGTAGGAATAATAAATCATATGACTTTTCAACAAGGAGTAGAAACCCCAACCGCTTTAGTACAAATAAAAGATAATTATGCAACCACAACAATATTAAATTCAAACGACTATCCCGTAGAATTATCACTGACAGACCCAATTAACGTAGAAGAACTAAATTTTAACGAAATAGAAATAGACGAAAATTTAGAAAACGATTACAACCCAATAGAACATGACAAAATGTTAAGAGAAAATTTAACTAACATCCGCTTCAATACCGACATCAATCAAGAAGAAGAAATAGCAATTAAAAACTTATGTTTTGAATACCGCGACATATTCCACTGCGAAGAAATACCATTAACATTCACCAACACAGTAAAACATAATATAGAGTTAACAGACAATAAGCCAATCTTTACAAAAGCATATAGACTACCTCATGCAAGCCAAGAAGAAGCTGACAGACAAGTAGCAGACTTATTAGAACAAAACATAATCCAGCACTCCAACTCACCATGGAGCAGCCCCGTGTTAATAGTAGCTAAGAAATTAGACGCAACCGGAAAGAGAAAGCACAGAATGGTAATAGATTATAGAAAGTTAAATGAAAAAACGGTAGATGACAAATATCCACTACCAAATATAACCGAAATTTTAGACAAATTAGGCAAATGCCAATATTTTTCAACATTAGACCTAGCATCAGGATACCATCAGGTAGAGATGGAAGAAAAAGACATATCAAAAACAGCCTTCAGCACACCTAGAGGACATTACGAGTACAAACGATTGCCATTTGGATTAAAGAACGCACCCGCTACTTTCCAGAGAGTCATGGACAATATACTACGACATGTAATAACACCCCAAGGAGTAATGCCAAATCCCGACAAAACAAATGCAGTTCTAAATTACCCATTACCAAAGACAACCAAAGAAATTAAAGGATTTCTAGGACTTAGTGGTTACTACCGCAAATTCATTAAAGGTTACGCTCAGATAACCAAACCCCTGACAAATTGTTTAAAAAAGGGAAACAAAATTGAACACACCCCGGAATTTATTAAAGCCGTAGACAAAATTAAAAATATATTAACGAATCACTCTGTACTAGAATACCCAGACTTTTCAAATCCATTTATACTAACGACAGACGCATCGAATGTAGCATTAGGCGCAGTATTGAGCCAAGGAAAAGTAGGTAGCGATAAACCCATCAGCTACGCATCCAGAACCCTTAACGAAACCGAACAGAAATATAGCACCATAGAAAAAGAATTAATAGCCATAATTTGGGCAACAAAATATTTTAGACCTTACTTATACGGAAGAATATTTTACATATACACCGATCATAGACCACTAGTATGGCTATGCAAACTGAAAAAACCGAATTCAAAATTACAAAGATGGAGAATCAGACTCGAAGAGTACGATTACGAAGTTATATATAAAAAAGGAATTTATAACAACAACGCAGACGCTTTAAGTAGAATCCAACTCAATGCATTAGAAACGGAATCCATTGTAGGAAACGTAGACGAAGCAGAAATAAGGGAAGATCCTGACGAGATCGACACGATACATTCGACACAAAACGAAGAACCTAAAAACGCGATTAAAATTTTAAACGAAGCAATCGATATGAAACCCAATCAATTTATAATAACCGAAGTTTTAAATAACCCAAATCCCGTAAAATATACAAAAGAAGATAACAAAAAGATATAGCAAATTCAAATAACTAAAGAAGACAATGAGGAACAAATAATTAAAATTCTAAAAGAATACACCCCCGAGAAAAAACGATTTTATTTCTATTTCAACACCAAACATTTATACCAAAGATTTTCAGAATTATACATTAAACTATTCAATAACTCTGGCCCTGAACTCATCAGATGTACTAGAAAATTACTAACATTAGACGACCCTGACGAAATAAACGATGTAATTAGGAATCAACACGAAAGAAAAACCAACCATCGTGGAATTAACAAAACAATAAAGCAACTTGTAAGACGTTATTATTTTAAAGACATGAAGGACTTGACCACAGATTTCATTAACCAATGTGAATTATGTGACAAAGCGAAATACGATAGGAAACCCCCAAAGATACTCTTAATGTTAACCAAAACACCCGACAAACCATTTCAAAAATTACATGCCGATACTCTAGTAGTAGAAGCGCAAAACTATCTAACAATTGTAGACGCATTCACAAAAATAGGCCAAGCAATACCAATCACATCCAAAAATAGCATTGACGTGACCCAAGGATTTCTACAATATTTCACATTTTATGGAACACCCGAATCAATAACTCTAGATAATGGTAGCGAATTTAAAAATGAGACAATACAAAACACTTTAGAACTTCACAAAATAAAAATTCATTTCATAACGGAAAACCACCCTGAATACGGACTAATTGAACGACTACATTTAACCCTGTTAGAACAAATTCGATTATTAAGAATAAATTATAAAAAGGAACATATAACCAATTTAATGTCATACGCACTAATCGCCTATAATAACACAATTTACTCATCAACAAATTTTACACCCTTAGAATTAACATTAAGACACTCAGATTTACGAAATCCCTATGACATACACTACAATAAGAAAGTATATCAACAATATGCGAAAGACCACAAAGGAAAACTAAAAATAACTTATGACAAGGTAAAAAATAAATTAGATAACGATAAGGAACGTATCACCACAACCCGAAACAAAAATACCGACGCAAATAAATTCTCAATAGGACAAACCGTGTATGAGAAAAACTTTCAAAGCAAGCGACATAAAACGGCACCCAGAAATTTAGGACCATTTAAAATTAAGAAAATATCAGACAAAAATATAGCAGTAGTAGACAACGGTAAAATAACAAAGTACATTCATTTGAAAAACCTAAGACACCCCGTCATTTCAGATGGACAATCATCACCCTTACCGTCAACCTCCGCCCAGGTAGAACGGACAACCAAGTAATAATATAACATATAAAAACAACCCCGGTATACTACCAAATAAATTAGGCAGTATACAAAACCCAATTAACATTTGCAAAATTAAATACCCTACACTCTAGTATTATTGAACCAACCGATTTATTAAACGAATTAATAAAAATTAGATCATTTATAATTAACAGTAAATTACCCTTTGATGTAACAGAGACAAACATTCTAATATTTGAAAAGATAGCTATAGTAAAAGGCTACATTAAGAATAACGAAATAATATTTTTAATAGAAATCCCGATAGTAGAAAGTAACAATTATAATTATTATCATTTATTTGCTTTTCCAACGAAAGTTACTGGCACATACCAAGTAATCATACCCAAAACCAAATTCCTATCCCTAAATGAACTAAGATATGGTTATACAAACGAAAAATGTACTGAAGTAACACCAAACCAATACTTATGCCAATCAATGACGACAACAACCATTAAAGAAGATAGCCCTTGTGAAGTGCAACTATTAAAATTCTCAAATCATTACGAAAACTGTGACGCCAAACAAGTGCAAATAACTAACATGAAAATTCAAAAGGTTACAGAAAACAAATGGATAGCCATTTTCCCAACAGAAGTAGTAGCAACCATCCATTGCAATCAAGATGAAAATAACCAAGCATTAATCGGAAGCAAACTAATTACCCTCAAAAAAGACTGTTATGTGAAATTGAAAGACGAAGTAATCAGAGTTTATCAAGATCCCATAGCAACAAAGAAACTTGCAAACCTACCGGAACTACAGTTCAAGATAGAACAAGAAGACGAAGAAATAATCAAGAAACCTATGAAGCTAGAGCATCCAGACTTAGACGACTTAAACCACGCCATGAAATTAGTGGAAAGTTACAAAGAACATTTAAGTGAACTCAAAACGCCAAAGTTACATTATAATAATATAAGTGTTTGGACAATTGTATTGATCATTTTAATAATTTTTGTAATTATATATGTATTTTACAAAATGTACCTTAGATATAAGAATGAAGGAAACAGTTCTAGATTTAAGGAAACAAAGAAAAATAAAGAAACGATAAGTATACCTTTAGAAATAATGAATTTTAAATGAAATTGAATAATGAATTTTATGTATTTAAAAATTAAGTAAAACCTTAATTTTTCATTTACGGTGGGAGGAGTTATGTATCCCCCAATTATATATATGTATTGAATATATTGAATCTAATAGGAATTATTAGAAATTGTAAAATAAAGTATAAGTTCATTGCAACATTGTAATACAAGGATAACCCAGAGAGGTTATCGACAGTTCATGAGAACGGAATGCAACTTTGCATCCGAGAGGGCAGTGATACTGCAGGTGGCAGGTCACAGGCGGTTAACATACCGCAATTACTTAGAATTAAGATTGTTACATTGTAATAAAGTGTACAATTAAAAGAAACGCAGACATGAAATCTGCAAGTTCCCACAGCTGTTTGAGGGGCAGGTTATTATAAAAAAGCCCGGGAGCTCAAGGCCCGGCAGTCAGTCTTCGAACTCCATACTTCGTTGTTCAAGCTACTCAATCGAGTCAGTCTTCGAACTCCATACTTCGTTGTTCAAGCTACTCAATCGAGTTAGTCTGAGTATTACAGCTTTTGCATTGTTGTCTACCTAGACTACTCGCCCAGTACAATTAATTATTTGTATTAAAGTTATTATGAACCAGCTATTCTAAATTTTATTGTAATTTCTGTTTAAGTTATTAAAATTTTGTTAAGCGTTTGAAGTTGTTTTTTAAAAACACAGCTCCAAAGGCCCGAACCTTAACTCGCGTGAATGCAGTAAAAACCTAGAAATCATAATACAATTCACATTAAACAAGCGATAATTAAAGCAGATAACATAGTGTCCTGATAAGAAACGCATCCTTCAAAATAAATACGCTTTGGAAACGCAAAAATGTAAACAGAAATATGTTAATTTTTGTCACTGGGTCTACGTGATTTTCTACATAAAGTTAATGCAGATCCCAAAATATTATCTTGACAAACAAAACCATAAGTGGAATTACGTGCTAAAGCGAATTAGAAATTCATGTAATAACATAAAAACAGACGCTATAATATACATACAAACCAGAAAGATACAAGTATCTACGTGATTAACGAATCGTTTCAATAAAGCAATATCAGTGATGATGAACCTGTAAAAGCCTAAGAATATCCAAAACAATCGATGGTTGGTCATACACTTTGATCAAAACCAATGAATTTAAATGGGGTGTAGGCTATATAATGTGGCAGGTTTGATAAGCGGACAGTCTTAGTTTGAACCACGTATAAGCTGAATCACTGATATCTAAGAATTTACGCGTCGAGTAAATATTCGAATTAAGCAATGAAAATTTTGTGAAAAGTGATGTTGTAAAATATTTTGAATTAATTATAGTGAAAATATATGAGACACAGCTTGGCCGTTTGCTAGAAAACGTAAATAGAAATTTATTAATTAATTTAGCTAAAATATTTATAACTCAGGGCTCTAAGGAAATTCTAAGGACAATCTAAGAATACTCAAGTATAAAACTCTAAGTACAAAATTATAAGGACGGTTTAAGTACATAAATCTAAGTACACAATCTAACGAAATTCTAGGGACAATCTAAATACACTCTAAGAAAGCTCGAAGAATAAATCTAAGAATAACTCTAAGAATAAATCTAAAAATAAATCAAAAAACATTCTCACGTTATGAAAATTTAAGGCAGATCACATTCAACGGGGTAAAACTTGGAGACTAAGCAACTCAACTAAAAGCAATATTGGGGTACTGATCCACGACACGCAGCTGAAAGACGCTCTAGGAAAACTATAAGTCAGAACTATCTTGCATAAGACATTATTTACTATTTATTGTATTTGAACATTGATCATATTAAGGCATTATTTTCTATTTAGTATTTTTGAACATATTTTAAATTTGAATAATTTATGTAAGGAGTCAACAAAAATTAATTTTTGATACGCGAAAAATTTCGTAAACCAAGGGAAAACCTTGAACGTTTAAAGAAATTTCCAGTAGAGTACAACATATTACTGGTTTTAAAATAAGAAAAGGGAGTTTTAAATTTTGAAGATAAATAATTAAAATTTATTGTCATTTGATTCAGCGGCTAATTTTATCATACAGTCAAACAGATTAAGCTGTGAAGTGTAAATCATTTTGCTTTTCTCATTATACAAATATTAGTCGACTTCGTTTTATCATTCAAATCAGATGAAGTTTTAGGGAAAAGAGGTAAACTATTTGATTATCGTAACGTTGTGCACTCTGTGTGAATTAAACTGGGCTAGCCAAGGCAGATTTAAAATTTTAGAAGATTAAAATACACAAAGCAGTGGTGATCAGAAGAGAACTATTTGAATAATTACATCGACGTGTAGCGTTATCATATCAATATATATATATATATATATATATAAATATATATATATATATATATATATATATATATATATTATCGTGTAATTAAAGGGTCATTGCGATATATACACAAATGAACTCATGGATTGAGAGCTTTTGAATAAGAAAAAAGAAATTTATTTAATTAGGTAGTTAGAATATTTTTAACAAATTATTTTTTTTTAGCTTAAGAAGTGTATAGTAATGTAGGATCAATGTAATTTAGCCAAGGATAATGTAACATAATATTTATATAAACACAGGGCAGAGTAATAATTGGGGTAAAATCTTTCTAACGTATTTAAATTTGTAGTAAAGTGATTATATGAAAATATAAAAGCGTGGAGCAGGTGTTAAAATAACATTTCTGTTCTCAAACGTAAAACCCGACACGTTTAAACAAAACAACGAGGGGAGATAATATTTCTTGGTAAGCTGGCAACAAAAAAAACTTTAATGGGTTATTGGCAAAGAACAACTGTTGGGATTAATGTAGACGCGGTTTTGTGGTTAAAATATTGATTTCAATCTTGAAGGTGGTATAGCAAAGAGCCAGCAAAAGACCAACACAGAATAAAAGTGTATTGAGTGCGAGAGGGATGCATATACATAATTCAGGATGCAGTATAGTTGGGAGACCTAAATAAAATCGATAATTTCAAGGATATTTAAAAACAAACACGAGTCTGTTAAAAAGTGGGAAAATGAAGCTAAGCAAGGTGATTGGTGTGGATTGTACGAGAAGGGCAGAGATCCAGCTGGTGGAAGCGTATGTGTGAGATAAAGCTATAGGTACAAGGGAGATGAGAGATGTTTGTTCAAGTTGGAGGCGTTTACAAATAAAGATGTAAAGGCTAAATTTGAACAACGGAGTGAGAGTTTGAAGCGATTTACCGAGTATTGTTATGTTCGTTATAAAAATTTACCAGAATCCGAGATTCGTTAGGGATTTTTTGCTAAAACAAAGAGCGATTAGAAAAGATTTTGCAGAATTATAGGAACGGGTATACAAGTGTACGTGCCAATTTAAAACAAGGGGACGAATTTTACTTATGTAATCACTGGCAGAGAGGGGCCAGGCTCTCTTTCTTTTTCGTTCTAATTTCATCTAGCATTGGTGATAATAGTTACTTTCAAGCGAACTAGTGCAAGTTAAGAAAATTTTATGTAGAAGTTAATAAAGCATCTTTGTGGTAAAACGTTAAAGTGGTACGTAAGTACAAGGCTTGTTAACAAAAATTAAAGTTTGAAAGTGTTTGGATGATGCAAAAAAAGCGATGTTTGAATAATAAAAGTTAAGTTTGGAGATTGAAATTTTTGGAGTGGAAATTGAAAACAGCGGTATGCATAGCAGATATGGTAACTGGAGCTGGGAGTTAGCTAATGGACTCGGTATCTACTAGACGGCAGCATTTTCAAGGAGCTAGATGGTGGAGCACATTTAGAAGATAAAAACCAGGTAGGTGATAGAATAGAACATTGAGTGGTGAATGTTTTTATGGTGTTTGTGATGATTTGGATTTGAGTTTTATATGTTTTATTATTATTTGATATTTTATGAACAGACATTTAAGGGACTTTAAAAAAAAAAGATCTTTGAAAATAATTAATAATTTTATAGATAACCAAATGTTGTAAAAAGGTATATATAAAGAGCTTATTAATATTTGGTAGTGCAAAAAATTTATATGCACAGTTGTAAAGTTTTATTATAAACTTTTGCTAAGACCAAAAGGATAACGTAAGGTATGAGGAACGTCCTTTTACTTTAAATAAAAATATATGTGTTTAAAAGTTATCAATTTGCATGATTATTATTATAAAATTTATTGACCTTTATGGATGTACCTAAAGGAATGGTGTTTTAAAATGTACTATAGATCTAATTTAAATAGAGTGTGATATATTTGATCAATTGAGTTATTTTTGAGTGTGTGATTAGTGTGAATGTCTATTTAGGTTTCAGCCTGAGGATATGGACAGGAAGTTTTGGATGTAACAGGTAGGTTATCACGTAGTAAGTGCTTAGGTATACGAGTATAATTTTGACAAAAATAAAAACTGTCTACTTGTTTATGACGTCCCATACTAAAGTATTCCCTAATGATACCTTGTTTATCGCAAGCTACATCATCAAAAACAAATATAGAATTATTTCGAGCATCAGATGGTGATATAATATTATCAGAACTGGAAAATGTATAATATTTGATCCCTTTTATTGGTCGCAGTAAACTTTCAAGGTATTGATACTTTGGTTGATAAAGTGATTTAGAATAAACATATACGTTTTCAAACTTTAAACCATTAGGATGTTCTATCAACCCAATCGTAACGTTGGTTTTACCGCAATTTGATGGACCAACAACTAGACATCGAATAGATGAAGGCAGAAGAACGCTATGTTTTTTCTTTTTAGCTAAGGATTGCACGCCAATGTCATTATTGTTTATGGTTAAAGGTGTTGATTGTTTCACAACACGCATGTTTGCAAGTACTAAATTCGATTTGTAAAAAAGTGAAATTATATATATATATATATATATATATATATATATAAAAGAAACGGCGAGTATATAAAGAATCATTAATTCACAATATTTTATTTATTTACTGCACAGCTTGAGAGGATAGTTGTCCGCTAATGATTACATATAATAATTCTAAAACTACTGGGAACGGACTATTAAATACTGTAATTAACAATTTACCATTTACAATTTACGCATATTCCGGGTTACAAGTTTTGCGGTCCGGGTACAAAAGTAATCGAACGGTTAGCTCGGGGAGACAAGGGAATAAACAAGTTAGACGAGGTTTGTAAGGAGCACGATATTGCATACTCCAAAGAAAAGGATCTATCTAAACGCCATCAAGCAGATTCGAAGTTAGCTCAGTTAGCTACAGAAAGACTAAATTCTGGTGACTCGTCTTTAGGTGAAAAAGTAGCAGCATTTGGAGTAGCTACCGCAATGAAAGCTAAAGTAAAACTTGGTATGGGTGCCTGTGCATCACTGAGAACAAAAAATATCAATAAAATAAGAAAATTGATAAAGAAACGTAGAATAAGAAGTACGCTAGGTATTAAAAGTATTATTAAACAAGCACGTACAGCTTTAAAAAAGGCTAAAGGATCTAATATTATGGATGTAATCAAAATAGCAATTAAGACCGCCAATACAGCAAAACAAAAAAAGCATATTAAATCAGCTCGTATTATATCAATTCCTAAAACAGGAGGTTTTCTACCACTAATATCAATTTTTGCAGGCCTAAGCGCCCTTGGTACTCTTACTGGAGGTGCAGCTGCTGTTGCAAAAGCAGTTTTAGATACTAAAATAGCTAAGGAACAACTAGCGGAAAAACAACGTCATAACAAGGCAATGGAGGACATTGCAGTCGGAAACGACATGTACATCAAACCTTATAAAAAAGGTTTTGGTCTTTTTTTAGCCCTTGCAAAACCTCAAAGGAACGCAGCTTGATTTTACCTAATCGAGCACTAAGCAATGTAGAATTAATAGAGTTTGTTAAGCAATTAGAAGTACCATATTTCCGTGGAGTGTTCATGAGAAACAATCTTCCCAAGAAAGTTAATTTAAAAGAATGTGGTATTATTAATTTAGATGGAATAGAAGGTTTAGGCACGCATTGGACCTCTTATAAAAAGTACGGTAGTAGCGCTATTTACTATGACAGCTACGGTATCCTGCGACCGCCAACAGAGTTGATAAGTTATTTGAATAGCGGGGGTAAATGTAAAATTCTTTATAACATTAACAAAGAACAATCGTACGGTACTGTGTTTTGCGGTCATTTATGCTTACAATTTCTAAGTAGTACATAGAACTGCGTACGAAGTTGTCATGTCGTACACTGTTACTCTAACGGGAAACACTTCAGTTTTAACAAGCAATTTTAATCCGCCTATAAACTTGGATAATGATTCGGAGTACGTATTAGGATTAACAAATTTTGAGTCTTATAACACAGTTCCAAACATAGAAAAAGGAATAAATAATAAATTTTATTATGGATCTAACGGAGAATTCATAGAAATACCTGAAGGTGCTTATGAGATTAGAGAAATTAATAAATATCTTCAAAAAGCTTTAGGTGATAAAAGATGGCGTGGTCGTATGGAACAATCACGAAGCGCTAGAAAGACGCCAGTGTATATAAAAATTACAGCTGACAATAATACACTTAAATGTAGTATTAAATGTAGTCTAGATGTGGATTTTACCAAAAAGGATTCAATTGGTTCTCTACTTGGTTTCAATCCGCGAAAATTGCTAGCATATGTCACGCATCAAGCAGACTACGCGATCAACATTTGTAACGTGAATGCAGTTTTAATCGATTGTAATATTGCAAGTGGATCCTATTTAAATAGTAAACCAGCTCATGTAATACACAAATTTTTTCCTCAAGTACCTGCAGGTTTTAAAATTGTCGAGTGCCTACCTACGATTATATATCTACCAATCAGGTCACGTATAATAAATGAAATAATAGTTAAAGTGTTAGATCAAAATGGAAATTTAGTTAATTTCAGAGGAGAACTGCTAACTGTAAGGTTGCATTTAAAAAAAATCTGCAATAGCCATGGGTATTAAGTATAATGCACGCAACATGTCAAGAATTGGTATAAATGCTGGAAATTTCAAAGCAATCGACACTCGATTGATTGTTTCAAGACCGCTAACAACACAAAACCGGCAGTTTCTACAATCGTTAGGACTGCATTTATTTAATTAAAAGTAGAATGAATAGTGAAATACTGAACGTGCGTGAAAAGTTTACTTCGACAATGCAATTGTTAATATTGAAAACATACTCATCAACCTTATGCTAACACATATTTAAACAATAATGATGAAATTCGAATCCTATACAACAACAAGATGTATACACCTTACCATCGAAGAGCATGCTGTACATAGAAGGCAAATTAATTAGAACAGATGGAACGCCGTCTCAGACAGCAAAGTTTGTAAATAATGGGGTTTTGCTGCTTTTTGATGGAATTAGATATGAGATTGGTGGTGTCATTGTAGATCGTGTCCGGAATCCTGGATTAACGTCTATAATGAAGGGATATGTTTCATATAATAGCAATCAAAGTAAACATTTACAAAACGCTGGGTGGTTTCCTATGGATGATTCACAAATAGTTGATGCCAATGGGAATTTTAATGTTGCAATAAACCTTTCAATGGTTCTCGGATTATGCGAAGATTTTAAAAAAATTAGTTTAAACCTCCGTCATGAGTTAGTTTTACTACGTTCTAGTTTTGATACTAATGCTATAATTAATCCTACACCCGATGAAGAAATAAAAGTTGTTTTAAACAAAGTTTTATGGAAAATGCCGCATGTAGCCGTTGATGATACTCAACAAATTAATTTAATAGAATGCGTTGCACAAAATCAGGATTTGCATATTCCGTTTAGAGGATGGGAGTTGCATGAATATCAACTTCTACAAGAAACGAAACGTCATACATGGAACATTAAAACAACAACACAATTAGAAAAACCAAGATTTGTGATTATTGGTTTCCAAACCAACCGAAAAATAGATACATGAGCAACTACAGTCGTTTTATCATTGCTATTTAACCAACATAAAACTATATTTAAATTCGGAAATTTTTCCGTACGATAACTTAAATTTGAAGTTCGAGAATAAACAGACTGCGATGTTATATGAGATGTATGCTCAGTTTCAGCAATCATACTACGAAAATGAAAATGAACCACTTTTTAATCCTAAAGATTTACGAAGTATTGCACCATTAGTAGTCATAGATTGTTCTAGACAAAACGAAGCGTTAAAATCTGGTACTGTCGATATTAGATTAGAATTTGAAACTAGCAGAAACGTTTTGCCAAATACGTCTTGTCATTGCATTATACATCATGATAAGATAGTCAAATACAATCCACTCTCAAACAGCATAAGAATATTATAATTACTTTATTATTATTACTGTACCTTTACAAATTATGAAAAAACAATAAATCATTTAGCAATCACAGTCTATTTATTAATATTTTTACATGTTTTTACAATATCTTTTACATGTTTGAATTATTAAGTGACTTAGTAAACAGCCATAAACATGGACAATTTTAAATAAAAGTTTTGTTATATATTTCTCAAATAAACTAACTGGTATGTTATTAACAAACTGGATTTTTTTTAAACAGAACGGTTACTACTACTATTTTTCTCTACAATACATTTATATTAATATAGTTCAACTCGGGGTATCCTATTTTTAGATACATCCAAAAACGAAAAACGGCGTACTTGTGCAGGTATAAACATAACACTGAAGTTTTATAACTAAAAAATATTATATGTTAATCGAGATAAAATAAATTGCATTCTTTATTTGAGCCAGTGGTTGAAGCTTTACAATTCATTTCTGAGTGTATAGTTATACCCCAAGGTTTAGTATCAGTTGTTGAGATACTAAGAATTCTTTTATCATCACTTGGATTAAGAACAATTTTGTTTTCTTTGATAGTAAAGACATCATGTATGACTGATCTAATTAAACATTGCTGTTTCTGTACAGTCTGTTTATAAAACAAAGCATTCTTATAATCATCAAAAGAAATTTGCTTAATACTTGCTAAGGAAGATCCCTTTGACTTTTTTATTATCCTATCCTAAACTCTGTAAGTGTACATTTTAGATCTAAGCCCTACAAACTCTAGCATGATATCACCATTGTTTTCATCTTTCATAATACCAGGAACCTTTTTATTTGATAATGGAATATGATATTTGTTATGAGGGTCGTAATCGGAAGTATCAAATCTATAAATATCTTGTTTGATATAAGAGTAAATATCTTCAACGCTAAATTCGTATATCAAACTATCCGTATCTGTGTACAGCAGCTTTGCTTTGTTAGCAAATTGCGATTTTATATAACTATAGTGAAATTCATATAAATAGGTTTTTGAAATATCTAGAATAGAGAAATCTACATAAATGGGTTTGTTTAAATAAACCTCTAATTTATTAATTTCTATTAAGACTAGATCTTTGTCTAACACAGTGCAACTGAAAATTAGGCTTCGCTATGTAACTACGAGCTCCAAACCGTCCTTCCCATTCGGTCACTAATTTCACATATTTCCTTTTCCGTACGTTTTCCATCATTTTTCCATAAACCGAATTTATCATATTTTTATAAAAGCATATATCGAAACTGCTTTTTGACTGTTGTCTTAATTTCGTATTCAAATCAATGTATTCTTTTAACCAAGGGGCTTGTTTAAACCGAAGAACCTTATGAATCTTTTTCAGTTCTAAACCGTAGCTTATATACATTTTTAAATTTTTGTAGTGAATAATATAGTTGAGTTTTGAATATAAAGTTGTAAGTAATTTCTTTAAGTTTGATTTATTAGAAGGTACTGGTGGTATCATATGTTCAGGCGCCAAAGGTAAGTCACTGTGAATTTCATGTAAAGATACTGGGTAGTGTAAATCGCATTCAAAAATATATCCTACATCAGAATCATCGGGAATATTAAGTATGTCTAAACGTACTATATCTGGACTGGTACCATCTAAAAATTCAAATTCTCCATATGGAAGATATTCAGACATTGCAGCCCCATATAAATTATTAACATAAAAATACATTAAATATTTAGAATCGAAATTTGGATCATAATCTGCATTCATATATTTGTTATTTGCTTTAGCATATCTATTCGAACATTGCGAAACACCACCACGAATTCCCTGTTCTAAAAACATTATTTTTTCAATATCAGTAAGCAACTCGAGTTTAACGTTCGTCGTTTTTAACATTGCATCTAGAGCTAAACCAGGAGCCGTAAAGTAGTGAAGTGGATCTAACTTATACGTAAACATGCAAGTTTTTCTAAAGTTTTCAAATATATCAGTCAAGATCAGTACATGTGTTTTTAAATATATGTCTGAATAGTCCCCTAGTGTTTTTATATTAAATGTTTGCCAAACGTGTTTAGCATGATTGTAGTCTTCATCTGAGATTTCTTCATTGCGCAAACGATTAAAGAATGCTGTTTTACAGGGTAAATCAATTTCATTGAGCCTATCCCAAGAGTTAATGTAATCATAGGGAAATATGCCTTTACGCGTAAGTAACTGAAACTCATTATCAGTGTTACAATTTTCCCTGGTGATGGATTTTTTATTATCATCTAAGTAGGAAGCTAATTTTTTGATGCTAGATGAGTATGGTAAATACAGGGCTACGGCTTACCCCTCTGACGTCACAAATCAATGTTAGTTCCCATTTAGCACCTTCCATTTAGCACCCATGTATCAGACAGAGACAGACAAATATTCGCGCATCTGGTAACTTAAATTTGACTTAAATTTGCACAATAGTTTTCTTCAAGTAACCATTTTATAACCGCAGGCACGGATAATTTCAACATTTGCAAAGAATTCGCACATTTAGTAACAAAAATCTGCACAATAGTTTTCTTCAACTAAGCAATTTTTAGCCCCAGGTATGGATAATTTAATTAAATTCTAATTTGTGCAAATATTCGCACACTGGCGAAGGCTCAGCACCCCAATCTGGCACGGATCTTGTTCTCAGCACCCCGATCTGGACCATCTAACCCCGATCTGGACCATCTAACCTTTAATCGGCAAATATTCGCCTAAATTTGCATAATAGTTTTCTTCAACTAAGCATTTTTTAGCTCCAGGTATGGATCGTGCTATCGGCACCCTGATCTGGACCGTCGGGCCCCCGGCATCCTTCCCCAGAACCACCAGATAGGTAAATTCTTCCGCTAATTTATTTAATCTTTTAAACTAATCTAATACATAACTAGATTAATCCATTAACCCTAATGCAATCTTTTGCAAATTAAATTCTTATTTGCCACAATCCCCGTCGGGGCCCCGACAGGGGCACCGGATAGGCAAATTCTTCCGGATTAAGCTGATTAAGAGTCAATTTAATTACATCAATTAATTATTTATTTATTAAAGCATTACATAATAAAAATACAAAATCATCTTAAATTTGACTCCCATTTGAGCATATGCATGACAATTTCTAAATTTACCTTAATCATGGCTTAGGATGCAAAGATGATTAAGAGTCAATATAATTACATCAATTAATTATTTATTTATTAAAGAATTACATAATAAAAATACACACAGTCATCTTAAAATTGACTCCCATTTGAGCATATGCATGACAATTTCTAGATTTGCCTTAATCATCTTAACACACCCAGATCTTCACCACTACCGCACAAATCAAACCACACCAAAGTTTGCCAAAAAAGGTACCAAATTTGGCTATGGCATCACAGTAGTATCATCTACAGGAATGCATCGTTAATCTAATACAGACACCAACATTTTGCAATAAGCGCAAACAATCGGTCACCATTCTTTGCCACACAGGTTTAACACTATATCATTTTAGCACAAATTTGTATTTTATAAAATCCAAGTTTACAATAAGTATTTTTGCATGCATTTCGCACAAACATTTATGAAATGCAACTTTAGGTCTTCATCCATCACCAGTATAATTACTAGGCTTAATAACCTGCTTGTGGATAAAGTATTTTTAGTGTAAAAAAATATTTCGCACACCAGATAACAAATTTGCAAAAAAACATATTGTTGAATGGCAATGTGCCATATGCAAACAATTTTATTTGTTAATACGTTTCTGTTAAAGATAGGTTTCACGCGTAATAAAATACAGTTCTAGCTCAAAGCGAAAACATTAGTTTGGATAATGATGTAGTTAATATATATCTATAACCGTTCTAGATGTGTATTTAATGAATATTGTGGTACAAATTTTCGCAGCCATTTAAACCTAATGCAATCGCCATATTTTCTTAATCTTTATATAAGCAACCAAGCCCGTCATAAAAGGCATGCACAAAAAATCATCATTTTATGTTTTTTTACTTCAAACATATTCAAAATATTTATTAAACAATTGTAAAAGTATAAATACAGATGTTTTACTTCTGTTGACTCATTTAGTTATTGAGTGCTAAAGTGTAGACATCCATGATTGTGCAGTCTGGAGAGGGTTTAATCAACAGTGCTATAAACAAATTACCGTTTGAGTTGCATATTCCAGGTTATCAGTACTGCGGCCCTGGTACAAAGTTGAATGAGCGCATAGCAAGAGGCTATCAAGGTATCAACGATCTAGATAAATTGTGTAAAGACCACGACATTGCATACTCCAAGTACCCCGACGATCTCCCAGCCAGACACCGAGCGGATAAAATTTTAGAAGAAGAAGCCTGGGGGCGAGTTAAGTCTAAGAACGCAAAGTTTGGGGAAAAAGCTGCAGCTTGGTTTGTAACAAACGCTATGAAAGCGAAGAGAAAAATGGGTATGGGCTTAAAGAAAAAAATAAGTTTCAAAGGCGGATTCTTGAAGAATATACGATCCGCAATAGACCGAGTTGGCTCCGACAACTTGAAAAAGCTGCTAGATGTTGGTATTCTAATTGGTAAAAAAATCATAAAGGGTGCTGGTGGGAGACGCAAAATTAAAGTCCCACGTATTATACCCGTTCCACAGAAAGGAGGTTTTCTACCATTGGTTCCGATATTCGCAGGACTAAGTGCTCTAGGAACCCTAACAGGTGGTGCTGCAGGGATAGCTAAAGCAGTAAATGATGTCAAGACAGCCAACGAGCAGCTTAAGGAGAGCGAACGACACAACAGATCTATGGAAGCCATTGCCGTTGGGAAAAAAGGAAATGGAATGTTTCTAAAGCCATACAAAAAAGGCGCAGCATTATTCTTGAAGCCTTACAAACAGGGGCGTGGCATTTGTAAAAAGGTATCAAAAAACTAGGCAAGTTACCTCGAAGAGCTCTCACCGACGTGGATATAAGGAACTACACATCAAATATTCCTCATTTTCGAGACGTTTTTTCTAGAGATCAGTTAAAGAAGATTAAACCGCGTGTCATCGAATCGGGCGTGATTAACTTGGACACCACAAGAGGGCCGGGTACTCATTGGGTGGGGTACCGAAAACGTAGAAATAGTGTGTTTTACTACGATTCGTTTGGAGACTTGAGACCACCGAAAGAAGTGAAGAGATATTTTCGAGGCTGTAAAATTTACTACAACAGTGTACCGGAGCAGACTTACAACACTTACAATTGTGGACATTTAGTGTTAAAGTTTCTTAGCGACAATGACTAAAACAGTGAGCGTGTTCGGGTATGGTAATGTCATATCGACGGGAGCCATTTACCCACCAATTAAATTGAAACAGGACGGTGAATATGCTTTGGGTCTAGTGGGCTTGTATACTTGTAACACAGTGCAAAACATACATTCAGGAAACAACATATTATACTTTAACGATCCAGAGCATCGCAGAATAACCATTGAACCTGGATCATACGAATTAGAAGAAATAAATGCGTATATACAGGATGTTTTCAAAAAATGGTTCAGTCAGAAACCGGACATCAACGAGAACATTGAAAAATATTTTAAACTGAGTGCAAACAATAATACATTAAAGTGTTCTATACGAAGCAGTATGCCGATTGATTTTGGGGTAAACCGTAAAAACAATATTGGAAGCATCTTGGGGTTTACCAATCGCAGATTGGCCGCAGATGTCGTGCATATTGCTAATCAGCAAGTGAACATAATATCGGTCTCAAACATTTTTGTGGAAACCAATATCACTGCAGGATCGTTCAGAAACAATTTTCTTACCCATAGCATATTCGAATTCAGTCTGTCTGTACCACCTGGCTATAATCTGGAAAAGGAGCCTAACCACGTCATATATTATCCACTGAGCGTGACAGAAATTGATAATATTATAATCAGATTAGTCGATCATTTGGGTGAATTGGTAAACTTTTCACCGGAAACATACACCTGTGTGAGACTGGAAATAAAAAGTAGTTGAAAATGTTTATCGATTTTGTATATAAAACACGCTGCAACACCCCTAGACGATCAGAAGTGAATACGACATCAAAGCGTCAAGTTGTCGAGAGACTTACAGCAGAAGAAATACGTTTCTTAAAATCCTTAGGATTAAAAGTTATAAATGATGGGCGGTAGAAATAAACGCAGCTTAGATCTCCACGGTGATGAAAACGTTAAACTTGGAAGACTTAAATATGAGGACGTACCCAAATTGGATGTGTTTGGAAGTTATAAATTAGACGAAACTATAATAAAGGAAGATTATTATACATATCTACCCTTTACATTGAACGCAGAAAACAACGATCGAATTTCGATTGAAATCCAGAGCAGTGATAACATCACATATCCCCATGAAAGTTTCATATTTATAAAGGGTACCTATAAGCCTACGGAAACATTAAGGGAAGCGTCAACAACTGTAGACCCGATTAGGGCAGCGGAGCCAGATCCTAAAGCTTACGAGTTTACTAGAAATGCACCATATTTTCTGTTTGAGGAAATTCAATACAAATTGGGTAATAATCAAATAATTGATGTCTGTCGAATCCCCGGAATTACTCGAACCATTAAAGGACTTGTATCCATGGAAGAATCAGAAACAAAATCTATTACACATACCGGGTGGAAGCCTGATACCATATTCCAAGATGGACGGTTTATTTGCGCTATACCGCTAAAAACCATTTTTGGGGTTTTTGAAGATTACAAGAAAACTATCGTCAACATGCCTCAAGAGCTGATTTTAATCAGATCCAAGTCGGACATAAATTGCTACAAGTCGATTGGAAATACGGTAACGTTCAAAATACAACGTATTTCATGGGAGGTTCCGCATATAACATTAAGTGACTTCGCCAAGGCTTTGCTGCTTTCAGAAATGCAAAATCAATCATCTATAATGGTCGCATTTAGAAAATGGGAACTACCCGAATTACCATCTTTAACACAATCAAAGTCACAAGTATGGAGAATTAAAGTATCGAACGAAACAGAGAAGGCTCGGTGGATATTACTGGCGCTGCCAAATGGGAAGTATGACAGGAAAGAAGAAAATGCTACGAGCTTTACGAATGCCAATATAACCAATGTCAAAGTGTTTTTAAACTCTCAGATGTTCCCTCAAGGTCGATTAAATTTGGACTTCGAGCAGAATGACTACTTGCCAGCGTACCTGTCTTATGCATCTTTTATGGAAAAATACTACCCGAACAAATCGTCAAATAAATGTTTAATGGACTATGGCAAGTTTAAGGACTCGCCCGTCTTTGTAATCGACTGTCGTCATCAATTTGAAAGCATCAAGGATGCAACGGTCGATGTAAGAATGGAATTAGAAGGTTCAAGAAATTTTGAACCGTCGATGAGGGCTTATGCTTTAATTATACATGACTCTATGTTTGAATATAATCCGTTTACGGAAATTGTTAATAGATTTATTCACAATTAAATATTTTGCGTATATTTTTAATAAATTGTATAAAAGCGATGAATTATTTTGTTACAACTAGTTTACTTTTATCTGCCGACGTTAGATCCACTGCATGCGAAAACCTTTTTAGAATTTATTATTTCAGAAAATAAAATGTTTGCAATCTCATGTGGTCACATGGTCCTGTGGTCATATGGCCATGTGGTCATATGGTCATGCGGTCATATGGTCATGCGGTCATATGGTCATGCGGTCATATAGTCATGTGGTCATATGATCATGTGGTCATATGGTTATGTGGGCAGGGAGATAAAATTTGGTATATAAGGAAGTAGTTTTGGGTTGAGCTTAGTTATAGTAAAACATTTTTTGAAAGATGTCGCATTCGAGCAATCAGCAGTGCTCCAAACAATCTATTACAAAAGCAGCAGAGGATATCCTGGATGGCTTGAGTTTCTACGCTGCTAGTAAAAAATATCATATACCTAGAACAACGTTATGCAGATATGTTAAAAGGTTGCAGAACGTGAAGAAATTACATAATTCCAACGATGCATCCAGAGATGTTATACAAGAAGTTAAAATACCAGTGCAGAACTTTGATGAATTCTCGGTTTCTGCGCTTAACAATATGGGTAAACATGGACCTTTGTTCCCATCTAACATACGAGCTGTATTCGCGGGGCCATCCAGTTGTGGGAAAACAAACGCTTTAATATCTCTGATCTTGCACGAGAACGGCCTTAGATTCCAAAATGTATTTTCGAAAAGTTTATATCAACCGAAATACGAATTGTTAAGAAGTGTATTTGAGCCTCTTAAAGATGTAATTGGTTACCATGAGTTTGAAAATCACGACGATTTGATTGAACCCAGAGATACCAAAGAAGATTCAATTATGGTTTTTGATGATATACCGGCAAACGAACAAAGCAAAATCACACAATTTTTCTCGTTCGGCCGACATAAAGCAATAGATTCATTCTACCTATGTCAAACTTACGCTAGCACCTTAAAACATAGACTCAGAGATAACGCCAATGTAATCGCATTATGGAAACAGGATGAAACCAATCTCAGACATATCTTTCTTGATCATATAAGCGGTGACATGACATATCCGAAATTTAAAGAGATGTGCTTACAGTGTTGGGGTGACTCAAAACATAATTTTATAACTATTGTGAAAGATTTTGATTTGGATAAGGGTCGGTATCGGAAGAATTTTGATGAGTATATAAATATAAAAGAAGTTGCTAATGGTTAGTCCTAGTCCAAAGTTTCATGATGACGGACGTTAACAATTTTATTGCAAATAAACGTAAGCTTCATTTTATGCGGGATGTCGTACGAAAAAAGTTTGTGGCGTACAAAAAGAGTGACACTACAACCCAGCAAAAATTCAAAGAAGCTCATAAACAATTGATCGATCCCTTGCAAGTAACCGCTTCCCAGTTGCAAGCAATCGCCGAAAAATTCCACACCTACAACAAGAGTTAAAGTCGAAGACATGGAAGTACCTATAAAGAAAATTAAGCAACTCGTTCCAGAAGAACCGTTCCATCTTTACTATGCGGATGTGTTAGCTAGAGGTGAAGACGAAAATATCGACAAATCAATTTATGGAGTAAAGTATAATACCGAAACCGATTCATGGAGTTTGTGGAAAAGTGTATTGGAAATTAACCCGGAAACTAGCGATATAACATTAAATAATGTGATATACCCGGGTACGAGGGGTTTATACAATCTGTTGGTTTATCAAGACATCAGCCCCGAGGAAGGCGATTTCAATTTGCATGAAGATTTACCGAATTACTTGGAAATGATCAAATCAGCATCGATTTTGAGAAGAAAGTTCAACCCATTTGCACCGCATGATTTAAGCGGATTCCCAACAAATAACAAAAAGTTTAACAAATATGTGCATAAATATCTCACCGAATTTCGGATGAATCTCGAAAGAAAACAGCCAAAGAGAAGAAAACAGTCTAAGGGAGCGGGCTTAAGCTTCTCTAATCGGTTTTACAAAAGTTTAAATTCAAAGCCTGTGCAATATGTCTACTGGAATAATGTACATGAACTTGTGGATCGACTGAGATTGTTGAGCGCCTCCAACCGAGCCGGAAATACGAGTGAGGAAAACATTAACGAGATGGTGTCCATAATAGAAGAGTTGAGAGAAGAAGGTATAATACAGTGAGCTCAGTAAATAATTACACAGTTTTAAAATGCCTATCGACCGCTTCGGACGTTCAGAGCGTAAAGCTGCCGATATTCGGCGTGGTCCTCCAGGTCGAGGATTTGTGCTAACGTTGGATGGTGATGGATACGATATACAGCAAAGAAGGTTAGTGAATTCATCAGATCCAAAAGAAGATTATGATTGTGTTAATCAGAGAAGCACTATAGTATTTAAGTCTGGAGAAGAAACAATTAGTTTTCGTAAAAGAAGATTAGTTGATGTAATGGATCCTAAAGACGATAGTGATTGTGTTAATAAGAAATCTGTAATCAAGCTCGTGAATCAAGCCTTTTCATACTGTCTAAAAAGTTCTGATGATATACAGCGTAAAGATAAAGCCTTCAATGCGAGAAACCACCGTATCACAATGCTTGCTCATCCGGTTGAGCCATCTGATGCAGTTAATAAACAATATGTAAATGAAAAATTGGATAAGCTTGTATCTGACTTTAAAACGTTTATACAGTTTTTTATTAATTTGACTGCAACTTCTGAAACAAACGAGAAGGAGCTCGGTCTCGCAATATCATCGATTTACGAGGCGTCACCAGCAGCTATAAAAAACAAATACTACAAACCAAAGCTTCAGTTTATGTCAAAGGTGCAATTGGATAAAGATAGCCCTATTAGTTTAGCAACAGTGTTAAGCAAAAATGAGTAAAGAAATCATCGTTAACGAATTATTTAAACCTGCAAGGAAAAATTTTCAGCGTCGTTGTACAAATCTGAAACATGTTAAACGTGATCTTATCCAATCGGACTTGTGCGAAATGCAGCCTTACCCTCGTGTGAACAATGGGTACAGATATATTATAATAGCAGTGGACTGTTTCACAAAATATGCTTTAGCAGAACCTTTAAAAAATAAAACTGGATCAGAAGTTACAAATGCTGTGAAAAAAATATTGGACAAAATGTTGCAAGGAGAAAATAACGTAAAAATCAATCTACAAACGGATTTTGGGAAAGAGTACTACAACCGCTGGTTTAAAAATCTTATGCAAAAATATAAGATAAACCATTACTCTACGTATTCCGCAATCAAAGCTAGTATGGTTGAGCGGTTAATCAGAACAATCAAAAACAAATTGTACAGAAGATTTTACTTGCAAGGCAGTCATAAATGGGTGAATATTTTGTCTAAGGTTATGGATGAATACAATAATACGCCACATCGGGCTATTAACATGACACCTATGGAGGCAGAAGAACATCCGGAAAGAATAAAACTTTACACCGCTAACAGTGCTTCTAGAAGTCGCAAGAAGTTGTATAAGGTTGGAGAAATTGTGCGTATATCAAAATATAAGGCAGTATTCGATCGAGGATTTTATCCGGAGTACAGAACTATTCAAAATTGTTAAAGTGCAACAAACGAGACCGATAACCTATCTGCTACAAGATTTGGAAGGTCGACCAATTCTAGGTGCTTTCTACGGTGATGAAATTCAGCTCACAGCAGCACCCGACACGTACTTAGTGGAAAAAGTTTTACGGAAACGGAAGCATGGGCGTGAACTATTAGTGTCGTGGTTGGGTGATGGTAAAAGTTGGATTAAGAAAACAGACCTGCTTTAGTATCAGCCAAAGTTCTAGATATTTACTTAGTTGAAAAAAATCATAAAAGGAGGGGGTAAAGATTCCTAGCCGGATAGATAGACTTGCTTTGAAACCCATTACCATTTATAATTTGACGCAGGAAGCATGTGTTTTATAATCGATTTACAAGGATATCAAAACAAAACTAGTGATTTCTATTGCAAGGAGATTACCATTTTGGATGTGGTGAATAATGTAATATGGCATGAGATACTGAACATGGTTGTGGGGTATAACACCCTAAGTGATGATTTCAAAAAGCAAGTTCGGTGGTTAAAGGAAAGAATTCACGGTCTATGCTGGCATGAGCAGTCTACGAGTGGATATACAAATGTGGGTGATTTGCTGAAAAAAGTCATACCCCCCGATGCGACTGTCTATGTTAAAGGTGAGCAGAAGAAGCAGTTACTATCAAAATATTTATCAAACAACATTCTAAACATGGAAAGTGTATTTTCACTTCCAAGACTCAAAGAATTAAGAAAATTTGGCGATGAATACAACCACTGCCTAAACCATTGTTTAAATAATTTAAATTTCTCGAAGGAGAATGTTTTGCTATTGAAGCCTTTTGTTAAGGTATTTAATTTTTAATAAAATATTTCTGGAAATTGTTTTTTATGCAGAAGGTATTACGCCTCGAGATCAGCATCAATAAATTACTTGCAATGCAGTCATAGATAGTCTAATATTTCACCGAAGGTTATAGAAGAATTCAATAATAATAATAATACGTCACAGCGAGTTACTGGCTTGACATTCCATGGGCATAAATGTATTTTTTTTTTTATTGAAATAAATGATTTTATTAAAATTGCTTATTTTTTGCGTATCTCGGAAGTGGTAATCTATAAAACACTCTTTTAAGCACATAAATCAGAGTATCATTGTTCTAAACATTAATTATGAATGTAATTAGTACGTCATTTACATTAAACAGTTGATAACAAAACAGATCCTTTTAATTTTACTTGGTTAAAATAACGTATTTGCGTTTGTAACATATTTGCTTCAAATTGCATCAATTAAAATCCATTTCTATGTAAAATGTTATTGTTAATGCGAACATTTTCCCAAATTTATATCTAACAAGTAATGTATCATAATTATGAAAGGAATTTGTTTCGGTCAACAAATTTTTTCCAGTTATGTTTGTTTACATTCTAATGACGTAGAATATTGCTAAAGATGAGTCTATTGGTTTTATTTATGACGATTTGGCATAATTACAATCATTTAAAAAAATACTGTAAATGTAATTTCTATTATTTTGTTTGAATATAATTTTCTTCGCGAATTATGACATTTCTAATATAATCTGGTTTAATATAATTTGGAAAGTCGAGTTTCTGTTCCAATAAATACGCTGCTTCTAATTTTTTACAAATCCCATCCTGTTGAAGCGTTAATGAAAATGGGAAAAATCAAGATGTGATGTAATTACCATGGCGTTTTTACGTGAAAGATTTCATTTTAAATATGGAGCGTTTTTGGTTTAGATATTGTTATAGTTTGAATTTTATTTACGCATATATCTAAAGTACGAATCCTTCTCAAAGACTGTTTTGCAATATGTATTTTAGCAGCTTTTAGTTTGGCAATACCTCTATTTAAAACCATGTAATTATCAGGATTTGATGCAGCGTTGTTTTACAGATACCTTAGAGCTAATAAAACATTTTTGAAAACTTTCGCAATTTGATTCTAATGAGTAATGTTTCGTAATGTATAGAATGAGTTTGTTTTTCAGTCATCCAAGAGGGTCTGCGTACATAAAGCAATAATTATTCGGAGACAACTTTAAAAATGATGTACTAATTGATCTTGTTATACATTACATTTGATTTTCCAATGCTCCACCCGAAGGTACTACATTGGCCAGGAAGCGAGTTTTTTTTACCTGGAAAATTTGGAATTTTGCCGAACCCTTGCTGTTCCAAGCAAGGTAGGGATTTTTAACGTGCGTGACAACACTCACACACGGGACCTCCATTTTACCTCTCATCCGAACGAGGGTGTATTTTTGTGAAAAATGCTCGCCTAACATTTTTCAAGCGGACCGTGTCGGGATTCGAACCCGGGACCTTGGGCGTAGTAGTCACACACACACCACTACGCCACGGAGCCGCCTGATCTTGTTATACAACTCGATTGCAGGAAATTACCTGTTTCTACATTGTTTTAAATGGAATGTAATATGAATTTCATTAACGATGCTTTAACTTGACATGAGGACGTATAATTAGCATGAAAATAAATAAACATTGATAACTCATGCTAGCTCGTTATCGTTTGCAGAAATTTGAGGTTTTCGGGTTTTGCATAATATGCTATTGTATTATAAATAACGCCGCGTTTAACGCTCTTTTCTACGTAAATATTATAGAAAATCTGTAAATTTTTTCAATTCGGTTCTACGAGTAATGTATCGTAATGCATACAAAGAGCTTGCCGACAAATTACCGGTTATTAATTATGTTACATTTTAATAAGATCAAAGACGTTATTTATTATTTGTTTAATGGATATTCCCGTAATTAAATTCATTTCTTGGGTAATATTTTTCGCGAATTACCTCTTGTTAAAAAGTGCTTTTACGCTAAAGATTTCATTTTAAATATGGAGCGCTTTTTGTTTTGATATTGTTATAGTTTGAATTTTTATTTACGCATATATCTAAAGTACGAATCCTTCTCAAAGACTGTTTTGCAATATGTATTTTAGCGGCTTTTAGTTTGTCAATACATCTATTTAAAACCATGTAAGTATCGCGATTTAATGTAACGTCATCAAAAATACCTTAGGGTTAAGAAACATTTTCGAATTTTCCATAACCAATATGAAAGTAGAGCGTTCGGTGAAAGGGTATCAAAGTCGATGGTCGTATTTTATAACAGGATTTATGTTGATTGGAAAGGATCTGTCGATTCATATAAGTATTGGCCTAGGGTTTCTAGTTCAAAAATATCTGTTTCAACTTCAGAAGAACGAGGTACAAGCAGGAGGTAAGTCCTTTTTAGTTTAAAATTATTATTCTTGCATTAATTAACAAATAAAATTGTTTGCAATGCAAATTTGTGCTATTAATGATTAGTATACCGAATAAACTGTATTAACGCTTATTGTTATTTTCCAATGCGTTGTTAATAATAATACATCCTGACGTTTTAGTTTATAAGCTGTAAGTTTTTTCCCCACACCTCTCCACTAAGAGCTAGTTGATGCTAAGAAAATGTTTATATGATTAGCCTGGGGTAAAGTCGGGTGCAACACTGAACATAGACTTTGAATTAGACTAAAATTAACATTTTGTCATTTGCAGATTTTTTTGCCGATCTATGTATCTTAACTGTATGCAAATTTGTGCTATTAATGATTATTATACCGAATAAACTGTATTAACGCTTATTGTTATTTTCCAATGGGTTGCTAATAATAATAATACATTTATAAACTGTAAGTTTTTTTCCCCCTCCCCCACTAAGAGCTAGTTGAATAAAAAAATAATGTGCTTGTGTTTGAACGCCTATTTGCTAATAAACGATCTAGTTATGTATTAGATTAGTTTATTGATGTAATTATATAGACTCTTAATCATCTCTGCATCCCAAGCCATGATTAAGGGAAATTTAGAAATTGTCATGCATATGCTCAAATGGGAGTCAAATTTAGGATGACTTTGTATTTTTATTATGTAATTCTTTAATAAATAATTAATTGATGTAATTATATTGACTCTTAATCATCTCTGCATCCCAAGCCATGATTAAGGTAAATTTAGAAATTGTCATGCATATGCTCAAATGGGAGTCAAATTTAAGATGACTTTGTATTTTTATTGTGTAATTCTTTAATAAATAAATAATTAATTGATGTAATTATATTGACTATTAATCATCTCTGCATCCCAAGCCATGATTAAAGTAAATTTAGAAATTGTCATGCATATGCTCAAATGGGAGTCAAATTTAAGATGACTTTGTATTTTTATTATGTAATTCTTTAATAAATAATTAATTGATGTAATTATATTGACTCTTAATCATCTCTGCATCCCAAGCCATGATTAAGGCAAATTTAGAAATTGTCATGCATATGCTCAAATGGGAGTCAAATTTAAGATGACTTTGTATTTTTATTATGTAATTCTTTAATAAATAAATAATTAATTGATGTAATTATATTGATTCTTAATCAACTTAATCCGGAAGAATTTGCCTATCCGGTGCCCCTGTCGGGGCCCCGACGGGGGATTGTGGCAAATAAGAATTTAATTTGCAAAAGATTGCATTAGGGTTAATGGATTAATCTAGTTATGTATTAGATTAGTTTATAAGATTAAATAAATTAGCGGAAGAATTTGCCTATCCGGTGGTCCTGGGGAAGGATGCCGGGTGCCCGACGGTCCAGATCAGGGTGCCGATAGCACGATCCATACCTGGAGCTAAAAAATGCTTAGTTGAAGAAAACTATTATGCAAATTTAGGCGAATATTTGCCGATTAAAGGTTAGATGGTCCAGATCGGGGTTAGATGGTCCAGATCGGGGTGCTGAGAACAAGATCCGTGCCAGATTGGGGTACTGAGCCCTCGCCAGTGTGCGAATATTTGCACAAATTAGAATTTAATTAAATTATCCATACCTGGTGCTAAAAATTGCTTAGTTGAAGAAAACTATTGTGCAGATTTTTGTTACTAAATGTGCGAATTCTTTGCAAATGTTGAAATTATCCGTGCCTGCGGTTATAAAATGCTTACTTGAAGAAAACTATTGTGCAAATTTAAGTCAAATTTAAGTTACCAGATGCGCGAATATTTGTCTGTCTCTGTCTGATACATGGGTGCTAAATGGACGGTGCTAAATGGGAATTAACATTGATTTGTGACGTCAGAGGGGTAAGCCGTAGCCCTGTATTTACCCTACTTAGATGCCATAAACCTGAATGAATCGATAAATCTAAAACTAACTTTTGTACCTTTTACATATTTTGTAAAAGATACGTATTTTTCCTTATTTATTGGTAGAATGCTTAACGAACCTGAAAACTCGTAACGAGATTTTTTTAATAATGAAATGCGAATCGTAGCCTTATAAGTTATGAAAAACTACCGGTATCATATAAGAATTATGATAATTGATGTTGCAATCTTGATGAGCCGCTCCTCTAAATTCACATGTAAAGTGGCAGTGATCGCGAACTCTAATATTATCTATACTAAAAGGTTTATTGCAAATGTGACAGTAAAGGGCAAATTTAAATGCTAACTTTTGTTCTTCTGTTAAAGGATTCATATATTTTGGGTTACAGAAAATTTTATTAGTCGTTTCTGAAATCAGTTTCAATTGAGCAACAAACCATTCTATACAATCCTTTCCGCGATACAATTGAAATTTGGAATATTTATTATCATACGAGCATTTCAAATAGTACGCTACACTAAAGGGTATATGCCTTTGGTAACGGACTGTGTTTAATATTACCTCCGACTCATTGCATGGTTCTAATATACATTCGAGATCTGCATAAACTACAAATGATACTTTTTCTTGATAGTGGAAATGTTTAAATGTTAGATACATTTCGGATTCTTCGGGTAATCTTACTGAGCAAGCATTCTGTTTTTCGCAATAATTCGAATGACGCTTAAGTAATGCTGCTGTACTAAAATTATTGAAACATCTATAACAAAAAAATTTTCTATGGTGATGTGAAGACAACTGTTTTGCAAATAATTTTGACATATCCTTAATCCAAGTAAAATGAAAGTGATTCTCATTAGCATTTCTCGGACGAGAATATTGTAAGGAATCATTATTTAAAACTAACAGATTAATAGGTTCAATTTTTTTTTTAATTTTCACTTAAACAAAATGGCAGTACTTTAATATTTTCTATACAATATAGGTTAATTGCGAGATTGTCAAGCTTCTCAATTTTTTTTGTCTTTTAATGCGATTGGAAACTGAATTGAATTGTAGCGTAATACTGTATCAAAATGTGGATAGCTAGATATTCTCTGACTATTTTGTTTAGCAGGATATAAAGCAGAAACCAAGCTCCAAAGAATGCAATGTTGGTCATTAATTATTACATTTACTACAGCTTTTTTTTTACAAAGTCCGGAACCGGTACAAACGTTGAACACTTTCCTTTAAGTGGATCATGATTGTTTCTATTTACCTTCAAGTGTAAAACTTCTTGGATTGCCCAACCAGAATCCTTTTCGCTAAATTCTTCTAATCGCTTCGAAATCTTGTCTAATACGTTCTCCTTATACCACCGCTTGAGATTGGTATTTATATCGATGTGACGATTTGCAGTAGGAAACGTCTACAAATCTATTTCACCAGTTGTAGGCTTAACAAAGTTGCTGACAATATTACATTAACTTTCAACATTGACTTTTTAAGCAAGCAACAATCTTGCGTTTAAAACTAGCGAACGCCTTGTCTAAGAACACTAGAGGATCTCTATAACTTAAATTGGTAATAAGTCCCGTAATTATTCGACTTCCAAAACATGATTGTACATCATGCCAAATCAGATTTTTTTTAATATGACCTCTAGAAAGCGTTGCATCAATACCTTTACTTTTATATTCCAAAGAGCGTTTCAAGTGCCTCAATCGTACAAGGTAGCTTTTAAGATGTGCCAAATTAGATTCCAGCCTACTAGGATTTTCTTGTCGACTGTCTTCGTATACCTTATTTCTAATAGCAAGCTTCAATATACTAATATTTGCTTTGATAATTATAATGTGTTTCGTTATTGCATCGACTGATTTGATTAGATTCACGCATTTTACAGTTAATCTTAAAATAGCGCTACTAATCTCGGCCACGATTTCAGAATTCATGATTCTATACAAATCAATACACTACTTAATATATGTATAGCTCTATTTACTATTTATACAAAAATATCATCTGACGTAAGCAAAACAACTGTAAAAAGAATTAGCATACAACATCATTTTTCATTCAGCTGCGTTTACGAAAAAAAATTTCTTGTTTGCAGTATAGTAATAAAAATGTTTTATACGACCTTTGATTTATGATGTGTGTACAGAAAATACACTATTATTACAGCGCTATTTTTTATGGTTACATATGAAATCTTTTAATAAAAACAAAGCAAATTTGAAAAAATGTCTCAGATTAAACCGTCAATGTTGTTTAATAATTTACACGCACTCATGGTTTTTTTAAAAACCCAGTATTAAAAAAACATTCTGCAGTTTTATCATATAGCAGTACCTTTAAAGAATTTCTTATGCGACATAAATCGTGTAAACATACAATTACCTATATATGCATATAAATTGTGTCAGCGGTAATCTAAAACTTATTCTATATATATATATATATATATATATATATATAATATTCTTATTATTCCTGGAATTTGGTCATCAAATAACTTGACAAAAAAAAACGAAAACTACAGCTTTTCGTATGTGAATATATTATATAATTGCTATACGCGTTTCGGTACAAACTACCATACTCATTAAGCACCTACAATATTACATAGTTATTACAAAAAAGTTTTTAAAAATTGTTATACATACCCGAAATTACATAAAACTTTTTGATGTTAATGAGTTTGCTATTAGGATGTGAACATTTTAGTCAGTTAGATAAAACACATTTATCGTAAAAATAACTAAGATTAGAAATAGACAAATAATAAACAAATTTTAACAATGTATCACATCTTCTTTTAAGAACTAAATTGCTTAAACTAAATTATTATGCTAAGGTAACCAACAAACTTATTGTTATCATTGATAAATATTTAGCGCGGGCAATGTGTGCATTAGTTTTAAACCAGGCTTGTATTAAGTATATGAATCTTTACAGTGTTGTATTAAGCCAAGGAATCTGAGGCTGAAATAGTTTCATAGTCATTTTTTAAAAACGAATTATGTTGTTATATATGTTTATGAAATTATCCTGGTCTAGTTTTGAATTGATCGCGTTCGGATGTTTGTGTATTTTAATAGTTTCTAAGATGTTTCTTTTCTTATCGTTATTTTCAACACCTAAAATTTTGACATTATTAAAGTCGAATTGGTGTAGTTTTTCGATTGCGTGGGCCGCTAATGCTGTAATTTTGTTATTGTTTGTTCCTATAGAGTATTTGTGTTCATATATGCGTTTGTGAATATATTGTTTTGAGTTTCCGATGTAACATCCTTCGCATTCTAAACAATTAATTTGATAGATAGTGTGGGTTCGGTTATTGTGATGAATTTGTGGTTTAAGATTAGTAAAAAAGTGGTTTGTTGAGTTGTTGGGCTTGTGGATGACTTGTATATTGTGGGCATTAAGGCATTTTTAAATTTTTTCTGATAAACCCGGATTGTACAATAAACTTATACGTTCTTCTTTCACTTGTTGTTTGTTTTTATCGCAGTTATTAAACACTTTTTGAATTTTTGTTTTGATTATTGGTTGGTAAAACGATTTTGGATAATTATTATTTTCTAGTATGTTTCTTACTAACTTTATGTTTTGATGTCGATATCGATTTTATTGCCCTGTCAACTAAATTATTAATGACATTTATTTTGTATTGTTTAGGTACATAGGAGTTAAAGTTAAGGTATCTACACCACTCCAGGTGGTTTTTCTGTACCAATTGGTTGAAATTATTCCCGCAGAATTATAAGTAACGATATATATATATATATATATATATATATATATATATTACTAGTTAAGGACCATTTGCATTGCATTATTTTAAACGAAATTAATCTAAAGAAAAATATAATAATTTACACGCACTCATGGTTTTTAAAAAACCCAATATTAAAAAAAAAATTTTGCAGTACGTTGATAGAATTAAAGAATTTCTTATTCAGCATGATTCGCTTAAACATACACACACACACAAATTACTATATACCTATATATGCATATAAAGTCAATTTTTGTTAATTTTTATGGAAAATAAATTATGCTAGCAGTAATATAAAACGAAATTAATCTAATTTAAGTGTTTTATTATGCGCCTTCATTGCAATTTCTTTTTCAGACAATGAATCCAATTCATTATTTTTGCTGAGCAGTACCTTTAAAGAATTTCTTATGCGGCATAAATCGTGTAAACACACAATTACCTATATATGCATATACATTATGTCAGCGGTAATCTAAAACTTATTCTATATATATTACTAGTTAAGGACCATTTGCATTGCATTATTTTAAACGAAATTAATCTAAAAAAAAAATATAATAATTTACACGCACTCATGGTTTTTTTAAAAACCCAGTATTAAAAAAACATTTTGCAGTACGTTGATAGAATTAAAGAATTTCTTATTCAGCATGATTTGCGTAAACACACACACACACACACACACACACACACACAAATTACTATATACCTATATATGCATATAAAGTCAATTTTTGTTAATTTTTATGGAAAATAAATTATGCTAGCAGTAATCTAAAACGAAATTAATCTAATTTAGGTTTTTTATTATGTGCCTTCATTGCAATTTCTTTTTCAGACAATGAATCTAATTCATTATTTCTGCTGAGGTATAATTATATTCGCTTACATACTGTTTTATTCATTAGAATAGATTACAGAGCTGAATTTTTTCAGAAAACGATGCAAATTTTTAATTTTTTCTAACAGGTCAGTTTATTATTTAATATAAATACTTCACGTAGATTTAACCAACAGTATTAAATCAGATCTCTTGTATAATTATTAGTTACTATTACTAGCAACTTTTAAAAAATGAGTAACTTGTCATCAATCAAAAATTGTAATAGTACCAACGTAAAAGTTCTAGAGCAATTTATATTACATTCTGACGAAGACTTGATTAAAGAAGTTTTTGGTTCTTCTTCGCCTCAACTCGACACTGCTGCTATTTTGATACTGACGTAAAAGATATATCACGGTAAGTACTTTTTCACATTTATACATGTGTTTTAAAACACTACTAATTTATAAGTTACATTAGATCAAAAAACCATTCTGGAAATTCTGAGGCTATCGTCGGATCGTTGACACACTCTGATCCTCTCAGAAACCTCAGGTAGTATACAAATAAAAAGGTGAACCTACAATAATCTTTTATGTTATGCTCACAGATCAGGCAAAAACATGTTGGCTATGAAAAAGTTATGTACAGAATCTAATATGGCTGTTTGTTGTGAAGATGACAAATCCTACGAAGATGACACAGTAGAGTTGCTTAACGCATTTAGAAAGCGTGGAGAAAAGCTACTGCGTCGTATAGATTTGGAGCTAGAAATAATAAAGCAAAAAAGAGAGGAAGTAGCTGCGAGGGAGCAGCAGATACTTCAAGAACGGGAGTTAATAAATACTTTTTCATTTATAAATAGTTAGATCAAAATATTCAACAATTTGTAAAATAAAAAAGTATTTTATAAAAGTTTCTCTTTTGAAGCAAGACTTTTTCTAAACAAGGTAGTAAACTCAAAGTAAAACGCACATAAATCAGAACCCACTTTAATTTAATACATCATTCGTTATACAATCGACTTAGATGTGTTATAATAATTTAAACAGTAAAGAACTAGATGTATATTATTATAATAATAAACTAATTTCTTAGATTAGTGACATATTATTCTGAAAATTCTATATTGACAGTTAGACGGATCGATCCCTTACTAGTTATGTATACGTGTTTGTGCGAGCCAATACCTTCATTTAATTGTTTCACTCCATGTGCTTGAAGGTATTCAAAATATCTCAATGGCAATATACTCTTGAACTCTTCTGTTTCCACTAATACTCTTTCTCCATATTTTGTCTTGATTGTTTCCACTTTTAAAACTTCAAACCTCTTATTCACTACAAGATCTTTTGAATTTACATAAGGTTTGCGATATGTGGTTTTATTAAGAGTATTAAAATCCATATTTGCTTTTCTTCGACTAATTAAATTAATATTAGGAGCAATCTCCTTATATAGCAGATTACCACCATCTGCGTACTTTGCCAACCCACTTTTCAACCTATCACAAGAGTGAACACATTTTGAATTGAAACCGGTCCATGTGTATTTGCAGCCTCTAAACATAAATAAAAAACATAAATCAGAATCCACTTTAATTAAACACAATTGACTTGAATGCGATATTTTGCATCTGTCATACTTTATAACTTCGGGCTAGAAAACCAAATTCAAAACATCTACACACATTTTCTCTGCACTTACATTTTTCAACATACGTGTGTTTTGAAGTATGTATGTTCCATTGAAAGTAATATAAAGCCGATCCTAATTCAAAACGTGCCCACAAGTATTTTACATCTGAAAGTATATAAGAATTCATGTTTTCACATTTTACATTAAAAGTAAATAACGCCGATCCTAATTCAAAACGGTGCACGTGTAACTTCTCGCTAGAAAACCGAATTCAAAACAGCTACACACATTTTTTTCTGCACTTACATTTTTCAACATACGTGTGTTTTGAAGTATGTTTCATTGAAAGTAATATAAAGCCGATCCTAATTCAAAACGTGCCCACAAGTATTTTACATTGAAAGTATATAAGGATTCATGTTTTCATAACTATTTTACATTGAAATGTTTTCACAACTATTTTACATTGAAATTATATAAGGCCGATCCTAATTCAAAACGGTGCACGTGTATTTTACATATGGAAAATACGTCTGAACACGTTTTGAATTAGGACCAGCCTTACCCCTCTACTACCCCTCTTGTACCCTATTTCAGTTAAAAAGCTTCTCTATCGTAACCGATTCTAAAAATTTTGTATTTAACGAACTTGTAAAACCGAAAACTGGTCAACAAAATACAACGGTCGCAATTTTCTTGAAAATTTCTAGCATTCAACTAATCACACACATTTCTCTCATTCTTATGTCCAGCCCTCAACTATTTGACCTTCGTCTAACACATATTTGTTGTCTTTTTTATAATTCCACTCAAGCAACATAAAATCGATATTGTGGTTGACCTCCAATCTTGTCGCGTACTTTAAACGAGTGTTTTACCCAACGTGTATTATGTGTGATCTTTGTCTGCTTTCAAACCATCTGTTGTTTTGTATCGACCGTTAACTAAGTTTCTACAGAATTATATTCCAACGTTCATTTCAGTTCCTGAACTTGTTTATTTATTTGGCAGGCTTTTCTATGAAGCAACTGTGCGTTTAAAATCGTATTTTCCAAGTTGTTTAACTTATAGGATTTCTTAGGATTTGTATTTAACATACGCTTTGTTTAGTTAAATGGAAAATATGCGTTTACATTATTGATTTTATATACCCGAAAGCTCACTTTATTATTTGATGTACTTCATTTACAACTTTTAAAATATTAACGCTAATTATGCGTATCCTTGAGTTTCACGTACTTCAAAGCATCTACACGTTATGCAAATTTAATATTCCGATTTATGAATAAAAAAGTATGCTATTATCCGTCCGTTTCAATGTCAAAACTAATTAATTTGGCGCGTAAATAAGTTATCCCTATTTTCTATATACACGGTCGTTACAAATTTATTTTCTTGACGTATTTATGCCCCTTAACCTATAATTTACACGACAATATATATATATATATATATATACATGCAAGGTGGCATTAGTTTTATGTCATTAAATTGGGAAGGCGGTAGAGATTGATAAAAACTATAAGGCATTTTACTCTTAAGCCGATTTTTTAAATGCTTGACCTAGGTCTGCTGTTTTACTACATGTTTATAAAAAATAACTCACCTATGCTAGAATTATCCTGAGTCACATCATGCACATGAATTGGTTTCACAGGTGTTCAGATTTTACGCATTTCAGAAAGCTACGTAGTATCTATAATTTCGTTCGGATGAGAGGTAAAATGGAGGTCCCGTGTGTGAGTGTTGTCACGCACGTTAAAGATCTCTACCTTGCTTGGAACAGCAAGGGTTCGGCAAAATTCCAAATTTTCCAGGTAAAAAAAACTCGCTTCCTGGCCAATGTAGTACCTTCGGGTGGAGCATTGAAAAATCACATGTAAAGTATCTATAATTACCTAAAACCTAGTGTTAATTACAGTTAAGTCACAACACTACGTTTAAGTGTATTACCAAAGCAGGTAATGGAGATGCATCATGCGCCACCAGTAACAAAAGCAAACAGAAGAAACAAGCTTGCAAAACATTTAACACGTTCAGTGAAAAAGTACAATCGGCTTATAGTAGATTATTGATAAATTGCTGGAATATACAGATTACGTGGTCAGAAACCTAACACAGTCGACCAAATCAGCATAAATTTTTTTTTGTAATTATCATAAGAACTTCAGTACGTTTTAAAAAAATTTTAAACTGACTTTAGTAGCAAATAAAGTGCATTAGGTTATTTCGTTTTACAGCTCCCAGACACAGTATTTCAATAAATTATGTTTGCATAATGTCAAAACTTTGTTAGTCGACTCTAAAGAATGATATTGTTGTGTATTTGATTAGTGCCGTAGATAAACATTGCATAAGTTTTATAACAATTTGGATACTCCTTTGTGTCCGTGTCTAGCTTAACGATTTATTTTAAACCATAAGTTAATTAACAATTTTTGTTTGTTTTATTTGTCTCTACCCTTTCTCTAAATAATGATCTAAAACTAATGCCACCCTGTATTTGTATATATATATATATATATATATATATATATATATTGTTCAGCGCGGGGGGTCTTACAACTTTGTACATCGACTTACTTCCGCGGTTTTTTGTTGTTCTAAGCTGCAGTTCATATTCCTTCAACTAAGTAGACTGTATGCAAGATTTAGTCCGTGTTACTTTGCACTTGCACTGTGTTTTTTAGGGGTTTATCGATAAAGTCGGCGGCACTTGATTAACTCACGTTACCGAACGAAAAACCAACTGTTCTGCTTCGATATCCATAAGAGAGCGTTTGTTCACTACTCTTAGTCCAACTTATTCACACATGCACAAGGAATTTTTACGGCAGGATATAAGGGAACAAGGGATGACAGTTTTACTATTAGATTTACAACTACAAATTTACGACTTAAAATTAAACACGACAACGTGCGACAAAGAGACCGAACATATATATATATATATATATTACTCATATTTAGACCAGGGTAGAAAATTAAATAATCACATCAAATAATTTTAATCACCGTGTATAATGAATATTATTAGATAATACGCGTTATTAAAACCGTGAAGCATAAAAATTTATTAGTTTCATTAAACATAAGAGATTTAAATCATGTACAAGACGCTTTATATCAAAAGAAGCAGTATTAAAAAGCTCTGCGTGTAATGTAATTATTCCTAAACAAATGGAAATTACGTGCAAAATTTATATTAATTAACCCTATTTTAAGTAACCGGTAGTAAAACAAAGTGTACACATAATAATTAATATTTAACTTGTATTCGCTAAAAATGAAAGGATAGAAATCAATTTTAATTGAAGTTAATTGAATCGTTAGTAACAGATAATATCTATAGAAACTTGTAAAAACCCAATAAAAAGCAAATCCTAGAAGTGTTAGTTAGAAGTAGGATGTTTAAACACACCTGCGTATTTTAAAAGGCAATTTCAGTTTAATTTGTTTAGATAAACATGTCGATTCTAAGGATATTGGAAACGGTCAGATGCTTTAGCACGAAATACAAAACAGGGTTTATTTAAAAGCTCTGAGATTTAATATTATTTTGAACACCTGCGTAGTTTAAATATCACGTACGGCGAAAATTGTGTAGATAACAAATGGTTTCAAAGAATCTTGGAGAAACCGGGGCTTAATATTCACGAGAAGGTGCGATACGGGGTTATTAAACCCAGATAGTCCACATGGACTAAAATATAATCGATAATAAAGAATATCAATTTGCACCAATACGAACAGGTTAGAAAAGGAAAGAGAAAATGCGTCAAGCAAAGACACATATAGTAAAAGGCGTGATTTAAGCAACGTCACGAGGGTCACAATTGGTTGAAAATAGGATGCAAATATCAGAGGTAGAAACAACAATTTCTGTACAAAATTAATTAGTTTTTCTCGGACATGTTTGCGTGCCGTGTGAGAATTTCTGAGATTTAAATGGGGCGAGTGAAAATTCGTAAAACCGACGCGCGAGCGACGGACTGGGAACATAGAATGAGAAATTCTTAAGAATTGTCTGTTTTGAGGACAAAAGCGACGTGCCGGCTATTCGCTATATATACCGGTGGTAATATGAATTTCGGCCTCTTAGACTTTTGACTATTCGATGCGTTAAAAGCTCTTACATCCGCGACTTGATTCAAGATGTTAAACAGTGCATTTTAGTTTGATAAAGTAATTTAAAATTTTGCTCGTATATTTTAGTGATTCAAAATAGTTTGTTATTTACGTGCTAACATGAATGTACTTCAATGCACTTAGATACAAGGTAATAAAATTTAGTATCACTGTACCAATTAGCAAAATTTACAACGACAAATGTATACACAAAAGTAGGCAGTTTTGGCGTATATTGGTGAAAGACGCATGAATTTCTCTGCTATTTTTCGGGGGTGTTAATAATTAAATGGTTCAAATACGTGTCTGGATCCACGAAACAAGGGTCAGATATACACAGATGAGTTCCGGACAAGCCCAGAAACAACTTTAAATAAATGGTGATGGAGAAAATTTTAAAAGCGTTGAGAATTAGAAGCCGTAAATATAATCCTGTTGGAATGGTGTGATTAACTAAAGGGACGATGTACATTGAAGCTACGAGGACAGTAACCTTCAGGTAAATTATACTATTTTGTTTGAAATTTTTGTGTGTGTTGAATTACTTTATAATTGATTTACTTTAAATGGACATTAGTGAAATTGTAATTTTAATGTTTAGATGAAATTTGCTTGTTTCAGTAGAAAGGGGTATTTAGTATTGATGTTCTGAATTATGATGAAACTTTGGGTATGTCTTTGAGCTCAACTAGACGAACCTGGTTAATTAACGTAAAGGGGTGGTAGATGCTCCCTTTATACTCAGACTCCGGTCTGCTTATATTGTTATATTAATTAGTAGGCATCCAACAAGGACTTTAATTCTGGATGCACGTTAAAGTGATAATAAAATTAATCTTGAAATTCTTTTTAAAACTGAATTTTATGCTAAAATTTAATTTGAAAATTTAATGTATTCTGAATATTGATGTAAATAGAGTTAACGTTGATGTTTCTGGTAGGAATGTGTTGTTTAATTTTATGAATGAGGAGGTTTATAAAATTAGGTGAGCAGCTGAGGCGAAACCAGGATCACAGCAGTTTATGACGCCCAATCGGTGGGACTAGAATTTTTTTGTTGAAAGGACCCAGTTCCCGCATTCAAAGGAGTATATCACAGCAGTTCATGGCGCCCAATTCGTGAGGCTCGATTTTAAAATATCACAGCAATATATATATATATATATATATATATATATATATTACTCAAATAGAATCATTGTGCCGAGACATCGAAAGGGAAAATAGAATGCGAATTTCTTAAAATCGTCCGTCGCGGGACAAATTCGACTTGCAAGCGGGCCATTATATAAACCCGTGCTAATAGGAGTTTCGCTCTCTTATATTTTTGATTTTATTCGATACTTTAAACAGTTTTGCTCTTTATTTTTTGATTATTCGATACTTTAAGTAGAATACGCGGTGATTAAGTGCTACACTAAAAGTTATTAGTACACTTAGAGAAGATAAATGAAGGTAACAAAGTCTAGTTATATTTGCGGGTATTACTGTACCAATTATCCAAATTAATAACGATAAATAAATAAATAGAAGTAGGCAGTTTTGGGTATAGCGTGAAAGAATTATGAATTTCAGTGCTATGTATTGTGAGTGTTAGTAATCAAATGTTATTCGTAAACGTGATTGGATCCACAAAACAAGATTTCGATATATCTAGATGAGTTCCTGAGAAACACTGAAACCGTTTAGACGAATGGTAGGGTAGAAAAATTTTAAAGGCGGCTAGAAATCCGACGACGTAAACATAAACCAGCTGGAATGGTGGGATGAGCAAGTCCGATGTACATTGAAGCCACGAGTGCAGTAACCTTCAGGTAAATTATGCAATTTTGTTCGATCTTAGATGTTTTGGTGTGTGTTGAATATCTTTATAATTTGTTTGATAAAAATGGACAGTAGTAAATTTGTATAAACAACAAATTTTTAATTTTAAGGTAAAATTTTCTTGTATAAGTAGAAAGGAGTATTTATCAGGTTTATGTTTTTGATTATGATGAAAATTTGGGTCTATCTTTGAGCTCAATTAGACTAACCTATTAAATTAACGTAAAGGGGTAGGAGATGCTCCCTTTTATTCAGACTCAGGTCTGCAAATATTGTTTATTTAATTAGTATGCATCCTACAAGGACTTTAATTCTGGATGCAAATTAAAATGATGACAAATTTGAACTTGAAATTTTTTGATGCTGCAATTTATGCTAAAATTTAATTTTGAAATTTTAATGTATTGTGAATATTGGTGTAAATAGAGTTAACGTTGATGTTTGTGGTAGGAATGTGTTTTTTTTTATGAATGAGGATGAAAGTTTTATCTAGGTGAGCTGCCGAGGCGGAAGGAGTCAAGAGGCGATATTCAGGTAAGAGATCTAATATCAGAGGAGATTTCACCGTAGTAAACGAGAATCACAGCAAATTTTGGCGCCCAATTCGTGAGGCTCGATTCTAATAGGGAATCACAGCAATTTATATTATCCTAACCTACTTATTTTCTTTCTTACGCTACACTTTTCCCCTTTCTGTTCTATTTTAATAATGCTCCGGCAGCCTTGTTCTCAGCACTACGATTCACAGGCGGTTCCCCTTTTTTTGAAGAGATAAGTCTGGTTTTCTACTCTTTTATTTCAAATTAATTATGCTATCAGTCGGTTCAACTCCGTAACATCAAGCTCCAGTTTCACAAAAATAAATCAAAATAGAATTTATATTTTATACGTTACCACCGTTCCAGGAGAATCCTTGAGTGCTAGCACGTACTGTCCAATCTCCGATCTGCAACTTGAAATCCTCTGCTTCTATATCCTTTTCTTCAGCCGCTTGTCCTTACTCTGTTAAATAACTCTGGTAAATTGATCCTCTGCCTGCTCCTATTAACTGCACTTTCCACAGTGTAAATAAAACCACAAAATTCTTGGTTAATTCTATTTTCTGATTTTGGGACAATTTTGCTATACATACAGGTTTAATTCTCAGTTTGAATATTCACAAATTCCAGTTTTTTGTTTAAATTTTATAACTTTGAATAACTAATTAGACTCCTGGTACATTTTTAAATAATATATATCTTCTAAATTATAATCTTTTTGACTCTCACATAGAACTTATTTTCTTCTTTCATTAATTAATTAATTAATTCTCTTGTTTTCCCCAGGCAACCTTTTTTTCTGATGTCTGCCTACTACAATTTTTTATTGCTGTTACAGTTCATATCAGCTTAGATGATCCTAAACCTACTATACAGTTTTTTTATTACATAAACACATGCCTACTTCTTAATTATATCTGGCTATCTGTCAAATAAACATACTTAAAGTTAAATAAATCTACAAAAGTGTTCTTTTGAGTAATATTACTTCTTGGTGCCTTTTGGGTTCATTTTCATTTGTGAACTTAACTTAACTCTAATACAATATGGTTTAATACCATATATTTTGTTTCAATTATTGGCTTATAAATAGGTACATGAACATGCCCCTTGATTTTGATCAATGAATACATTCAAAACCAATCTCTTTAACCTCCAGTTCTAAACATTTTTAACCCTGTTGTAAATTTATTATTATAATATATATATATATATATATATATATATATTGCTGTAATTATAAGGTTAATTTAGGGGTAGGTTAAGTCATAGGGGTCGTAGAATAAACAAAAGAAACTTCCAAATAACAAAAGCACATAATTACAGATATTAGAAGAGTAAATAGGTCATTATAAATATGGTTAGTTAAGAGCACACTGTATATAACAGTACAAGCGATTAAACGCATATCCAAAAGTAGCTACGAGCAAAGATAAGAATTTAAAAATGTAACGAAATGCATCGAGATTAAATCAATGGAAAACCTGTATGAATTGGCTAGATAAATATTCAACAACTGCGTTAATATATCATCATATACGCAGGCAGAAAACATGCATTATTTGAAAAGCGTACGTTATAGAAAAGTATTACATTTGTTCAAAAATCCAATTTAACTAGGAAATAAGCAAACACCAAATTTATTTCTATTTAGATTAGAATAAAGCAAACAACAATAATACGTGATTTGATGAACGAAGGTTCCTGGAATTTCTGAATTAAATATGATGTATGTGAATGAATTACGTGACAAATTGAGCGTTCTTCTTTGCAGTTATACTACACAATTGGTAAAGTTTCCGAAATAACAAGAGATAAGACATTTGGTGCCGCACAGCACGTGGAATCAACGAATCGCAAACAAAGGGACCGGGCCTATAAATATGATGACAATTGAACAACGAGTTAGTGTACATTTGAAACTGGGCAGTCGCTATACTCAAAAGTGCTAAGATATTCAGGCAGATAGTTAATTAAAAGTAAAGTGAAATCATTTTTATAAGAGTGTAAAAATTGCGTAAGCAAGCCGTACTGCTACTACTACTGAACCACTCCAGGTTAGATATTTAGATATGATTTATTTTTATAAACTGTTTTATTTCAATAATAACTCAAAATGTAAGAGTCGACAAAATTGGGGTTTTTTGATAAATTTATAAAGGTCAATAGACATCTTGAAACGTTTCAAAAGGTTTCTAAATGTAATAAAAAGCTCGTTTTGCTGGCTTCATTTTCTAAAAATCTGACAGATGTAAATAATTTAAAAAGGGGTAGATATTTAGAAAGGTTGTAAATATTTAATCATTATACTGTGTATTGTAGAATTGCTTTATTTAATTGAATCAGCTAGTTGAAGCAAAGAGATTCAAAAATTAACATTTTACAAGTGCTTAATTAATATAAAGAAAATAACACAGCATTTTATGACGCTCATCGTAGGGGTTGGTGAATTATCACAGCAATATATATATATATATATATAATATATATATATATATAATATATATATATATATATAATATATATATATATATATATATATATATATATATATATATATTGATGTATATTGATGTAATAATGAGGTTACGAGATGTCATTGAGCATCAAATTCTATGAAGAAAAACTACCTCAAAGAGAATAAAACCGAGGAAAAGTAAAATTTACCTATATTTAATTTTTTTATTCTGTATGTTAAACATAAGCGTATTCCATTGGCACCTAAATTAAGATTATACGCATTTATAAAGCAAAACGTATTTTCCATGTGTAGATATTCTTTAAAAACGCCTACTTAAAGAATACTAAATAACGTAGATGTCTATCATTAATAAACGGAATACGTCAATTTACATCTATCAGCTTTAAGGACATTAAAACAAGTTTTTATTGCAAAACGAATCTCATACACTTTAGAATACTAGTTAAATTTTAGTGTTAAGATATATCATTTAAAACAAAAGTAATGCATTCATTCTTGTTGACAATACCATTTTATGAATTTTATAAAACATACCTTTATTTGAAAGAAATTAATTCCAGAACTTTCGAATGTCTACGTTATTAAATAAAAGGATGCGTTATTTTTTATTAGAAAGGTTCTAAAAGCTATTAAATAAGCTAATTATTAATTTTTAATCAATGAATAAACGCTACCATTCAATGATCGCGCTACTATCGGAAAAACCATAAAAAGATAAGATAAGCGTTTTAGTAGCTCGACATATTACAAAAAGAAAGAGATAGTGCCAAATCATTTCGTGCATTAACAAAAAATGGAATACGATTTACGAAAGCTATAAATAATACTAGCAGCTCAATTAATTAGAGATAAGGAAACGAAATCAGAGTAATTATTACATCATCCGGATGTGTCGTGTTTCGAAATAATGCTAGAAGAATCCAGAACATGACGTATTGGATGGTTTTATTATAAAAGTACAAGATTTAATAAGAACGGGGTCATTCAATATAGCGTCCAGCAACATGTAAGTTTCGATTAAAATTCTTTAATTCATTTTACGACATGCAATATATAATATAAAATTTTGAATAATTATGAAGCACAATTATTGTTAAGGATACTATGAAAATTAAACCATCTTCGATATAAATAATATTGGTATAAGATCACCTGCTGATTTAATCGATTAAAAATGAATGCATTTTGCAAATTGATATTTCAACATTAAGATTAGTTATAAATGAAGATATGAAGAGAAACCAAGAAGTATTTAATGCCGTTAATTACAATGAAAATGAAATTTTTATAAGCGCTATTTGACAATAACATCTGCAGTTACAAATTTGTTTTTTTGTAACCTAATAGGATATTTGAGTAAATTAAGTTAGAATAAGTTTTCAATTTTATTAAAATTATTTGTCAAGAGAATAATTTCATGCAATTTTGAGGTCAGTGTTCAAAGCATTTTGATTTTTACTAAATTACTAATTACTAATTACTAATTACTAATTACTAATTACTAATAAAAGGATAGGTAAAGAGAATTTTTGTAACTCGCATAGCAGACGTTTGGATTCTGTACTTGTTAACAAGGATTAGATGAGGAATATTTTAATAAGTAAGTAAGTATTAGGTAAAATTATGTCTAAGCTTAAGCTGAAAATTGTTTTTATAAGTGTTATTTATATCTGTTGAATGTAAGAGATTTTTTAGATAGTATGTATAAAAGAAAGATGTTTTTGAATGCATAGAAGACTATTCATAAATGTTTCTTGAAATTTCTGTGTTTCATTTTTATTTGATAAAATCCACAACATATTTTCCGCCGAACTAACTAGGCAAGGATACGGATATAGTAGGATAGTAATTTCATATTTTCTATACGAGATAAAAAGTTCGTTAAATGGGAAAAAACCTGTATAATTACAAGCTCAATTTAAAACTAAAAAAAATTTAAAAATATCTCTAACCGTTCTTAAAAAATATGGCGCAAATGTCAAAACGTACCAAATTTAAAAGTTATTAATAACTTTTATACCATTATAGCCGTAAATGTTAAACTCGGGCTATGTACATAAATCTTTTAGAGGAATACAACGAAGTGATGACAATATTTCTAGATCTTCCGTATTCAGAGCTGCGACTGTCAACTTTTTTATTTAATATGGACGCCATATTGAATTTTTTCAATGTCAAATAAAGGGCAAAATTACAAATTCATTGATGTACCACACTGTATACCTTTCTTTAAAAATGGCCTAAATATTGTAAATTGTTGAGTTTTTATGTCCTGCAGCTTTAGTACATTTACTATTTTTAATATTTTGGTGTAAATAGAAGTAGATACTAGTAGACAAGTTAATTTAACTTTAGTCAATATTCACAGTACAATCTAGAATGCTAAAATATTCTGTAGAGCAGAAATTTGATATGTACAATGTATACCCGGAATGCAATCAAAACTCTGTAACATCTGACCGTAGATATTTAGAACTTTACCCAGAACGACAACAGCATTCCAGAATGACTTTTGTAAGAGTATACAACACCTTAAAGCTCACGTATCTTTTAATAAGCAACGAGGAAAATATAATAAACATAAGATATTTATGATATCAATGTGATAGCACAGTTACATCTGAAACCACAAACATCTAGTCGGGCTATCTTTCATGAATGTGGTATTACTGATCGAGGTGTTCGTGCTATAATAAAACCTCGCAAATACCACGATTATAAATTCATTCCAGTACAAGAATTGCATCCTGGATCCAAACAAAATTGAGTTTTGACCGAAATTTTAGCTGAAAAATATTGTGGTGTGATGTTTCACTCACTGTGGCATTTTTAATAGGAAAAATGTGCACTATTACGCTCACGAAAATTCTTACTTAGTTTAAGAAAGAAAACCGCAGGATAGATATTCTGTAAACGTTTGGAGTGGAATTTTAAACGATAAGATTTTAGGACCGTACTGCATTCCACATAGATTACCGTCTGCCAGTTATTTGCATTTCTTACAAAATGATTTTGAGGATGTGCTCGATAATCTATCACTTCAATATTTGCAGAATTTTGAATACTATCAACAAAACGGCTGTGCTTCTCACATTGCCAGGGTGGTAACCGTATATTTAAATAAACGCTTTTCGAATCAATGGATAGGTACCAACGGTCCAGTAATATGGCCATCACGGTTTCCGTGCTTCAATCCACTTGATTACTATTTATGGGGAGCCACGAAAGACCATCTTTACAGTGAAATGCCAGAGAACGAGATGAAATGGTAGACATAAAAAATACATACATTCAATCAATAGAGCCAAACACAGTTCGACGTGCAGTTTAAGATATAGGTAGATCAGAATTGTACATTTGCACTGGAGGGAACCATTTCGAACAATCTCCTAACCAAAATTTTTTGTTAATAGTTTGTTGTTGATAATGTTTATTGTCCATTTCAAATGGACCTGCATCTTGCCGAAATTCTAGATTACTAGAGCAAGTAAAATGGCTTGCGTGTTCTAATGAGCTAAAGAGCCAAACTACAGATCCAACCAAAGTAGTAGGGTCGATAGTGAGGAACCAGACTAAGACAGGTCCACGAAAGAGGGCAGCGGATTTTTCGGTACTTAGATTAGCAAAGACTATAGGGGTCGGTACGGCAGTCTAAGATACGCTACCGCAATGTGGAAAACAGCTGGAAACCACCACATTACCTCCCAAATACACAGCGTACCTAAATTATAATAAAATGATGGCATACTCTGAGGTAAAAGATTCCGGAGTTAAAAGTCCCCCATTTGGATCTCCGGGAGGGGATTACTTCGGAGGATGCGATTGGAGAGTCCAGAATATGAGTCGGCAAAATTTTGCGAGTCGGAGCGTGGAACGCTAGAAGCATGAAGCAAGTAGGTAAGCTAGAGAACCTAAAAATCTAAATGAATAGGTTAAAACTAGACATACTATGGATCAGCGAAGTTCGGTGGCCAGAGGCGGGAGATTTTTGGAGTGGAGACTTCAGGGTAATTCAAACAGGAGCAGAAGAAGGAAATTTGGGGGTTGGGATACTGTGTAGACAATTACTTACAAAAGAACGAAAGAGTACTAATGATTAGATTAGAATTTCAACCGGTAAACACAGTAATAATACAAGTTTACATGCCCACCTCTAACTACAGTGACGAAGAGGTAGAAGCGATCTACAAAAATATCGAAGACATATTAAGATACGTAAAAGGACATGAAAGTTTAATAATTGTGAGGGATTTTAAAGCAGTGGTAGGTAAGGGTAGGGAAGGAGCAGTAGTAGGTTTATTTGGTTTAGGCACCAGATACGACAGGGGAAATAGGATGGTAGAATTTTGCGACAAGAACAATTTAATCATCACAAACACATTATTTCAACATCATGCTAGAAGACGATATACGTGGAAGATGCCAGGAGATAGGAAGATATCAAATAGATTACATTCTTGTTAGACAACGGTTAGGCGGTGGGTACATATAAGGTACAAGCAGAAACTCTAAGAGCCGCTGGACAAACAGTAACAGAACGTCTCTTCCAACTTGTTAGCTTTATGTATGAGACAGGCGAGATACCCAAAGATTTCAAACGTAGCATAATAGTAACTATACCAAAAAAGAAAGGCGCGGATGGATGTGAAAATTTTCGAACAATAAGTTTGACAGCACATGTATCAAAAATATTAACTAAAATTGTACAAAGACGAATGGAAAAACGAGCTGAAAAAATACTAGAAGACCAATTTGTGTTTAGGCGCAACAAAGGAACACGGGAGGCTATTTTAGCTCTGAGAGTGATAATGGAGAAAACAATAGAAAAAGGGGAAAGCGTGTATATAGGGTTTATAGATCTGGAAAAAGCATTTGACAATGGAAAATGGAAAAAAAAGTTCGAAATACTCAACAATATTGGAATGAGTTATAGGGATAGACAAATAGTACATAGCCTATACAAAGAGCAAACAGCAGTAATAGAACTAGAGCAGGAACATAGAGAAGTAAACATTAGGAAAGGGGTGAGACAGAGATGTGCCCTATCCCCATTAATTTTTAACTTGTATATTGAAGAGGCAATGAATACTGTCAAATGCTTAGATATGCTTAGATTTGCAGGTGATATAGCGGTATTAGTATCTAGCAAGGAAGAATTAGAAGCTGCTCTTAATGAAATAGAAACGGTTCTAACAGAGAGATACGGTATGAAAATTAACAAAACTAAACTGAAGTACTAGTATGCAAAAGAGGAGAAAATAAATCAAAAACAAGAATACAAATATGTAACACGAACTTACAAGTGAGTAAGGATTTCTGCTACGTAGGAAGCCAAATGACAAAAGATGGGAATAGCGCAAAAGATATAAAACAAGAATTAGCACTAGGTCGTGCTACATTTAACAAGAAAAAGCAACTACTCTGTTCAAAGACAACAAACATAGAAACAAGAAAGAGATTGCTTAAAACGTATGTGTGGAGCACAACACTGTACGGCTGTGAAGGCTGGACAGTAGGAGAAGCGGACAAGAAAAAGGTAGAAGCCTTTGAAATGTGGTGCTACAGACGTATGATGAAGATATCATGGATAGACAAAGTTAAGAACGAAGAGGTACTAAAAATGGTAGGGAAAGAAAGAAATATGTGGAAAACAGTAAAAAATAGGAAAGATAGGATGATAGGCCGTTCATTTTTTACTTTTCCAATGCTCCACCAGTAGGTACTACATTGGCCAGGAGGCGAGTTTTTTTGTTGCCTGGAAATTTAGAATTTTGCCAAACCCTTGCCGTTCCAGGCAAGCTAGGGATCTTTAACGTGCGTGACAACACTCACACACGGGACCTCCATTTAACCTATCATCCGAACGAGGGCGTAATTTTTGTGAAAAATGCTCACCTGTCATTTTCAAGCAGTCGATCGTGTCGGGATTTGAACCCGGGACCTTGGGATCCGTAGTCTTACGCTTACTACATTGATCCACGGCGACGCCAAGGATGATAGGCCACATACTACGGCATGAGGGAATAGTGCGGAATATATTAAAAGCAGAGATAGGAAAAAAAGAGAAGTAGAGGTAGACCTAGGTGAGACTACCGCACACAGATAGTGAAAGCTGTAGGATGTAGGAATTTCAGGGAAATGTGTAGGCTAGCTCAGAATAGAAACCAATGTAGCTACGCATCCAACCAGTCCCAAGATGGATAAATTAATGACGAAAAAAGTAATTGTACTTAAACATAATGATTATTATAAGCAACTACAAGTATTGGTTAGGCAATAATCTTGAATGATGTTAATTGTGTAAAAGGATTTACTGGAAAACCATTAATTCGGCAAATGTCTAAGTGATAGGGGATCTTGGCAGCCACAGGCCGCTTAATCCTCTTCACTGAATCTCGGTAAAATAGGGCATACAATTAGAAAACAATAGAAGGAAAACCGAGCTGTATACAGGTTGTGTGAGAAATTTAGGGAACTGAGTAGGGTGGCTCAGAATCTAAACAAGTGCAGGTACGTGTCCAACCAGTTTCGAGACGGAAAACCTAATAACGAAAAATTAAGCGCAGATAAATCTGATGACTTATAACCAACTACAGGTGTTGATTGTGATATATCTGCAACTAATGTTGACTGTGCGACGTCACAAATTAAAACATTGTTGTTATGTATAAATTATGTACACCTTGATGCAAGTTGCTAAACTCTTAGTCAAAATTTAAAATTCGAACTTTTTAGTAAACATGTTTATTAAAATGTTTAGTACAGTTTAGTATAATCAAATTCTGTACTAAACATTTTAATATACATGTGTACTAAAAAGTTCGAATTTTAAATTTTGACTAAGAGTTTAGCAAATTGCATCAAGGTGTACATAATTTATACATAACAACAATGTTTTAATTTGTGAGGTAAATGTTTTGTACAATTTTATATTAAATAAATTAAATTATAGTTACCGTACAACATCATTCAGTGAATGGCTCAATTTATACTACGTTATAAATATATAAAGCTCCGTTTATGGGGGAAAAACATCATTGATAAAGACCATCTAGCGACGGTCGAAACGTCTGATTAACACACATATAATGTAAAAATTTTATTTTTATTTATTTAGACCTTTTTCCCAAGAAACAAACTTTCAAGTATTAGTATATATATTGCAGTGGATTCCCCTAAAATATCAGGATCACCTTCGATTCCCAGCGTTGTCGGGCCGTCATAAAAATTTTCTGAAAATTTAATAAAAATACAAATACCTCTGGAATGCCTCCTTGTTTCTGCACACCCCGGCTAGCTTTAAAATCTGCTCCTTCTAGGATACCTACCATCCTAAGTTCATTCTTTCTCACATATACAGTCAAAGAAAATTATCACTCAAATAATGCAACAAGACATACAACCTTTTTATTTACACTTATTAAAAAGTTTCCATTAGCAAGAAAATATTTACACATTTGTATATACAGTTTCATAAAATGTTACCATCTCAATCCTTAAACCTTTTAAAATTTTATGATTTCTATTTATTTCAACAGTTTCATTTTAGACGAGTAGATGGGCCCGTCGTGCAACTCTAAATTGATTTTTATTCTGGTTTATGGTGAGCTCAGTATAACCCAGTTACTCTAAATGCTTTTAATCATCGCATTTGTTTAAAACAAACTTAAAGACCCGTTTACTCCTTACAACAAAATTTTATGTCATTTATTAACATTTTAAAATAATAAATATCAATTGTCCTTTACTTATACTCCTTCAAATGAGTTTTTATAGTAATAAAATACACCCCCTATGTGTCAAATCACTCAAGCTCAAAATACCAGCACAAATGTTCAAGCAAAAGCAAGAAATTAATTTCTTTACCTGGAGTAAGCTTCTTCCATCGTTACCTCTGAAGATGTGTTTCTAAACCCTCGTCGTTGTGTCCATACACTTCGTTGTTATACATATATCCAACTCATTTTCACTCGCTATCCAAATCTCTGCAACTGCCTTCAGTGTTTCTACCCGGATAATAGTCTCGACCAAGCTTATCCTTCTGCAATCACTAAACTTCACGCATTCTTGTTTCAAATTTCTCAACTCGCTTACCCTAGTACCATCCTTTGATTAGTTCATTGCGTGTAGTAACAAAACCGTCTATAAGCCAGCACTCACTTGTGCAAATCACACTTTTAATAAATTATCGATGTACATTACTAACAGCGTTTTACACACTTTTAAATTAGGATGTTGTATTATCAGTCAACGAATAAGCGTCGTACGAGAATTAGTAAAAAGTAAGAGTAAGTAAGAAAGCTTTAATATCTCTCCTAGTGTATTTATATGATTTTGTACACCCCTCACGGACCCTATTTCCGTCGAAAAGCTTATTTTTCATAATTGATTCTACAAATTTTGTACGTAACAAACTTCTACCTGCGAAAATTACCAGTCTACCGTGCTTTTAGCTTAAAATCTGTTCAACAACATCTAACCGTTGCGAGCTTCTTGAAATTTCTAGCATTCGACCAATTATATTGGTTTTTAACGTCCAACCCCTAGCTACCTTTCCTTGTTTAACCCATAACTGCTGTCCCTTTTAGAATTCCACTCAAGCAACAGAAAATCGATATTGTGGTTGACCTCCAAATCTACCGCGTACTTTAGACGAGTATTTTAACTAACGTTTTATTATACGTGTTCTCTGTCTGTTTTACATGATCAATATTTCGTCTTACTTTGCCTTCAAAACATCTGTTGTTTTAGTAGCTTATCGTATCGACCGTTAAATACGATTCTACAGAATCCTGTGCCAACGTTCATTTAAGTTCTTTGAACTTGACATTTTAACTATCAAGTGTTTCTATGAAGCAAACTGTCCATTTGAAATTATAATTCCGAGTTTTAGCATTTCATAGGATTTGTATTAACGAACGTTTAGTTTAGTTAAATGGAAACATGCGTTTAAATTATTGATCTTCTATACCCAAAAGCTCCGTTTCTTATCCGATGCGATTGATTTAAAATATTAAAACTAATTATGCGTATTCTTTGGTTTCCATGTACTCTAAAGCTTCTACACGTTATGTAATTTTAACATTCCAATTTACAAATACAAAAATATGTTATTATCCGTCCGTTTTCAATGTCAAACTAATTCATTTGGCGCGCAAATAAATTGTTCTTATCTTCTATATACACAGTCGTTAAAAATTTATTATCTAGACCTATCCATCTTTTTTAACCTATAATTCCTACGACATAATCCCTTTATTTCAATTCACAGAACAACTTCTCGAGTTTTCTGTTTGTTATCCATCACCTGATGTATTTATCAACTCTGTTATAGAACAAACCTACTTTGTTGTTGGAGTTTCTTTAATTGCTACACGTTAATTCTTAGTCTGTGTTCGTCCGTTTGTACGCTGTTTTTAGTTTTAATTTTATTTTTACATCAAATGTTATCACTGTTTATTTGAGATCCTTCTTCATGTTAAAGCAGTCCATGCATTACTATTAAATTCTATGTAAGTCTCTTTATTTTACTTAGGTTAATAACTGTGTTTTCACTTTTAATTTTTAATTTTTAGATCATGATAAAAAGACTTTATATAAGTTGAAACGTAGATGTCACAATAAATGATTATTTCATAATGGTTGTTTGTTAGTTACAAACGATAATCCCATGAATTACTACCATCAACGTCTTTCTTTCTCCCTCCCTCTCTCTTACACACTCTCCCTCGTTCTCTCTCTCTCTCATATATATATATATATATATATATATATATATATATATATATATTAATAGTTATTAAGATGAAATGAAAACCCAACTTTGTATTTAAAGTTGAATTACCATTTCAAATCGAACTAGTAATTGAAAACCACTAAAAGAACGGCTACAGCAGGATTTGAACCTGCAACCTCTGATTCTCCGGATCAGTGCTCTAACCAATTGAGCTATCTAGCCTAATTGTTTAGATGATGTTATACTTAATACTACTGAAGCTTGGCCCTTGTTAATGATTTTCAATTACGTCTTGCATTTAAGGAAATTGAATCTAGTTATATACATAATTCATGTACTAATAACTTGATCATCCCATTTTTGCAACGTTCGGAATAATACAAACATGTAATTATATTATTATTAATAGAGAGAAATAATCCACATTTGGAATGCAAATGAATGCTTAATATATATTAATAGTTATTAAGATGAAATGAAAACCCAACTTTGTATTTAAAGTTGAATTACCATTTCAAATCGAACTAGTAATTGAAAACCACTAAAAGAACGGCTACAGCAGGATTTGAACCTGCAACCTCTGATTCTCCGGATCAGTGCTCTAACCAATTGAGCTATCTAGCCTAATTGTTTAGATGATGTTATACTTAATATCCAAATGTGGATTATTTCTCTCTATTAATAATAATATAATTACATGTTTGTATTATTCCGAACGTTGCAAAAATGGGATGATCAAGTTATTAGTACATGAATTATGTATATAACTAGATTCAATTTCCTTAAATGCAAGACGTAATTGAAAATCATTAACAAGGGCCAAGCTTCAGTAGTATTAAGTATAACATCATCTAAACAATTAGGCTAGATAGCTCAATTGGTTAGAGCACTGATCCGGAGAATCAGAGATTGCAGGTTCAAATCCTGCTGTAGCCGTTCTTTAGTGGTTTTCAATTACTAGTTCGATTTGAAATGGTAATTCAACTTTAAATACAAAGTTGGGTTTTCATTTCATCTTAATAACTATTAATATATATTAAGCATTCATTTGCATTCCAAATGTGGATTATTTCTCTCTATTAATATATATATATATATATATATATATTATATTATATATATATATATATATATATATATATATATATATATTGCTGTGATATACCCATTCGTCGATACCGAGGTCTTTAATCAAAAGAAAGCTGCGCAAAAAATCAATTCGGCAATGGGAAGAGAGGTGGAACAACGCTGCCACGGGCAGGTTGACCCACAAATTCATACCGAGCATAGAAGCTAGACGTAGGATCGAGGTCAAGCTCGATCACAAAATGGTGCAGTTGATAACAGGGCACGGCGCCCTAAAAGCGTATTTACAAAGGTTCGGACTAACCAACAGCGACCGCTGCGAATGCGGTGAGGGCGCGGAAAGCGCAGAGCATGTGCACTTCGACTGCCCGCTTGAGGCGGGAAATCGAGGGTTGGCTGATAGAAAACTAGCTATCCTAGGTCTGGCATGGCCAAAGAGCCTAGAGGAAGTCGGGGAAGTGGTTAACCAGAAGGCGTTCTGGACAGCCTTAAAAGAATTCGCGGGAAGGGTCGCGAGATTAGACAATGATAACCGCGTGTAAAATTCGGTGGGGTTGGTGGGAGTATTGGAAAATTTTAGATTGACTCGGCGTGAGTAAGGATACGAGCATAGATATAACCAAAACCTGATATTAAAAATAATAAAAAAAAAAAAAAATAAAATAACATGATAATTATACCCAAATGTCCAATATGCACGAGAAACCCCCACACCATTAATACAATCACCGCCTATCTTAATAATTATGTGCGGAAAATCGGGAAATCGAGAATAAATAATAACAAATAAGCAATAACAAATAAATCAGAAACCCTCATTAAATTAAATCAATAAAATAAACAAAGATAATAAAATAGAGTGAAACCGCGCATCCCCCCCAGGACTTGAAAGTGAAGTAATATTGATAGTGATTGTGTTCCCCCCAAGAACATTTAGTGCATACCCACCAGGACTTTAGCAGTGCACCCCATCTTCCCCTTAGAAGTAAGTTACAGTTAGATGTAAGCAGACGACCAGATCTTCGGATGCAGGAGAATTTTATAATGGAGGTAAGACTTAAATTGTGGCGGCTGTACTCGCACAAGCATTGATTTACATTAATTAGTAGTTTTTGAAATAATTTAACAAGCACGTTTTGTGTGTAATGGCGCTAGCCGACATATGCTTGTGGGAGTGCACCTGATAAATAGGGTTATGCTTTTGCTATTTTGTGCACTGCTATATGCTTAACGCTTATTAGACATTTATTTATATATTTATATAATTATATTTATTTATATTTTATATTTACACTTTATATTTCTTAGCATGTATTGTAGTATTTTGTGGCATATTTGTTTTGTTTGACGTTCTGTCGCCATTTTGGTTGCAGTATATATTTGGGAAGGAAGAGCAGAATTGAGAAGATTGTAATCATAATATAAATCAGTTAGGGAATGATAGGGAAAGCTAGGGATAAATTTAAATTAGTTAGCTAGTTTTGGATAGTTTTAAGACGACCCTTCAGGTCGCACTGGTTAGCAGAGCCGGCGTCTGCTATCCGGTATTACGGATCCTTCCCCCTCTCATTTTTGCTTGTATCTTGTTGATCGGGTACACTCCAAAGTCAGCGCTAGGGATACTATTATTTACAACCCTGTTTTTAGTTTTTGTTTTTAGTTTTGTTTCAGTTTGTCAGATTTTTATGTTTGTTAGATTGTTAGAGCTTGTTAGGTTTGTTAGATTTTTATGTTTGATAGATTTTTATTTAGTTTTTTATTTAGGGTGGATTAACTATGAAGTTGGAATGAATTAGAAGCACGATTATTTTCGCGTTTAAACCCAATGTAGTACCTTCGGGTGGAGCATTGGGGACGTGGCCGCAAATATAGCGGCCCTTATACAAATTATAGTGTGATATACCCTCTACGTTGGTGTGCCCTTTTTTATTGCTGTGATATAACTCTTATTTTCTTTAAGCCTCTACGTTGGGTGTCATTTTTATTGCTGTGATATAACTCTTTTATGATTGGCGTATCTATTTTTTATTGGTGTGAATATCAACCCCTTTTAAAATTCTATAATTTCTTGAATTTGTTTTTCCACGGCTAGCTCAATGAATGCCATACTTCACAACAATAAAAAATTGTTCAACCCTTTTTCTTTCTATCTGTTAAAATAATTTAAATGAAGCAATCCAAAATTACACAGTATAATGATTGATAATATGTACAGTTGTATGTCAATTCAAAAATTAGCCCCTGAATAAATTATTTACATTCACCAAATTTAATTTTTCTAGATGCCAGCAAAAATATCTTTGTAATTACTCTTAAGTACTTTTCGAACGTTCAAAGATGCTTTCTCTATTATTAAAATTCTCAATTGACCTTTTTTGTTGACCCTTACAGATATATAATATATAGCAAATATTAAAATTGAAACAGTCTTTAACTAATGAAAAATTTAAGATCTCTAACCTGCGTTTTTCTTGCTTGTCACTGGAATCGCCTCAGGGTGTCTGTGGTCCGCACCCCTTGATTGTTACAGTTCGACTTGCTTTACTTGTTGGCCAGAATGATGGATTAATGGTTGATTGTATTTTTTCCTTGGATTTCTCGAGTAACTTTTATTATCTTTACGTTTATTTTCTTGTAAATATTTTCTAGGTATCTTTTGATCTACATTTAGATCTTTATTCGGAGCTTTATTCGGATCTTTATTCGGATCCTTTTTCGGATCTTTATTCGGAACCCTAAATTTGTTAAATGTTAAAATAAAATTCAATTAATAGTTTATCTTACGTTTACGCGTAGAACGGCTATTCTTCGTTGCACATATTGGCACTTTCAATTTGTCACTTTTAATAAATTATTTAATTTTCACTAATTGTTAATGATACAAATTTTTACTTTAAATCGACGTGGTTCGTGCCTTGTTGAAGATATACTGTTTATTCTCGAGTTTCCTATCGTATTTATAAGCTCCACCTTCCAACGATTTAATTGACGTGTTCGTTGATCAAGGCTTGTACTTTGCGCCTTATCTCTGTAGAACCCAATATTTCTCAAAACTCCCTGGCTTAACTCTCGATGAAATGCTCTGCCGATCACGTAAGCGTTCTGTATATCACAGCATATTCTTAGAATTTCCAAATATCCGTTGCAATTTTGTCACGTTTTTTATATTTGTGTATAGTCCAAAGTTTATCGTATACAGACCGCCTGTTGCTTATTGTTTGTTATTTCAAATATGTGGATTTTCATGTAAATATGATATTCCAGTCAAGTACTCATCTTTCTAATAATGATGTATTTGAATGCGTTTTCTTATTTTTGCGTTGACATTTTTAATGAAATTTGTAAATAGCTAGAATGCCAGGTTGTCTATATTTCCCGATTACATATTTATTTTGATAAAACTTGATGTATTTAAAATATTATCTTGTTTTATTTCTTTAACTTAAAGCGTATTATACGACGTACACATTATTATTTTAGTTAAATATTATCTAATTATTAAAAATGAGCTTCCTTCTTATGCATTAAATTAAATATAATTTATATTCAGTGTGCTCGCTATTAATCTTTTGTAAAATATTTGATTTACTCCTATTTAATGGTGCAATTATTTGGTTTTCTTAATGTTAATTATATTTACAGTTATCTTGCGATCCTTATGACTTAATCTACCCTTAAACTAACTTTTTATCATATCATTATTCCCCCAAATTAAAATATAAAATTTTTAATCAATGCCATTTTTGGTGCCCAACATGAAAACAAAATTCACATTGATTTTAAATTATTATATTTTAATTTTATTGTATACTATTTACTTGTCTCCTTTGTTCCTAATTGTTCTCCCAATATTATCTGCAAAATTCGATGAATTCTATATCTAAATCCCTATTCTAAATCTTATCTATACCTATTTTAACTTATGCATATGTCCCTATTCTAATCCCATATCTATACCTATCCTAACTTATAATTATATCCCGATTTGACTCCCCTATTTACATTCTTTTATATTACATTTTATACACTTGCTCCTACTCCCTTTCCATTATTAAAAGTTTTTTGTCTAAGATTATTCTATCCTTCTTTCTCCCAAAATTGATTATTTCTAAAAAATTATCTTCTGAATTTACCTCAATAATCTTCTTATTTTCCCCCCTGATATAACCTATATTGTATCCTAAAATTTTTATTTTCTTCTGAAAGAATGCACACTTTTTCTCATTTAACATTCTCCCTGCTAATTTTAATTCTAAAAAGATTCGTTCAAAGTGAATGAAATGTTGCTCTATATCTTCGCTAAGGATTAAAATATCACTCCAATAATAAATACAAAATTCTTTATACGGTTCCAATATACCCTGCATAGCCTTTGCTATCGCATCCTTACTTAAAGACAAACCAAAAAGAACCACTTTAAATTGATAAAGCTGCCCTTCTATAAAAAAACCCGTATACTTTCTTGATTCGCATTCTATTGGAATCAGCCAAAATAAATTTTTTAAGTCGATTTTCAAAAATATTCTCTTATTACCTATTATTACTAAAATTGTATCCATAGTTGGTGGACTATTATATTCAGGTTTTGTCCTCTTATTTATTTTTTTAGCATCCAGACATAGCCTGATGCTATCATCACTTTTCTTTACTACGACTAGTAGATTTACGAAATGTGGGTCTGATTTCTCAATGATACCCTCACTTAACATTTGATCTATCTCTACTCTCACTCTATCACTATATGCCGTTGGAATAGGATATAACTTCGTGTTAAACGGCTCTGTGTTTACAACGTCTAATTTATACAAATACTCTGTTGCTATTCTGGACTCTGTTCCTATTAATTCGGAATGTTTCATCAATAATGCCTTCACCCTATCTTTCATTTCTTCTGGACACTTTATTTCATCATGCATATCCCCATCTACATCTACTTCTCCCTCAAATTGATTAATATTCAAACAGCCCCCTTTGACTTGGACGCTCTCTTCATCATCCTATTTAATATATTTACCTTTTACATCTATTTCTTTTTTTCCGGCATTTATCTTTAATCCCAACTTATTAACTATATCTATACCAAATATCACATCTATCCCTAATCCCGGTACTACCATAAATTCGTTTTCAAACTTCATCTTTCTCACTTCATATTCCAGAATTACCATTTTATTCACACTTGCAAATCTCTTGCTATTCGGTGCTATCAAATTGCATTTCCTAACAGGCATCATCTTCTCCAGTAACCTTCCCCGTTTAACAAAATCTTCAGACACTAGCGATGCTTCTGCTCTCGTATCAATGAGTATTTTACTTTTATTATTTTCCACTTTTAATTTAATTATCGGTAATAAGTTTTTATTTGAACCGTTTTGCATTTCACATTTTATATATTCGCACTGGTGTTCGTATCCATTAATTCTTAAAGGCTTACATGGTTTGTCCTTATTCAAAAATCCTGATTTGACGTAGATGGTCTTGCCTGACTCGTAGTTTCAATGTTAATTTGATTTGTTTTGCTTGGTTGTGCCGTTTGTTCCCTATGTTGTTGTTGGCGTGCATATTGACTTATGTTCCTGTCGTGGTTGGTTTGCTCCGTTTCTTTCCTTGGCGTGTTTTCTGCATTCCAGTTCCTTCTAATATTATTATTGTAGTTATTAAAATTGTTTCTATTGAAGTTTCCCCTCTAATTTTCACTATTTCTTTGATAATTCGACCTATTACTTTCTGTGCTCCTTTGCACTCTAACCACGTTTTCTTGTTGCCTTTGCATTTTACTTCCCACTACACGACTTTGTCTCAACTCATCACACGTTGTAAATATTCCAGGAATATTGCTATATCCACTATATTTTGAATCGTAATATAATGTCCTATCTCCTCTCCAAAATGTCCGGCTAAATACTTTATAAATTGTCTCTCTTCCATCGGAGGAGCTAGTTGCTTTGCTACACTAAATTTTTGTATGGCGTATAATTCTCGGGTCATTCCTAAGTTTTGCGTATATTTTTCCATAATTAAATTATCTCTTGCTTTGTACTGCTGGTTGTCCTCCCAAAAGTGTCTTAAAAATCTAACTTCAAATTTCTGAAATGTTCCTATCTTATTTTCAATCAAGTCAAATCAAATTTCCGCGCCTCTTTTCAACATTAACCTAACTAAGTTTAAATTGTACCTTTCATCCGTTGATCCTTGTATTAATTTTCTTATATTATTTAAAAATATTTTTGGATCATCTTGTCGTCTCCGTAAAATTTTGAATATTGCTCAACTGATATTTCCGGTCTATTGATCCTAATGTATTGCTCCTTATTTTTATCAAAATTTTCAAAGTCTGATTTTAAATTACCTATTTACATCATTAAATCCCATCCCACAATTTCCTTGAATTTCCTGCATCTTTATACATAAATTTGTAATCCTATCATTAGTTTCCTTTTCACACGTTTCCTGATCTAATTTAACTTTCCAAACTTCGTCCCTAGCTTTATCTATAAGGTCCATGATTCTAATAAATTTAGTTTGAAATTGTATCTGCATTTCCGCGATTGTTTGATTTGTTTTTTAATCCGTTGCTCATATTTTTATTTCGGCACCCAACCTTTCTCAATTTTCATTAATCTGCATCTTGGTGGCCTCTTTGCTTTCGTCCATTTTTTATTTAACGCTAATAAAATTGACATCATTTCGGATTGTTGTGCTATCTGCTGTTCTTCACTTTGACTTTGTGTTAATTCTCGCCCTTGTATTTCCGTCGGTGTATCATGTAAAATTACGCTTTCTTGAGACCCTATTTCTACCCCGTCATTCCTTAGTGCTTTTCTAGTTTTTCTTATTCGTTTATCCATTTTTATCTAAATCCCAAATTTTAATCTTTCAAAAACTCCTTCCTATTACATTTTATTAATATACAAATTTTAACTTTTCTAACTTTTACGCTTTCTGGATTGCTAAATTTTATATTTGTTCGTGCCCCTACGATTTTTGAATTTCTAAACTTCTTTTTACGATGTTCTCGCCCCAACGATTTTTAAATTTCTAAATTTCTTTTGTGGTGTTCTCGCCTCTACGATTTTTAAATTTCCCTACGATTGGGTTGCCATTTTTATTGCTGTGATATAGCCCCTACGTTGGTGTGCCCTTTTTTATTGCTGTGATATAACTCTTATTTCATTTAAGCTCCTACGTTCGGTCTCATTTTTATTGCTGTGATATAACTCTTTTATAATTGACGTATCTATTTTTTATTGGTGTGAATATCAACCACTTTTAAAATTCTATAATTTCTTGAATTTGTTTTTCCACGGCTAGCTCAATGAATGCCATACTTCACAACAATAAAAAATTGTTCAACCCTTTTTCTTTCTATCTGTTAAAATAATTTAAATGAAGCAATCCAAAATTACACAGTATAATGATTGATAATATGTACAGTTGTATGTCAATTCAAAAATTAGCCCCTGAATAAATTATTTACATTCATCAAATTTAATTTTTCTAGATGCCAGCAAAAATATCTTTGTAATTACTCTTAAGTACTTTTCGAACGTTCAAAGATGCTTTCTCTATTATTAAAATTCTCAATTGACCTTTTTTGTTGACCCTTACAGATATATAATATATAGCAAATATTAAAATTGAAACAGTCTTTAACTAATGAAAAATTTAAGATCTCTAACCTGCGTTTTTCTTGCTTGTCACTGGAATTGCCTCAGAGGGTTTGTGGTCCGCACCCCTTGATTGTTACAGTTCGACTTGCTTTACTTGTTGGCCAGAATGATGGATTAATGGTTGATTGTATTTTTTCCTTGGATTTCTCGAGTAACTTTTATTATCTTTACGTTTATTTTCTTGTAAATATTTTCTAGGTATCTTTTGATCTACATTTAGATCTTTATTCGGAGCTTTATTCGGATCTTTATTCGGATCCTTTTTCGGATCTTTATTCGGAACCCTAAATTTGTTAAATGTTAAAATAAAATTCAATTAATAGTTTATCTTACGTTTACGCGTAGAACGGCTATTCTTCGTTGCACATATTGGCACTTTCAATTTGTCACTTTTAATAAATTATTTAATTTTCACTAATTGTTAATGATACAAAATTTTTACTTTAAATCGACGTGGTTCGTGCCTTGTTGAAGATATACTGTTTATTCTCGAGTTTCCTATCGTATTTATAAGCTCCACCTTCCAACGATTTAATTGACGTGTTCGTTGATCAAGGCTTGTACTTTGCGCCTTATCTCTGTAGAACCCAATATTTCTCAAAACTCCCTGGCTTAACTCTCGATGAAATGCTCTGCCGATCACGTAAGCGTTCTGTATATCACAGCATATTCTTAGAATTTCCAAATATCCGTTGCAATTTTGTCACGTTTTTTATATTTGTGTATAGTCTAAAGTTTATCGTATACAGACCGCCTGTTGCTTATTGTTTGTTATTTCAAATATGTGGATTTTCATGTAAATATGATATTCCAGTCAAGTACTCATCTTTCTAATAATGATGTATTTGAATGCGTTTTCTTATTTTTGCGTTGACATTTTTAATGAAATTTGTAAATAGCTAGAATGCCAGGTTGTCTATATTTCCCGATTACATATTTATTTTGATAAAACTTGATGTATTTAAAATATTATCTTGTTTTATTTCTTTAACTTAAAGCGTATTATACGACGTACACATTATTATTTTAGTTAAATATTATCTAATTATTAAAAATGAGCTCCTTTCTTATGCATTAAATTAAATATAATTTATATACAGTGTGCTCGCTATTAATCTTTTGTAAAATATTTGATTTACTCCTATATAATGGTGCAATTATTTGGTTTTCTTAATGTTAATTATATTTACAGTTATCTTGCGATCCTTATGACTTAATCTACCCTTAAACTACCTTTTTATCATATCATTATTCCCCCAAATTAAAATATAAAATTTTTAATCAATGCCATTTTTGGTGCCCAACATGAAAACAAAATTCACATTGATTTTAAATTATTATATTTTAATTTTATTGTATACTATTTACTTGTCTCCTTTGTTCCTAATTGTTCTCCCAATATTATCTGCAAAATTCGATGAATTCTATATCTAAATCCCTATTCTAAATCTTATCTATACCTATTTTAACTTATGCATATGTCCCTATTCTAATCCCATATCTATACCTATCCTAACTTATAATTATATCCCGATTTGACTCCCCTATTTACATTCTTTTATATTACATTTTATACACTTGCTCCTACTCCCTTTCCATTATTAAAAGTTTTTTGTCTAAGATTATTCTATCCTTCTTTCTTCCAAAATTGATTATTTCTAAAAAATTATCTTCTGAATTTACCTCAATAATCTTCTTATTTTTCCCCCTAATATAACCTATATTGTATCCTAAAATTTTTATTTTCTTCTGAAAGAATGCACACTTTTTCTCATTTAACATTCTCCCTGCTAATTTTAATTCTAAAAAGATTCGTTCAAGGTGAATGAAATGTTGCTCTATATCTTCGCTAAGGATTAAAATATCACTCCCATAATAAATACAAAATTCTTTATACGGTTCCAATATACCCTGCATAGCCTTTGCTATCGCATCCTTACTTAAAGACAAACCAAAAAGAACCACTTTAAATTGATAAAGCTGCCCTTCTATAAAAAAACCCGTATACTTTCTTGATTCGCATTCTATTGGAATCAGCCAAAATAAATTTTTTAAGTCGATTTTCAAAAATATTCTCTTATTACCTATTATTACTAAAATTGTATCCATAGTTGGTGGACTATTATATTCAGGTTTTGTCCTCTTATTTATTTTTTTAGCATCCAGACATAGCCTGATGCTATCATCACTTTTCTTTACTACGACTAGTAGATTTACGAAATGTGGTTCTGATTTCTCAATGATACCCTCACTTAACATTTGATCTATCTCTACTCTCACTCTATCACTATATGCCGTTGGAATAGGATATAACTTTGTGTTAAACGGCTCTGTGTTTACAACGTCTAATTTATGCAAATACTCTGTTGCTATTCTGGACTCTGTTCCTATTAATTCGGAATGTTTCATCAATAATGCCTTCACCCTATCTTTCATTTCTTCTGGACACTTTATTTCATCATGCATATCCCCATCTACATCTACTTCTCCCTCAAATTGATTAATATTCAAACAGCCCCCTTTGACTTGGACGCTCTCTTCATCATCCTATTTAATATATTTACCTTTTACATCTATTTCTTTTTTTCCGGCATTTATCTTTAATCCCAACTTATTAACTATATCTATACCAAATATCACATCTATCCCTAATCCCGGTACTACCATAAATTCGTTTTCAAACTTCATCTTTCTCACTTCATATTCCAGAATTACCATTTTATTCACACTTGCAAATCTCTTGCTATTCGGTGCTATCAAATTGCATTTCCTAACAGGCATCATCTTCTCCAGTAACCTTCCCCGTTTAACAAAATCTTCAGACACTAGCGATGCTTCTGCTCTCGTATCAATGAGTATTTTACTTTTATTATTTTCCACTTTTAATTTAATTATCGTAGTTTCAATGTTAATTTGATTTGTTTTGCTTGGTTGTGCCGTTTGTTCCCTATGTTGTTGTTGGCGTGCATATTGACTTATGTTCCTGTCGTGGTTGGTTTGCTCCGTTTCTTTCCTTAGCGTGTTTTCTGCATTCCAGTTCCTTCTAATATTATTATTGTAGTTATTAAAATTGTTTCTATTGAAGTTTCCCCTCTAATTTTCAATATTTCTTTGATAATTCGACCTATTACTTTCTGTGCTCCTTTGCACTCTAACCACATTTTCTTGTTGCCTTTTCATTTTACTTCCCACTACACGACTTTGTCCCAACTCATCACACGTTGTAAATATTCCAGGAATATCGCTATATCCACTATATTTTGAATCGTAATATAATGTCCTATCTCCTCTCCAAAATGTCCGGCTAAATACTTTATAAATTGTCTCTCTTCCATCGGAGGAGCTAGTTGCTTTGCAAATTTTTGTATGGCGTATAATTCTCGGGTCATTCCTAAGTTTTGCGTATATTTTTCCATAATTAAATTATCTCTTGCTTTGTACTGCTGGTTGTCCTCCCAAAAGTGTCTTAAAAATCTAACTTCAAATTTCTGAAATGTTCCTATCTTATTTTCAATCAAGTCAAATCAAATTTCCGCGCCTCCTTTCAACATTAACCTAACTAAGTTTAAATTGTACCTTTCATCCGTTGATCCTTGTATTAATTTTCTTATATTATTTAAAAATATTTTTGGATTCATCTTGTCGTCTCCGTAAAATTTTGAATATTGCTCAACTGATATTTCCGGTCTATTGATCCTAATGTATTGCTCCTTATTTTTATCAAAATTTTCAAAGTCTGATTTTAAATTACCTATTTACATCATTAAATCCCATCCCACAATTTCCTTGAATTTCCTGCATCTTTATACATAAATTTGTAATCCTATCATTAGTTTCCTTTTCACACGTTTCCTGATCTAATTTAACTTTCCAAACTTCGTCCCTAGCTTTATCTATAAGGTCCATGATTCTAATAAATTTAGTTTGAAATTGTATCTGCATTTCCGCGATTGTTTGATTTGTTTTTTTTAATCCGTTGCTCATATTTTTTATTTCGGCACCCAACCTTTCTCAATTTTCATTAATCTGCATCTTGGTGGCCTCTTTGCTTTCGTCCATTTTTTATTTAACGCTAATAAAATTGACATCATTTCGGATTGTTGTGCTATCTGCTGTTCTTCACTTTGACTTTGTGTTAATTCTCGCCCTTGTATTTCCGTCGGTGTATCATGTAAAATTACGCTTTCTTGAGACCCTATTTCTACCCCGTCATTCCTTAGTGCTTTTCTAGTTTTTCTTATTCGTTTATCCATTTTTATCTAAATCCCAAATTTTAATCTTTCAAAAACTCCTTCCTATTAAATTTTATTAATATACAAATTTTAACTTTTCTAACTTTTACGCTTTCTGGATTGCTAAATTTTATATTTGTTCGTGCCCCTACGATTTTTGAATTTCTAAACTTCTTTTTACGATGTTCTCGCCCCAACGATTTTTAAATTTCTAAATTTCTTTTGTGGTGTTCTCGCCTCTACGATTTTTAAATTTCCCTACGATTGGGTTGCCATTTTTATTGCTGTGATATAGCCCCTACGTTGGTGTGCCCTTTTTTATTGCTGTGATATAACTCTTATTTCATTTAAGCTCCTACGTTCGGTCTCATTTTTATTGCTGTGATATAACTCTTTTATAATTGACGTATCTATTTTTTATTGGTGTGAATATCAACCCCTTTTAAAATTCTATAATTTCTTGAATTTGTTTTTCCACGGCTAGCTCAATGAATGCCATACTTCACAACAATAAAAAATTGTTCAACCCTTTTTCTTTCTATCTGTTAAAATAATTTAAATGAAGCAATCCAAAATTACACAGTATAATGATTGATAATATGTACAGTTGTATGTCAATTCAAAAATTAGCCCCTGAATAAATTATTTACATTCACCAAATTTAATTTTTCTAGATGCCAGCAAAAATATCTTTGTAATTACTCTCAAGTACTTTTCGAACGTTCAAAGATGCTTTCTCTATTATTCAAATTCTCAATTGACCTTTTTTTTTGACCCTTAGAGATATATAATATATAGCAAATATTAAAATTGAAACAGTCTTTAACTAATGAAAAATTTAAGATCTCTAACCTGCGTTTTTCTTGCTTGTCACTGGAATTGCCTCAGAGGGTTTGTGGTCCGCACCCCTTGAATGTTACTGTTCGACTTGCTTTACTTGTTGGCCAGAATGATTAATTAATGGTTGATTGTATTTTTTCCTTGGATTTCTCCAGTAACTTTTATTATCTTTACGTTTATTTTCTTGTAAATATTTTCTAGGTATATTTTGATCTACATTTAGATCTTTATTCGGAGCTTTATTCGGATCTTTATTTGGACCCTTTTTCAGATCTTTATTGGGAGCCCTAAATTTGTTAAATGTTAAAATAAAATTCAATTAATAGTTTATCTTACGTTTACGCGAGTAAAGGTTCGGGCCTTGGGAACTGCCTTTTTAAAAACCAGTTCCAAAATTTCTTAACAAATTAATTTTATTATACAGAAATTAAATATGGAATTTTGACAAGTTAAAATTTATACATTACTTTAAATTGAAATTAATTAATAAAGGTACAATTTTGAGTAGTAAGTAAACTGCAATGTAAAAGCGGATCACTTGACTGACTGTCGTCAACTGGGGCTCCCGGGATTTTTATAATATCCCTACCCCTCATATGGCGGTGGGAACTTGCAGATCCCATGTCTGCTTATTCTTAACTGTATTCATAATTACATTGTTGTAATCTTAATTTCTAAGTAATCACGGTACCTGACCGTCTGTGACCTGACATCTGCAGTGTCACTATCGTCTGCGATACAAAGTAGCGCATCCGTTCTCATGAACGTTAATAAACTTTACAAATTGTCCTTGTGTTACAATGGCACTTCACTCGGCGTATTCTTAACACTTTCTAATAATTTTCTAATTATTCTATTTTATAACATATACATCAATTGGGAGGTACATTACTCGCATAGAACGGCTATTCTTCGTTGCACATATTGGCACTTTCAATTTTTCACTTTTAATAAATTATTTACTTTTCACTAATTGTTAATGGTGCGAAATTTTCACTTTAAATCGACGTGGCTCGTGCCTGTTGAAGATAAACTGTCTATTTTCGAGTTTTCTATCGTATTTATAAGTTCCACCTTCCAACGATTTAATTGGCGTGTTGCGCCTTAGCTCTGTAAAACCCGATATTTCTAAAAATTTTCTGGCTTAATTCTCGATAAAATGCTCTGCCGATCACGTAAGCGTTCTGTATATCACAGCATATTCTTAGAATTGCCAAATATCCATTGCTATTTTGTCACGTCATTTATATTTGTGTCGTTTATAGTCCAAAGCTTATCGTATAACGAACCGCCTGTTGCTTATTGTTTGTTATTTCAAATATGTGGATTTTCATGTAAATATGATATTCCAGTCACGTACTCATCTTTCTAATAATGATGTATTTGAATGCGTTTTCTTATTTATGCGTTGATATTTTTAATCAAATTTTTAAATAGCTAGAGTGCCAGGTTGTTTATATTTCCCGATTACATGTTTATTTTAATGAAACTTGATGTATTTAAAACGTTATCTTGTTTTATTTCTTTAACTTAAAGCGTATTATACGACGTACACATTATTATTTTGGTTAAATATTATCTAATTATTGAAAATAAGCTTCCTTCTTATGCATTAAATTCATTATAATTTGTATACAGTGTGCTCGCTATTTTTCTTTTGTAAAATATTCGATTTACTTCTATTCAATGGTGGAATTATTTGGTTTTCTTAATGTTAATTATATTTACAGTTATCTTACGACCCCTATGACATAATCTACCCTTAAACTACCCTGTTGTTATAGCATTATATATATATATATATATATATATATATATATTGCTAAGATATCGTTACAATGACCCAGTGCCTCCCATGTTATGTCAAAAAAACTAATTTTAATTGTAGTGCCTTGGCTAGCTCAGTTTTAATCACGCACGGAGCTTGCGACGATACGACAACAAAGAATTCTTAATCTAGCTTTTTATCTCTACTTCTTATGTATTTGAGCTAAACACAATTAACCACAATTTATATAATGTTCTCAATATATACAATGTACAAACATTATAATGTTGCTAAATAGAACCTCTTTTACATAATTAAATTAATTTTTCCCAAAAATTATAATTTCCTATAATTGATCAAAAATGCAGCAAAAATCCCCTTTTTATTATTACTTGAAGCATTATGTACGTACATCAGTCTTCCTTAAATGTTTATGTAAATTATAACGCATGCCAAAACGATTTTTGTTGACCCTTACATAAATTTTCATGAATGTAATATTTTTAAATATTCATAAATAAAATCATCAATGCAACAAAATATTTATAATGGCTAATTTGTTGTCCTTTTTTGGAGTGTCTCGTTTCCCAACTCAGACCAGTTTCTGCTCCAATTATTAGCTGGTTTAGCTTCAGTTTATAGTTACTCCTTGAGTTACCCAAATAGGATTTAGAAATTTTGCGTCAGGTGGATTCTTCAGGTATTTATTTAAATACTCCCGGTTGGATCCAGAAATTATTTGGATAGACTTATTGCACTTCTCCAGGCCGGATATTTGGATTCCTTTGTTCAACTTCTGCAGGTCGGATCCAGAAATTATTTGGAGTCCTTTGTTCGACTTCTCCAGGTCGGATCCAGAAATTACTTTGAGTCCTTCCTACTTCTCTAGGTCGGATCCAGAAATTACTTGGAGTCCTTTGTTAATATAAATTTTAAAACCTATCTAAAGCATCCTATTACAACTTGCGTTTTTGAGGATTAAACGACGAACCTTGTTTAATTATTTACTATCACCATATTTAAATTATTAATTATAAAATCACTTGTAATTATTTAACGTAAATATTTTGTCAGGTGATGTGGACCGTACTTTCATTAGAGTCAAACTGATTTGTTTACGAAATCTTGTGGTTTTTAGAAAAAACGTCTATCTGTTTTTATTGGTCGATCAAGCGCATTGTTTCGTTGATTATCGCCTTGTACCTTGATTTTCACATGCAGGCTTGAATATTTCTATGAAATTTTCATGTATAACTAAGTCGAGACGCTCTTCATCGCACGTAGAATTTCAGGTTATTTGTATAAATTTCTTGGTAATTTGACATCTTCTATGGTCTTTTAAATCACATAGGCTTTGTTTGTACAGCAAATTCATTGAACTTTGCTTTATCCTCATGCTGTTATTATTTCCAAATTATCAAGGTGTTGGATTTTTAACCTTTTTGGTTATGTAGCTTCATATTTATTGATGTACAAAATTATATGCGTTTATCTGTTTTACGCATTGACAAACCTGCTCGTTTAAATGAGATACCTTGTGTAATAATGATGCACTACTCACGCGTATTGTTTTATGGTTTCTGTCCATGTGGTTTCATGACTTGCAAGGTTGTTTATTTAGTTGAATCTTTAGGAATACTCTTTCTTTCTTTGAATATAATTATAATTATAGTTTATATACAGGGCGTTGGTATTTGCCTTTTTGCCTAATCGTCAAATTTTGCATTTTTCTTGGTAAAATATCTAGTTTTCTGAACTCTCACGATGTCTATATAAAGCGCATTATCCAAGTGACCCTATATACCCTTAAATGCTCCTACTATCATAGCATTTTATATTTAAATTTTTAGAATTACAATGGTTTTTACAATACCTCTTGCACAAATGAAAATTACGTGTGCGTTCAACATTACTATAAAACAAAGTTTTAATTTAACTATAACATTTTGAAAAATCTTATCTTGTGTACATAATTAACATTAAGTCATAGGGGTTGTAGGATAAATATAAACAACTTCAACTTTAAGAAAAGCAAATAATTCCAGAAATTATAAGAGTAAATCGACGATTCTACATAATGTCAATTAAGAGGACACTGTATATGAAAGATATGTAATTGAATGCAGGAGAACGTAAAGATGTTTAAGGATAGTTTACAAGTAAAGATAAGATTTAAAAACGCAACAAATTGCATCAAAATTAAATTACCAGAAAACATAGATAAATTGGCATTGCAAATATTTAACAACTGCGTCGAAAATATCAACGTAAACGCAACTTAAATAATTCTTTATTAGAAAATCGTTACGTGACTAGAGAAGAACACATTTGTTCAGAAAACCAACATTCTGTGGCAAACGAATAAACACCAGGCGGTTCAATTATATAATAAATTGACAAACATTGAATACGTGACTTGATGAAAAGCCAAAAGTTGGAAATCCTAGGATAATACTGCAATACGCTGGAGGCAGACGTGATGAATAGAGCATTCGTCGAAGATTCAAACTAGGTAATTTGTAAAAATTGTAGGTTCTGCCAGATAAGGCAAAAGTACCAGCCTTGATTGTAAACACGCCAATGAAAACTATTGAAGGAAAGGCTTATATATACGTTAGAAACTGAACAACATTTTAGTCCATATTTAACTGAACAACAACTATGTTCGAAGGTAGTAAAAACTCACATAAAATTAAAATTAAAATTAAAATAAATAAAAGTTAAAAGTGCAAGAATTTTGTGCAACGAAATATGAGCCGATCTAGAGACAGACGACTTCTAATTTGGAACGTTTAATTTTAGATGTATTTTAATTTGGCGATACCTTAATTTTGGACGTACTTTAATTTGGTACGACTTTATATGGAAGCGATCTTTATGGAAGGCAATTCTTATATGGGGACGGCATTTCGTTGATGCCATTTTGTAGAGACAAATTTTGTTGATGTCTTAACGCAAACATAAAATACCAATAAACAAAGCGGACACAGCAAGGGGATGCAGATCATAGACTAGGATGAAACTCCAAAACCCGTTCCAGGTTAGCAATTTTTAATACACTTTATTATTAAAAGACTGTTTTAATTTAATATTTGCTATACATTGTATATTTGTAAGAGTCATCAAAAAGGTCACTTAAAAATATGAAAACAAGGGAAGATATCTTGGAACGTTTGAAGGCCCCTGAATGTAATTAAAAGATATTTTTGCTGACTTTCAGAAAAACATAAATCTGGTAAATGTAGATATTTTGTATAAAAAAGAAAATTTCGAGTATCGTACATATTATCAATTATTATATTGTGTGTTCTAGAATTGCTTTATTTGAATTCAATAAGATTTATTCAGTGAGCTAGTCGGGGTAAAAACCTTAAAATAATATTTCATATAATAAAGGGAATAGCACAGCAATAAAAGGAATATCACATTAATATATATATATATATATATATATATATATATATATATATGTCAATTTATCTGAGTACATTCACAACATACCTTTAAGGTTTTTTAAACGTTTAACCGTGCATACGATAAAAAAAGCTATACGATTTGTTGTGTTTTAAGTAAAGACATAGCTGAAGAAATATTAGAAGAAGATTAATTTAGGTTTCTGCAAAATAGGGGAATACGAGAGGCTATTGTAGCTCTGAGAGTGATAATGGAGAAAACAATAGTAAAAGACAGATTGTACATAGCTTATACAAAGAGCAAACAGCGGTAATAGAATTAGAGCAGGAATGTAAATAAGTAAATATTAGGAAAAGCGTTAGATAGGGATTCGCCCTATTCCCATTAATTTTTAACTTATACTTCGAAGAGGCAATGAATACTGTCAAATACAAGAAGACATATGGAATTATTATGCAAAAATAAAACAAAAATAAAACTAAAGTACTAATATGCAAAGGAGGGGAACTAAATTAAAAACTAGAATACAAATATGTAACAAGAACTTGCAAAAGGATTTCTGCTACCTAGGAAGTCAAATAACGCAAGATGGGAAAAGCACAAAAGATATAAAACAAAGATTAGCACAAGGTCGTGCTACATGTAACAAGAAAAAGCAACTACTGTGTTCAAAGAAACAAACATAGAAGCAAGGAAAAGATTGCTTAAAACATATGTGTGGAGCACACATTATAACTTCACAAGAAGTACAACTAGATCAAGGAAAAATTACAGTTACGCATAAATACCCACCGTCGCTAAACGATGATAAAAAAAGTTTGTTACGTTTGCAAATTATAATAGAAAATTTATTCTCAACTTTGCTGAAACAGTAACACCTTTAAATAAGTTGTCCAAGAAAGGCGTCACTTTCTAATGGAACCAAGAATGCTAAGGAGCATTTGATTTGTTAAAAATAACTTTAACAAATTCACCAATATTACAATACCCAGATTTTTCAGAAAATAATATGCTCATTTTGCGCACAGAATCTTCGGGGTACCGCTCGGAGCAGTTCTATCAAATAAAAACGACCGACCAGCAGCTTTCGCAAGTAGCAGTAAAGTTCCATAACAATCGGACGAAATTGTATAACTCACTGTAATGCAATTTGGGTAACAGAATAATACACCTGTTACTAATTAGAAAAGGAAAAGAATGTTTTTGTGGTTGCAAATCACTAAATCCTTTTTTTTTCTTATTTGCATTTGGTGGAGGTGTGACAAGGTAATAATAATTATTATTAAATTGAACTTTATGCTAGTAAAAGGTGAGTGACTATTAGGAAGTACAAAGCGGGGAATTGTCAAATGATACAATCGATAGTAAATGTATGGACAATGAACTTGGTATTACTTGTAAATTAATTGGACTAAGCATAATTAGTATTAGATAGTAAGAAATGAAAATCACGATTCCTTTTTTCACAATTCATAATAAGACGTAGATTGTAATGTTGTTCAATTAATAAAGACAAAATGGTCTTCGACTTCTTTGCTGTAACGTAAATACCTTAACCCGACCAAAGAGTTTCAGGATAACACCACAAATTGTAAAAGGTGTTATTCCATGAATGCTCCGTCGCGTAGTTGGTATGCATGTGAATAATGTGCTCAAGATCTCGGGTTCGAACCCCGATATGGTCCTCTTGAAAAATGTTAAGTGAGCATTTTTCACAAAAATACGCCCTCGCCCAGATGAAAGGTAAAATGGAGGTCCCGTGTAGAAGTGTTGTCACGCACGTTAAAAATCCTTATATGGCTCGGAACAGCAAGGGTTCGACAAAATTCAAAATTTTCCAGGTAAAAAAATCGCTTCCTGGAGAATGTATTACCTTCGGATCGAGCATTGGAAAATCAAATGTAGTGTACGTAACAATACGTAACATTGAATTTAGGCAAACCAGATTACAAAGTAAATTACGTGTTGAGTATCCACATCTCCGTTTATTAAAACCCAATTTTAAAAATATTACATATTTAAAATAACAACTTAGTCCTTATTTAAAATACCCTTAGTATTTCTATTATGTTTATTTAAATAATTGGTTTAGTTACAATGTAAACAAACATCTACACTATATTTTATTTCATTTAATGATGTAGTGCATTCATCCACCATAGACATTTACAAACTAGTATAGGTCGTTAGACAAAACGCCGCTAGGATTAAGTATCTGCATCGACTTGGCAACGGGTTTCCTTCGTAGATAAAAAGGAAGATCATCCGTTGAATAGAGAAGAATGGGAACTAAATTACGCGCATATTCAGTAGCACATGGAGGCGCTGCAGTATCATCGAAATATATTTAGCCTACGTATGTCTCCGCTTATGAATGAAGAAGTAGGAACAACCTAACCTATATCCTACTTGTTTTGTTTGGGAATGCCACCATCTTGAAGCTATTCTAATGTATAGTGTCGCCAGGCAAACATAGGACTTGGGAGATGCGTCCTTTGTGTCTCTGTGTACATAGTTTTCAAAAAAACTAAAAACTCGTAGAACATTTTCAGGTTATTAAATTTTGAGCAAACTTTTTAAATTTTATTGTTTAATGATTCTAAATTGTTTGTTGTGTATATTTTATAACTGCCTGCGTCCTTTATATAGAATGTAACCCACTCCTCTTTGATATTATGCCAATTTTCTAGAAAATACTTTGTCACCAAGGGGCAATTTAATTTTTGCAATGAAATAAATCATTTTTTCATAGTCATCTTCAGTCTTTGAATAGACCATATTTTGTAGTGTATTTAAAATGCAGTCTCTTTGGAAGGAGTTCACTGCTATTCCGTTAACCGCAATTGCAGTTTGAAATGTAACTTTAATGTATGAAATAAACATAGTTGCAGTTCGGCATCAGGAAATTCTCACTCTAATGCACTCCTCTCGTAAAAATCATTATCAGTTAACACACTTCTTGTGTGTACTTATGTGCTGTATTATGATTTTTAAAATGATTTAACATTATAGTAATGTTTACAGTTGTTGCATGTTCTAACAACAATGTGATTGCATCTTCCTCATTGTTGCCATTTACACTTAAGAAAATATATAGCGGCATTCTTAGATTATTGAGTTTGTATGTGGGGTTTAATAATACTTCAGGATATGTTCTGAAAATATTTTCATCTCTTTACTTTGGAAAAAGATGCCTGCTAATATGTATTCTTCCTTCACTAACAATTTTACTACTACTCCATCCTCTTTTTCCAGAATTTCTATTAACTCTTTCTTAGTTTGTTAAATTTCCTTGATTTATCTTTATGTTGGATAGGTAGGTCTTGCAATAAAATTTTTTTTCCGGTTTTTGGTTCCACAAAATCTTTCAAAAGAATATCATTACATCTTAGCTGTTTCAATTTTTTGACTTCATCTTTTATTTCACCGTCCAATTTTCTTTGCTGTGGCAGAAGATTGAAATTGCTTTTAATAATAGCGTGGCTGTATGTCTCATCTAGAAGTTTTAATTCTAAGTACATTAGTTGTCAGTCCAAAGCACATTTTCATTGTACAATCTTGTTTGAATGTACTGAAAATAGTACACTGTTTAAAAGGTCTACATTGATTTAAGTAAAGAATTATATTAAAGATTTTGTTCACTATGTTGATATTAAATGACGAAAGCCTTGACGTTATTTACAACACACTAAAGTACTATTTGACTGTTTAATCAGTTGTTATAGGACATTACAGTGAAATGTAAGATTGATCAAAATGCAGCTTTTTATATGGATATAAACTAACTTTAAATTTAAAGTCCCTCTAGTACACTTATATACAATTCTATTATACATTAAATCCTTGTTGTCTCTCTTGGTTTTTAGGAGACACTTGTGTTTTACACTTCTTTTTTTCTTCTATTTATTTTATAGAGATTTACAATTTTTTTTGTTCGTATTCTTTTTCAAAACATTCCACTTCTTTTAAACTTGAAAATTTTTGCCCAGTGATTTCAGTCATTTACAAACTGTAGATGTATTTTATAAGTTAAATTATATCTAAAACTATTTTGCTTACCTTCCTTAAGCACAATGCCTGTGTTAAAAAAAAGTACAAAAAGGGCAACCAATTATTGTTTTAGGTTAGGTTATGTATACTTATATTGTTATGAAAATGAATACACGTGTGTAAGAATAGTGTCTGGTACTAAAGCAACTACATGTTAAGAATAGGGAAAAATACAAAGATACATAATGTGCGTAACTCTAACCATGGCGTAGCTTTTAATTAATTAACGCATAGAATTTCTTTATATTGCAATTATTTGTGTTTGATTATTTATTTAATTAAATTTGATATGATGATAGTAGGGTAGCTAAGCCGCTTTGGCAACAGAGATCCACAGCAAGATATGTATACGCCGATTCGAGAACAATATGAACAGCTAAGCCGCTTTGGGAAACAAAACGTGCAGCAAGATATGTATACGCCGCTTTGAGAACAAAATTGTCTTTGTGTGTAAATTTGTTGCGTCGGGGGGTCATTAGGTCTTTGGGGTGTGCGTTCGGCGTGGTCGTTAGATTTTTGTTGTGGGGTGGTGCGCGTGCGCTGGGGTGGAGATATTTTCTTAAGAAATTTTTTTAGCAGCGTTCCCGACGTTAAATATTAAATATTAAATATTAAAAAAATGTTGTGTGTGTAGAAAATGGAGTTCACGTGTTGGTTCGTATTTTTCTGGGTAGGTTAAGCTAAAAATTAAAACGCCGCGGTGAAGAATTTTTTTAATATTAGGCAAAAGCGTGCAAGTGGTAAAGAGTGCTTTAGCTCTCCTCATAAGCTGCGTTTTGTACGAAGTAGAAAATAAAATTAAGAAAATATACGAAATGTTATATGATGGAGGTCAAATTTTTAAACGTTTGCAGGTAAAATCTTGTAAAAAAGAAGTCGTTCACTTCTCGCAATTTCAATGTCACGATAAAATACTAAGAATTTGCATGCAGTCGAATATAACCTCGTATTTTTTATCTGGTAATATATATGTAAATCACGTCGACATTCGACTTTTAATATAATGTATTTAATTAACATAAGGTGTGTTTGCAAAAACATTTCAAGACAGGTATGCCGTATATTTCCTTATTGGTATGCAAATTATACCACCTTGCATCACGATTTATTTGACTTTTAAATAAAAAATTAATTTAATCTTATATCAAGGATGTCTTGCTTACAAAGAAGTCGTTCACTTCTCGCGATTTCAATGTCACGATAAAATAACAAGAATTCGCAGTCGAATATAACCTCGAGTTTGGAATTATAGCTCTCTGGTAATATATATGCAAATCATTCAACTTTTAATATAATGGATTTAATTAACATAAGGTGTGTTGCAAAAACATGTTAAGACTATTTTCTTCTTGGTATGCAAATTATACCACCTTTCATCACGATTTATTTGACTCTCAAATAAAAAAATTAATTTAATCTTATATCAAGGATCTCTTGCTTACATTTTAGCAATTTGAATATATTTAAATATTTAAATGTAATTATACATTTAATTTATGTGGCAATAAAAATTCTTTTACTTTTAGCGGTTTGGTGATTGTATGTAGATGACGTATTAGACATTGTATATATATATATATATATATATATATATATAACTCGTTTAATTGCACAAACGTAATAAAAAATTTATAGGTTATGCAAAAACATGCATGTAGTGAAGAATTTAGCGGTGATCTTTAGAGCTTCGTCATTGTTTTTATTCTCGTTGCTTTAGTTAATTAAAGAGAGATTTGTAGGTTAAGCAAAAATAGGAAATGTGGTGGATGACATAATTACTCTCAAAATGATGAATGGTGGGGGGAAAAGGGAGCTTCTAAACGTGTCCTAAACGGGGCTCTGCCCCATTATTTTGTATTAAATATCAAAAGAATAGGAGAAATTATTCGACTCGTATTTTATAATGGTTTTAATTTAAAATATTGGTATGTGCAAAAAAACATGTTAAGCAGGTCACTCGTTATTTTATTCATGATTGCACCACCAAAATAATTTATACAACCACACTGAACTCGTACCCGGATCTATAATTTAACCTTTAAATGTATGCAAATAATGTCGTTATTTAAAACGTGGTGAAGAATTTGGATAGTGATGTAATCATTCTCAAATGCGGAATGGTACTCCATAAGGCGTTCTGAACGGAGGTTTTGCACGCATTAGGTGATTGAATACTTCGGAGATTTTTAGGTTAAGCAAAAACGTGCACGTGCTGAAGAATCCCCCGAGATTTTTAAAAATATTTTGTATTAAATATATAATTTTAAAAGAAACACACAAAATTTGAATGTTTTATTTATATTAGTTTCACTTACCAGCTTATTTTAATTACATGCTAATGAGTTCATATATTTTCATACAGTTTGATTGATTCACTGCCGAAACAAAACATTTTTTACACAGCTGGCAATACTGGGTGCCGTTTTTTTCAATACAATATCAGTAACTATTTACAATACAGCTGAATACTGAAATGTAAAGTAACTTTCACACATTTACCTACGTGTACTTAAATTTAATTGAATTCTAAAAAATATATGCATATCTATGGCAGGCAACCCAGCATACACCAATTATATATTCTTAGTGTAAAATTTTATTGTTAGGTGAATAACCAGCAATTTATTATGTAATATTTATTGCTACAAGCATGGTAATAATAATTTGCAATGTGCAAAATACCTCTTTTGTTGTTAAAAGACCGATTTAATTAAACATTATAAAAGATTGTGAATTATTTATTCTAGTTAAATTTTACAGTGCTAGAGACACTAATTATTATTAGTACTAGATATAGGTATAACAAAATTTGTATTCCAGATGATAGTATGTTCAAAGGATATTATTATTTAAAAAGACTCTGTAAACATGATTAGTGAAATTATTAAAGTTAAGGAATGTAAAGCAAAAATTTGTCCATAAAAGCAAATATGTTTTCTAAAAGATATGCATAACTTACGGATCTAAACGTTTCAACATCTCGCAAACTGAGATAAATATTACTTATTTCTTTGCAGAAAACGTTCATATAACGCCCTTTAACAACCGCGTTCAGTAAAGTGCATGGTTGTTAATGACCTCGGCGATTGTGCTATTTATAGTATAATTATAACAACATATCCCCATATGTAAATTATATGGTTCTGGTTTATACCTAAAAACAACTATTTTGCATTATATTTTGTTGATTCTGGCAGAATAAATTACAAGTATAGCTACATTGTCAATACATTTTTATTTTCAAACTCGTTTTAATTATTGTAGAATATAGTGCTTATAAATAACCTACTTTAATTCAATAAGTTATTCTTAAATTAATAATTATTGCCAAGAGAAATATATACACATATGGTAAATAATTGCAAGAATGTCTATAATATATCTAAGTTTTAATTCTGTTAAATGAAACATATGGCAACAAGGTAACTTCAAAACATTTTAGCATAATTGTCAATTACCAAAATTCACAATTTTCATCTTATATCAACAAATGTTATTAAATTGATGCTAAACAATAAAAATAATACCGTTATATTTCAAATCATTTTAATAGAATTACGCAATGTTAAGTCGTTATTAAAAATTAATTTAAACAGAGTTTTTATTGTTATCGCCGTCTGTTGAAGAATCGTAGCAGAATCTGAACTATATCGCTTTTACAAAGCATGTATTCAAGATCACATTTAGTTAGTTTCAAAAAACTTTTCATCATTGTATACGACTTGTTTTAACTTGCAGTAGGTATCAATGACCGAATCAACATTACCACCCGAACATGGTTGACAACTTTAAATTTTATTTTCCCTATTACTTTCAAGGTATTAAACATTGGTATATATATATAGATTTAGCGACATCAGGCAACCTTTTTCTTAATCTTCGTTGGGAATTAAACCACTCATAGTTTTTAAAATCATCTTTCTTTACGTTTCGATCCATGACCTAGGATCGTTGTCAAAATTGTCAAAACCACAACAATCATACAGGGAGTATTTATCAGGCAACATATTTCTCGCATGGCTATGACAGCTTTTTGTGCTGTATGTAGAGTAATGATTAACGTTATGCTCTTTTGATTAATTTGCAATTTACCGGGCATGCATCCTTCGTTAAATGTGAAGGATATTCCCATAGATAATTTGAATAACAATCTATCACCACCAACACACCTCTAATTGGATTTTCCTTAAATATATTGCTCAAATTCAACAGAGTCGCCTTGCCAGAGATCATCTCGAGGTTGTTGATTTGTTAATGCTGTTACAAAACTAGTGGGGGTTTATCAGACGAATAACTAGGTGATGCTCAGTATCACAACACTTTAGCATTACCTATTTTGATGAATGTGCCATAAAAGCTAGGTACTTGGATAGATCTCGCAGTGAGTGGAACAACAACGATAGTGACGATAGTGGTGCGAAGTTTTCAAGTTAACATGGACAATGTACTGTACGATTTGTTCGAGAGTGAACAACGCATTTTACACCAACATCTGAAACATGCCATAGTATTGAATGATGTAGACAAAATCAAACGTATACTGTTCAGAGTAGGTGTTCATGTTCCCTTTAAAGCCTTCAAATGGCTAACGCTGACCAATGATACATCCATTGATGTAATGGACATGCTGTTTAATCAACAGAGTAGGTGCGATCAATTTGTATCAAACTTCATTGATGCTTGCAACGGCAAAACAGAGTTAAAATGTCATCAGGTGCGCGGTGTACTAGACGCAATAGAGAGTAATTATAGTTTGAGCGATGTATATTTCCTTGAAGAATTACTAACCAACCGAGCTGTATTGAGTACGAAGGCATATCCTATCATGAATATAAAATGCAACTATAAATCACTGGTCACAGCGATTGACGATATGATTGTAGATGTTGTATATTTCGCACAACCTATGGTATTAAAAAAAGTATTGAAGTTAATTTTAAAGTATAAGGTAAATTATAAGTACCAACCTAATGTAGTTGGCCCTCATAGAACAACATATAACTGGCTCCTCAAGAATTTGGCAATGGAGGGCTCAAAACAGCAACCAGGATGGACGTGTGGTCCGGATTCGGGAAAATGGCCATCAAATAATATAGATGATTATAAAACAGTGTATATGCTATTAAAGTTATTGTTTTAGTTTAATACTATTTTTTGTATGTAAATCATGTCATCTTGGTAGTCTTAGCTGATGCGCTATAGATAGCACTTATTAGATATAATGGAGGATGCTATTGTACGTGTCGCATACCTTTTACAATAAATATATATACCTCGAGTGTTGGTCAAGTACGGGGAGAAATTGTTAGCTGAGAAGGTAATGTGTTTTTACCTGCTTGTTATTTACACATATTCACGGACATCGAAATACTCAAGTTCAACCAAAACAGCGAAAATCAACCTACATCAACGTTTTGCGCTTCGGGCATGAGGAATTATAAACAACTTTCTTGACGTAGAACTAGTGTAGTAATTAGTAGTACATAGATGTAATTTTGTGTGTGTGTGTGTGTGTGTGTGTGTGTGTGTGTGTGTGTGTGTGTCGCTATAATAAAGCATATAACAGTAAAAAATTTTTTATTGATGAATGACATATGATGGTAAACAAACACGTAACAGCAAATCTACAAAATATGATTTTGGATATCCAACTATTATGGCTAGAATCTAAATTTAACCATTTCACATATACTTGATTTTTAACTCTTCAATACTTTTTCCACTAAATATACATCCGGATAGTGTGTTCGTTGAAGTTCTTCTGCATAGAAGCCGCCTAATATTGGTTGTCCTCGACTATCGCGCAATAGGTACGTTAAAGGATTAGTCAAATGCACTTTGTACACCGTAAAAATTTCGTTAGACCAATTTGGTGTGTATCCCTTGGTAAATTGACCTCTATGTTTACTAATGCGAACATGATCCCCAACAGAAAATTTTTACTCTTTAAGTTAACTGTTTTATCGTACTGTACACTGTATTGAAAAGTTTGCGTTCATTGCGTTTTGACACATCTACAGGTCGCATGCCGATTGTTCGATGTTTGGTGTTGTTATATGCAGTCACGAGTGAGGATAGTATATTCAGCCATCGATACGAACCATTCAAACTAAATTGTTTCCACATTTTTGACTTTAAGGTACGATTAACGCGTTCTGCTACGCAAGCTTTTTTATTGCTGTACACACTATAATGTGTAATCTCATATTTTTCCATTAAAGCCTTAAATGTTGAATTATAAAATTCTTTTCCCAAATCCGTTTGAATGTACCGTGGAATACGATGGTCTTTGTTGAAAATTGATTGAAAAGCGTTTGAAACAGCCTTACCCGTCTTGCGCTTACCCGGTACGGCCCATAAGTATTTAGAAAATACATCGATAACAACTAGAATGTATCTAAATCCTTTATTTATCTTTGCATATGGGATCATTTCCACCAAATCGGACTGAAACAGCTCGTTTAATCCTTTTGTGATTACATGTCTTCTAGGAAAGTTAATGCGAGCAGGCTTATGTAACTCGTGGACGATTTGCTCCTTTACAGACATATTGCTAATATATGTGTGTGTGTATGGTTGACGGCTATATGCGTGCGTTTTTAAGTTTCTCTTGCAACTGTTGAATATCTGCTTGAATTCGTGCAATGTCTATTCTAAATTGTGCTTTCACTTGTTGAATAGCAGCGTCTAATGTCTTATATATGCTATTCATAGAATCATCTATCCGTTTGGTTACGATTTGTGCAACATTAGCGTTCACAGTGGCTGGAACAAGGTTACGCATCATCTCTTCAAAATGGTTAAAGTCTGATCTTGTAACATACTCGCTCGAGAATTGTGTTATCATACTGTTTGTTGTCTCCTTCACAAGCGTGTCTATATACTGCTGAATAGTGGAACCACTTCCAAGCGTTGGTTCGCCCTCTTGCTGGTGTAGCGTTGCTAACCGCGATTCTAAGTACGCTTTCGTGACTGCATCATCATCTTCTTGTGGTGTAGTGACGCGCGCTAATCTCATGTTGTCAAAATCGTAGTAATCATCATAAGAAATATATGAAGCACAGTCAGACGCATGTCCAAACTTGTCGATAACCATCGTGATAATGAATAACAAGTCGCACAATCTACGCTATTATACGCAATTCGCGTAATTCTTCCATAATCGATGTAATTTCGTTTGTGTGACCGGTGTTACCTGCATCTTGCGAGGCGACCAGAAGCTTGAGCCGTTCGCACAGTTCGTTGGGATCATCAAAGTATACATACTCTAGTGGCTTCTCGTTATAATCCATGAGTAGACCACGACCACTCGGGTTTATAGTTTGCTGTCGTAAGCTATACATTGCATTACTTCTTTTTTTAATGTCCGCATAATCGTTAATTTCTTTAAGTGAGAATTTACCCAAAGGATTGAGAAGGAACAGTTGCTCGTACAACCCTTTGCTACCGTTGTAGCAAAATCGTTCTACACACACTTTTTCACCAATCCCGAAGATAATGTCCGAATCACCAATCATTAATTTTCCTGTCTCCGGATTAAAACGTACTTTATCCCTGCGCAAGTGCTCCGTGTCATTGTTATAAATACCAGTAAAGTTGGAAAACAGATTATCGACATAGTATCTTACCGATGGTAAGAATCGTTGTAAGTAGGCCTGATGTTCTTCGCTGTTTAGGTACCGTTCGTACTCTGTATGGGTTTCTGGAGTGTTGCCGCTACTCTCCGATTCTTCGAAGGTGGACTCCACAGACTGGACTGGACTATGAGGATTGTGTTCCCATGCCTCCTCTATTGGTGGTGCGGCGATTGGTGTGGAACTGCGCACCTGATCGAGAAATTTAGGGCGTCTTTTAGGAGTAGATTGTACGTCATGTTGTTGTGGTAACCAGTGCTGGCTTTCGATCTTGGACTCCTGTTTAATATCTTTCAGCAGACCGGTCTGAAGTGTTTGTAAACGTTTTGTAATAGGTGCATAGGCTTTACTTAATGCAAGCTCCTTTTCAACCACACCTGCTTTTAGCGCTTGTAATTTCCTCTTGACTGCCTTTCGTACTTTTATGAGTTCTTGTTTGGTTTTCACGTCGTCTGCCATCGTCTAGAAACGGGTAGGAAGTGTAATGCTATTTATGTGCTTTATAAGTATATATAGGTGTCAAAACCTTTTCGGTAGCGACCGTTCTGCAAATCGCCATCTTTATTGATCACCAGGAACCCATACCGATCTCGCCAGCATACGCCGCACAATTCTTTAAACCGGTTAAACGACATATCCGTGTTTACATGGTCAGCGTATACGTGTTTTAAATTGAGTTCGTCTTGTTTGAATAGCACTAGGACATTAGCATTGTCTCTAATCAATTGTTTAGGTATTTTGGAATAGGTCTGACATAGGTAAAACAATCAATGGCCTTATGTCGACCTAAAGAAAATATTCTCGCATTACATTTTGTTTATCGCACGACACGTCATCGAAAATAAATATCGAATTAGGTTTTGCATCCGCTGGAGTAACAATTGCATCCCATTTGTTAAACGCAAAATATCCTATTTCTTTTATTGGTTGTAATAACCTCTCTAGGTACTGATACTTTGGTTGATACAAGGATTTTGAGTAGAGATAAACGTTTTCAAAGCGTACACCATTCGGATGTTTCAAGAGACCGATGACTACATTAGTTTTACCACAATTGGATGGACCTGTAATGATACACCGTATTGTTGATGGTAATAGTAGTCCATGCTTTTGCACGTTAGTGTTGTTGCTGCAGTTGTGGTCCGTAATTGGCAACGCCAATTGTTGCTTTACCAGACGCATTCTATCCATATACTAAAACGTAATTGCAGTATGGTAAGCATTTAAGCGAGTAATTCTACACGCATGACCAGTCTCCTTTAAACCTTTCGACTGACAAGATTAATGAGATCCTATCGTGGCTACGGGTTACTCAATAGTGCTATCAATCGTTTACCGGTAGAATTACATTTACCAGGCTATCGCTTCTGTGGACCGGGTACTAAGCTTCAGAAACGCCTCGAGCGTGGTGATATAGGTCGTAATCCCTTAGACGAAGCCTGCAAACTACACGACATCGCCTACGATCTTTCTACAGACTTAACAACCCGACACCAAGCTGATCGACGTCTTGCCGAAACAGCACAACAACGTCGTACTGCACCCGACGCTTCGTTAGGTGGAAAACTTGCTGCGTTTGCTGTTGGTTCTGCAATGAATGCCAAAGTTAAATTTGGTATGGGTTGTCGCAAAAAAACGATAAGGTGTAAAGGAAAACGACGTGGTCAGCGTCTACGTACAGGAAGTGGTATACCATTCAAGCGTTTAACTCGCACCATTTGGGAACGCATTAAAACGTTCGTCCGACTGATCTTATTAAAACTGCTAAACTTGCAGTGGCACCGATTAAAGAAATAACAGATGAAATTCGTGGCATCCCACGTGTAATCCCTGTACCCAAAACTGGTGGTTTCCTACCTTTGATACCTATTTTGCAGCCCTTTCCGCAATTGGAGCGTTGTCGGGTGGAGCAGCTGGGATTGCAAAAGCTGTCAACGATGCTAAACTTGGACAACAACAATTAGATGAAGCGAAACGACATAATATGGCACAAGAGGCAGTGACACTTGGAAAGGGTCTCTATTTGAAACCTTATCGCCGTGGACATGGACTGTACCTAAAGCCTTTTCTTACACACGGGCAAGGTTTGCGTAAACAAAGACAACGAAAAAAAACTCAACGCATTCGTTAAACCTACCTATGCGAGCGTTGACCAATGTTGACTTGAACAAATACATAAAACGTTTACCAATATCCCACTTTCGTGGAATATTCATGCGCAATTCACTTCCAAACACAATTCGTTGGCGAGAATGTGGTATTCTTAATCATGATACTACACGTGGTGTGGGAACTCATTGGACCGCGTACAAAAAGATGGTTCAAGGGCAGTCTATTATGATAGCATTGGTAATCTACGACCTCCGAGGGAACTTGTCAAATACTTAACCTCATCAGGACCATGCACTCTCTATTATAATTATGAACAATTTCAACCGCTTAACACTGTTACCTGTGGACACTTCGTATTGAAATTTTACTGCAAAATAGTCCTCCGTTAAGTTTCTAACAACGTTATATATTATTTGATTTTAGTGTATTTTTAACTGTTTTGTATAAAAGTGTTTAATTAAAACCATATATTGCAAGTGTTTCAGGAATTTGCTTTTTATTACCCCATCCCAACTACGAATACGACTAGTTGTTAGTTTATCGTCAACCACCGAACATGTACACATTTACTTTAACTGGAACTGAATCTACGCTCACCGCAATCATCAACCCACCAATTGTTCTCGATGATGACCATGAATATGTTATTGGTCTTACAAACTTTGATACATATTTTCAATTCCCAATGTAACGGAAGAGAACAATAAATTTTACATTGATGACATCGTGCTTACTTTACCAGAAGGAACTTATGAAGTGGCAGATATTAATAAGTTCGTACGACGTAATCTGAACGATCCCCGTGAACGCACTTCATCCAAACGTTATCTTATTGATATTCGAGCCAATAATAACAGTTTACATACAGAAATCAAAGCATCAGGTATAGTGGATTTTACACAACCAAATTCACTTGCTTCGTTGCTGGGTTTTGAGAAACGTAAACTACCAGCTCTCACTACTGCTATTTCGGACCATCCGGCACAAGTCTTTCCAATCAATTCAATATGTATTGAATGTAATCTTGTGGTCGGATCGTATCGGAATAGCAAACCTGTACACATTTTGCATCAATTCTTTCCTGCAGTTGCTGCAGGGTACAAGATTATTGAAAACCCCGTAAACGTCACCTATATGCCACTTAATACACGAATCATCGATCGCATCATTGTTAAAATAGTTGATCAAAACGGTAATCTCATCACTTTTCGTCGGGAAACCATCACGATTAGACTTTATCTAAAGCGTCTTTAAACAATGGTTTTGCGCTATGAGCATAAACCACCAAAACCTATTAATAGACGCATTGTCAGCACCTTTACCAGTTACAAGACACCAGTGCACCGATTAACACCGGAAAACGTTAAATTTCTGCAAACATTAGGACTCAAAGTGCTACATAGCTAAAATGGATAGTAATATTTTAAATGTTACGCAACGTGCTATATTTGATACAACCATCGTCAATGCCGACAAACATATGCATACTCCGTACTCCAATACCACGTATGAGAAGAACGATGTTATACGGATTCCAATAGAAAACGAAGATGTCTATACACTACCATGGGACAGCGTAATTTATATTGAGGGTACAATGAATAAGTCAGATGGTGGCGTTTCGCCTACAGCCGATTTTGTCAATAACGGAGTTTTATTTTTATTTGATGAAATTCGTTATGAACTTGGTGGAAAGACTATTGACCGCGTTCGTAATCCAGGTATAACTACGACTATTAAAAATTTCCTATCCTACGATTATAGCGAAAGTCGTCGCTTTAGAAACGCCGGTTGGTCCCCATCGATAAGCTTGATCTCGTTGATGCTAATGGTCATTTCAACGTATGCATTCCCTTGCGCATGGTTTTAGGATTTGCGGAGGACTACCGAAAATTCTTTTGAATATCAAACAGGAGCTTATTCTTATTAGAAGTAGTGCTGACGATGCAGCTATATCGAATTCTGATACCAAAGAGTCAATCAAAATTACTATTACACATATATCATGGCGGATTCCACATATAACCGTTGCAGATGCAGAGCGCTTAAAACTACTCAAACATATTCAACGCAATGCCACCATGGACATAAGCTTTCGCAGTTGGGAACTACACGAATATCCAGAATTACATACAACACACACGCATACGTGGGCCGTGAAGACGGCTTCTCAAGTGGAGAAACCACGTTTTGTTATTGTCTGCTTTCAAACCGATACATCGCGCAAAAAGGGGCGCAGTCAGTTCGACCACTGTAAGTTGACCAATATGAAATTACATCTGGGTTCATCTATGTATCCTTACGATAATCTTAACATTGATTTCGATACCAATCGCCATTTTATACTATATGAGATGTATGCACAGTTTCAACAATCGTACTACGGGGGTATCAGCGAGCCGATATTAACACCCAATGAATTTCAAACGCACGCTCCACTTGTAGTCATCGATTGTTCCCATCAAAACGAAATAGTGAAAGTGGGAGCGGTTGAAGTACGATTAGAATTTCAAATGAAAGAAGCGCTTAAAGCTCACACTACAGCATACTGCCTCATTCTACACGATCGTTTGGTCCGCTACAATCCTGCAACCAATATTGTGAGTGAAGTCTAAAATTAATAGTCCATTAGTTGTCGACGTTCAAAGGTTTAAAATTGCACATAATAACTTTGTGTTTAAAGAAATGGCTGTTTTACAACTATCCCTATCGAATGGAGTTGCAATAACATATGTGCTGAAACCACCATATTCTTGGAACTGTCTATCAGCTCGCTTCAAATACCAAAAGGTATGGTTAAGCAGAAACTTTCACGGTATATCTTGAGATGATGGCAATTTACAATGAATTTCCACACCTAAATGTTATTAACCTAGAAGATTTAGGTCCTCTACATAAATTAAAGTATTACACCAATTCACACAAGTGTTTCTAGCATACCACACGACATTCGTCATTCAATTGCGCAACCACAGATGTAATTGTACTCAAAACTGGTTTGTACATATAACCAATTATTCATTTTTAATAAAGAATAATGTTTACATTAAGTAGTGTTTTTATTTGTATATTTTATACCTACATACATACATATTCCTTGAGACTAGTAAGATGTGTTTCAAAAAATGTCTTGAAATAAGTTTAATTGTAAAACTTACTAACGAATCTGTAAGTATCATATTGAAAAATTCCTCTTAACGGATATGTATTTTGCATTTTTATGCAAACTTTATGTTACAATAATACAATTAAAAAATTATATTCTACTACCGAGGTATTAAATTTTAAAGTATGTTATAGTTGTGTAAACATAAAATGCATTGCATAGGTTTTTATCATCAAAGTAGTACATTTTTATTTATTTTCACCTGTAAAATGATTAATTTCTTAAACCTAAGTTTCATAAAATTTATTCTCCATAGATTAACCAACTATAAACCAGAACTATTAAATTTATAATAAATTTCGGTGTTATTTTAATTTAAACTATGCTCATAAAAAGTCATTTATATATATAGCACCAACATTGTTACTACCTATGAATATCGAATCTTTAAAGGAATTTACAGTCATGATTAATTAATAAGTGGTCTTTTCATTTGTACACATTTTGTATATGTTGTTTTAGTTCCATTGACGACCTATTATTAGTAATCTGTTTATTATTTTATTGACGATATAAATTTTAAGATTGGAAGGGAACGATAAGAAATCTTCCTCTGACATTTATATGCACTCCGCATAGTTATTTAAGGTAGCAAATATAAATAAGCTGTTTAATGTATTGTAGAAGAATTTTTACCATTGTATTATCGGTATGTATAAACTTACTTACTTAATGTGTTTTTAACGGAAGTAGAAATTATGAATTTTGGTAATTAACAATTATGCTAAAATGATTTGAAGTTATGCAGTTTCCATATATAATTTACATATATCGGTATGTTGTTATAAATATCACAACCTCGAGGTCATTAACTACCATGCACTTTACTAAACTATAATTAATAAAATCCCGTACATTTAACTAAGATACATTTTTCTTAATGTGGAAGTCTTATCTATATTTTATTCAAATAAGAATCTGCTACCGCCACCTACAAAAGATAGGGACAATTAAAGAATGTAAGTTTTTGTAAATAAAACATTAAAATATTGTGTGTTTCTTTTAATATTATATATTTAATACAAAAATAATTTTTGAAATTCTCGGGAGATTCTTCAACACGTGCATGTTTTGCTTAACCTAAAATCTCCGAGGTATTCAATCATCTAATGCGTGCAAAGCCTCCGTTCAGAACGCCTTATGGAGTACCATTCCGCATTTGAGAATGAGTACATCCCCATCCAAATTCTTCACCACGTTTTAAATAACGACATTATTTGCATACATTTAAAGGTTATATAGATCCGGGTACGAGTTTAGTGTGGTTGTATAAATTATTTTGGTGATGCAATCATGAATAAAATAACGAGTGACCTGTCTTAACATGCTTTACATATACACACACATATTAAATATATATTGAAATTGCTAAATGTAAGCAAGAACACCTTGATATAAGATCAAATTAATTTTTTTATTTGAGAGTCAAATAAATCGTGATTAAAGGTGGTATAATTTGCATACCAAGAAGGAAATAGTCTTAACATGTTTTTGCAAACACACCTTATGTTAATTAAATCCATTATATTAAAAGTTGAATGATTTGCATTTATATTACCAGAGAGCTATAATTTCAATAAAAAAACACGAGGTTATATTCGACTGCGAATTCTTGTTATTTTATCTTGGTAATGAAATCGTGAACAACATGTTTTTACAAGATTTGACATGCAGACTTTATAATTAGATCCATTATATCACATTTCGTATATTTTCTAAATGTTATTCGCTACTTCATACAAAATACAGCTTTTGAGGAAAGCTAAAAAATTCTTTACCACTTGCACGTTTTTACTTAACATAACAAAATTCTTCATATAGGTAAAATCACCACTTCGCTATGCTCTCGGCTACCTAGTTTCGGCTACTTTTCCAAGGTCGTTGTGACGTCATAGCCTTTTATAAATAAAGAACAATGTAATACTATTCTAAAATTTTTATTCTGGCATTATACATAACAAAATTTAAAAATATTTAATGCCAAGCATGGAGCCATTTAAACTTAATTTTAATATAAATTCGATTGTTTAACATGGCTAACAACCAATGCAAGAATTAAGATATACAACAAATTTGTGTGTCAGATAACAAGTCCTGGTGTTAATAAACAACTTGGAAATTATATACTAGATTTTTTACGTTGTCCAGATGCACATTTAAGAGCAACATTCGCGTCTACTTTGACCAAAGAACACGGTATTACGCAATTGGAAGCGACAATATAAAACTGTACAATTGGAAGCTATGCCAGTGCGGAACGGGTGTATAATCCCTTAAAAGACTGTTTAACCTTATTGGAAGATAGTAAGTTATACTTCCTAAAGGCGCCAATGTACTCGGTATCGCTAAAATGTGGAGTAAGTTATCGGACAAGCTTCAAAATAGCTGCTGTTTAGTGTATAATAACCTGCTACAGTACATTATTGGGAGAACGGCAATACAAAGAAATTGACGGGCTTGCAAATTAAGTTGTCAGAAAAACCAGAGAAAAGGGAAAAATTGATAAAGTATGTGTTTTCAGCTTTTAGTTTTAACTATTAACCTGTAAATTATTTGGAGATAGTAGAGTAGAAAGACAGCCAAGATAAAATAAAAATCTTACACAAGTGCTACATTAAAGCAGGTAACATATTTTACACAATCTGTAACACCATATTCTACAATTCCAAAAGAAATAATCATTTCGGTATCGGGGTTGATAAGTACGCTTAACATTCGCCCAGAGGTTGTACGACAACGCGTAAATATTGGCAGTAAACTCTCTCCGTTGACGCTGCAGGAAATTGCCCAATTATGCACGCCATACGCTGTAAGTGGAAGAAAAAGACAGCTGGAATTAGAGGAAATGCATGCAAAAGGCGAAAGTTGGACTAAATAGAAGACACTGCGACAATACGCGAACAATACAAAGATGTGTTAGACAAAGAACATCTTATTAGAGAAAGAGGAAAGGATTAAAAGATTATTTTATGTGCCGATGGACTGACTTGGATACATCCGCGTTCTACAAGCTGTATGTATTTGTGGTAAGTAAGAAAGACTCTTTTTAGAATTTTAGAATAGTATTACATTGCTCTATATTTATAAAAGGCTATGACGTCACAACGACCTTGGAAAAGTAGCCGGAACTAGGTAGCCGAGAGCATAGCAAAGTGGTGATTTTACCTATATGAAAATGAAAATAAAGAACTTTTAAATTTTTGAATAAATTTTGGTAGGAAATATTTAATAAATAAGTATATGTTAATGAAACACATATTTTCTAAATGATATTGGTGCTAAGGAAAGCTATTTTTATTGAGTTCTATAGTTTGAGAGTGACGTAAAAAACTTGATGCTACACCTTGAGTTGTAAAAGTTAATACATAAGCCTTGATATAAGATCAAATCAAATAATTTGAGAGTCAAATAAATCGTGATGAAAGGTGGTATAATTTGCATATATTTTAAATTCATACGGGTATAATTAAAAGATTATATGTTAGATCCGACTGCAAGTTCAGTGTACTTGTATAAATTATTTTGGGATAATGTAACCAAAAGGAAATATACGACATACCTGTCTTGAAATGTTTTTGCAACACACCTTATGTTAATTAAATACATTATATTAAAAGTCGAATGTCGACGTGATTTACATATATATTACCAGATAAAAAATACGAGGTTATATTCGACTGCATGCAAATTCTTAGTATTTTATCGTGACATTGAAATTGCGAGAAGTGAACGACTTCTTTTTTACAAGATTTTACCTGCAAACGTTTAAAAATTTGACCTCTATCATATAACATTTCGTATATTTTCTTAATTTTATTTTCTACTTCTTACAAAACGCAGCTTATGAGGAGAGCTAAAACACTCTTTACCACTTGCACGCGTTTGCCTAATATTAAAAAAATTCTTCACCGCGGCGTTTTAATTTTAGCTTAACCTACCCAGAAAATACGAACCAACACGTGAACTCCATTTTCTACACACACAACATTTTTTTAAAATTTAATATTTAATATTTAACGTCGGGAACGCTGCTAAAAAAATTTCTTAAGAAAATATCTCCACCCCAGCGCACGCGCACCATCCCACGACAAAAATCTAACGACCCCGCCGAACGCACACCCCAAAGACCTAACGACCCCCCGACGCAACAAATTTACACACAAAGACAATTTTGTTCTCAAAGCGGCGTATACATATCTTGCTGCACGTTTTGTTTCCCAAAGCGGCTTAGCTGTTCATATTGTTCTCGAATCGACGTATACATATCTTGCTGTGGATCTCTGTTGCCAAAGCGGCTTAGCTACCCTACTGATGATTGCATCTGTATTATATTTATGATACATTAAGGCTATTTATTGATTCGTTATTTTATGCTGTTACTAAGCGTGATGTATAATAAGGAATATTTACATTAATAAACCATTATTATTAATTTTTCTGTTTGCTGCCATCAATAAATTTATCTAAATATTAATTTTCAAAACTCAACAATATGTGTGAAACAGGTTGAATTAAAATTCATTTATTTACCATATATGCTTAAATTAATTTTTATTCAATTTGTTTCATACATATTATCGAGTTTGAAAAATGAGTTTTTAGGTAAATCTTATAGCATTACTATTTTGAATTTCCCGCTATTAGATCTTGTTTTCAACAATAGTCCCTCGAGGCACCACCGATTTTAGTCGCCATTGTTGTACCCACTTTTTTACATTACATTGGTGACTCTCTTACTGCGTGTTCTCTATGGCTTCCTTATCGAATAGAACCACTCAAAGGTTGTCTTTTAAGAAAACAAGATGAATCATCTGGTGACCTACGACTTTAGAATAACGATTGCAAGAGTGTTAACAGGGTCGTGAAGTAAGTAGAAAATGGATCCTGTTTTTTAAGTAAACTTTTTTGTTATAATTTTGAAAACCAAGCTCTAAGGTTCAATTTATATTTTATGATTTGAGATTTAAAACAATAAGAACAATTAAATTTTTTTAATACTACCGATACAGAATTATGAAACATCCGTCTATTCATTGTTAAATTGTAACATATATTTTTGTATTTCATTATATGATCTAAGAAAAGTATCATCTTTCTTTATTAAAAGAAAGGTTTTGCTGTAATTAAAAATATAAAATATTCTAATGATATTTGGTTTGTTGTGAGATACAAATTGATAATTACTATACAGTATTGTCATCCCTATAGTAGGGGATAAAGAATACTACTATAGTAAGCCTGCTTATCGTAAAAGGCGATTAAAAGGCGCAGCAAGGGGCAGCAGCCTTGCTGGCTAAAGATATTGGAGGAGGGTCGGTTGGTCTCGGGCGATCCTCAATAATTTACAAGCTTATTGGGGGTTGGCCGTGACGGATACGGCTTTTTGCTAAAATCTTTAAAAACTGCGTTGTGGAAAGATATGGGAGCCTACCACAATATTTCCCAGGTGTGCGTGGCCTAAAACACGAAATACATATGATGGAAAGCTCACGAGTAAAATTCTTGTCCGGAGGTAAAATACTCCCTCATTCGGATCTCCGTGAGGGGGTACTTGGGGCTCGATCGTAAGAATATAAAACAACAGTTCGATTTAGTGATAGGGACTTGGAATGTACGGTCATTACTTAGAGTAGATAAGTTAACGAATTTATTAGTCGAAATGAGAAAGGAAAAGCTGGACATTTTAGGTATTAGTGAGGTGAGATGGCCAGATAGTAATGACTTTTGGAAAGATAATTATAGAATAATTACAACTTCTTCAACTAATGGACAGGCAGGCGTAGGAATAGTGTTAGGTAAAAGATTAGGGCATAAAGTTAAAAAGTACTTACAATTTAGTGATAGAATAATTATGGTTAGATTGAGTACAAAATCCACAGACACTGTTTTAGTTCAGGTTTACATGCCAACAACTCAGTACGAGGATGAGGAAGTAGAAAAGGTAAACGAGGATATAAATAGTATAGTGAGAAAAGTAAAAGGAAATGAGAATTTAATAGTTATGGGCGATTTTAATGCGTCAGTGGGAAAAGGTAGTGAGGGAAAAATGGTAGGAAAATTTGGGTATGGCAGACGAAATGATAGAGAAGAAAGATTAATTGAGTTTTGCCAGGAACATAGATTAGTAACTGTAAACACCCTATTCGAACAACATGTTAGGAGAAGATATACCTGGAAAGCGCCAGGTGATAGGGATAGATACCAAATAGATTATATTTTAGTTAAACAAAGATTTAGAAACCAAGTTAAAAACTGTCGTAGTTATCCAGGGGCTGACATAGATAGCAATCATAACTTAGTTAAAATGAAGTGTAAACTAAAATTCAAAAAATTGAGAAAGGTTAAAAGAGAGGGATGGGATCTAGGTAAGCTTAATGATAGTAGGGTAAAAGAGGAATATAAACAAGTATTAGATAATAAGAGCAAAGAGATAGCTGTAGGAGGGATCGTAGAAGATAGATGGAAAGAAATAAAACTGACTGTACATGATACAGCAACACAGACTATAGGTAAGAAAAAAATAGAAGCGAGAAAACCGTGGGTAACAAAGGAAATATTAGATTTAATAGAGAATAGAAGAAAGCTTAAACCTTTCAGAGAAGTGGATAGTGAAAGTAAGCAAAAATATAATACAGTTAGAAATAAGATAGTACATGAGTGTAGAAAAGCTAGAAATAAATGGATGGAGGAGAATTGTAAGGGAATACAAGATGATTTGAGAGTAGGTAAGACAGACAGGGCTTACAAGGCAGTTAAAAAGTTTTTTGGGAAAGATAGGAAAAAATATAATGGTATTAGAGACGAGAATAATGAGCTACTAATAAATAAAGTTGAGGTAGCAGATAGATGGAAAAGATATTTAGAAGATTTATATAAGGGATACGATATGGATGAGTTAGAAAACGATCAAGAAGAGGATGTAGAAATAGGGTTTCTCAATATTAAGAGAGGAATTTGATAGAGCTGTTCGGAATCTTAAAATAAATAAAGCGCCAGGGATAGACGATATTCCCGCAGAATTAATAAAATATGCAAGTCAGAAAACTTTAGATAGATTATATGAACTAGTAAAAGCAATATATGACACAGGTGAGGTTCCAATAGATTTCGAAAAAAATATTATTATCCCAATCCCAAAAAAGTCAGGAGCTGATAGGTGTGAGAATTTTAGAACGGTTAGTTTAACTTCTCATGCTTCCAAAATACTAACAATAATAATTAAAAATAGAGTAGAAGCTTTGACTGAGAATTATTTAGGCGAAGACCAATATGGTTTTCGTAAAGACAGAGGGACTAGAGAACCGATACTAATGATTAGGGTAATTATCGAAAAAGGTTACAAAAATAAAGACTCATTTCGCGTTTGTAGATTTAGAAAAGCATTTGATAGGATTAATTGGATTGTTATGTTCAGGGTTTTGCAAAAATAGGAATCTCTCATAGGGATAGAAAATTATTTACAGTCTATATAAAAACCAAAGCGTAGTAATTAGATTTGATGAAATAGAAAAGGAAGCTAAGATTAGAAATGGTGTTAGACAGGGTTGTATACTGTCTCCCTTGATTTTTAATGTTTATATTGAGGAAGCTTTAAACTTAGCTAGAGAGAAAAAAGAGATAGGTATTAGTGTACAGGGACAGAAAATAGACATGTTACGTTTTGCAGATGATATAGCCATTATAGCAGAGTCTAGAAAAGAGTTAGGAGAGTTTTTAAATATTTTAGATGAGATACTACGGAGTAACTATAGTATGAGAATTAACTCAGTAAAGACAAAGATAATGACAAGTGAGTTACAGCCTAGTTCTAAACCAAAATTAAAAATAGGTAATACCGAATTAGAGGAGGTGGATGAATTTTGCTATTTAGGTAGTATAATTACAAAAGATGGACGTAGCAGAAGGGATATAGTAGCTGGAATAGCTCAAGCTAGAAAAATGTTTTTAAAAAAGAAAAACTTACTAATAGCTAATAGTATTAGTTTAGAAATAGAAAAAGTTTCTTAAAGTCGTACGTATGGAGCGTTCTACTATACAGTAGTGAGACTTGGACAATTAAAGAAGTAGATAAGAAAAAGTTAGAAGCTTTTGAAACTTGGTGTTATAGGAGAATGTTAAAGATTAGTTGGACAGATAGAGTAACAAACGAGGAAGTTTATAGAAGGATAGGTGAGGATCCCTGTATATGGAAACAATTGAAGGTCAGGAGAGATAGAATGATAGGGCACCAGTTAAGACATGAGGGGCTATTTAGTAAAGTCTTAGATTATAGACTACCAAATAAAAATAGAGTAGGAAGGCCTAGACAAAGCTATATTAGTCAAATTATTAGAGATGTAGGTTGTGAAGGGTATGTAGACCTTTTTAGACTAGCTCAGAATAGAAAAAAATTTAGAGCTGCGTCAAACCGACTTTAAGTAAGTTCGAAAACAAAACAAAAGAAAAATAAAATCAGTTAACTAAATGTCACCAGGACATGACTCACAATTGGTTAGCGGTCTGGCATGTTGGTAGCGTTTCGTTGCTTAAGCCTTACCATAATATATAATTTAATAAACGTCACCTTGACATGGCTCACGGTTGGGTAGCGGTCTGGCATGTTGGTAGCGTTTCGTTGCTTAAGCCTTACCATAACATAATTTAATAAACGTCACCATGGCATAACTCACAATTAGGTAGCGGTCTGGCATGTTGGCAGCGATTCGTTGCTTAAGCCTTACCATAACATATAATTTAACATTTTTCCTTTTTGAAGCGGATAACCAGGTTATATTTCATTTCCTTATAAATGGTAATCATGTAAACATGTTAGAGTTCTTTAACAACCATCAGGTTGCTAATATCTATGTAGAGCCAGCTAGATAGGAATAAGATAGAAGGATATAGGAAGACCTAGACCAAACTATATTAGTCAAATTATTAGAAATTTAGGTTGTGAAGGGTATGTAGAGCTTTTTAGATTAGCACAGAATAGAAAAGAAGTTAGAGCTGCGTCAAACCGACCTTAAGTAAGGTCGATAACAAAATGATGATGATACAGTATTGCATTAATTTTTAACTACATGTAGGTGCAAATTGCTACCTCATGTGTCTTATTTTTAAACTTATAATTTTTGCAGGTACTTCATCATTGTACTAAATTTTTATTTTGGTTTTTACATTTTCCTTTCTTACTAAATGGTAGTGTCGCTCATTTAAATATCTTGGAAAGCAATCCCCCCCACGCCCGTTCCATTGCTATCTACCGTTTAGAGTAAAATCTAGAGTTCAGCTGTGAGGCATACAAATTTTCCCAAAAGGAAAAATTGTGGCAAAATATTAAGCTTAGTGATTGTTTATTTGACATACAGCAGATAACAATAATATGCAAAGTTAACCATATTCACAGTATTAATTCAATTTATTAATCAATTATCAATTAACAACTGCAGGTACTTAAAATCACTTCTTATTTTGCACATGTTGTAAATAAATAACGAAATTCTTTATTCAGTCTAGCTGGTTTCGCTTATAATGAAACCTGACTATTATATCTGTATATCCGCATACAACTAAGAGTATTAGAAGTATTTTCAAGAGCATTGAATATCCTAGAAATATCATGAAATCGAGACACAGGATGGCATCGCATCATCAGAGCACGTGTTAAACAGTTGTCGACTTGGTAGACTTCAATCGCTCATGCAGAGATAAAATGAACAAAAATATGAGGTCTAGGTGTTTCCTGGACACAATTTTTGGTGTTTTTAATTAAATAACTGTCTCATCTTAGCGGTTAACCAATAAGAAAAGTAAACGTAATACGACGTACAACAGGAAGCACCTGCACTATTGCTAGATGAATGAATGCGTCCTATATTTCCGGTAGTAGACCATATCTTATAATAATACTTGAGGGTTGGGGTTTATTTTTGTTAACTAACTTTTAAATATCCAACACAAATTTTATCGACAGAATTATGCGACACTTTACATATTTGGTAAACATCAGCTCGAAGAACTTTCATAGAATGATTTTACTACTTACTATAATTTAAAAGAAGCTTAATCTGAAAAAACACTTTTCTTACTAGTATAATAATTAGTTGTTCATCTTGATTTCCACAAGACCTGTGTAAACTTGAGCAAAGCTTTTAACTAATGTAAATTTTTAGTGCTTTGATATCGTCACTAAAATCCTGATAATTGGTATCTCCGATCTAGAGTCTAAAAAAAAATTAATATTAAAAACCAAAAATAGTTCTATTGATTAATCGGGTAACTATTTTCAAAATAACAAATATACTTCAGCATACGCACCGGAACATGCTCACACGCAACCACCCATGCATGCAGGCTTGAATCCGAGCACGCACGCACCTGCACCCGCACGCATGAAAATATCCATATATACACGCGACGTATACGGTGGTGCAGGTTCTCGTACGCGCATAAATTTCAAGCACGCGTACGCACATGCGTGCACACATTTAAGCACAAGCACATTCATACACATGCGCATGCAAACGCACACGTATATTGCTTACACATGCACACACACTCGCGTACACGCCTTCACACGTCCTCATATGCATGTGTCAACACACACACACACACACCCACACACATACACACACACACACACATATACACACACAATACACACACATACACACACACACATACACACGTACACGCACACAACTTAACATATTTTAACAATTATTTACTCACGATACGATTTGTGCGTTAATTTATACACTGTAAACGTACATTAGTAGCACAATTTTATTCAATCCGTCGTTTTCGGAGCATCCTCTCCAACCTTACTAAACTAAACAGGTTTGTCCACGACAAAAGAACTCGAGAATAGAGAAGTGTGCTAAACCAAAGACATATTCACCTTCCATAAAACACTTTTTTAACATGGCAATACCAGTAACGTCAGAATTCGATATCTAATTGACACTTCATTTTTCTTGTAAAATTAGACTTATAAAACATATTATTATTCACACGTCACTTGGTATATACCTGGTATGCTTAATTAACTACAAAAATATTTTCTTTGAACATACTAAAAAACCTGACGCAATGCCCAATCACTTCTTCTCAAATTATCAAACTACCATACAAAACGCAAAGCTAAAAACACAGTCAATTACGTACCAGGTAATTGGTGTAAAGAAATCTATAATACAAATCATATTTTAACAATAGATTAAGTCGATACACATTCAACCGAATGTCGGCAAGTAAAGGTGTATCGATCTTTTTCAAATTTTTGTTAGCGTTTGATACGCAAATCTAAACGAATTTTGCGTCTGGACGGTACCGGTATTCAAGACAGACGAATTATAGATGACTGAACTTATTGGTTGGAGTATAATCTCGAAATCTATAATCTAAGGGCTGTTATTGGCTGAAATTCATACAGTCGTGGTAATATGATTGAATTTCTGCTCGATGTATTTACGTAGATTCTTTTCCTTTTTAAGGAAGATTAGGTGTTCTTCACAAATCTACTTGCAATCGTAATTTTTTGAGAAGTATTTATCCACTAGCCTGGTTAAACCCTTTATTCAATAATAGTGAGTTATATTGCCGTCCTGAATAAATAAACAGTTTTTGTCTTCTTTCTAGCAATAAAATGCTGGAGGACAAACAATAAATTTGCTCTCAACGTCAAAAACATTCATACTGATATAGTTTAAGACCTCAAACCGTGGAATACCTTACAATATCCATTGGTAAGGTAAATCTCTTTATATTAGGCTGTATACTGTAGTACGGATATGATGCCATTCAATCTCCATGATGTAGTAGTGGATTAATTACCGCTATAAATATTCAGACAAAACATGCTAACTACAATTGCGAATGTTTAAACTTGCCTTTTCTTTATCGATTTAAATAATTCAATCTACGGTGATCTGCGCAGAGTACCTATTTATATTAATATCCAGATGTAGCACTTTGCAACGGCCATAAGGGGTCACGTTGCTGGAATTTCTGTGGCCTAATTTTCTTTCCCTTCAAAAGTTGTTACGTTAAATTCCTGCAAGCGATCTGTTTCTGTATGAATATGAAATTTAAACTACGTTAATTTAAAACGATCTAAAATTTCTATACGACATCACGCTTTTTATGTTACTTCAAATTATAAAAGTTGTCAATCAACAAACTCGATTTCCTTTCAATAGAATAAGTACGTATTTAAACATCCTCATAGTTTTTAGTGCATTGTTAAATACGTAGAAGCTATCCAATAATAATCTCCCTTGTTTTGCAAATATTATAATTCCTCCGAAATGGGTTAAACACCTGCATAGCTCCTTTAAAAGGCTAAAAACTTTGCCCTATACAGATTCTTTAAAATACGTTTCAACCAACTGTTTCACATACTTTTATAGTTGGCTTTAAAAGATAAAAAAGGCCGTCTTATCCACTACATCGTAGGTAAAAGGTTAAGGGTTTGTTATCTATACTAAGAAATTCTATTAAGCGCTATTCTGTTATCTTGCAGATGTGCACGCTTTGCGAGCACTAAAACTGTCCTCTTTGTTAGTAATTCTTAGAAGCCGTTATGTTATTTCATTGTTTGCAAGCCGTAATTTGCAGTTAGAATATACTTTTGCAGGTGCTGTTCTGAGAATTCTTTACATTTGATCGTTGGGAATTGTTTTTGAAAGGCAAAAGTCTTAGTTCCCACGTTGTTTTCTATTCATAAATACAGACCGAGCTTTGAAATATTTTTGATTCTATACAGAGTTCTTTTCCCGTAAAGAAATCCTGTAAGTCGCTCTGCTAAATAAGATGCCCTTTTGTTAAATTGTTTTACGTAGTGTTATAGTCTAGTGCAATTGTTTCATATAGCAGTCAGTCCCCCGGCAAGTGTAATGCACACTTGTAGGTCTACGACGATGGTACCAGGAGCAGACAACTACACTTTCTAAGGTACGGTTACTCTGTTTTATTGTTTTTGATGCTGCTATAAATTATAAGCTACTTCTTTTGTTGGTTGATAAACACGTAGATGCTGTAGTTTTCGTACTTGTGGTTGTGACAGAATAAATTACAGACTACATATTAAAATTGACTTTTTCGTCTTAGTGCATAAGTGATTCCGGAATTATTTCTCAAGTCCCATTGATATAAAGCGCGCTTTAGAGCGATTTTTACTAGTTTTAAAATTAATAATACGAAATGCTAACGTCAACACTTTGTTTACTAAATTATAAGCTAGATTAGGTTTCACACATTGATTCATTCACAGAGCAAGTAAAAATACTGTAAATTTTATGTCTAATTTTTTTCTTGTATATATTTAGGGCTGAAAACATTGTGTAAGTATCCTTGTATAAATTATTTAGATGCTATAATAGATATTTGCTTAAGTGTATAAATTATATATTGTGTGATATGCGAGTTGACGCGTTTGTTTCCATTATGTTATAACAGGACGATTGCATAAATGTTTGCTTTAACGGTTTGTAAATATTCTATGTTTGTCAAATAAAGTTTCTACGGAGGTTTCCAATTTTTTTTTCTGTGTGACCCACCCCACTCTACGACGTTTAGAGCTAGCACGGAGTCCAATTCTTTTGGATTTCTATTCTACCTTTCTGTTTTGTTGCGGTATTTGGTGTAGGCGATTTTCTTTACTTATTTTACTACTTTTTTTATTGTCTGCACGAAATACCGTAACCAAGTTCTTGATATGAATGGCTCAAATTAGACGGCGTCGCAACCTTGTATAAATACATGTATAAATATATATATATATATATATATATATATATATATATATATATATATAGCCAGAACATGTATTTTGAACAACGGTGTAATCATCTGCACGGCATTATCACTCTCCAACAAATTATGGCTACTAGAGATTTTATATACGTAAGTATTCAGATATGCTCTATAACTTTTTTCAATTGTTCTGACAAAAGTCACATAACATCTTTATTTGTTCAAGGTCGTAAGCATGTTGTCAAGTTGAGCAAGAGCCTGACGCTTAATGCCTGATTTTGTCTCTTCTAATACTCCGTGAGGTTTATGCGGGTGACGCTTGATGTTTCACAGTGAAGGTGGCATTACATAAATTGCAAGCTGTCTTCTGAAACATTACAAATATCAGCAACTTGAAAGCTAACAAAAAACCAATTATAATATGTAAATCATGTAAATCATGTATACTGCAAGACATTATCAGTTATTATAATCATTAATACGGCATGAAAGTATTATGCAAATAAGATTAAAAAATGCGCATGCGTAGTCTGTATTAGTTAAAGTAGAGTGTCTAGAATTAAAAGAAACAATGCATTTACCTAACAATGAATTAATTGACAGTTACAAGGGTGCACTTAAAGCTTACAAATGAGAATGCCCTAGATGTTTTTGGATATATTTTTAAAATTCGCAAACAATTAAATTACGTGTGAAAAGAAGCACGCGTCTCGGAAGATTAGTCAGTTGTAATAGGAGTATGCAGTTTTAATTATAAAATAAATTAGATCAAGTGTTAAGATAAATACGTTTAATATGAATATAAACTAAGTGTAATGTAAATAAATTTACATAGTCGAACTTAGTGATAATGTAATTCATCGCAGTGTTAGAAAAAAATAATTAGTGAAGTATCATTGTTAGTGATTCGCTTATAATAATTGTCATCAGCTCAATTGTAGCGGCATGTACATACATTGTAATAAACTATTATCAGTACATTAATATTTCTCTGTATTTGCGAGTCAACAGGCTTATGTTCAGTCAATAAAAAATATTTATAACACGAGTTAAGGTTCGTGGCTTGGGAGCGGCTTTTTTAAAAAACCATTTCCAAACTTCTTAACAAATTTTATTTGATTATACAAAAATTAAATATGGGATTTTGACAAGTTACAATTATACTTTACTTTAAATCGAAATTAATTGATAAAGGTACTATTTTGAGTAGTAAGTAGACTAAAATGTAAAAGCTGTTCACTTGACTAACTGACGTCGACTGGGGCTCCCGGGCTTTTTATAATATTCCTACCCCCTCACATAGCTGTGGGAACTTGCAGATCTCATGTTTGCTTATTCTTAACTCTATTCATAATTACATTATTGTAATCTTAATTTCTAAGTAATCTCGGTACCTGACCGTCGGTAACCTGACATCTACAGTGGCACTATCGTCTGCGATACAAAGTAGCGCATCCGTTCTCATAAACGTTAATAAACTTTATAAATTGTCCTAGATTTACAATGTTGCACTTCACTTGGCGTATTCTCAACACTTTCTAATAATTTCCTAATTATTCTATTTCTTTATACATATTTCAATTGGGGGATACATAACTCCTCCCAACGTATATTAAAAATTAAGGGTTTTCCTTTTCTTGATTTTTAATTTAAAATTCATTTAATTTCATTTCTTAAAATTTATAGTTTCTAATGGTACATTTGTTTCTTTGTTAACCTTGGTTGCCTTAAATCTAAAACTGTTTTCTTTATTTTTATACCTAATATACATTTTGTAAATTACATAAATGATCAATAGAATAGTCAAAATAATTAATACAATTGTCCATACACTGATGTTATCGTAGTGCACTTTGGGTGTTTTAAGTTTGTTTAGATGTTCCTTATAATCTTCCATAAGTTTCATGGCGTGGTTGAGGTTGTCTAGTTCCAGATGTTCGAGTTGCATGGGTTTTTGAAGTATTTCTTCATTTTCGTTTTGCGTTTTCTTGATTTGTAGTTCGGGTAAGTTGGTTAATTTGATGGTTTGTACGGGATCTTGGTAGACTCTGATTATTTCATTTTTAATTTTAAATAACAATTTTCCTTAAGGGTGATTAATTTACTTCCGGTTAATGCTAAGTTGTTTTCGTCTTGATTGCAGTGGATTGTTGCTATTAATTCTGTGGGGAAAATGGCTATCCATTTATTTTCTGTTACTTTCTAGATTTTCATATTGGTGATTTCTACAGGTTTGGCTTCACAGTTCTCGTAATGATTTGAAAATTTTAGTAGTTGTACTTCCCAAGGGCTGTCTTCTTGAATGGTTGTCGTTGTCAACGATTGGCATAAATATTGATTTGGTGTGACTTTATTACATTTTTCGTTCGTATAACCATATCTTAATTCATTTAAGGATAGGAATTTGGTTTTGGGTATAATAACTTGGTATGTGCTAGTCATTTTCATTGGAAAAGCAAATAAATGATAATAATTATAATTGTTAATTTCTACTATTGGAAGTTCTATTAAAAATTTTATATCGTTATTTTTCACATAGCCTTTAACTATAGCCATTTTTTCAAATATTAAAATGTTTGATTCTACTACATCAAAAGTAATTTAGTGTTGGTTATAAATGATCTAATTCTTAATAGTTCTCTTAATAAATCAATTGGTTCTATGATACTGGAATGTAAGGTATTTAATTTTGCAAATGTTACTGCATTTTCTAACGTGGCTAAAATTTGTTGAATTAAGGTAAGAATTGATATCATTTGGATGTATATCGTGTTAAATCTAATAAATCTCGCATGCCTAACATGGTGGTTTTGCATGTTATTTTCAAGGGTTTGTATTCGGTTGGTTATACTATCTTGATGTCTGACTAATTTTCTTAGCGTTTCGCTGAATTTTATAATAGTTGATTGCGTCAATGATATTTGGTTGCTAATTATGGTTTTGATATCGTTTTGGTTTTCAATTAACTGTTGTATTGCGTTGTCATAACGTTCTGCGTCTTGATTATCTAAATTATCTGTGATTGCTTTTATTATGTTTCCTAATCCGTTGATTAGTCCTCTTTTTCGTCTCGCCGTTTGTTCTGTAGGTATTTCTGTGAATATTAGTCGATTAAATTTATCTTCTATGTTTTTCAAAATACTTTCTATTATGCTGTTATAATTCATCATTTCTATTACGTATTCCTTTCCGAATTTTGTTGTGTCCATTGATTGTTTTAATCGGTAATAATTATTTTTGATTGTTTGAAATTCTTGTCTTAGTTCCGTTAAGTCGAATTTTTCTGCAAAGGTCCAATAGTCTATATGTATTCTGCATACTGCCTAATTTTATTGGTAGTATACCGGGGTTATTTTTTATGTCTTCAATTATTATTTCGGTGTTCGTTCTACCCGGGTGGAGGTTGATGGTAAGGGTGATGATTGTTCATCTAAAAGTACAGGGTGTCTTAAATTTTTCAAGTGAATATATTTCGTTATCTTGCCGTTGTCTACTACGGCTATGTTTTTGTCCGACATTTTTTAATCTTAAAAGGGCCTAAATTTTTAGGTGCGGTTTTGTATCGTTATTGAAAATTTATTTGCGTCGGTATTTTTATTACGGGTTGTGGTAATGCGTTCCTTGTCGTTATCTAGTTTATCCTTTACTTTGTCGTAAGTTATTTTTAGTTTTTCTTTATGATCTTTGGCGTATTGCTGATGAACTTCATTGTTATAATATATGTCATAAAGGTTGCGTGAATCTGAATGTCCTAAAGTTAATTCTAATGGCGTAAAATTGGTAGATGAATGAATTGTGTTGTTATAGGCGATTAATGCGTATGACAATAAATTAGTTATGTGTTCTTTCTTGTAGGTTATTCTTAATAATCTGATTTGTTCTAGTAGGGTTGAATGTAGTCTCTCGATTAGTCCGTTGGATTCAGGGTGGTTTTCAGTTATAAAATGAATTTTTATTTTGTGTAGTGCCAAAATGTTTAGTATTGTTTCATTTTTAAATTCGTTGCCGTTTTCTAACGTAATTGTTTCTGGCGTTCCTAAAATGTAAAGTACTGTAAAAATCCTTGGGCTACGTCAGTACTGTTTTTAGATGTGATTGGTATTGCTTGGCCTATTTTTGTAAATGCGTCTACAATTGTCAGATAACTTTGTGCTTCTACTACTAGAATATCGGCATGTAATTTCTGAAAGGGTTTGCCAGGTGCTTTAGCCAACATTAAGGGTATCTTTAACGGTTTCCTGTCATATTTTGCTTTGTCGCATAGTTCACATTGATTGATAAAGTATGTAGTTAGTTCTTTCATGTCCTTGAAGTAATATGGTCTCATAATTTGTTATAGGGTCTCATTAATTTCACGATGGTTGGTTTTGCCTTTGTGTTAGTTTCTGATCACATCATTAATTTCGTCAGGGTTGTCTAAGGTTATTAATTTTCGTGTGCATCTTATAAGTTTAGCGCCAGAGTTATTAAATAATTTAATATATAATTCTGAAAATCGTTTATACAAGTTTTCGGTATTAAAGTAAAAGTAAAATAGTTTTTTTTCGGGGGTGTATTCTACTAGAATCTTTATTATTTGTTCTGCATTGTCGTCTTTGGTTATCTGAATTTGGTATATCTTTTTGTTATCTATTTTTGTGTATTTTACAGGGTTGGGGTTGATTAAAGCTTCGGTGATTATAAACTGATTGGGTTTCATATCGATGGCTTCATTTAAAATTTTAATCGCGGTTTTCGGCTCGTTATTCTGTGTTGAATGTATGGTGTCCATCTCGTCTGAATCTTCTCTAATTTCCGTTTCGTCTACGTTTTCTATAACTGATTTTTTTTCTAGTGCGCTGAGCTGTATTCTACTTAGAGCGTCTGCGTTATTATTATAAATTCCTTTCTTGTATATGATCTCGTAGTCATATTCTTCTAGTCTGATTCTCCATCTTTGTAATTTCGAGTTAGGTTCTTTGAGTTTGCATAGCCATTCTAATGGTCTATGATCGGTGTATATATAAAATTTCCGTCCGTATAGGTACGGTCTAAAATATTTTGTTGCCCAAATTATGGCTAACAATTCTTTCTCTGTCGTACTATATTTTTGTTCGGTTTCGTTTAGGGTTCTGGATGCGTAGCTGATGGGTTTATCGTTGGATGTGTTCAAAAATGAGCAGTGGTTTCATATACAGAGTAAAACACTTAATAACTCTGGGTTAAGAATATTAAATTGTTATATTGTTACCTGCAAAAACAAAAATTTCACTTTTGAAATAACAATTCCAAGACTAGAACTTTGTGGAGCTGTTTTGTTCGCCCGGTTGTTGAACAATGTTAGAAGTTCATTATCTAGCAGTTGTGATTATTTATTGTGGTGGTATTTTCAAATTGTACTACATGGGATAAATACTTGTTCCAGCAATTTGAAATTATTTGTAGCAAATAAAGTTTTGTAGATTCAAAACCTTACCAACTTAAGAAAGTGTAATTATGTAACTACAAAGAGGAATACTACCGATGTAGCTTCTAGAAGATTATATCTAGATAAGCATTTAAATTGCCAACTATTGTGGCATAGTCCTTCGTTTCTGAAATATGATAGTCGGTGGTCAAGTTTTCTTAAGACAATGGATGTAAGTGAAATACCAGAAGTGAAGCGCGATGTCAAAAGTTTGACAGTAACTAAAAGAGAGCCTTTACAAATATATTTAGATTTTAAATTTTAAAGTTGATTAGAGTTTTTGATTACTCTTTTCGATATATTTTGAATACTAGACATGGTGTCAGACAATTTGGTTCATTAAAGGTAAACGAATTGAGTAAGGGCAGATTAAAGTTAGTTCAATAGAATCAAATTGAGTCATTTTCGCATGAAATAAATCTTTTAAGATCTAAAAAGCTATTTCAACCAAAAAATAAATTGTTTTCTTTGACACCGTTTGTAGATGCAGGTGATGGAAGACAAAAACACCCACTTCTATTAGATGACAAGCATCCAATTGATTAATTGATATTTGAGTACCTGTATTTTCAGTTGCAACATGCTGGTCCTCTACTGTTATTATATAGTGTGCGTCAAAATTATTGGGCCACCTCAGGTATGTCTATTGTCAAAACGGTAATTAGAAACTGTATAAGAAGTTTTCGATTTAGGTCTACTTCAATGCATTTTATTATGGCAAACCTATCAGAAGATCGGGTTAAGGTTTTAAGTTCATTTACAATAACAAGATTTTATTACGCAGGTCCAGTTTCGTTAAAGGACCGCAAAAGAGGTGGCATCAAGAATTTTAAAGCATACATTTGTCTATTTTTATATTTAACAACAAAAGCAGTGCATTTAGAGCTTATAACTAGTTTGACAACTGAAGTACGTTTAGCAGCATTAAGACGAATTGCAGCACATCGTGAAAAACTGTCACATTTGTACTCAGATAACGCGTCAAACTTTGTAGGAGCTGTTAAAGAATTAGAGGTCTTATTTAAATTTTTAAGTAATGCTCAGGACAAATTAGTTAGTGCTTGTGCACTTGATGGTATAGTATGAGATTTTATTCCACAAAATACTCCAAATTTTGGATGACAATAAGAAAGTAATGCTAAGGGATAAATTTCATTTATAACGTGTAATTTCTTGACATAAGTCTTTCTCATACAGTTTGAGACAACACTGAATTCACTACTTTTGTGTGCCATGTCGTCTGATCCAAATGACTTTGAGTTTATAAAATCTTCTGACTTTTTAATTGGAAGAGCTATGACTTACGTACCTACTTGATCCGCTTTACAACGTTGATATTAAGCTGAATCAGCTTACTAGATTTCAATTGATTCAGAAGTTAAACCAAAGTTTTTGGAACAAATGGTTTCAATTTTACTTGTCTTAATTACAACGGTGGTATAAATGGAAAGATGGTATTGATAATCCCCAAAAGTTAACTCTGTACTTATTGGAAATGAAAACTTGCCACTTAGCAAGTGGATAGTGAGACGAATAGTAGAGATATACCAGAGTAAAGACAATATTGTGCGCGTTGTGACTATTAAGAGCTCATCACAGCAGGCTATCTACCATCTGCTGTAAAAGCGCGGGTTGGGGAAGTGTAGGCCGGGACAAAATGTCGAGATGCAGATATTTATTAGAAAAGGATATGAAGTTTAGTACTCCGCCGTCCTGGTTTATGAAGTACTAGACAGCGCATATAGACGGCAGTGCTGTGAAACTTATTAGTCCTGTTATAAACCTCACAGATATTTAAATAATACGTATTCTCTAACATTTATAACCAGTGGAAAGCTTTGAAATTCTGATATCTAATGTAAAAAAACTATTAGGAAAAATTGCAAAAATTTAACATTCCTACATTTGCGTCGCATAATTATTTTACAATTTCTAATATGCAATTGACAAAGCTGTTACATTAATTAGTTGGCCAATAAATGGAAAAACAGAATAATGGTTTAAACGTATCTCTAATAAAAAATGATTAGGTAAAGTGTCAAGTGGGTTTTGATTACAGTTTATGAAAAGCTACAAATAATGGTTTGGTTTCTTTTCTTATCACACCTTCGTTTTCTTTATCATTTTCTAACGACGAAATAATAAACAAAGTGGCCGTAACGGTCAAGTAAATTTTGTACAATTAAAAATGAATATAAATATAAAATACAAATTTTCAATATATTTACAATGCTATTACATCTTTGAAATTGTACTGGATCGGACACAGTAAACATTTCTCTAGTAGAATAAAAATGCATGTCTTGCATTTTTAGCCTAGCTGTGGTGGCTATTTTGGTCAATATAAAATTACCCGGCTTAAAATTTTTTCACAAAGTGTTAGATTGGGTACTAAACTTCTCTAAAAGTTTAAATTTCTCTAAATGGGGTCTAGCAACCCCTCAAAAACACCCCTTTTCCGCAAAAAATGTTCGTCGCTCTCTCACATCCGGGATTCAAATTTTCGCGTGCAAAATTTCAGTAGGCTGCTTTTTATAAAAAGTGATATTTTCAACATTTATATAATATATTTTTAAAAATTATAATAAGGCATTGAAAGTCAATATATACACTGTTTTTTTGTATTTTTCAAAGTTTTCCAATTTTTTCTAGTATTAAATTTTATATCATAAATCCAAGGTTTGTGGAATTTTAATTTTTTACTCACCTCCGAAGCAAATTTAATAAGTTTCGATTTAATTGATGAACGCTGAAAATTTAACTTGGAGGTTTATTTCAAATGTACACGTAGTGAAAAATAATAATATTCCACTGGGAGAAAATATCAACATATTGAAAATTATAAAATTTCGCCCTATTTTTAATATTTTTTTCAAGACGAAGAAAAATAATGAAGGAATTAAAATTTCTTGTCTGTTTTGTCTAATAATTCATTGAACTATTAATAATTAATTTCCCATGATTGTGATATCCAAAATTAGAACGGCATGGAAAATTTAGAAGAAAATTTTATAAATGTGTCTTTTTGCCTTTTTTAATTAATATTACGTCTCCTTGAACATATATTTTTGAATTATATACGACTAAAAATGAAGGTATAACTCCAAAATATACGTTGCCGCTATTTATATGTATTAATACCTGTCCAGGTAAAAAGATAGAAAGTAGAAAGGAGAAGTAATTTCAAAGAAAATTTATGTAGCATTCACAAGCGACGGACCGCCGGCCGAGTTTTCCGTGTTAGTGTACGTGTGTATATATGTTATATAGTTGCGTGCGCATTCCTGTATATTATATATGGGACTTACAAACAGTTGATCGTTTTCTTATTGTTATTGCCGGCAGAAAAACATAACAAAATTTCAAAAAGTACTATAGTAGTGAAAAATCGTGTTAAAAATCGTTGATTTATCCAACTGTATGGTGGTTATATCGTAATTTTCGGGATTTGTGATTAAGGTATGCTTTTATTATTGGAATTATTTATATTTGCTGATTTCAACAGCAGAGTGTATTTTTAGCACAGTCAATACGGTATATAAAATGCCTACAATAATTTTTTTAACAACAAACAATCGGGCTGGAACAGGATGCATCCGACGTGGATGAATTGGTCTACTCGCGGGTCTTCGGGGTCGCTGATGTTAATCACGCGGTTAGATTTGTAAATATGTAATTCTTTTTTCTAAATGCCTTATTGGCTCCATCACAAATTGGCCAATTTATGATATTTTTGCGTGAGAATAGCGAGTGTTGGACAAATCTACTTTGAATTACTTCCTGATTACATATTTTTTTTTCGTCGAATGGATCCTGTTTCAACCCGATCGATTGCTGGTTAATAAAATAAGATTTTGTAAAGAAAACATTCTATTTTTACATGCCATTACTAGCTGTGATACCACATCCACCTTCCATTTCAGAGGAAAGAATACTTTTTGAAACTATTTGAAAATGAAAAAATAAGTCGACAGATCAAAGAAGCAGCGGAAATATTTAAAAAGAGAATCAATCCAAAAAGAGTCTATTGCAGAAAATGGAATTTCTTGTATTCAAAAAATTTGCCACGCAGGGGTAAAAGACAATTGTCTAAATAAATTTAGACATACAACTTTTTTGAAAAAAGGAAAAAATAATGCCGTCAACTTATCACCATTACCTCCCACCGCAGATGCCGCTACACAACATTGTTATAGAGTGTACTTACAAGTACAAAAATGGTTGTCAAATGATTTACCACCAGAAGAGTGGGGTTGGAAGAAGGAAGAAATTTTAACACCATTAATGATGACAAAGCCGCCAGCACCAAATGATGTTCTAGGAATGATTTTTTGTAATTGCAAAAAGGGTTGTGGAAATGCTTGCTCGTGTAAGAAAGCTGAGCTATTTTGTAATGAAGCTTGCGGTAATTGCAGGGAACAAGGATGTTTAAATCGTTCTCATGTCGAAGATGAAGAAGTAAATTACGTGAAGATATAACGTCTGCTGGAGATGAAAATTAAATTTATAAATAATATAATATGTCAATATGAATCTGAATAAAAAGTCATTTAACAAACAATACAGTGGTATAGCTCTCGCAATTTTTAAACCAACTTTCATCATAAATGACGTCACGCCATATCAACTACAAATGATATTCTTGTCTTATTCTAACTCCAGAAAAAAGTTTCCTTCTCGGTGGTTTGCAAATTTTGCAATGTTGCAGCCTACATTTGCTGACAACTAATATTACTTGTATTGGTTATGTTAGATTTTCGTTGGCGTTCTTATTTCATGTCATTAATCTCTTGCGTAGTTTTTGTCCCGCATTTTGTGTAATTCTTGCTTGCATTTAAAATTGTTCTTTTTAGAACAGGTTTAGCGTTAGTTTTGTTTGGGTGAATAAGCCATGTCCGGTTCACGTTTAGGAAGTAGAGGGCAAATCTTAAAAACAAATTTTCAAAACTGGTCGTCCCTTTACTTTAGTTTAATAAACATAACCTCTGGAAGTCTTGATTATTGGTGGCTATTATTCCGTGCCCGGTATAACATGCGTATGGCTATTTAATTAAGAATATATAACACATTAAAATCATTCAATTAAAATATTTAAAATATGCCCACTAATACAAATTTCCACATAATAACATTTATTATTAAGCTAAACAGCTTAGACTGCAATTTTGACAGTATAAAATCATTTTACACGTTACTTTTTAAAAAGTATCAAACCACATTCTGTCACAATTACTAAATACTTGCAAATTCTATATTGTACCGATAGCTTCAATGTAGTTAAGAGGAATTTCTATTTTAATAGTGGCAACGGCGCCAATATATGACATCGCAAATATTGATGACGAAAGTCGGTTTAGAAATTGCAGGAGCTATATTATGTAGTAGCTGTATACAATGTACAAAAAAGGCGTTTCTCACGTTTTTTAGCATTCTTCTTAAAACAACGCATTTTAGCGAAAAAATTTAATAATTAAAAGTTGTAAAGAGATAAATATTCTATTTTTATGAGGTTTTTTTTTCAACTATACTTTGAACTCCACTCACTAGAGCGTGTTAAAATTTCATATGTATATATTTTTTAATTTTTCCAGGGGTTTCTCGGAAAATACACATTCTAGAGGAAAAATACGAGAGAGCAAATTTGTAGAGCGGAAAATTTCCAATTTTTATAGGGCTTTTGTTCTAAATTTTAATTTAAACTACTGCCGTTAGAGCGTGTTAAATAGTGATATATATAGATAAATATTTTTTTCAATTTTCTGCGTTTTTCTCAGAAAATACACACTCTAGAGGAAAAACATAAGAGGGCAAATTTGTAGAGCCGAACATTTTCGATTTTATGTGGTTTTTGTTTTAAATTTTAATTTAAACTACTGCCGCTAGAGCGAGTTAAATATTGATATATATTTTTTTTAATTTTCCGCGTTTATCTCGGAAAATACATACTCTAGAGGAAAACACAAGAGAGTAAATTTCTAGAGCGCAAAATTTCCGATTTTTATGTGGCTTTTGTTTTCAATGTTAGTGTAAACTCCTGTCGCTAGAGAGCGTTAAAGATATATATATATATATATATATATATATATATATATATATACATTTGCTGTTTTTTAACGAGTTTTTCTCGGAAAATACGCACTCTAAAGAAAAAACACAAGAAAGTAAAATTGAAGAGCAGAAAGTTTCCGATTTTTTTATTTACATATTATTTTATCGATATCTTGTATAAATAACGAATTATGGCTAAAAAAGGCGTTTTTGGAGAGAAAAAGGGTGTTTGAGGGGGGGGGGGGTTGCTAACCCCCAATTTAGAGAAATTTCAACTTTTATGGGAGTATAGTACTCAATCTAATACTTTGTAAAGGAAATTTAAACTGAGTTATTTTAAGTAGTCAAAAGTTTGTTTTGCTTTTATTTATTTAGGTATTGCATGCAGTTTGTCAAACTCTGTTCTATCACAATTGCGTATGGGAGTTAGTGAATTGTAAATTTGTATGTACCATGATGAACAAAATACATATTTAGTACATTTTACGTGTATTAGAGAAGTTTGAGGGTAAAATAACTTAACTGAACATGATTTGTAAATTCTAATTAACCGTAAGAATTTTTATCACATTATCCTTTATTACTACACAAGCCTAAATATGAACAAAATATTACTGGTTGCTTTTTTAAATTTATTCCAAAACATTAATTGAACTTGGGCATAAAAATTAAACGATTCTGTGTTTATTCTTTTTTACAAGTCTTACACTACACTTATTCTTTCACCATATTACAAGCCAGTTTTTCATCAACTATATGGTATATTTTTTAAAATTTTTTTAAAAATATAGAACACTATTGCAATGCAGTCTTTCATTATCATTTACCAAAAAGCTGGGGGAATACCAATTACTTACTTCACTAAATGGAAAGCACAACAAAAATTTATATAAATTCAAGGTTATGAAGAACAACTCATTCCTATAATTGCTGAGGTGCTAAATAATAGCCTTAATGATAGTTATAAATAGATTTGCGACCAATTAGGATATAGTCAAAAATTCTTATACGTATAGTTTGATCCCAATAGTATAGCATTTTTGTATGTTTGTTGTAGTTTGTTTTGGTATAGCATGTATTCAAACCATTTCTGTTCTACAACAGTGTGTGACATGGAAGTTCTGAATTTTTTCACGGCAGCACATTGCAGGTGCATTTTTCTAAATAATACTAATATTTGATTTATTGGATAAATAAAGTAAATTGTAGTGTGCAATTTTGATGAAAATTTATAAAAATTATTCACACATTTAGGAAAGTTACTGGTTTTGTTTAAATCGCTCTATTATCAGCAAAAAAATTTTTTTTTTAGTAAAAAAACTTAAATTACTTTCCCACATTAGACAATTATTTTATAAATAACTTTTATTAAAACCGTTTTTAATGTGGGTTCCTAATGGGAAAGAAATTTGGATTTTTAGAAATTTCAAGATGGCCTTTACTGTGATGAGCTCTTAAGACGCCAACTGCTTTTTTAAAACGTGGCATTACCAGAGTGTGTCCGTTGCCTTGTATTATTGATGAGAATCATTACCGACAAACCTCGGTTAGGTGTTTCTATTTTAAATTTGTTTATGTTGAGTGTTTATTTATTTCTTCATTTGGATGTTTACTGTGTTAAATCTTGATGAACGTTCAAGGTCGGGAGTCTGGACAATTTTTTACAATATTAGAAAATCAAGTTTAAATGAGTCGTTGGATGATAAAATACCAGCATCCTAGATGATGTTTAGCCTGGTTGCCAAGGTTACAAAAATAAATAGTCTGTTGTAAAATGAATTAGACATATTATAAGTATCAATTCAACAGCAGTTGTTTATCTGAATTTGAAAGATATTACGAATTTAGAACTCAAACGAGCCAATAAAGACCAGTTCCTTGATCACAACCATTACATTAAGTTACACTCCATTATATCGAAGAAAGAATTTAATTACAAGTGGAATATAATTTCTAATTCAAGTTTCAAACATCAATTTTCAAGCGATAATGTTTAGTCCAATATCTTCTGAAATATTTCCGTAGCGTCGAAACATCCAGATAATAAAAGATAAATATTCAATCATACCTTTAAAACGATTTTGCGGTCTGGCTAAAATAACTTTAGATAAACGCGTGCTATAATTAGGGGTGGGCGATACGGGATTTTGCGTATCGAATATTGATACATATTCTATATCGATATGTATCGATATATCGAATATCGATATATATCGATACATATCGATACGTATCGATGCGTATCGGTGCGTATCGATACGTATCGGTACGTATCGATATATATCGATATTCGATATATCGATACATATCGATATAGAATATGTATCAATATTCAATACGCAAAATCCCGTATCGCCCACCCCTAAATATTACCACATGTTGGAAGTAAAACAAATGCAATATACAAGCAGCATGCGTATTGGGAAAATTCAATCTAAACTTTACGAGTTTATACTTTTTATTCTAATCTATATTGATAACTGCAAGATTAATAGAGAACATCGTATCGATTCGTATCGAGAAGTATAGATATATGTAGCGATTCGTATCGGAACGTTTAGATGTGTAGATTAAGTATCGGTACGAATCGATTAGGCATCGATAATTTATCTACTCTTTCTTTGGGAATAAAATCACAAGATCGTTGTAAAATAATGCATTTACTGACAATTCGATCTTTCACTTAAGATTTTTTGTTATCAAAATAATTAAAGTTTCAAGTTTAATATTTGTGAAATAAGTATATATATATATATATATATATATATATATATATATTACTCATATTTAGACCAGGGTAGAAAATTAAATAATCAAATCAAATAATTTTAATTACCGTGTATAAGGAATTTCATTAAATAATACGCTTTATTAAAACCTTGAAGCATAAATAAACTCGGTCGTTTCAGTAAAATAAGAAATTTAAATTATCTATAAGACGCTTTACATCAAAAGAAGCAGTATTGAAAAGCGCAGTGGATAATTTAATTATTCCTAAACAAATGGAAATTACGTGCAAAATTTATATTAATGAACTCTATTTTAAATAACTGGTATTAAACAAAACGTACGGATAATAATTTGTATTCGCTAAAAATGAAAGGATGGAAATCAATTTTAATTGGAGTTAATTGAACCATTATTAATAATAAGCATAAAACTTGTAAAACCCAATAATAGTCAAATCGTAGGAAGGTTATTTAAAATGTAACGTTTGAACACCCTGCGTGTTTTTAAAAGGCAATTTCAAGTTAATTTGTTTGGATAAACATGTTGATTCTAAGGATATTGGAAACGATCAGATGCTTTAGCAGGAAATACAGAACACCTGCGTATTTTTAAAAAGCTCATTCTGCGTAAATTTGGCAAATAATTAATGTTTCAAAGAATCTTGGAGAAACCGGGGCTTAATATTCACGAGAATGTGCGATACGGGGTTATTAAACCAAGATAACAGTCCGCGTGGACTAAAATATAATCGATAATGAAGAGTGTCAAGTTGCACCAATACGAACAGGTTAGAGAAGGAAAGAGAAAATGCGTCAAGCAAAGACACATATTGTAAAGGGCGGGATTTAAGCAACGTCAAGGGGTTGCGATTGGTTAAAAATAGGATGCATATATCAGAGGTAGAACAACAATTTCTGTATAAAAGTAATTAGTTTTTCTCGGACAACTTTGCGGGCCGTGTTGAAATTTTCTGAGATCTCAATGGGGTGAGGACTAAATTCATAAAATCGACGTGCAGGCTACAGACTGGGAACGTAGAATGAGGAATTCGTTGGAATTACCCGTTTTAGGGAACAAAGCGACGTGTCGGCTATTCGCTATATATACAGGCGGGAATATGTGTTTCGCTCTCTTAGACTCTTAGACTTTCGACGATTCGATGCGTTAAAAGCTCGTGCATCCGCGACTTGATATTAAACAGTGCATTTTAGTTTGATTAAATAATTTAAAGTGTGCTAGTATATTTTAGTGACTCAAAATAGTTGGTTATTTTACGTGCTAACATGAATGTACTTCAGTGCACTTAGACACAAGGTAATAAAAGTTTATTATCACGGTACCAATTAGTAAAATTTACAACGACAAATGTATACCCAAAAGTAGGCAGTTTTGGCGTATATTGGTAATATTGGTAAAAGGAAGTATGAATTTCTTTGCTATTTTGCGGGGTGTTAATGACTAAATGGTTCGTAAATGTGTCTGCATCCACTGAACCAGAGGCAGATATACACAGATGAGTTCCGGAAAAGCCTAGAAACAACTTTAAATTAATGGTGATGGAGAACATTTTTAAAGCGTTGACAACTTGAAGCTGTAAATAGAATCCGGTTGGAATGGTGTGATTTACAAAAGGGACGATTACACTGAAGCTACGAGGACAATAACCTTCAGGTAAATTGTACTATTTTGTTTGACATTTTGTGTGTATTGAATGACTTTATAATTGATTTACTTTAAATGGACATTAGTGGAATTTTTCTAACCATAAAATTTTAATTTTAAGATGAAATTTGCTTGTTTAAGTAAAAAGGAGTATTTTGTTTTGATGTTCGGGAATAGGATGAAACTTTGGGTAGGTCTTTGAGCTCAATTAGACAAACCTGGTTAATTAACGTAAAGGGTGGTAGATGCTCCTTTATACTCAGACTCCGGTCTGCTTATCTTGTTATATTAATTAGTAGGCATCCAACAAGGACTTTAATTTTGGATGCACAGTAAAATGATAATAAAATTAATCCGGAAATTCTTTTTAAAACTGAATTTTATGTTCAAATTTAATTTGAAAATTTAATGTATTCTGAATATTGATGTCAATAGAGTTAACGTTGATGTTTGTGGTAGGAATGTGTTGTTTAATTTTTATGATTGAGAATGGAAGTTATCTAGAAGAGCAGCCGAGGCGATTAACAGAAGGAATCAACGGACCAGGTGATTTAAAAGGTTTCACAGCATTCTTGGCGCCGAACTGTGGGGCCCGAATGTTTTTTTTTTAAAGGGCCAGTACCTGCAGATAATGAGAAGATTCACAGCATTCTTGGCGACCACAACGTGAGGGCTCGAGTTCCAAATAAAATTTTTTGTTATTTTATTCCAGGAAACTGGCGATCTGAGAGAGAGAGTTTCGGTGTGTGTATAAATTTAAGAGTATTTTAGAGTGTGTGAGAGTGATTAGAACGTATGCAGAGAAAGGAGTGGTTAAGGAGTCAAGGAGTGGAAATTGGAAGTGACGATAGTGCATTGTGTGGGAAAAATTCGAAAATGGAAGAAGCAGGAGGCAGTAGAGATCAGTCGAGGACGGAATCGGGGATCAAGGAAACGAGATGATATTGAGAATGTTAGAGAGAATGAACGAAGAATCTAATAGAGCGAGGAGGAGTCCAACCAAAAATTAGAGCAGATAAGTGGGAAAATGGAACAAAATACTAAAGAATTTACAGAATTTAAAGATAGTCTTACCGTGAAACTGGGGAAGTAGAAAATAGGGTTGAAAAAATGAGCGTGATATTACAGGTCTTCGACAGGAAATGGGACATTTAAGGTCCGAAGTACGCATTTTTGTGAAGAAGAGATTAATATAAAATGACTGAAGTGACGGACTCATGTAGGGATCAGTTAGGCAGGGTAGAACGCGAAGTTAGTAGTATCAAATACAACATGTCAAATTTAACGGGGGATGGTCCCAGATTTTCTACAGGTGGAGTATCATTGGACCAACACATGAAGTTTTATGGTGATAACAGGGTAAATCCACAAATTTTTATTAATAGTGTAAGAAATCTAGTGGGAAATTTATTTGACGAACAGACTAAACTGAATACGATAAAGGCTTTATTAAAGGACAACGCGGAAGCATGGTACAATTTAGTAGGACAGGACATAGACACGTATCAGGACTTTGAAAACAAATTTTTAAAACACTACTGGAGTGACCACAGACAAGACCAGGTACGAGACGACTTAATTACAGGAAAATTTAAGGAGAGTTTGCAGGATCTAGGAGCAATATGCCATCCGCAAGTACAGTGTGGCCAAACAACTGAATCCACCATTGACGGACAGACAGATAATCAAGTACCTATCACGACATTTTGAACAGGAAATTAGACAACACGTGGCCTTACAAAACATCACAGAACGGGAGACATTTTAGAGTATTTACAGAGATATGACGATGTATGTGTTGGACGGACAAGAGAGATACGAGAACGAAACGTTAACACAGTTAGGTTTGACAACAGGACACCGAATTATCCGAGACGGCCTGACTACAACAGAAATTTTCGACCGAATTGGGAACGACGAGGACAGGAATACAGGAGCAATAGTGCGACTAGGGGACCGACGCCAAGACCTAGTTACACGAGACAGAACAGTTTACCGGAAGTAAACAGGACTGTGACCAGCACGCCGAATAGAGATAGGGACACGGATATTAACACGAGGAGGACGTACGCACAGGTTGTAGAAGGACAACCAGGACCAAGCACGGAAAACAGGATGAGACAGGATTTTAGAACGCGACAGACCACTAGATTTCTGTGTAAATGTATACGAACATCCACGTGAATTTTTCAAAATTGAGGAGGAAGTAGAGCCAGAAACTGAGGAAAATTATGTTTGCCAATTGTTAATTTAGAAATTTTTGAAAATAATGTAGAAGTATTACTTGATACAGGGGCAGAGGCGAGTTTAATATCGGAGGAATTCGTCAGCAAAATTAGGGATAAGGTTTGTGATAGAATTATGCCTATAAAACGTAGCCATTTAGTAGCTCCAAATAAAAAGAAGTTTGCTGTAGTAAATAGTGTTGTGGTGCTTAGGATAGATATAGGAGGTTTAAGCTGTGAACAGGAGTTTGTAATTGTACCTGGACTGAAGTTTCAGAGCATTTTAGGTGTTGACTGTATGATGAAGTTAGGGGTTTTGATAGATATGGAAAGGAAGGTAATAAGAATTAAGGATAGGGTAGTGCCATGGAAAGGCAGTTATGAAGTCACAGAGGATGACACGGGGTTTAGTATTAATGTAGTAGAGGTAGAGGATGATGAAGGTAAACAGATCAACACGATAAGATGTCCAGAGGATAGGAGAGTAGAGGTTCAAGCTTTAATACAAAAACATGCAGAAGTAGTGGGGGTAGAAGCAGCATATCAGGAGCAGGTGAAGGCGAAATTAAGTAAAGATGGCAAGTTTGTTTTTAATCAAGTAGATTTAAGGGATTCATTCTGGCGGATTCCATTACACGAGAATTCTAGAAGGTACATAGGATTTTCCATAGAGGGAAAAATCGATAATTTTAAAGTAGTATCGTTTGGTTTGTCGGCAGAAAAGGAAATAGTAATAAATAAGAAACAGACAAGTGTAGGGACTGAAGAAGAAGTGATATTTAAGAGTCAGGATAAGAGGGATGATAAGTTTATTGTATGTGAGATAATAGAGATGTTAAGTATAGATATAGAAGGGGGAGAGATAGGGATGAAGAGTATTAGGTTGGTGAGAAGAAAGACTTGGAGGGTGAAGAAGAGAGTTAGATTTAAATAGGATAGGGATAGCATAGGTGTATATAAAAGAGTAGAAGTAAGTGTTTATAGAAAATAAAGCTAGGTATAGGACACATATGGGAGATAATTAGGAATAGGTTTAGGATGAGGATAAAGAGTAAATGTAGGAAGAAAATAAGATAGGTTAAGTATAGATATTTTATATAAGATTAGTGGAGAGTTAGGAATAGAGTAAGAGTAGGATAGGCATATAGGATTAGGTAGGGGGAAGTAAAGTATAGTGAAGAGTAGTTAAAAGTTAGGAATAGGATAGGTATATAGGATGTATATAGGATTAGATGGATAAGTAGGATGAAGTTAGGGATAATTTCAGTTTATAGAAGTAGGTGAGAGTTAGGAATAGGATAGGGATATAGGTGGGTGTAAATATTTTCTTTTTGATTGGAGACAAAGTAGGTAAGTTAGATAGATAAGGATAGAGAGAGATAGGCAAAATTTTGTAAAGATTTTTTGGCAGTCTAAATATTTGATATTTGCATTCAAATAAGTGGGATTATTTGTATTCAAATAGGGGGAAAATACTCATATTTAGACCAGGGTAGAAAATTAAATAATCAAATCAAATAATTTTAATTACCGTGTATAAGGAATTTCATTAAATAATACGCTTTATTAAAACCTTGAAGCATAAATAAACTCGGTCGTTTCAGTAAAATAAGAAATTTAAATTATCTATAAGACGCTTTACATCAAAAGAAGCAGTATTGAAAAGCGCAGTGGATAATTTAATTATTCCTAAACAAATGGAAATTACGTGCAAAATTTATATTAATGAACTCTATTTTAAATAACTGGTATTAAACAAAACGTACGGATAATAATTTGTATTCGCTAAAAATGAAAGGATGGAAATCAATTTTAATTGGAGTTAATTGAACCATTATTAATAATAAGCATAAAACTTGTAAAACCCAATAATAGTCAAATCGTAGGAAGGTTATTTAAAATGTAACGTTTGAACACCCTGCGTGTTTTTAAAAGGCAATTTCAAGTTAATTTGTTTGGATAAACATGTTGATTCTAAGGATATTGGAAACGATCAGATGCTTTAGCAGGAAATACAGAACACCTGCGTATTTTTAAAAAGCTCATTCTGCGTAAATTTGGCAAATAATTAATGTTTCAAAGAATCTTGGAGAAACCGGGGCTTAATATTCACGAGAATGTGCGATACGGGGTTATTAAACCAAGATAACAGTCCGCGTGGAATAAAATATAATCGATAATGAAGAGTGTCAAGTTGCACCAATACGAACAGGTTAGAGAAGGAAAGAGAAATGCGTCAAGCAAAGACACATATTGTAAAAGGGCGGGATTTAAGCAACGTCAAGGGGTTGCGATTGGTTAAAAATAGGATGCATATATCAGAGGTAGAACAACAATTTCTGTATAAAAGTAATTAGTTTTTCTCGGACAACTTTGCGGGCCGTGTTGAAATTTTCTGAGATCTCAATGGGGTGAGGACTAAATTCATAAAAATCGACGTGCAGGCTACAGACTGGGAACGTAGAATGAGGAATTCGTTGGAATTACCCGTTTTAGGAACAAAGCGACGTGTCGGCTATTCGCTATATATACAGGCGGGAATATGTGTTTCGCTCTCTTAGACTCTTAGACTTTCGACGATTCGATGCGTTAAAAGCTCGTGCATCCGCGACTTGATATTAAACAGTGCATTTTAGTTTGATTAAATAATTTAAAGTGTGCTAGTATATTTTAGTGACTCAAAATAGTTGGTTATTTTACGTGCTAACATGAATGTACTTCAGTGCACTTAGACACAAGGTAATAAAAGTTTATTATCACGGTACCAATTAGTAAAATTTACAACGACAAATGTATACCCAAAAGTAGGCAGTTTTGGCGTATATTGGTAATATTGGTAAAAGGAAGTATGAATTTCTTTGCTATTTTGCGGGGTGTTAATGACTAAATGGTTCGTAAATGTGTCTGCATCCACTGAACCAGAGGCAGATATACACAGATGAGTTCCGGAAAAGCCTAGAAACAACTTTAAATTAATGGTGATGGAGAACATTTTTAAAGCGTTGACAACTTGAAGCTGTAAATAGAATCCGGTTGGAATGGTGTGATTTACAAAAGGGACGATTACACTGAAGCTACGAGGACAATAACCTTCAGGTAAATTGTACTATTTTGTTTGACATTTTGTGTGTATTGAATGACTTTATAATTGATTTACTTTAAATGGACATTAGTGGAATTTTTCTAACCATAAAATTTTAATTTTAAGATGAAATTTGCTTGTTTAAGTAAAAGGAGTATTTTGTTTTGATGTTCGGGAATAGGATGAAACTTTGGGTAGGTCTTTGAGCTCAATTAGACAAACCTGGTTAATTAACGTAAAGGGGTGGTAGATGCTCCTTTATACTCAGACTCGGTCTGCTTATCTTGTTATATTAATTAGTAGGCATCCAACAAGGACTTTAATTTTGGATGCACAGTAAAATGATAATAAAATTAATCCGGAAATTCTTTTTAAAACTGAATTTTATGTTCAAATTTAATTTGAAAATTTAATGTATTCTGAATATTGATGTCAATAGAGTTAACGTTGATGTTTGTGGTAGGAATGTGTTGTTTAATTTTTATGATTGAGAATGGAAGTTATCTAGAAGAGCAGCCGAGGCGATTAACAGAAGGAATCAACGGACCAGGTGATTTAAAAGGTTTCACAGCATTCTTGGCGCCGAACTGTGGGGCTCGAATGTTTTTTTTTTAAAGGGCCAGTACCTGCAGATAATGAGAAGATTCACAGCATTCTATATATATATATATATATATATATAGGGGAGGATCGATAGATATCGATGCGTATCGATACATATCGATGCGTATCGATACATATCGATACGTATCGATACATATCGATACGTATCGATACGTATCCATACATATCGAGTATCGATATATCGATATTTATTTTTCGCTGTATCGGGGGGGTCGATACGGGGGTCGTATCGATACGTATCGATATATCGATACGCCGACCCAGCCCTAGCTATAATGAGGAGGTTCATAATGATGCACCAATAATTAACTAGTCAGAAAATTTATTCCTGTTACTAGGATACCATACTAAAGCATTGGGATTAAAAAGATCAACTGTGGATTTAAAAAGTTAATGTTTAGTAACATTACAGACAATACTAACTTCTACAACTTTTTCCAGAAAATTATGAACTTTAATAATAAACTAGAACACCGTGACGCGATACAAATTAAAATAATTAATACCCCTTTGCCACAAAAAGAACTATTTACTTTGTTTTGTAGAGATCACCAGCCTACTTGGTGAGAAGAATATCCTAGGTGTTCAAAACAAATTTTAATAAATTGTTTGTTGGGAAGGATCACTTCAGCCTACGAGGTGAGGAGAATATTCTCAGAAAGGATTTCTGAACAACTTTTATTTTTTGACGCTTTGTATTTTTTAATTTACTACTGATAATGACCATATAGTGGTCGAAATACGAATTTAGTCTTTAAAAATATTTTTTGTGTTAAAGAAGTATTAATTATTATCTTAATATGAACATTAAGTTCATTTCAATCACCAGTAAACCTTTACTTCATTTATAAACTGGCGGAAAAGTAATTTAGAATTACTAGCAGAAGCAAATCTCAAACTGTGGGGTGTCCAAGGTTTCAGCAACAAAATAGTTAAAGGGCTGTGTGGCAAAAAATTCCCTTAAGATTGTTTCTTTACTAAAACGTCGAAAGTTCAAACCATTTAACAATGTAATGATTCCAGTTCTAATTTCCTTCAATAATACATATTATTAAAAATAATAAGCCTTGTTGGGCACATATTTTATATCAACCGATATGACAGAACCCTACTTCAATTTAATAACATTTCTCAATGCAGATAAATTTGCAGTACATAAAATACATTACAAGAGATAAATATGCATACGACTTTTAGGATTCCTGCAGTGCACTCCATGTTCCAGGACCAATAAACAGATGATGATTTCAGCGGGGCAGTAGCATCAAAATTTCCAGCGGTATACTAGCATAAATTACAAGGTAGCAACATTATATGTTTAATGAATATTAAAAAAGAATCCATAGGGGGAAAAGTATATCCTAGGTGGATTTTAATTACATTTACAAGATTTCAGACGATGTTTGACAACGCCGGCAGGAATCCTAACAGGTAACAATTCCTCTCTAAGAAAATACACCATACACCAGATTTGAACCGCAGATCGGTATTAATTCTACAGTTATAGAAAATACTATTAAATTGTATAAATCCACGAACTTTTCTTGCTAAACCGTCGAAACAAAAACTAGTAAAAGCAGATAAACGAACGGAATATAATGAAGTTAGAAAAAGAATGTTCTTTCGGTCAACAACTATAACCTAAATCTGACTTGACAACAGAATTATTACAACCAGTTTTAATTAAAAATAGTGTTCAAAAGCCTTCATTTCGATAAATCCTATTATCACTGTTAAATGACAGCTAAATTAGACAAATATTTGCAGGCTGCCAGCGGTGCTCGCTAAGACGTAGAGCGTTCGGTTCTTGCTCTAAAAATATCATACATGAATGAAATACCTAAAACCACAAGTTGCAAACTAAAGAATGAATTTTCTTTATAAATAACATATGAAACATAAACAACACTTACTGTGTGTTTTAATTTTTGTCATGTATATATAACTACAAACTCGGCAATAGCATAGTAACTACTCCGAATTTTTCTACTTTGACTGAAGTCCTATGGCTTAACTTCTTGGTTACCCAAAATTTTTAACCTACGAATAGCGCCGCTTCTCGGATATCTAATTAGATGACTGCAATGAGTTAATTAATTGACAACCACTTTGCAGTTACAAACAAAATTTATTAAAGCAATTCGAAGCTTTCTTTCTTGACACATGTAGGTATAAAAGAAGAATGAATTCAAGCAACCTGTAAGAATGTACGTAACAACTGTAAAAACGAAAAAGTTACAGAATCCATTACATTAATTTATTATCGTTGTAAAAATTAGAAGTTGATTTAAAACGGAACACAACACACGCAAACCACATGTGAAGGTTAAGTCTGTTATAAAATTTTACTACATATTGCAGACCATTTTTAAGTAAATTAGTGGGACAACTTAACCACTAATACTTGCAAACTGGAACTAATCAGGGTCATTATATTGTAACCTGAACAAATGACTGCTTAAGAGTTTTGCGCAATTTTACTTAATTTATGTGGTGTTTCTGCAGACTCATTAACCACAACCACCATGTCCCAGAAGAAACGAATTCAACCTGTTGACATTCGTAATAAATACCGCAAGTTATTGTAGTATATTCGACCTTTTATTTATACTTTTTGCTCAATGATTGGAATCTTAGTTTAAATGATAGGAAGTTGTGTTGACTTTGTATATAAACACAAAATTTTTTTAAATAAAGATAATAAGTAATTTATTAGAAAACATTATTACTTAAATGCTGTAGTCGGGTCAACGAAACAAGACCCACCACGCGATAATTTGTATGGGTCTGAATTAATATGAATTTCTGAAATCAAATAACCATGTGCATACATTTATTGAGAAGTGTTATCGGAAAAAGTAACTACTTTATTTCCAAACCTTTTCATTATTGTAAAACTTAGTGCTCATAACTAACATGCATTTATTTAGGTAGGGGTCATTGCGCTTGTGAGGCGGACACCGCCCGTATCCGGACAAACCATTTTCAAATTTTAATAACTTAATGTAGAACAGATTTATCTTTAATTTAAATATAAGCCTGACATTGGTACATTTTGAAGGGTGATAATACATCTGTTTCTCTCACTCCTAGTTCTTATCTTAATATTTATAGTGCAGCTCTATCCGCGTTTTCGGAAACTTACCTCAGGTTTGTAAGCGGATTAGTTGTAACTCAACTTCAGCCCTAGGTCCCGGGTTCGAATCCCGACACGGTCCGCTTGAAAAATGTTAGGCGAGCATTTTTCGTAAAAATACACCCTCGTTCGGATGAGAGGTAAAATGGAGGTCCCGTGTGTGAGTGTTGTCACGCACGTTAAAGATCCCTACCTTGCTTGGAACAGCAAGGATTCGGCAAAATTCAAAAAATTTTCCAGGTAAAAAAAAAACTCGCTTCCTGGCCAATGTAGTATCTTCGGGTGGAGCATTGGAAAATCACATGTAATGTAACTCAACTTCAAGTTGGTGGTTTAGTCACCCCGGGTAAGCTAGTAAACGAACGTACACGGTCAGCTTAAGGTCAGTGTCACTCATTTCTGAACGTATTTATGTCAGTTTGTGATGGTTGAAAACAAAACAAAATAAAGATGTATAAAAAATTGGAATGATTGTATCTTGTATTGGGGAAGAATTTTTTGAGAGCAGCGATGAGGAAGATATTGCACAATTGTTATTTACTAATGAAAAAGAAAGAAGAACTTGTATAAAAAATTATATGGAAGTTATCACTACTTATTCTTTATCTGGTGAGCAATTACTTTTACTTAATGTCGCCCTGAAAGTTTTCCATATTTCAGAGCACATTTTAGGTTATCGAAAGGTGGTCAGATCTGAGGACCTGCGATTTACATTTATGACCACAAGGTCATTATATGTTGTAATAATTAAATTTTATTGTCGGCGAAACTTCGTTACCTAATATGAAAATTCTAAAGACCAATTTCAATTATACTTGGCTCTTAAACCAACTTTTCAAATAGCATAACATAAGATCTTCTACTAATTAATATTCAATAAAATTTTTAGATCAGTAAAATTTAAACAAAATGCATGTAATATCCCAACAGTACGAGATTCTATGAAATGTTTTTTATACAACTCACCGTATATGACTGGCGTGGTCACCTGGCTTTTCCATGACGTAATCGATCAAACACATAGACAAAATCCTATACGGAGCCTCTCGCCTGCATCGTTGTTTATGACTTTGGAACGTGTCGTAGCTTTAATATCTTGGGTTCAAGGGTCAGCGTCGGTAGTTAAATACATCTTGGTTAAGAAAAACGTATTGCTGCCTTTCACAGTGCCATTATATGTAAGGATAATAAAAACTGCTTATTGTTGAATTAATTTTTGTTTTAGTGAAACTTATACTTAAACGTGGTTACATAGTTGCGCTACAAATAATTAATATTTTATTAAATTTTACGTATAGAAATTATACGAACCATTGGTTAAGTGGCTTCTATTAATTATACCGGCGAATCAGGAGGATTGCTAGGCGCAGACTTACCGCCAGCGCGCTTAACAAATACATGCTTACGGACTGGTATTTGGACTACAAGTGGTGGATTTTTCATGCAGCATTTTTCGTGCTCAATCGAACAACAACCTGTGGCATGCTACAAACCGGTAGATGCGCATTGAACTTATGCTTTTATTTACTTTGTTACAATAATTTTCTATTTTTGATCTGTCGAATGTAGCGAAATTTATCTTATGAATTTTATACAAGATTAGGGTGTTGAATAAAATTTTATAATGCAAAATAATTTATTGGTAGGACAAATTGTAAACTAAAATTAATCGATACCGTGCAATATTTCTTTACTAAGGGCTGTAGACAATTAAACTGTTTCACTTGGTTGAGTAATATAGAATGATAAGGTGCATTTTCTAACACGATTAATGATGGTCTTCTAATTTGTATATTAACCTCTCTACAACCCACTATAGAACGTATTTCCATTCATTTCACTATGGTAATTGCTACTGTTCGATTTAAAAGCAAACAACAAAAAAACACCTTTTATAAAACCTTCATTTGATCCAGCATGAACTACTACAAAACGTTTACTATCTAATCCACTTGGTTTCTTCATACTTCTAATATTGTTGTCTTGTCATGATCTTGTTGGATATTATTTTGAAAAAAGCCACGTTTCATCAACAAAAACGACTTGTCGTCTTGTGTTAAGTCTATATTGTCTTTATATATTCTTAGAAATTTTATTCTTAAACTAGCAATATTTGGTTTCCTTTTTTTTTGAATTTGAATGCAATTTAAAGCAATACACGTTTCAAACTGGTATTACTTAATGTAATATCATTCTCTCGAAGTTCCACATTTAACGAATGGGTAGGTATATGCTTTTCTGCAAATAATAAACATTACACTATCGTTGACTTTAAAGCTTTGTTAAACTTACTTTGGGCATACCTGGTGTCAGGGGTGTACTTACCTCTGTGGGGACTCTGAAGCGTAAGGTAAGGTGGAGGCCTCATATACAGAAATTTTGTAGGTCTCATAACTTATAGAGCGTATCTCTTGTGCTGCAGAATCGTTTTACCCTCCAATGGTAATTTACAAAAAAAGGAACGTTATTCATAAGCAATAAATACCTTCAGAGCTTTTATTGCAAGTACTACATATTTATTAAGAACATTTTAAAAAGAAATGTTTTAGATAGACAATGAATTTTACTGTATATTGTTTTACAAATGTCACATTTGTAGAACATAATTGGTATAATATTTCAATACACAATGCCTGATACAAAACGTTTAAAATTAAAACAAGCTACAATCTACAAGTCTACTTTTCAATTCTTTTCTCAGCGAAGTCACGAATTATGTCGCTAAAATAAGCTTTTGGAACATGTCGCTCTCAACACTTAGGTGTGTTAGTGATGAGTGACGATCCAGGGTAATTAATGTACGGAGTTTATTATTTATAATTTTCATTTTTGAAATTGCTCACTCTGCTGTGTAGTTTGTTATTATTAAAATTAGATAATTCTCAAAATCACTTCAAGATTAGGAAAAACACACTTCAATTTAGTTGAAATTAAGTATTTATAGGAGAATATCTCTTTTTCCGTTGTGCATTCCTTCATACGAATTTGAATTATAAAAATAAGCTGTATAACCTCATTTTCAAGAGACGATTCTCAGTCATTGCTACACGTCATTACTGCATTTTGTGTAGCGATTTTGAGCTCAGGGGCACTCATCTCATATAGTCGTCCAAGAAACCCAAATAAATTAAAAAGTTTTAAATACGCCTTCAATTTTTCTGATAAAGATGCAACGAATTAGTAAATTAATGGAGTGAAGTTTGTGACGAACCTTTGAAATTCTTATTATTTTGTATTAGTAAATTCCACCAATAAAGTTAGGTTATTTCGTTTAAGAAATATAATTTTAAGTAACTACAATTTTGATCTAAAATAAAGTTATTTTGTATCATATATATATATATATATATATATATATATATATATATATTACTCATATTTAGACCAGGGTAGAAAATTAAATAATCACATCAAATAATTTTAATCATCGCGTAGAAGCTTTGGGAAAAGGTACGCGTTATTAAAACCGTGAAGCATAAAAATTCATTCGTTTCATTAAAAAGAAGAGATTTAAATTATTTACAAGACGCTTTCTATAAAAAGAAGCAGTATTAAAATGCTCTACGTGTAATTTAATTATTCCGAGTAAAGAAACAAATGGAAATTACGTGCAAAATTTATATTAATTAACTCAATTTTAAGTAACCGGTATTAAACAAAATGTACTGATAATAATTAATATTTGATTAGGAGTCACTAAAAAATTAAAGGGTATTATTTTTAATTAAAGTTAATTGAACCATTAGTAACATATAATATGTATAAAAGCTAGTAAAAACCCAATAATATTCAGATCGTAGAAGTATTATGTTTGAACACCTGTGTATTTTTAAATGTTTTATGTTCTGCGTAAAATTTGCAGATAACAAATGGTTACAGAAAATGTTGGAGAAACCGTTGCTTAATATTTACGGGAAATGCTAATAAGGTGGGTTATTTCACAAGTCCATATGGATTGAAAATAACCGATACTAAAGAATATAGATTTGTACCACTCGGAACAGGGTAGATAGAGACAGATAATATGCGCAAGACAGAGACACATATAGTAAAGGCGTGAGTTGAGCAACGTCACTGGGTTGCGATTGGTTGAAAATAAGAGGCAAACTTGAGAGGTAAAATAACATTTCTGTATAAAAATTAATTAGTTATTCCCAGGCGTTGCGAGCCGTGTCGAAATTTCTGAGATTTAACTGGTGCGAGTGCAAATTTAATAAGAACCGACGCACAGGCGGTCGAGATGGGAACATAGTATACGAAATTCTAGAAACTGGCCGTTTTGGAGACAAAACCGACAGACAGGCTAACCACTATACATACCCGGGTTAATATGAGTTTCGCTCTCTTAGATTTTCGATTTGATTCAATGCGTTAAACAGTTTTCCGATTTTGATAGAATAATTTAAACAGTTTGCTCGTATATTTTGGTGATTTAAAACAGTTTGTTCTTTACGTGCTACAATGAATGTAATTTAGTGCACTTAGAAAAGAAGATACAAGGTAATAAAGTCTAGTATCACTGTACCAATTAGTCAAATTTGCAACGACAAATAAATACACAAAAGTAGTCAGTTTTGGCGTATATTTGTGAAAGAAGTATGAATTTCTTTGCTATTTTTCGGGGGTGTTAATAATTAAATGATTCGTAAACGTGTCTGGATTCACAAAACAAACTTCAGATATACACAAATGAGTTCCGGAAAAGCACTGAAACAACTATAGATGAATGGTGGTGTAGAAAACTTTAAAGGCGACCAGCAATACGAGGACGTAAACATAACCCAGTTGGAATGGTGAAATTAGCAAGGACGATGTACATTGAAGCCACTAGTGCAGTAACCTTCAGGTAACTTATGCTTTGTTGTTGGATTTTGATGTTTTGGTGTGTGTTGAATAACTTTATAATTGGTTTACTTAAAATGGACAATAGTGAATTTGTACAAACAACAAATTCTTAATTTTAAGGTGAAATTTTCTTGTTTAAGTAGAAAGGGGTATTTAGTATTGATGTTCTGGATTATGATGAAAATTTGGGTATGTCTTTGAGCTCAATTAGACGAACCTGGTTAATTAACGTAAAGGGGTGGGAGATGCTCCCTTTGTACTCAGACTCAGGTTTGCATATATTGTTATATTAATTAGTAGGCATCTACAAGGACTATAATTCTGGATGCACATTAAAATGATAATAAATTTAATCTTGAAATTTTCTGATACTGAAATTTATGCTGAATTTTAATTTTGAAATTTTAATGTATTGTGAATATTGATGTAAATAGAGTTAACGTTGGTGTTTGTGATAGGAATGTGTTTGTTTTTTTTATGATTGAGGATGAAAGTTTTAACTAGGTGAGCAGCCGAGGCGGAAAAGAGTAAAGAGGCGATTAACAGAAGAAAGTCAACGAAACAGTTAAGTTAATGAATAGCTTTTTGTAGGATTCACAGCATTCTTGACGCCCAATTCGTGAGGCTCGATTCTAATACAGGGAAACACAGCATTCTTTGACACCCAATCTGTGGGGCTCGATTCGAAAACCGTAGTTCCCGGATTTTGGTGGATTCACAGCAATATATATATATATATATATATATATATATTCTACTGTTACTATCTATCTATCTGTATGATTACTACCCCCTTTTTGATTACTACTCACTGTCCGTCACTCACTCTCTTTTTTGCCCCTTTTTGTAGCGCCTTTTATGAAATGTGCACACTTAACGCACACCCCGTATTTGCAACGTTTGGTTGGTTCCTTAATTAAATTATTTATTTCAATGCCTCGACTATTTAAGCTCTTAATCTCAGAGTGTTTAACTACTTATAGTGAGTTCTGTTATAAGTAGATGTACCAAGTCCAACCAAAGTGCACTCTTTTGTTTTAGTACTAAATTTTTTACTGTATTTTTGTATATGCCAAAATTTCTATTAAGATCAACGACGCTTTGTGCCAAATTAAATTACTACCAAAATTTATGACTATTTTTGACGTTTAAGATATTTCAGCACTCACCTGGTTTACACTTCGTTGTTGGCCGCGCTGACTGCTGGCTCAAAATCCGTGTCGCCGTATGCGTCTTTACACTGATGTCCTATTTGGTTGAATTTTGTACCGCCTCCAGGTGTCGTTCTTGAAATTTTAAGCTGCTCCCCAATACCTGAAATAATTAACCCGAATTTAGAATTTTGAATACCCAGTGCTATAACTTCCCCTGTGCTAATTTCTGCTTCGAATCCTCCACTACCAATTATTGTTCTCCTTAATCTCGCTCGTCGTGTATTCAATAAATCCGTCCGCTTCTTCTTAATTAATCCAAATCTACTCGCTGTCCTTTACAAATTGCCCGCTGCTCCGCTACCAATCTATAACTCGCTATCCAAATCCAACTACTGTTCCTTTATATGTCCTCCCGATGTCCTTGCTACCTTTAAATTGCTATCCAAATCCAACTTTCTTTCCTTTTATGTATAACCACTCGATTTCCTGCTACCTATAACTCGCTTTAAATCACTATCCAAATTCAAACTCCGTTCCTTTATATAGATCTTCCCAATGTCCTGCTACCTATAAATTGCTTTCCAAATCCAAACTCCGTTCCTTTATATAAATCTTCCCAATATCCTGCTACCTTTAACACGCTATCCAAATTCAACTTCTTTCCTTATAACCACTCGCTTTCCAAATCTAACTTATCCGTCGTTTCACCGTCGCACAATTACCAATCTTTACTTTATGCTTTTGTCGCTGTTGCTTCTTTACCACTCTTTATTAAATCAAAACTGTTTTAGAAACAAATACTTTTATTAACTTTTTTTCAAAATCGTTACAAATTAGCACAGTATGAAAAAACACGTCTTTTTACCAATAAAGTTCAAAATGATCTCCCGTTGTTTGCTTTCCACGGCAACCATTTTAACTTTTCTCGCCCACTACCCCATAACTAAATCGTCCAATACATCCTAACATTTCGTTTGTGTCGCACATACCATAGCTCATGTCCTTTCTACATTTTTATAAATCACATTAAATTCTATCATTGGTCCAAAATAATTACAGTTCATCAATCACATTTGATGTTGTTATAACTAATAATTTAGAATTTACAAACAATGTCCAAAAGTTGATTCTATTTAAAATGCAAAACCAAAATAAATTACACTAGAACCTGGATGCGTAATCGATATTAAACATTCATAGACGCATCCGGTGCTTTCAAAGGCCTTTAAAATTCAAACTCGGTATAAACCATTAAGCACTGCACATCTTACTACGTCATTTAGTCATTTCGATATTACCTTTTGGCACTTAATTTTAACTACCATTTTGAATGGTATTTTAGCATATGTAGAATACGGGAAACATACATTTTTAAGTTTATATGATCAAATATGTGGATTATTTTGCTTGGCATATACGACCTTGTACTAAACCACCCTCAGAACTCTTGGTAGCTCCCTTATACATTATATTGGCCCCACTGATTTTGAATGAAATTAGAAATTTCGTCGGTTTTACTCTTCCCTGGTGTGCATAATTTCTAGTTTTATTTAAAATCAAAGCCCCTCTCGTATTCCTACATATTGTAATTATTCAACCCCTATTTTTCTTTCTCAACATGTCTGTCTAACTATGCTACATACTAACCTACACTATAAACTAAAACAAAACTAAACTTTCCGTCGCATGAACTATATAACAACTATTCTACTACACCCTCTTCCTGTACAACCTTATATGGGTATAGATTTTCCAAATGAAAACGCCCACGATATTCCCCTGTCATAGTAGCTAATTCAAATGTATTTCCTTCCGCAAAAATACGCGTGATCTTGTACGGCCCTTCATAAGGAAATAACAGCTTCGCGCAAATGTTCCTGTCGCGGTTCGAAACTCTTAACCTTTTTACAATCACCAAATTTCCTATTTCAAAAGTCGTCCTTTTTTTGATCCTGTTACACCTTCGCTCGATATCCCTACGCTGCATCCTTTCGATCCTACGTCTAACACTACCCAACAACTCTGTGATGTCTTGTACCTCAACTTCTTCCCTCCATGGCCTAGCTGGTATAATCCTCCGAATCAATGTTACCGGACACGTTTTCGTAACTGAACTCGGTACACAATTCATGAAATTTTCAATCTGCGGCAGATATCTAACCCATCTATTATGGTGCTCTTGCGTCGCTAACCGTAGATATTTTATTACCTCCCGTATATATCGTTCGCATGGATTTGCTTTCGGATGCCTTATACTGCTAAATGACACCTTAATGTGAGCTCGATTTAACCCGTTCCTAAATCTTTGATTGTTAAAATAAGTCGCGTTGTCTACCAAAATCCTTTCCATTCTCCCGACCTGGCTTCCAAATTCTTTGATCGATTGTAAAGCATGCACCGTGTTACTTCGCCTTGCCGGAAATAGTTTAACAAATTTTGAAAAAAACGTCCACCATTACTAATATGTGCCGATACCCCTGTTCACTCGTAATCAGGTTGCTTAAATAATCAATAGCTACCAATTCCAACGGTCCGCCCACGCTCACATTCATCGGTACGTTCTGCAACACCACGTTCTTGTCCTTCCCTAAGATACAGATTTTACAACGATTTATTCTTTCTTTAACCACCGTGATATCGTTCCGTGCATAAAACGCCTCCCTGAATACCAAAAATGTTTTTCTTATGCCTATATGACCAAACTTTAAATGAATTTCATCTATAATTTCCACAGCCGCGTCTCTGGATACCACTACCAGCTCTGCATCACCTATCCTTTTCACCACAAACTGCCCTACGATGGTAAATCCACGGTACTCCTCCACATTATCGCTTGTTAATCTCTCGCGGATCGCGCTCACCTCACTGTGCCTCTGCGTCTCCATAAGCTTGGCGTTTGTCCACCGACCAACATCTCTGAACTCCTGCAAAGCAATTAAACAATCCTTCACGTCTTTACTGGCTTCCACCTGTGGTCTGCTTAGAAAATCCGCCGTCACATTCTCCTTTCCTGGTTTGTGCTTGATTTCAAAATCGTATTCCTGTAATACTAACGCCCATCTGTACAACCTGCTGTTTAGAAACTCCTTTTTCTTCATAAATGTTACCACCGTGTTGTCGGATTCTATTAAAAATTTGTTGCCTAGCAGATAAAAACGCAACTTTTTCACTGCATATACTATCGCCAACATTTCCTTCTCTGCCGTCGAATATCTGGTTTCGCAGTCTTTTAATACCCTCGAAATGAATACAATTGGTACTTCAGCTCCGTCCTGGATCTGCACCAACTCAGCCCCTATCGCATACTTCGACGCATCCGTTCTTAAAATAAATTCGTCTTTGAAATTGGGATATTTTAATGACAACTCTTTATAAAACGCACTTTTTAAATCCTGGAACGCCTTCTCTCGATCAGCAGTCCATTTCCATCTTTCATTTTTCTTCAATAAATTCACCAACGGCACACACAGCTCGGAATATCGCGGTATAAACCGTTTATAATAATTTAGAACCCCTAAAAATCCTCGTAATCCTCTCACATTCTTTGGTTGAGCAATATTTTTCAACTCGTCCAACCTTTTATTACAAATTTTTATCCCGTGTTCACTGATTTCAAACCCTAAATACGTAACTTTGTTCTTAAACAACTCGCATTTCTCCACGTTCAACTTCAAACCCCCTTCGTCCAGCCTCTGGATCACCTTTTCTAAATGCTCCAGGTGTTCTTGCTCATTCCTTGAAAAAAACAACAAATCATCCACGTAGTGCGAACAGAAACATTCATACTCGTTAAACAGCTTCTGCATGGCCCTTACAAGTGCTGCTGAAGAACTACTTAACCCAAACGGAACTACAGAAAACATGTAAATCTCCCCTTCAATGCTAAACCCTGTAAACTTCTTACTGTCTTCATGCAACGGAATTAACCAAAATGAATTTTTTAAATCTAATTTACTGAAAACCTTCATCTCATACACTTTATACAACAAATTATCCAACCCTTGTGGTTGTTCATACTGCGGTTTCGTAATCGAATTCAACTTTCTCGCATCCAAACAAATCCTAATATCCCTTTTGTTGGGTTTCGGTACAATAACTACCGGGTTCACATATGGAGTTTTCGCTGGTTCTATGATTCCTTCTCGTAACATCTTGTTAATCTCGGCTTTAACCCTATTTCTAATAGCAAACGGAATTGGATACACCTTTGTATTAAACCCGTTGTCTTCCGTGACTTCTAACTTATGCATATATCGCCTCGCAAATCTTGGCTCCTCATTAAATAACCCTATATATTTATTAAATAATTCTTCTAGCTTCGCCTTTATCTCAATACTCACTTTTCCAATCTGTTCATCCTTAATTAATCTCACAAACATATTACATAATCGTACTTTAACCTGTCTATAATCACTTGTCCTATCCATTCCTAATCCCGACTTATCTATATTATTTCCATTCCTATATTCTTCACTAACCGTAGACACCATCCATAACTTATCTTTATCAAATATTCGAATCGACCTATCCTTGCCATCTATATTCAATCCAAAATCCTCTATAAAATCCATTCCTAATATGAAATCTAGCTGCAACCCCTTTGTAATTAAAAATTCTGCCTCTCCTGCATTTTTATCCCCTACAAATATCGGTACACGGATGATCCTATAAATCGTAGTTAACTTTTTATTCATTGCCGACCATAAATTAACCCCATCAATCGCTTCTATTCTACCTTTTAAAAAATCAGCATGTTTTACCACCACCTTCTCGTCAACCAGCGACAACTGTGAACCACTATCAACTAAAGCAACATATAAACAATCCCTTAAACTAATATTAATAAACAAAAGGTTCTTTTTATTCAAATTATAATTATTTAACAATAAGTCTTTTAAACTATAACCTACGTCGAGCTTTAATCCTAGACATTCATTCTTCCAAAAATTTGGCGTTTTTTTTTCTCCTGCTGGTGCCTCGTGTATCTGCACCACTTCAATTTTATCCGTGTCCTGAGCCCTTGCGCTGGTTGTCATGTTGTGGACGTTAGCGTCCCTGTCCGACCGGCTGTATCCGTGCTGTGTTCCGCCCCCCGTCGTCCGGCCGTCATCCGCGTTGTCGTCGTGCTGGTGCCTGTTTTGTCCTTGTACGTGATTCCCCCGGTGTTCCCTATTGTAGTATGGTCTTCTGTTTCCGTCGTGTCCCCAGTGATTCCGGTGTCCGTGATTGAAATAGTCCTGTCGGTAGTTGGGTCGATGTTCGTGATTGAAATTGTCCTGTCTGTAGTTATGTCGCTGTTCGTGGTACGTATGCCGTCGGTTGTCATCCCTATAACCCCGGTTTTGATCCCAATAACTAGTCCTTGTTTTTGTCTCTAGTGCCGTTGCCAAGTCGAAGTTTCTCATGACGCCTAAAAATTCCCGTAGTGTTTTAACGTTATGTACCACGACCATCTTTGTTACTTCCGGCTCCATGTGGCCCGCAAGTAGTAAAACTATGTCGTCCTCGCCCAACTTTGGTGTCAAGTGCTGTGCCTGGTTGAATTTGTCGATTGCGTATTCTTCTCGTGTCCCGTGTGTCCTACTGTAGTGTCCCGTAATTAAATTTGTCCGTATGTCCGTCTGGTGCGTGTTGCTCCAGAACTGTTCCACAAATAATCGTCGAAATTCCGCGTAGGTGTCGTACTGTCGGCGTATGATGTTGTGCCACTTTTCCGCGTTCCCTGTCAACGTCGCCCCTACTATCTGTAATTTAGTCCTTTCGTTTTCCGTTTTGACGATTTCGTCCAGCCTGTCCAAAAATCCCATTGGTTGTTCTGTCCTCCGTCCTTCAAATTTAGGTAACGCGTCCCGGTTGAATTTAATGTGCTGTCCGTAGTCCAGTCCAACGCGCCGTCGTTCTAGGTCGTCCAATTTTTCCTGTATCTGTCTTACGTCATGTCCTACCCGGTTTTCTAATACAGTGACTTTGTCGTCAAGTTTTTCGTCAAGTTCCGTCTTAGTGTTCATATTTTCGTTCTGTATCGTCTCTAATGTTTGTCCTAAATTTCTGTAGTTTGTCAAATGTCTTTTGTCGCATGTTTGAATTTCTGAACTTAATGTCGTAAAACCACTGACCATCGTCTCCTCAACTGTCTCTACGCGTGTCTTAATTTCCGTTTGTAGGTCCGTTTTGTCGCGTTCAAGTCTCCTGAATCTGTACCCGTGTATTTTCTAATTTGTCATCTATTCTGTCTATCTTTTCGTGTACCTCAGTCCTTATGTCGTCCTTTACGTTTTGCATTTGCGTGAGTAGATAGTCCTGTGTATAATTCAGTTTGGCCGTCAGTTCCGCGTGTGCCGTCCTAAACTCGTTTCTTAGTTCGGTGTGTGAATCTTCAATTTTTTTTTGTTAGCTCGGTCTTTAATTCTGTGTGTGAATCTTCAATCTTGTTTGTTAACTCAGTGTGTGAATCTGTAATTTGGTTCGTTAAAGTCGTTATTTTATTATTCAAATGCGTATTTCCCTCTTTTTGTTCCATCTGTGACGTTTTAAAATCGTTCTTTAAATTTGTTTGCATGCTCATCAGGAACCGCATTACGTCCTGGTTCCCTGCAGTTTCTGCTACTCTTACCTCCGGTGCCGTCGCCTGGTCCGCGTCCATGTCTAACCCCTCCGGCTCTGTCTGCCTCACCTCCATCTCCTAAATGTCTCCGCCTGCGTCTAGCTCTATGTCTTGCGCCCTAATTTCATCGTTTAGTGTCGTGATCTCTGCTTCAATTCCGTATATCCGTCCCGATCTCGTAATCCGTTTCATTTCTGGGTCCGTCATCTCTGCAGCCTATTATTGAATTCCTTTGCCTGAAAATATGTAAACCACGGGCCCCACCTAATCTCAGGATCCCGTATCCTAGTACTATTTCTGTCTAATTTCACTCGATCTAGCCTTTTTTCAGCCCCACGTTGGGTTTGCCACCTCTACTGTTACTATCTATCTATCTGTATGATTACTACCCCCTTTTTGATTACTACTCACTGTCCGTCACTCACTCTCTTTTTTGCCCCTTTTTGTAGCGCCTTTTATGAAATGTGCACACTTAACGCACACCCCGTATTTGCAACGTTTGGTTGGTTCTTTAATTAAATTATTTATTTCAATGCCTCGACTATTTAAGTTCTTAATCTCAGAGTGTTTAACTACTTATAGTGAGTTCTGTTATAAGTAGATGTACCAAGTCCAACCAAAGTGCACTCTTTTGTTTTAGTACTAAATTTTTTACTGTATTTTTGTATATGCCAAAATTTCTATTAAGATCAACGACGCTTTGTGCCAAATTAAATTACTACCAAAATTTATGACTATTTTTGACGTTTAAGATATTTCAGCACTCACCTAGTTTACACTTCGTTGTTGGCCGCGCTGACTGCTGGCTCAAAATCCGTGTCGCCGTATGCGTCTTTACACTGATGTCCTATTTGGTTAAATTTTGTACCGCCTCCAGGTGTCGTTCTTGAAATTTTAAGCTGCTCCCCAATACCTGAAATAATTAACCCGAATTTAGAATTTTGAATACCTAGTGCTATAACTTCCCCTGTGCTAATTTCTGCTTCGAATCCTCCACTACCAATTATTGTTCTCCTTAATCTCGCTCGTCGTGTATTCAATAAATCCGTCCGCTTCTTCTTAATTAATCCAAATCTACTCGCTGTCCTTTACAAATTGCCCGCTGCTCCGCTACCAATCTATAACTCGCTATCCAAATCCAACTACTGTTCCTTTATATGTCCTCCCGATGTCCTTGCTACCTTTAAATTGCTATCCAAATCCAACTTTCTTTCCTTTTATGTATAACCACTCGATTTCCTGCTACCTATAACTCGCTTTAAATCGCTATCCAAATTCAAACTCCGTTCCTTTATATAAATCTTCCCAATGTCCTGCTACCTATAAATTGCATTCCAAATCCAAACTCCGTTCCTTTATATAAATCTTCCCAATATCCTGCTACCTTTAACACGCTATCCAAATTCAACTTCTTTCCTTATAACCACTCGCTTTCCAAATCTAACTTATCCGTCGTTTCACCGTCGCACAATTACCAATCTTTACTTTATGCTTTTGTCGCTGTTGCTTCTTTACCACTCTTTATTAAATCAAAACTGTTTTAGAAACAAATACTTTTATTAACTTTTTTCAAAATCGTTACAAATTAGCACAGTATGAAAAAACACGTCTTTTTACCAATAAAGTTCAAAATGATCTCCCGTTGTTTGCTTTCCACGGCAACCATTTTAACTTTTCTCGCCCACTACCCCATAACTAAATCGTCCAATACATCCTAACATTTCGTTTGTGTCGCACATACCATAGCTCATGTCCTTTCTACATTTTTATAAATCACATTAAATTCTATCATTGGTCCAAAATAATTACAGTTCATCAATCACATTTGATGTTGTTATAACTAATAATTTAGAATTTACAAACAATGTCCAAAAGTTGATTCTATTTAAAATGCAAAACCAAAATAAATTACACTAGAACTTGGATGCGTAATCGATATTAAACATTCATTGACGCATCCGGTTTCCGGACGGCAAATGTACTTTCAAAGGCCTTTAAAATTCAAACTCGGTATAAACCATTGAGCACTGCACATCTTACTACGTCATTTAGTCATTTCGATATTACCTTTTGGCACTTAATTTCAACTACCATTTTGAATGGTATTTTAGCATATGTAGAATACGGGAAACATACATTTTTAAGTTTATATGATCAAATATGTGGATTATTTTGCTTGGCATATACGACCTTGTACTAAACCACCCTCAGAACTCTTGGTAGCTCCCTTATACATTATAATATATATATATATATATATATATATATAAAAATATAAGGTTCACTCTTAGTTAATGGACTGGTCTAATATTTTATGTTTTATAAATTATTTTTATTGAAGAAAAATTGGGATGATGTAGTCCAAATCAAAATGCAATATTGTATTTAGCACAACATTTAATTAAGACCTTACGTTTCGGCAAAGGTTTTTGCCTTTTTCAAAGGTACTGCAAAAAATTGACATACAGAATGACATTAGTGAAACATTAAAAATACTTACTTAAAAGTTGTTAATGCAGAAATACATATATATAGGTAAACACCACCAGAATTGAAATGGCGAGGTCATAAATTAAAATAACAAAATGGAGCACTCTCTAGGGTGTAAAAATCATTCTAGTAGAAGATTGTCATTAATACATATTATAATGTCAAAAGACAAGTAATGACTGAAACAATTTTGAAAAGAATGCGTGAATCATATGTAGCCTATTAAGTTATAATAAAAGCTAATTAGATGATATTCGGGTTGTTATTAAATGTTTGGTAATTTCTTTGAAATCCTGTATAAATTTTCGTATATGGGATGCAAATTTTGTGTATCTTGTCTGAAGTTAATGGCATTAAGTTCACTGTATATATAGTAAGCCTCTAAGAAAAGTCTCATTTTATAATTAGTTTCAGAATCCAAGATAACTACTTCTTTATAATTTGGAGTGTGAAGGGTGTTACTAATGTGTTGAGACAAAGCACAGCTTCTTTTATGTAATTTTGCATCAGACCTGTGTTGAATAATACGATTCCTTAACCATTGGGTGGTGTTACCGATATAGGTTTTTTCACATGAACAAGTTATTTTATAAATAACATTACTTCTAAATAGTACGTTAGTTTTGTCTTTTAATTTTGTGAAAAAGTTTCTCATTGATTTTTCATAAATATTTACTATTGAGAGATTTGGTTGACGTAAAATTCTTGCTAACAAAGGAGTTAAAGTTTGTATAAAAGGTAATTTTTTATAAATCAAAGTGTTAGGTTTGGGTTCAATATTGCCAAAACGTATGTTGGTGTAAACTAATTTTTTAACTAGTTGTTTGGGGTAACCATTATTGCAAAGGGTCATTTCTAAAATTTGTAGGTTTTTCTTTATAAACTGTGGTTCTGCGATCATCTGTATCCTGTGTTTTAGAGCAAGTGCAGTATTAATCTTATGGCCAAAAGAATGATAGGAGAAATAATTTATGTACCTTCCAGAGTTCGTGGGTTTTTTATAACAATCAAATAACAGTTTATTTGCTGAATCTCGAATCACTAGAGTGTCTAGAAATGGAATTTTACTTTCAACTTCCAGTACATGGGTAAACTTCAGATGTTGATTGAAGGTATTGAAACAATCTAAAATATGTGGTACTTTTTCAAGTGGAGCTGAACATAAGATGTCATCCACATATTTTAAAAGAACTAAATACTCAATGTAATAAACTATTTTATAATAACGATAAATGGATAGTGAACTTAAGTGATAAATTAGTGCCTATCGATATCCTTAATTTTTTGTCACTAGGACCAAAATTTATATTAAAGACTAATATTAGTGACATTAATATGGGAAAAATGTTAGGTCATGTTGAAAACATTTTGGACAATGATGAACTTTCGCAACAAGAAAAAAACAACTTACGAGCTAGAGTTACCAATTGTATCACTAGTTACATCAGTAATCCAAAAAACAAAAACGTTTGTAATGTAGATTCAATTTTGTATTTAAAAGTGAAGAAGTTTCTCAAGGAAAATCCAGACATTATTATTACAAAGGCTGATAAAGGAGCTGTCACTGTAATTTTAAATAAAAAGACTACATAAAAATCTTTAGAGTTGCTTGATAATAATCACATTTATCAAATAATTCATAAAGATCCTACTTTCATGATACAAAAAAGTTAATGATCATATCAAAATTTTACATTCTAAACATCTGATTTCAGACTCTCAAAAAGGAACTAACAATAACTAATTCTGTACCCGGAAAGTATTATGGCCTTCCAAAGATTCATAAAGATAGTTGTCCATTACGACCAATTATTTCCACTCTTAACACTCCAACGTATCAATTAGCAGTATTTATTGCAAAAATTCTTCAAACCGCTTTTCCTCTTCAAGGTTATAATACAAAAGATACTTTTACTTTTGTTGCACAATTCCGTCGATTTCAATTACCTGAAAATCACATTTTACTCTCATTGGACGTTTCCTCCCTCTTCACTAATATACCTTTAGACATGGCATTGAACTTAATTTCTAATAAATGGGATAACATCAAACCACATACCACCCTCTCAAAATCATTGTTTTTAGCATCTATTACACTAATTTTCAATAACACTTATTTTGTTTTCAAAGACGTTTTTTATTTACAAAAGTTTGGTACCCCCATGGGTTCCCCACTATCACCCATAATTGCCCAAATAATAATGGATCATTTGCTAGACTCTGTCATACCAAAATTGAATTTTAAAATGATTTTTCTTGTAAAATATGTGGATGACATCTTATGTTCAGCTCCACTTGAAAAAGTACCACATATTTTAGATTGTTTCAATACCTTCAATCAACATCTGAAGTTTACCCATGTACTGGAAGTTGAAAGTAAAATTCCATTTCTAGACACTCTAGTCATTCGAGATTCAGCAAATAAACTGTTATTTGATTGTTATAAAAAACCCACGAACTCGGGAAGGTACATAAATTATTTCTCCTATCATTCTTTTGGCCATAAGATTAATACTGCACTTGCTCTAAAACACAGGATACAGATGATCGCAGAACCACAGTTTATAAAGAAAAACCTACAAATTTTAGAAATGACCCTTTGCAATAATGGTTACCCTAAACAACTAGTTAAAAAATTAGTTTACACCAACATACGTTTTGGCAATATTGAACCCAAACCTAACACTTTGATTTATAAAAAATTACCTTTTATACAAACTTTAACTCCTTTGTTAGCAAGAATTTTACGTCAACCAAATCTCTCAATAGTAAATATTTATGAAAAATCAATGAGAAACTTTTTCACAAAATTAAAAGACAAAACTAACATACTATTTAGAAGTAATGTTATTTATAAAATAACTTGTTCATGTGAAAAAACCTATATCGGTAACACCACCCAATGGTTAAAGAATCGTATTATTCAACACAGGTCTGATGCAAAATTACATAAAAGAAGCTGTGCTTTGTCTCAACACATTAGTAACACCCTTCACACTCCAAATTATAAAGAAGTAGTTATCTTGGATTCTGAAACTAATTATAAAATGAGACTTTTCTTAGAGGCTTACTATATATACAGTGAACTTAATGCCATTAACTTCAGACAAGATACACAAAATTTGCATCCCATATACGAAAATTTATACAGGATTTCAAAGAAATTACCAAACATTTAATAACAACCCGAATATCATCTAATTAGCTTTTTATTATAACTTAATAGGCTACATATGATTCACGCATTCTTTTCAAAATTGTTTCAGTCATTACTTGTCTTTTGACATTATAATATGTATTAATGACAATCTTCTACTAGAATGATTTTTACACCCTAGAGAGTGCTCCATTTTGTTATTTTAATTTATGACCTCGCCATTTCAATTCTGGTGGTGTTTACCTATATATATATGTATTTCTGCATTAACAACTTTTAAGTAAGTATTTTTAATGTTTCACTAATGTCATTCTGTATGTCAATTTTTTGCAGTACCTTTGAAAAAGGCAAAAACCTTTGCCGAAACGTAAGGTCTTAATTAAATGTTGTGCTAAATACAATATTGCATTTTGATTTGGACTACATCATCCCAATTTTTCATCAATAAAAATAATTTATAAAACATAAATATATATATATATATATATATATATATATATATATATATATGGTTCATACACAAAGGTTGTCAATTTTATTATGTCAGTTTTAAAAGGTTAAAGATGATGTCATCTTAGTAAATTTTATATAAACCAACCCCCTAAGCGGAGAGGGGGGTTAAAATTTTTGTTGTGTTGGGTGGTAATAGCGCGGTAGTGGCGATATCCGTTAAAATTTTTTTTAATCGGATTGGTTTTCCCTGTGGTAGTGAATTTTATATAAACCAACCGCCCTGGGGGGAAGGGATGTTAAAAATTGTGTTCTGTTGAGTGGTAGTTACGTGGTAGTAGCGATATTCGTTAAAATTTTTTTAACCGGATTGGTAGTTTCTGTGGTAGTGAATTTCATATAAACCAACCACCTCAGCGGGGAGGGCGGTTAAAAATTTTGTTGTGTTGGGTGGTAGTTGCGCGGTGGTAGCAATATCCGTTGAAGTTTTTTTAATCGGATTGGTACTCCCTGTGGTAGTGAATTTTATATAAACCAATCCACTAAGAGGGAAGTTGAAGTTTTTGTAAAGGGATTGGTAGTTTCTGTGGTAGTGAGTTTTATATAAACCAATGCCCTAAGTGGTGAGGAGGGATTAAAAATTTTGTTGTGTTGGGTGGTAGTTGCGCGGCAGTAGCGGCATTTGTTAAAATTTTTTTAATCGGATTGGTACTCCCTGTGGTAGTGAATTTTATATAAACCAACCCCCTAAGTGGGAAGGGGGGTTAAAAATTGTATTGTGTTGGGTGGTAGTTGCGTGGTAGTAGCCATATCGTTGAAATTTTTTAAATTGGATTGGTAGTCTCTGTGGTAGTGAATTTTATATAAACTAACCACCTAAGGGGCGAGGGAGGTTTGAAAATTGTGTTGTGTTGGGTGGTAGTTGCCTGGTAGTAGCGATATCTGTTGAAATTTTGTTTACCGGATTGGTAGTTTCTATGGTAGTGAATTTTATATAAAGCAACCCGCTAAGAGGGGAGGTGGGTTGAAAATTTTGTTGTGTTCGGTGGTAGTTGCGCGGTAGTAGCGATATGCGTTGAAATTTTTTTAATCGGTTTGGTAGTACCTGTGGTAGTGAATTTTATACAATCCAACCCCATAAGGGGGGGAAGGGAGATTAAAAATTGTGTTGAGTGGTAGTTGCGTGGTAGTAGCGATATCCGATGAAATTTTTTTAATCGGATTGGTAGTTTCTGTGGTAGTAAATATTACATAAATCAACCCGCTAAGGGGGGGTGGAAGGTTAAAAATTTTATTGTGTTTGATGGTAGTTGCGCGGTAGTAGCGATATCCATTGAAATTTGTTTAATCGGATTGGTAGTTTCTGTGGTAGTGAATTTTATATAAATCAACTCCCTAAGGTTGGGTGGGGGGTTTAAATTTTTGTTGTGTTGGGTGGTAGTTGTGCGGTAGTAGCGATATCCGTTAAAATTTTTTTAATCGGATTGGTAGTCCCTGTGGTAGTGAATTTTATATAAACCAACCCCCTATGATGGGAAGTGAGGTTTCAAATTTTGTTGTGTTTTTTTAATCGGATTGCTAGTTCCTGTGGTAGTAATTTACTAGTTGGTCAGTAAATTAGAAATTACCTCAACTTGCAATCATTCTGATAATCTCTACCCTTGAATCAACATTCAGAGTTGGCCGTACTGTCTTGATAGTTTTCTTTTTCTCCTGAGCGATTGTCATTCAAGTTGACCTTCGTTTGATGTCAAACTCCAAAATTTGAATAAATAAAATAAAGATTTAGCCTGTAAGTTTTATTTGCAAATTTACAACTACACTAAGACTTGCAACTGAAGAAAATGTAATATGGTTGGTAGGATAATTAGTCAGAAAGTGAGAAAACATTGACGTTTATATTTTTTCTTCTTGCATAAACTAATGTTTAAAAATTAAATCTTTATTAGTTACCTATTGACATAAAGAGTAAAATCTAGCATATTAGCAAATTTTGAAAATGACTAACACTAAATTTTGTTAAAGTAGTTCAATTTAAGAATGGTATGAAAGAAGAATTTGTCTTAAAACTAATTAATCATAATACATATATAGCAATATTTAAGCTAACTATTTAAATTTATTTATTTGTAGGTCTTAATTTGAAAAATCTAGCATTCTTATAATATTAAGAAAAATAAACCAATAATGAAATTTCCAAAACTTTATACTACATTGTTTGTTAAACTTTTTATCAAATATAAAATTATAATTTTAGCTTGTATAATAAGTAGAGAAGACTATTAATTAGAAAATACAGCTCTTGGATTAATCCTATTATAAATTCTATTAAATAAAGTATTTTGCCAAATAATGGTATTAACTGCATAAAGATTTTCATGTTCTGCAAAGTAATACCTAATTGAAGTTTTTTTTGGGAGCTTCCTCTTCAAACTTTTCGATGCCAGCAGCAAGCGCTTGAAGCACTGGCATTAAATACTCAATTGAACGGTTGTGTTGTTTCAAATCTCCTGTGGGGTGAATAAATTTGTCAACATAGGAATAAAAATTACCATTACAATCTCCAAGAAGGTAACATATTTTATAGGTGATTAATGGAAGTATGAGTGCAGCAAATGCTGTTAAACCTGCCGTCACCACCACTACTGCAGTAACAGTTGCAATTACATTATAATTGTTCCATGTTATTGGATGCAAAGTTGGTTTTAATACTTGTGTCTGTCTTCCTCTATTTTCTCTTACATTGTTGCTGATGTCTCGTCCATTTACCAACAGACAAAGTGAAATTATAAGAAAAGTGGGTAACACGGTCATACTGTAATAAAAATAAACAAGTTAGAACATTATACTGGATTAAGTCTTTTATTGATATATAGTGCCAAAAATTATACATAGGAACCCTCCATAACTTCTTAATAGTATTTTTAGTATTTGCAAGTGGGTATTGTAACAACAACGTTGTTTACCAATTGTTATATATTGGCAGAGTAAAGATTTTTAGCAGTAGGTTACTGTAGGCGTAAATATAGTATCCAAGTGTAAGATGAGGGTACAAAACTAAAAGAAAGAAAGAGGACCGATAAAGGTCATAAGTGGATACTACAACCTGGACAGTTATGGAGGTATACATGCCATACATTCCATACAAGCATTTATATAGGACTGTAATGTTGATAACCTTCACATTCAAATTTTATGTAGAAATCACTTTTGTATACTATTAGCTTTTAAAAGCACACACAATTACATACCATAATTGCAATATAATATGTTCTCAAACAAGTAACTCTTCAATCATTAAAGATATAATTAGATGGATATAAGCTAACAAAATATAAAGTCTGCAAATTATTAATAACGAAAGCAGTAACTTTTAATTCAAAGAGTTTCTGGTAATATATAGATAAAAAGACAATTCTTTAATAGAAGATTTTTTGCTCGCATATATGGTAAATAAGGGGGGGGGGGTCGCCAAACATTTTGCATTTAATTTATAAAGCAAGTATTATATACCTATTTCACCTAAGCAAAAAAAATGTATTTGTTACTTAAAAAATACAGTATTGAAAAACACAATAAATTGAACAAAAACTGATCATGAACATTAAAAATATAATGTTCTTTTAACAAACATTTTGGCATCTTACCCCACTACATTGGGAAAAAAAGTGCTGCATATTTAGTATTATGTAGTTAGGTGTCTTAACTCGATCCTGATGTCATCTCATGCTAAAATGATGGTGGTTAAGATGTCAAATGCAAAAGAGTTATTTTCTCTTATTATTTTTTGCCACAATTTTAACAGTTATTCTCAAAAGAGGTGAAAGTCTCATGCAGTCATTTTTTGCAAGTGGCCCAGCAAATCCAATCCTTCTTGGGACAATTTTTGTCGCAATAGTAACCTTTATAACAATGCAATAATCGTCATGATCAGTGTTGATAATATCTGAGCTGTGATCTGAAACTAACTCGGTGGATTCGTATTCATCACTGCTGCTTTCTTCAATCATTTTTGGTGCTTTAGCTTGTTTTCTTACTATTTTACCTTTTTTAGCGCTATTATTTCTCTTGCGATTGATTTCTTTCTTATCCCCTCCTGTTTCTTACATTTAACTTCAAGCTTTCTTTGCTACATTTCACATGATGTAATAAGTTCTACGTGCTGTTTGCGTGGGTTCGGCTTACTACAACCTGCTACAACAGCGACATTTAAAAATTCTTCAAACGACACATTTTCAGTGTGTTATTAGGGCCATTGCCAGCAGTGGTATGACTATCAGTTTCAGCAGCGGTATTAAGGGTCGTCATTATTAGCTCTTGCAGTGTGCTCATCTAGATAATAGGCATAGTTTATAATCTTCGCCGGATCGTAGGAAAACATCCTACAAGTTTATAACCCTGACACTCCATTCTAGTTGGTTACAGCTTGCTTCCAGGCTTGGTTTAAAATTTTCCCAAACCAATACTTGTAATTTTTCGTCCAGGATGAGGCCTAATCCAAAGCCTGCAAGCTTCATTCCAATAGGTTTTGAGTGGTTTAAAGAAAGACCTATCAAGGGGTTGCGGTCAATGCGTGGTGTGGCTGGGTAAGCAAACGATGTGAATGCCGTTTTCTGCTAAGAAATCTAAAATATACACATCATTGTAATGCAAGACATGACTGTCCATAATTAAAACAACTAGACCCGGTTCTTTTCTGAAAAGAAAATTGTGTTATATTCATGATCGGAAAATACCGATTTTTGACATAAGAAGAATCAAGAGACATTACAACCACAGATCCTGGAGGCATGTTGTCCTCAAATTCCTTTTTATTTTTACCACGGAAGATTGTGTATGGTGAAAAAAATTACCCTCTGCGTTGCAACAAACGACAATACTGATAGTTTCACCTTTTTCTGTACTGGTGAGACTTTAAACATCTTTGGACATTTTTGAGGTGATTACTTGTCCGGGTTTGTTACACAGTTGCAATCCGGTCTCGTCCATATTGAAAATTTTCCTGGGTTTGTCCATTAAATCATGTGTTTCTGATGTGTCTAGAAGTAGCTTAAAATATGGATTCACTTCACCATGGCACATTCTCAGTGAACGAGCTATAGATCGACCTTGAGCACTACGCATTTGCAAATTAGAATGTCTGTTCACAAGCAGCTTAAACCAGTCACATACTGCTAGCTGTTTTTTTTTAATTAAATCTATTTTTTTTTTGGCAAATGTATAGACTAGATGTCTAATATCGTTAAATTGAAGAATAGGCAGCTTTTTCTAATTTCTGAATATAACTCACTAGTTCTTCCTCTTTTTCTTTTCCACGACAGCCATGAGGACCTAAAATCACTTTATCTAAGCGATTGTTCTTAACTCGCCTAAGAAGTTCTCAAAGGAATTCCAAATTCCCTTGCATTGGAATTGACACTTTTGGTTTCTTCCCGCAAAGCCAGTGCATCAGCTCGAAGATTGTTCTCTGTCCATTGTCTCCTCTACGTGACTTTCTCACATAGGTCCGCATTGTTCGCTGTAATAAATACGTACACATGAAATACACAAGTAAATTGCCAACTGGCATCATACTCCAACACAATTAATGCAAATAACCCCAATGTGTTGGAGAAGTAAATTGAATTTAGCGCCAATTATTGATGCAAAGGTCGGAATAAACAAGAAACTTACCTTTCCAGTATAAAATTCGCCGCAGTTGACAACGATGTCCATCTTAGATTTTCGAATAAAATATTAGGATAATAAAAAAACTTTCACAGTACGTGTTAACATCAACATGGTATATATTGTTGGTTAGTTGTTACAACATATTTTTAGAGACTTACTTTAGAGACATATATACGAAAGACGTCAGTAAACTGAATTCGGGTATCTATCGAGCAAATTTTGAATTAGGGTGCTTAAGCATCTTCCCCACTTTAGTATCCTTCTCCCAATTATCTTATACAATACAATCAAATTATCTTTTGCTTACATGTACCAATTACAATTCAATTAACATAAGTAGTATTTAAAATAGATTGAACTTGATTAATCATGATAATTTTCACATTGATGTACATCTTTAAATACTCTACAGTTCGTCTTTTATCTGAGAATCTATTATTTAGTGTTTATTTTAGAATCTCAAGAGATTTTAATTGTTAAAGCTTGCACACTAATATTGAAATGGACTAATAATAATCTATTTTTATTAATTAAAGATATTGCATTCTATAGTAGATTAATATGGTCTATAAAATTAATTATCTTAGATTTGCTTGCAGTCTTTTAATTGATTTGGGTTATCAAAATTATTGGTATACTATATAACTTCAGATAAAAAAATTGGTGATGTATAGACCAAATTTAAGAGTTTTTGTGATTACTTAACGAGTTTATCGATAAGAGTTACTAACGGTTATTTGCATAATTATATTTACCTAAATACTTATGGCCAAAAAGTATCATTATAAAAAATAAGTAAGTATAGTGAGCTTTAAATTAATGCAAAGCAGGAAACTAAAAGAATCTAATTGGCCAGTGGCTCAAAATAAGTCGCAAGGCATCCTGTCGACACGTTTCGCCTTTATTGAGCTCATCAGGACACGAGTAGCAAAATAGTAATATTTAGCACAGACACATTATGGGAAATACAGCATCACCCAGCTCACAGTCTGTATTTCTGTGTTGTTTCACTTAACATTGCAGATTCTGGTAACAGCAGGCGCCAAGAAGATCTGGCCTAAATGCTTTTTCCATAACCAAAAAATTATAATTTTAAAAAATAAATGAGTTCTAAATCAATAAGAAGTAAGAAAATTTAGAAAATTTAATGGTTAGTGTCTCATAGTAAGCCACAATGATATCCTTTAAACACGTTTTGCCCTCATGGGGTTCTTCAGGACAGGAGTAGCAAAGTTGTAATATTTAACACGGTGATGCTATACTTCCCACAATTTGTTTGTGTTATATATTACAGCTTTGCTACTCCTGTCCTGATAAGCTCCAATAAGCATATAATGCATCTACAAGATACTGGTGTGGCTTACTTTGAGTCACTTGCCATTAAATTTTATAAATTTTCTTGCTTTGCAGTAAGTAAGGATTCAATAAACTAACATATTTTTTACAATTATGATTCTTGGCCATAAAAAAGAACAGATACACTGTATCCATAACTGCTGCCAAAATCTATTCTGTTAGGTTCAACAACGCGAAGGCACAAGTGTGAGCTAGATGAAGCTGTACTTCTCACAATATGTCTGTGTTTAATATTATTACTTTGCAACGCCCATCCTGATGAACTATAATATAGGTAAACCGTGCCAACAGGATAGCGTTGTGACTTATTTTGAGTCACTTACCATGCTTTATTTTAAGACTGATTAAACTTACATATATTGCTGTCTTACATCACTATATTCACAACTGTTGACCTTTTGTCTACATCGTTCAGCATGTCAATCTATCTTGTTGCGCGATGGATAAAAAGCTACAAAAAAAACCTCTCACAGAAAATCAATCTTCTATCATCCTCAAAACTAAGAACAATGGACTTTAATAAAACTATCTCAGACAATGTGATTACGCATAGTGTGTGATTTATTTACACAATTATAAACAAATATTATCAATCTTCAAATCAACAATCCCTAAAAATTTTTAAAATTTATGTACAACACAAGAAGTTGAAAAGAACAAATGACCTATTACCTACTAAAACATTAGCGGACCTTCTAAGAAAGTACTACACCTAAGATTACTGGGAATATAGCTCAACAGAACCTAATGTGGTGAATAGTTCAAGTATATTGTACAAATATCAAATTTATTGATTATTTTACAAAAAGCTGTGTTTGCAGCTCGTCAGACTGGCGCATTTCTCTTTGCAAAGCAACCAACAAATATCTTCAACTATAAGGTAATCATAGTGTGTTAATATATACAAAACATTTCCCATATGCCCTCTATACTCGAATTTAAACAACCAACTATCGGAAACTTTTTTAGATTTCCGATATTTTAGTGAATGGCAGTACCAGACAAAATTCAATAATATTAACTAGTCCATGACAATTAAGACGGAAATAACAAATGATCCATTATCCACTATAACACTGGCGGACCTCCTTAGAAAGTACTGCATCTAATGTTGCTGGGGATTTCGATTGACAGAAGGTAACGCGCTTCTAGTTTAATGGTGACATGTAATTTTTGTCAGATGAGTAGTTCAAGTATAGTGAACGAAACGTAAATTTGTTGGTTATTTTACAAAGAGAAAAGCCATTGACCGGTTTCGCTGTGTTTGCAGCTCGTCAGACTGGGACATTTCTCTTTGCAAAACAATCAACAATACGCGACTGTAAAATTTATAAAAACAATAGAGTGCCGCTGTTTATAGACTGCTTCGCGATCACTCGTTAAACCTAGCACGAGATGGAGTGATTGTCGAAGTTTTGATTAGTGCTGATCGGTTTCGGGCGAGTGCAGAGTCAAAAAAGAAACATAGAACGGACAAGTACTGTTACTACGCGGGAACGATTTTCGGGAGTTTTTCACGTGATTTTTCACTGAAAACATTTACCTTCTTGTGTACATACTGCCGTATGTGCTGTGCTACTCCATATAACATTACAAACATCGAAAGTGCAACAAAACCAATGGAAATTGGAGAGGACACTAGCGACCGACCAATCATCAACGATTACCACGTGTACTAATTTCACTGGTAAGTCGTTTACTCTTAATTTACATCTCAACATTTTACATTACTCGAATTGGAGTTCAAATCAGTCCACTAGGAAAAATTACAGTAAGTTTACTATTTCTGATACTCTGATTTGCGGCAATATTTGTTGGTCCTTCGAGCCGGATCTTCAACGTTCTGATGCACAATTTCCGCAGTTTTGTGTCGCTAAATACATTAAATAGCAAAAGCATAGTGTTTTCCTTTAATCTAAAAATATAAAATATTCCCTTTATTATAACTAAAATATCAAATAACTACGTTAACAACAGTTGTACACCTGTTCATTCTAAATTCAAGATAGAACAGTCGTTGCTATCTTGTTTTTTGATATCACACCTGTTTTATGTCGCTGTGTTAACGCGGTAGCCTTGTTTACGTTTCTATGGTTACTATCAAGTTTCTTAGGAACTTGATATTTTTGTTTCGTTCACGTTTTACGGATTTACAATAAAAACAGCTGCTTATTTATTTTCCAATTTACTTTCGTTTTAAGGCAGTTCGTTTTTTGAGTATAAACTTACAAATTATATTACGATTTCTTTCCGATATTTCTTGCAATCTTCCAGTTACAATGACTGCCCTAAAAAACTAGAGCATAAACGCAAAATTTACATGCAACGTATTACCGACGTTTATAATCTCTCTGTAAGAGCCCCTACCGATAAATCTCTTGTACCACTTTTCGTATTAGATACACTGATTTACAAGGGTCTTTCGATGCGTTCCATGAGTTTCATAATAAAATTATTGAAATTATTACCGAGGACGCGCAATTTAATACACAGGAAGCGGCAAGAAAACGGGTTGATGAATTTGTCTATGCATCAAAAACGACGTACATGAAGCTATGAGAGCTCAAACCCCTTCTGAACTACTAACTAATAATTTATGGTGGAATGGCCTTAACTTTCTTACAGACCACAAAAATTCTTGGGTTTCGTTAGATACCCCAGAACACCTCCATCTTGATGCAGATTACGAAGAAAAGCCTCAGGTTTTTACTGTTACGGTAGAGTGTCATACTTTCGATTTACTATTTGAACGATTTTCATCATTACACAAAATTCTCAGAATTTTAGTATATTGTTTACGCGCAAGGGCTATTTTGTCAAAACATTTACCTAAGTCTCGTGGAATTCCGACGCATGAGGAGAAAGAAAGAACGTTGATGTGTTTGTGTAAACATGTTCAAGCAACGTTTTTGCAGAATTTATAGGAAAAATTACCAGAAATCAGTTGCTCCCGAAACCCGTACGTACACTCTCATTATTCCTTGACTCGGATGGGTTGCTACGAGTTGGGGGGTCGCATCAGAAATTCTCAATTTTCATATACTGCAAAACACCCATTACTTTTACCTGGATCACACAGTCTTACTTCTCTTATTATAGAACACGCGCATTTCAAGTACTTACACTCTGGAATTAAAACGTTACATTAATTACTAAGACAATAATTCTGGATTCTTTCAGCTAGAAAAAATATTTACCAAGTTGTTTCATCATGTTTCAAATGCTTCAGAGCCAATCCTTGTTCCTACCCACCACCGCTCATGGGTGATTTAACCGCTAACAGGATCAATATATTAAAACCATTTTCACGTGTAGCTATATTGATTTCTGTGGACCCTTTTACGTTACTCCAAGCCGTTTGAGAGAATTAAATGTTTATAAATCCTACGTTTGTGTGTTTGTTTGCACATCGACTAACGCCTTTCGCCGTTTTGAAGCACGTCGAGGCAGAGTTACAGATTGTTACACCGATAACGGTTCCAATTTTGGCGCCACAAATTATTTTCTTGATATCGCTAATCAATCTTCTCAACAATTAGATTTACGCTGGCATTTCAGCATACCGTCCGCTCCTCATTATAACGGACTCGCCGAGGCCGGCGTGAAAATGCTAAAATCCCATTTATTGCGCGTCATTAGAAACCAGAGGCTTAGTCTGAAGGAATTGACCACGGTTTTATGTCAGATTGAGATATTGTGAATTCACGTCCGTTGTGTGCCTTTAGTACTGATCCCAATGACCTCTTGCCTCTAACCCCAGGGCATTATCTAAATACCAAACCATTAAATTCAGCTATTCCAGAAGTTGACTATTCCGGCAATCAACTTAATCGTCTCTCTAGATGGCAGCTAAAAATACTCTTCCAAATATTTGAATACTCTCTCTCATCCAACGACAAAAATGGATCAAACCGTCCCCGAAAGTGGAACTTGATACTTTAGTTTTGGTTCAAACGGACTTCAAAATCCCTCTTTGTTGGCCGCTTGGAAGGATTACCGAGTTACACCCCGCTCAGGATGGAGAAGTTCGAGTCGTTATGGTTAGGACGGCTACAGGTTCATTCAAGAGGCCAGTTGTGAAACTGTATCCTCTACCATATAATGCTTAAAAGTTCTTAATATTTTTTAAGTAAATATATTTGGTTTATTGTTTACATTTTCATAAAGTTTTCTTTGCATTATTCACCCTAAAAAATTTATTTTGAATTTACTCCGCGGTTAGGGATCTCGTGCAGCATTACAAACAATTGTATTTATTTCTCGCTTTTTCTGAACTGTCCGAGATGCGTTGTTTTCGTTACCCGATCAACGGCGGGTAATTTATGGGAAAACATTGTGTGTTTTCGAGCGGCTAGCATGTTCGCACAATACGCAACTGTAAAATTTATAAAAACTATAGAGTGCTGCTGTTTACAGACTGATTCGCTATCACTTGCTAAATCTAGCACGATATGGAGTGATTGTCAAAGTTTTGATTAGTGCCGATCGGTCCTGGGCGAGTGCAGAGTCAAGAAAGAAACATAGAACGGACAAGTACGGTTACCACGCGGGAACGATTTTCGGGAGTTTTTTACGTAATTTTTACTGGAAACATTTACCTACTTGTTTACATACTGCCGTGTGTCCTGTGCTACTCCATATGACATTACAAACATCGAAAGTGCAAAAACCAACGGAAATTGGAGAGGACACCAGCGACCGACCAATCATCAACGATTACCACGTGTACTAATTTCACTGGTAAGTCGTTTACTCATAATTTAAATCTTAACATTTTACATTACTTAAATTGGGGTTCAAATCAGGGTAGTAATTACAAATACAGTCCACTAGAAAAAATTACAGTAAGTTTACTATTTCCGATACTCTGATTTGCGCCAACATCTTGAATTATGCGGGAATCATAGTGTATGAATATATACAAAACATTTCCCATACACCCTGTACACTCGAATATAAACAACTTATTAATAGGAAACTTTTTCAAATCTCCAATATTTTAGTGAAGATGGCATTTCCAGCAAAATTTAATAATATTAACTAGTCTATAACAACTAGGGTGGAAATAACAAATAACCTATTATCTAGTATAACATTAGCGGACACTTTCTAAGAAAGCACTACACCTAATGTTACTAAGAATCTCAGTCGACAGAAGCTTACGCGCTTTTAGTCTAATGGTGACATAGTTTTGTCTGGAGATGAGTAATTCAGGTATAGTAAACGAAGCTTAAATTAGTTGGTTATTTTACAAAGAGAAAAGCCAACAATCGGTTTGGTTATGTTTGCAGCTTGTCTGACTAGTGCAGTTCTCTTTGCAAAACAATCAACAAAGATATTGAAATATAAGGGAATTATAGTGTATTAATATATATATATATATATATATATATATATATATATATTGCTGTGATACCTCCAAAATCCGGGAACTACGGTTTTGGAATCGAGCCCCACAGATTAGGCGTCAAGAATGCTGTGAAACCTACAAAAAGCTATTCATTACCTTAACTGTGTTGGTCCATTGACTTTCTTCCGTTAATCGCCTCGGCTGCTCCTCTAGATAACTTTCATCCTCATACTTAACCGTCTCTTGAATATATCGCTCAGCTGGATTAGCTTGAGGATACCTTATGCTACAAAACACCACTTTAATGTTTTGCCTCTCCCAATAATCCCTAAATCTTTGATTATTAAAATATGTAGCATTGTCTGCTAATACTCGTTTAAAAGTTCCTACTTCCCTACAAAATTGTTCCAATTTCTTGTTTGTTCCGACTGTGTTACAATCCCGAGTGGGATATAATTTGGTAAATTTCGAAAACACATCAGTCACAATCAGCACATGTTTGTGTCCCTTTGTACTTCTGACTAGATCACTCAAATAGTCAATAGCAACTAAGTCCAGGGGATTTTGTACGTGTATACTTTGTACCACATCTTGACTCGTACTATTTTGTACTTTCCTAAAGTACATAAGTGACAAGTGTTGATGACTGACTTTACTAACCCTAAGTCTTTAGTTGAAAAAACGTTTCCTAAAATTAACCATGTCTTTCGGATCCCTATATGACCATATCTTAAATGCAGATCTTTGATAATTAATTTTGCTTGTACCCTATCCACTACATACACTTCCAAGTCTTGAATTTTTTTACACAAAAATCCATTTATCATATGGAAGTTTTTAAATCCCGGTTCGTTTTCTAACTTCGTTCTAATAATCTGTAACTCCTCACTCTGCCTCTGGTTCCTCAAGATCTCCTCTTCTCCATATACTGAATCGTTTTGTAGTAGACTGTTCATGGCAATCATGATGTCACACGGTCTTTTGTTATCCTTGTCTCGGTTTCTACTAAACGCGTCTGCTATAAAATTGTTTTCTCCCTTAATATATTTAATCTCAAAGTCAAACTCCTGTAGTAACAACCCCCATCGATATACTCGATTGTTAGAAAATCTTGTATTTATCAACGCACACAACGCCGAATGATCCGTTTCGATTACAAAATGTCTTCCGATCAAAAAAAATTTTAACTTCGTAACACCAAACACCACTGCTGCCATCTCCTTTTCACTAATCGTGTAATTTACCTCATGCGGCTTCAGTGTGCGTGAAACAAAAGATATGGGCACCTCTTCCCCCTCTTGTACTTGGTACAACTCTGCTGCTAACGCACTATCCGATGCATCCGTCTTCAGTACGAAACCTACATCAAATCTGGGATGCCTCAAAATTAGTTGGTCGTGAAATTGTTCCAACAGTGTTAGATATGCTGCCTCTTGACTTTCCGTCCAACTCCATCTTACTCCCTTCTTCAGAAGTTTAAACAATGGACTCGCTTTTTCAGCAAATCCCGGTACAAACTTTTTATAAAAGTTAAGGACCCCCAAAAAAGCTCTTAATTTCCTAATGTTATTAGGTCTCGGATATGTCAAAAGTTCGGACAATCTTTCTTTATCGATACACATACCTTGAGTGTTCACCACATACCCCAGAAATTTAACAGTTTTTGAAAAAAATTCACATTTTTCTATATTCAGCCTCAATCCTGCTAATTTAAGCTCTAATAATATCCGTTCTAAATGAGAGTAATGTTGTTCCTCAGTTTCACTAAAAATTAAAATATCATCCACATAGTGTATGCTCCTAAAATTGCTTGCATTGCCTTAATTAATGCTGCACTTGACGTTGACAAACCATACGGTACTACCTTAAAATTATAGATTTTTCCTCTACGGAAAACCCTGTGTACCTTCTAGAATTCTTGTGTAATGGAATCAGCCAGAATGAATTCCTTAAATCTAATTTACTAAAAATAAACTTGCCACTTAATCTCGTTAAAAGTGTGTCCATGGATGGTGGACAATGGAATTGCGGTTTGGTCCGTTGATTAATTTTTCGTGCATCTAAACATAAACGAATGCTATCATCCTTTTTCTTAACTACCACCAACGGATTTATGAAATGAGTGTTTGATACCTCTATTATGCCATCTTCCAACATTTTATTTAATTCTGCCTTCACCTGCTCCCGATATGCTGCTGGAATTGGATAAACCTTTGCGTTGAACGGTTCTGAATTATCCACTTCCAATTTGTGCTCATAGCCTAACGCTGTGCTTGCTTCTACCCCCACTAATTCTGCATGTTTTTGTAATAAAGCTTGAACCTCTACTCTCCTATCCTCTGGACATCTTATTGTGTTGATCTGTTTACCTTCATCATCCTCTACCTCTACTACATTAATATTCAACCCCGTGTCATCCTCTGTGACTTCATAACTGCCCTTCCATGGCACTACCCTATCATTAATCCTTATTACCTTCCTTTCCATATCTATCAAAACCCCTAACTTCATCATACAGTCAACACCTAAAATGCTCTGAAACTTCAGTCCAGGTACAATTACAAACTCCTGTTCACAGCTTAAACCTCCTATATTTATCCTAAGCACCACAACACTATTCACTACAGCAAACTTCTTTTTATTTGGAGCTACTAAATGGCTACGCTTTATAGGCATAATTCTATCACAAACCTTATCCCTAATTTTGCTGACGAATTCCTCCGATATTAAACTCGCCTCTGCCCCTGTATCAAGTAATCCTTCTACATTATTCTCAAAAATTTCTATATTAACAATTGGCAAACATAATTTTCCCTCAGTTTCTGGCTCTACTTCCTCCTCAATTTTGAAAAATTCACGTGGATGTTCATATACATTTACACTGAAATCTAGTGGTCTGTCGCGTTCTAAAAATCCTGTCCAGGTCTGTTTTCCCTACTTGGTCCTGGTCTAGCCGTCACCTCAGCGTATGTCCTAGGCGTTTCCACTCGTTCCGTGTCTGTATTAGCAGTCCCCTCATGTCCGGTGAACTATTCCTTCTGGTAGGTTCCGGTCTCGGTGCAGGTCCCTTCCTAAACTATTACTTCTAACGTATGGTCGTCTCTGTTCCCAATTCTGTCGCTGGTATCCGTAACTATTCCCCCTTCTAGCATAGTTGTCCCGTCTATTGTCAAACCTAACTGTGTTGATCTGTCTTTCCCTATTATCCCGAGGTCGTTCACTACTTACGTCGTCGTACCTCTGCAGGTATTCTAAAAACATTTCTCTGTCCACTATGTTCTGTAGTGCTACGTGTTGTCTTATTTCTACCTCGAAGTGTCGTGATAAATACTTGATAATTTGTCGGTCCGTCAGTGGTGGGTTCAGTTGCTTTGCTATGCTATACTTGCGTATAGCATATTGCTCCCTACTTCCTGAAAATTCTCCCTTAAATTTCCCTGTGATTAAGTCGTCTCGTACCTGGTCTTGTCTGTGGTCACTCCAGTAGTGCTTTAAAAACCTGTCTTCAAAGTCCGTGTAGGTGTCTATGTCCTGTCCTACTAAATTGTACCATGCTTCCGCATTGTCTTTCAATAAAGCCTTTATCGTATTCAGTTTAGTCTGTTCGTCAAATAAATTTCCCACTAGATTTCTTACACTGTTAATAAAAATTTGTGGATTTACCCTGTTATCGCCATAAAACTTCATGTGTTGGTCCAATGATCCTCCACCTGTATAAAATCTGGGACCATCCCCCGTTAAACTTGACATGTTGTATTTGATACTACTAACTTCACGTTCTACCCTGCCTAACTGATCTGTACATGAGTCCGTCACTTCAGTCATTTTTATATTAATCTCTTCTTCACAAAAACTGCGTACTTCGGACCTTAAATGTCCCATTTCCTGTCGAAGACCTGTAATATCACGCTCATTTTTTTCAACCCTATTTTCAACTTCCCCCATCCTTACGGTAAGACTATTTTTAAACTCTGTAAATTCTTGAGTCGATTGCTTAATTTTCCCGCTTATCTGCTCTAATTTTCGGTTGGACTCTTCCCTCGCTCTATTCGATTCATCGCTTAGCTGTTTTAATTTTCTATTGGATTCTTCGTTCATCCTCTCTAGCATTCTCATTATCATCTCGTTTCCTTGATCCCCTGATTCCGTCCTCGACTGATCTCTACTGCCTCCAGCTTCTTCCATTTTCGAATTTTTCTCACACAATGCACTATCGTCACTTCCAATTTCCACTCCTTGACTCCTTAGCCACTCCTTTCTCTGCATACGTTCTAATCACTCTCACGCACTCTAAAATACTCTTAAATTTTTTACACACACAGAAACTCTCTCTCTCAGATCGCCAGTTTCCTGGAATAAAATCACAAAAATTTTATTTGGAACTCGAGCCTCACTTTTGGGTCGCCAAGAATGCTGTGATACCTCCAAAATCCGGGAACTACGGTTTTGGAATCGAGCCGCACAGATTGGGCGTCAAGAATGCTGTGAAACCTACAAAAAGCTATTCATTACCTTAACTGTGTTGGTCCATTGACTTTCTTCCGTTAATCGCCTCGGCTGCTCCTCTAGATAACTTTCATCCTCATACATAAAAAAAAAACAAACACATTCCTACCACAAACATCAACGTTAACTCTATTTACATCAATATTCACAATACATTAAAATTTCAAAATTAAAATTCAGCATAAATTTCAGTATCAGAAAATTTCAAGATTAAATTTGTTATCATTTTAAAGTGCATCCAGAATTAAAGTCCTTGTAGGATGCCTACTAATTACTATAACAATATATGCAGACCTGAGTCTGAGTACAAAGGGAGCATCTACCACCCCTTTACGTTAATTAACCAGGTTCGTCTAATTGAGCTCAAAGACATACCCATATTTTCATCATAATCCAGAACATCAATACTAAATACCCCTTTCTACTTAAACAAGCAAATTTCACCTTAAAATTAAAATATTATTGTTAGTACAATTTCACTACTGTCCATTTTAAATAAACAAATATAACGTTATTCAACACACACCAAAATATCAAAGTTCGAACAAAATAGTATAATTTACCTGAAGGTTACTGCACTCGTAGCTTCAATGTACATCGTCCCTTTGTTAATTACACCATTCCAACTGGGTTATATTTACGGCTTCTGATTCTCAACGCTTTTAAAATTTTCTCCATCACCATTTATTTAAAGTTGTTTCTGGGCTTTTCCGGAACTCATCTGTGTATATCTGAACCTTGTCTTGTGGATCCAGACACGTTTATGCACCATTTAATTATTAATACCCCCGAAAAATAACAAAGAAATTCATACTTCTTTCACCAATATACGCCAAAACTGCCTACTTTTGTGTATTTATTTGTCGTTGTAAATTTTACTAATTGGTACTGTGATACTAAACTTTATTACCTTGTATCTTCTTTTCTAAGTGCACTAAAGTACATTCATTGTAGCACGTAAAGAACAAGCTGTTTTACATCACAAAAATATTCGAGCAAACTGTTTAATCAAAACCGGAAAACTAAAAAGCACTGTTTAACGCGTTGAATCAAGTCGAAGATCTAAGAGAGCTTGTTCATATTCCCCTGGGTATATATAGAGGTTAGTCTGTCTGTCGGTCGAGTCCTCAAAACGGACAATTCTAAAGAATTTCGCATGCTATGTTCCCATTCCGCAGCCCGGCATGCGATTTTTACGAATTTTGCACTCGCCCCAGTTAAATCTCAGAAATTTCGACACGGCACGCAACGTCTGGAAATAACTAACTAAATTTTATACAGAAATGTTATTTTTACCTCTCAAATTTTGCCTTTTACTTTCAACCAATCGCAACCCTATGACGTTGCTCTACTCACGCCTTTTACTATATGTGCCTCGGTCTTGCGCATATTATCTGTCTCTATCTACCCTGTTCTTATTAGTGCAAATTGATATTCCTTATTATCGATTATTTCAGTCCATGTGGACTATTTGGGTTAAATAACCCCGTATCGCGCCTTCCCGTAAATATTAAGCCACGGTTTCTCCAAGATTCTTTGAAACCATTTGTTATCTGCAAATTTTACGCGGAACAAGCTTTTTTAAAAATACGCCGGTGTTCTGTATTTCGTGCTAAAGCATCCGACCGTTTCCAATATCCGTAGAATCGACATGTTTATCTAAACAAATTAAACTGAAATTGCCTTTTAAAAATACGCAGGTGTGTTCAAACGTAACATTTTAAATACCCTTCTACGATTTGCATTTTATTGGGTTTTTACAAGTTTTTATAGATATTATATGTTACTGATGGTTCAATTAACTTCAATTAAAATTAATACCCTTTAATTTTTAGTGAATCCTAATTGAATATTCAATTATTATCAGTACATTTTGTTTAATACTGGTTACTTAAAATAGAGTTAATTAATATAGATTTTACACGTAATTTCTCTTTGTTTCTTTACTAGGAATAATTAAATTACATGTGGAGCTTTTTAATACTGCTTCCTTTTTTTTTATAGCAAGCGTCTTGTACATAATTTATCTCCCTTATTTTTAATGAAACGACTGACTTTTTATGCTTCACGGTTTTAATAAAGCGTACCTCTTCCCAAAGCTTCTACACGGTGATTAAAATTATTTGATGTGATTATTTAATTTTCTACCCTGGTCTAAATATGGGTATATATATATATATATATATATATATATATATATATATATATATTATGTAATTTGTAGGTTAGAATTAGATGGATAGGTCATAGGTCAGCTTAGAGTAGGCTAGCGTGTGTAAATACCGCTCATTAAAAAGTTAAATATGTATCGTAGAAATCTCATGTAACGATTAATTAGTTTTATGTAGGAATTTTAGAGTTAATTTTATTGTAGTGTCAGTTTTGCACTTATTTGCAGGGAAATTGTATAATATTTAGGGATCAGAGTCAATAAATGTTAAGCGACTATTAAAAAGGTCAATTCATTTGTCTGCAGGATGAGAATGCAGCTTTAATTATAGTATAAACGACGTACAATAGTTAAAAAGCTTGTTCATTTTAATTTTACTTTAAGATCATGAATTTTACGGGTATAATCTTAGAGAAGTAGAAAATCAATAAACGAAAACTCGACGGTTACGACAGGCATGTTGTTAGGTACCGATTATTTACATATGGGGCAGTTGTCAACAACCTCATCAGAAAATCAATATTTTCTACGAATGCAAATAGACGTTATGGCAGACACGGATCGATATGAAAACAAAGACAGACTGGTTATAGCATATAAAGGAGGTAGATGCAAATATCAGATATCGACATATCTCATCTAGCATTAAAATTTCTGAATAAGATATAAATTACACAATTTTGATTAAGGCTAATTCGGTCTTTTCTAAATCGAAAACTAGAATAATTACGGAAAAAGTTAAAATTTTTAAAAATCTTATTACGTACAGTGTCGATCGCAATAATCAATTCCAAGACGAACAGCCTACGATCAATTCGTATAAGGGATGTGAATCAGGCATAGTTGTCAAGAGTGAAATAGTCCGTCTCTCTGGCAAATCTTCCTTATAGATAGGAAAGCGATTGATTGGTCATAACGAGAAGTTTAGTTTTAGCCAATCGGGACCACACAATTAAGCTTTTGCAGTTACAAATTGTGCCAACTTCGTACCGCAGGCAGACCACCGTTAATATTTTGTTCACCTTCAATCTGATACCACGAATCTTGAGACACCCTTCCTGTATTTAAGCAACACGATTAGCTTACAAATATTTGCCACCGGTAGGGTAGAATCGAATAAAGCAAAAATTCTTGCAATCTGCATCCTTGATTCTAACGCAGTCTTGACGAAATTCTATAATTTGGCTGATAAAACTGCTGCACAAAGTTCCAGCCTCGGAACGGACCGAAGCTTTAAAGGCGCCTCTTAGTTTTAGAGCAAACTAAATCAATATAAACATTTACATCAGGATGGACACTTTTCATGTAAATATCCGCTTCATATGACTCTAAACACGCATCAGAGAATCCTACTAAGGATATAGTTCTATTAGGATTATCAATTAACATCCTAGGAATTTTTAAACCAGAAAGAAGGAATAGCTCCTCTTGTAAGCGTTACGATTGCTTGGTCAAATCTCCTTCAGTAACTTCATTCCAATCCAAACTTAGAATCCACATTTTTTAAATAAATATCTTAATTAAAAGTGTATGGGAGCGATAAACCTATAATAGTCAAACAATGTAGCAACAGTAGATAACAAATTTCTTTTAGTGCAGCAGCTCTCTCTACTTCTAGTTTATGTTAAAGTTCTATGCAATAGCCGTCTTACGTTCTTACCTATAGCAAAATATTTTTCAAAATGAAGCTTTGTGTGCCCTGCTCTTACTATGAAACTTTTTACGTGCTTAAATGTGGATTTTTAAGTTATTTCATTGTTTTAAATATTAATTCAGAACGAAAAACAATTGTAGTAAAATTTATTAAAGTACCGGTTTAATAAATGTTAATTTAAACAACTAGCTAGAAATGCTTCTGTTTCTTCAAGCAAAAAAGAACGATGACTATGTCAAAATAATAATGGATTGTGGGTTCAGAATGACGAGCACTTCTTAATGTTTAATACGAAAGTGAAGTGCTCATTAGTTTAACAGTTAGTTTTTACGTAGCTAAAAAAGGAGACGATGCTTATGATGTGTGCACATCGACTTTTTAAATCACTTTTTCAAAGATCAATGTCCATATGAATTGGACGTTCACACCTATTGCCAATATTTAAATTTGTACTATTTAATAATCCTTAGCTTACGATCTTCAAATAATAAGCGCAAGAAATTAGTAGTCAACAATTTTAATATAAGATATCATTTAAAAAAAAAGGCCACTGACTAATGTTCTTAATAATTTTAATATTTTGATTTATTTATGTTCACTAAAAGTTTTTCAATATTTACTTCAATATTCATAATGAGGAAATAAAAAACAGAAACCAATTACTTCCATTTTTCATAATATCCTTTTGCAGATCATAAGTTAAATAAAACTGATCACTTAATTGGTTAGGTTATTTAAATGAGCACCAGGAAAATTAAACAGACTATAATCAAAGTCATCAACCGATTCATAATAGCGAAATTATTACCAAATTGTCAAACTATTACTTTGGTATGAGGGCTGTTACCTGTTACTATAATAAAACTTCTAATGGTAAGCCTAACAGTAATTTTCAAAGACAAAAAATAGTAAATAGTACCAAATAACTTCATGGTAGGCGAACAAAAAATTCTCAAGAACCTTTAAACAGTAAAATTTTACCAGCTGTAACTAAGATTTATGGCGTTTTAAAAACATTTTACGAGGGATTTTTTCAAAGTTCTGGGAATTTAGCTATAATTTCTTTATTTTGTCAATTTCAATCAATATTATAATCTCGTTTTTTAACATAATCTTCATTTAACTGAATACATTTATTCCAACAATAAACTAATTTTTTTAAACCCTCCTTAAAGAACTGTTTTGGTGTCTCCTCAATCCACCTATTTTTGACACTTTTTACGTCATTTAAACACTCAAACCGAACACCACACAAAGGTGTTTTTCAAATCTTGAAACAGATGATAATTGCTGGGTGCAAGATCTGGTGAGGAAGGTGGATGTGGAAGCAATTCCCATCGCAGATCATTCAAAACATCCTTCGTTCGTCTTGCGGCGTGGGGTCTTGCATTGTCTTGTTGCAATAGCAGACGCTTGTGTAACTTTCCAGGTCGTTTTCTGATAAGTGTTTATCGTAGTGGTCCGGATAATAAATTCGAATAATAGTCTACATTAATTGTAATACTTTTCGGCAGATAATTCATAAAAATAATCCCTTGGTGATCCCAGATTACAGTAATCATTACCTTTCCAATAGACGGAACTGCATGCGCCTAAAGAGGTGGCTCTTCTTCAGGTTTACGCCATTCTTTGGATTGACTTTTAGTCTCAGGATTGAAGTAGGGAATCCACGTTTCGTCAGTAGTTATTATATGATGCCAAAATTCATCACCGTAACAGGCTAAGAGCTCTTGAAATTGACGACAAGTGTCTGACCTATTGAGTTTCTGTTCTGTTCTCAACAGCCTTGGTACCCAGCGGGCTGAAACCTTGCTTACGTCCAAACAATCATGTAATATTTTATGAATTCGCCAAGTGTATACTTTTTTGACGAATAGCCATTCGTCTGTCCTCTTTCAGTAGATCCTCCACGGCAGTAATGTTTTTTCCATTTACTGAAGTGCTCGGCCGGCCACTGGGTGGATCGTCTTCTAATGATGTTCTACCACTTTTAAAACGATCGATCTACCGATAAACAGTACTATTTGATTCTGCAGACTCACCAAACCCTCCTTGCAGACGTTGAATAATTTCCGAAGATTTTGCACCCTCTTTCGTCGAAAAGAAAATTATTGCTGTTTGAGATCAAACCGCGTCTTCCATGGTTGCAGAAACAGGGCAGACAAAACGCGTCTATATCAACCGAACACGGAAATCAGACTAAAGGAATATTGTACTAGATAGCTGTATATACATGTCAAGACTTGTTGCCACCAATAGTACTGCTTATACATTTTGCGCAATTTAATCAGAGCTAAATTCCAAGAACTGTGAAAACATCCCTCGTATAAATCACTAAAGCTACTTCTGGTTTTATATTTACTTTTCCTATACATATTTTACAATTTATGCTCATTTTCAATCCAATTCGTATGTCCAAACCATCCTAGTCCATATTCGTAAATATGAGTACTCTTCGTTTGCTCCAGTCTTATTAAAAAATTCATCTAAACAGTTCAGCTTTTTTCATCGACCAAGAAATATCCAAAATCTATAAGTGAATGAACACACAGAAATAATGAGTAAAATAAATGGGAGGTGGAGGTGAAAAACTATCATCAGAAAAGAACTGAAATGAGCAGGAAACTTAATAAAGGAATGTAAGATGAAAAAAATGAAAAAGAAAAAATATAGATCAATTGGAGATACAGCAAACAGTTATGGTAAATAAACAAATGACAATCTAACTATGCTGACCTGTATACAAATTATATATATATATATATATACACATATATATATATATATAAGTATATATATATATATATATATATATATATATATATATATTGCTGTAAAACCTTCAAAATTCGTGAACTAAGGTTTTCGAATCGATCCCCAGCGTGGGGCCGTCAAGAATGCTGGGAAACAAAAATAAAACAAAAAAAAACTCACCAGAGAAAAAAAAATATTCGAGCCTCTCGAATTGGGCACCAAGATTTGCTGTGATTCTCGCCCTGTTGACACTCTTCTGATAATCACTTTCATCCTCATTCATAAAAAAAACAAACACATTCCTACCACAAACATCAACGTTAACTCTATTTACATCAATATTCATAATACATTAAATTTTCAAAATTAAATTGTAGCATAAATTTCAGCATCATAAAATTTCACGTTAAAATTTGTCATCATTTTAATTTGCATACAGAATTAGAGTCCTTGTAGGATGCATACTAATTAAATAAACAATATGTGCAGACCTAAGTCTGAATAAAAGGGAGCATCTCCCACCCCTTTACGTTAATTAAACAGGTTAGTCTAATTGAGCTCAAAGACAGACCCAGATTTTCATCATAATCAAAAATAAACTGCTAAATACTCCTTTCTACTTATACAAGAAAATTTCACCTTAAAATTAAAAATTTGTTGTTTATACAAGTTCACTACTGTCCATTTTTATCAAACAAATTATAAAGGTATCGAACACCCACCAAAACATCAAAGATCGAACAAAATTGTATAATTTACCTGAAGGTTACTGCACTCGTGGCTTCAATGTACATCGTCCTTGCTAATTTCACCATCTCAACTGGGATATGTTTACGGCTTTAGATTCTGAACGCTTTTAAAATTTTTGTACACCACCATTCGTCTAAATTGGTTCAGGACTTCTCAGGAACTCATCTATGTATATCTAAATTTTGTTTTGTGGATCCAATCACGTTTACGAATAACACTTGATTACTCACTCCCGAAAATTAGCAAAGCAATTCATAATTCGTTCACGCTATACAAAGCTGCATACTTAAATGTGTTTATTTATGGCTACTAATTTAGATAATTAGTACAGTAATACCCGCAAATATAACTAGACTTTATTACCTTATCTATCTTTTCTAAGTGCACTAATGCATAATAACTTGTATCGTAGCACGTATTCTGCTTGCAGTATCGTATAACATCAAAAAATAAAGAGCAAACTGGTTTAAAGTATTCAATAAAATCAAAAATCTAAGAGCCAAACTGTTTAAAGTATTGAATAAAAATCAAAAATCTAAGAGAGCGAAACTCATATTAGCACGGGTTTATATAATAGCCAGTTGCACGTCGGTTTTGTCCCTCAACGGACAATTTTTAGAATTTCGCATTCTATGTTCCCTTTTCGACAGTCCGGCACAGCGATTCTACTAAAATTTTGCACTCGTGCCAGTTAAATCTAAGAAATTTTTACACGTCGCGCCCCACGTCTGCGAACAACTAATTAATTTTATATAGAAATTGTTGTTTCCACCTCTCGTATCTGCAACTTATTTCACCCAATCGCAAACCCAGTGACGTTGCTCAAATCACGCCTTTTATTACCCGTGTCTCTGCCTTGCGCATTTTATCCGTCTTTTTCTAACCTGGTCTTAGTGGTGCAAATCGATATTCTTTACTATCGGTTATTTGAATCCACGTGGATTCCTATTTAAGTTAAATAACCGCTCAACTAACCTTCCCGTTAATATAAGCTACGGTTTATCCGACCGTTTGCAATATACGCAGAATTTTCATGTTTATCCAAACAAATTAAACAGAACGTGATATTTAAAAATACGCAGGTGTTCAATCGTAATACTTCTACGATTTGGATATTCCACGTATTTTAATCCTCTTGATAGATTTGTATGCTAGCAACGCGTCTCATATTTGGTATTATTGGGTTTTTAAAAGCTTTTATGCATATTATACCTCAATAATCATTCAATTAACTCCAATTAAAATAATAATGAATGGCATTAACTTCTACCCTTTAATTTTTAGCTAATACTAATTAAATATTAATTATTATTTGTACACTTTGTTTAATACTCGTTACTTAAAAATTGAATTAATTAATATAAATTTCGCACGTAATTTCTATTTGTTTCTTTATACAGGGCGATTAAAATTATTTGATGTCATTAATTAATTTTCTACCCTGGTCTAAATTTGAGTATTTTCCCCCTATTTGAATACAAATAATCCCACTTATTCGAATTCAAATATGAAACATTTAGACTGCAAAAAAAGTTACAAAAAAAAATTGTCTATCTCACTCTACCTTTATCTTTCTAACTTACCTAACTTATATCCAATCCTAAAAATATTTACACCTATCCTATATCCCTATCCTATTCCTAACTCTCACCTAATTTTATAAACTGAAATTATCCCTAACTTCATTCTACTTACCCATCTAACCCTATATACATCCTATATACCTATCCTATTCCTAACCTTTAACTAATCTTCACTATACTCACTTCCCCCTACCTAATTCTATATACCTATCCTATTCTTATTCTATTCCTAATTCTCCACTAATCTTATAAGAAATATCTACACTTAACCTATCTTATTTTCCTCTCATCCTATACACCTATTTCTAACTATCTCCCATATTTATTCTATACTTAGCTGTATTTTCTATAAACACTTACTTCTACTCTTCTATATACACCTATTTCTATCCCTATATATTGTTCATTTAATCTTCATTTCTTATTTAAATCTGACTCTTTTCTTAATCCTCCAAGTCTTTCTTCTCACCATCCTAATACTCTTCATCCCAATTTCTCCCCCTTCTATATCTGTACCTATCATCTCTATTATCTCACATACCATAAACTTATCCCTATTATCCTGAGTTTTAAATAATGCTTCCTTTTCAGTCCCTACACTTGTCTGTTTCTCATTCATTACTATTTTCTTTTCTGCCGACAAACCGAACGATACTACCTTAAAATAATAAAAATTATAGATTTTTCCCTCTATGGAAAATCCTGTGTACCTTCTAGAATCCTTGTGTAATGGAATCAGCCAGAATGAATTCCTTAAATCTACTTTATTAAAAACAAACTTGCCACTTAACCTCGTCAAAAGTGTGTCCATGGATGGTGGACAATGGAATTGCGGTTTGGTCCGTTGATTAATTTTTCGTGCATCTAAACATAAACGAATATTGTCATCCTTTTTCTTAACTATTAACAACGGATTTATGAAATGAGTGTTTGAGACCTCTATTATGCCATCTTCCAACATTTTATTTAATTCTGCCTTCACCTGCTCCCGATATGCTGCTGGAATAGGATACACCTTGGCGTTGAACGGTTCTGAATTATCCACTTCTAATACGTGCTCATAGTCTAACGCTGTACTTGCTTCTACCCCCACTAATTCTGCATGTTTTTGTAATAAAGCTTGAACCTCTACTATCCTATCCTCTGGACATCTTATTGTGTTGATCTGTTTAACTTCATCATCCTCTACCTCTACTACATTAATACTCAACCCAGTGTCATCCTCTGTGACTTCATAACTGCCCTTCCATGGCACTACACTATCCTTAATCCTTACTACCTTCCTTTCCATATCTATCAAAACCCCTAACTGAATCATACAGTCAACACCTAAAATGCTCTGAAACTTCAGTCCAGGTACAATTACAAACTCCTGTTCACAGCTTAAACCTCCTATATTTATCCTAAGCGCCACAACACTATTCACTACAGCAAATTTCTTTTTATTTGGAGCTACTAAATGGCTACGCTTTATAGGCATAATTCTATCACAAACCTTATTCCTAATTTTGCTGACGAATTCCTCCGATATTAAACTCGCCTCTGCCCCTGTATCAAGTAATACTTCTACATTATTCTCAAAATTCCTATATTAATAATTGGCAAACATAATTTTTCCTCAGTTTCTGGCTCTATTTCCTCCTCAATTTTGAAAAATTCACGTGGATGTTCATACACATTTACACAGAAATCTAGTGGTCTGTCGCATTCTAAAAATCCTGTCTCGTCCTGTTTTCCGTGTTTGGTCCTGGTTGTCCTTCTACAACCTGTGCGTACGTCCTCCTCGTATTAATATCCGTGTCCCTGTCTCTATTCGGCGTGCTCGTCACTGTCCTGTTTACTTCCGGTAAACTATTCTGTCTCGTGTAACTAGGTCTTGGCGTTGGTCCCGTAGTCGCACTATTGCTCCTGTATTCCTGTCCTCGTCGTTCCCAATTCGATCGAAAATTCCTGTTATAGTCATGCCGTCTCGGAAAATTCTGTGTCCTGTTGTCAAACCTAACCGTGTTAATGTTTCGTTCTCGTATCTCTCTTGTCCGTCCTACACATACATCGTCATATCTCTGTAATATTCTAAAAATGTCTCCCGTTCTGTGATGTTTTGTAAGGCCACGTGTTGTCTGATTTCCAGTTCAAAATGTCGTGATAAGTACTTGATTATTTGTCTGTCCGTCAATGGTGGATTAAGTTGTTTGGCCACACTGTATTTTCGGATGGCATATTGTTCCCTAGAACCTGCAAACTCTCCCTTAAATTTTCCTGTAATCAAGTCGTCCCTAATCTGATCCTGTTTGTGATCACTCCAGTAATGCTGTAAAAATTTGTTTTCAAAGTCCTGATACGTGTCTATGTCCTGTCCTACTAAATTATACCATGCTTCCGCATTGTCTTTCAATAAAGCCTTGATCGTATTTAGTTTAGTCTGTTCGTCGAATAAATTTCCCACTAGATTTCTTACGCTATTAATAAAAATTTGTGGATTTACCCTGTTATCGCCATAAAATTTCATATGTTGGTCCAATGATACGCCACCTGTATAAAATCTGGGACCATCCCCCGTTAAACTTGACATGCTGTATTTGATACTACTAACTTCGCGTTCTACCCTGCCTAACTGATCCCTACATGAGTCCGTTACTTCAGTCATTTTTATATTTATTTCTTCTTCACAAAAAATGCGTACTTCGGACCTTAAATTTCCCATTTCCTGTCGAAGACCTGTAATGTTTTTCTCATTTCTATCAACCCTACTCTCTACTTCCCCCATTTTCACAGTAAGACTATTTTTAAATTCTGAAACTTCTTGATTCGTCTTATCTATTTTCTGACTAATTTGCTCAAACCTACGATTCGATTCCTCACTCATTTCTCTAATCTCCTCTAACTTCCTGTTCGATTCTTCACTCATTTGCTCAAATTTTCGATTTGAGTTCTCTCTAACCCCGCTTAACGTCTCATTCATTCTTTCAAGCATCCTCATTATCATCTCGTTTCCTTGATCCCCTGATTCCGTACTCGACTGATCTCTACTGCCTCCAGCTTCTTCCATTTTCAAATTTTTTTCACACAATGCACTATCGTCACTCCCAATTTCCACTCTTTGACTCCTTAACCACTCCTTTCTCTGCATACGTTCTAATCACTCTCACACACTCTAAAATACTCCTAAATTTATACACAAACAGAAACTCTCTCTCTCAGATCGCCAGTTTCCTGGAATAAAATCACAAAAATTTGATTTGGAACTCGAGCCTCACTTTTGGGTCGCCAAGAAAATGCTGTGAAACCTTCAAAATTCGTGAACTAAGGTTTTCAAATCGATCCCCAGCGTGGGGCCGTCAAGAATGCTGTGAAACAAAAAAAAAAAAAAACCCACCAGAGAAAAAAAATATTCGAGCCTCTCGAATTGGACACCAAGATTTGCTGTGATTTTCGCCCTGTTGACTCTCTTCTGATAATCGCCTCTTTACTCTTTCCGCCTCGGCTGCTCACCTAGTTAAAATTTTCATCCTCATTCATAAAAAAAAACAAACACATTCTTACCACAAACATCAACGTTAACTCTATTTACATCAATATTCATAATACATTAAATTTTTAAAATTAAATTGTAGCATATATTTCAGCATCATAAAATTTCACGTTAAAATTTGTCATCATTTTAATTTGCATTCAGAATTAGAATCCTTGTAGGGTGCATACTAATTAAATAAACAATATGTGCAGACCTAAGTCTGAATAAAAGGGAGCATCTCCCACCCCTTTACGTTAAATAAACAGGTTAGTCTAATTGAGCTCAAAAACAGACCCAAATTTTTATCATAATCAAAACATAAACTGCTAAATACTCCTTTCTACTTATACAAGAAAATTTCACCTTAAAATTAAAAATTTGTTGTTTATACAAATTCACTACTGTCCATTTTTATCAAACAAATTATAAAGGTATCCAACACCCATAAAACATCAAAGATCGAACAAAATTGTATAATTTACCTGAAGGTTACTGCACTCGTGGCTTCAATGTACATCGTCCTTGCTAATTTCACCATCCCAACTGGGTTATGTTTACGGCTTCAGATTCTGAACGCTTTTAAAATTTTTGTACACCACCATTCGTCTAAATTGGTTCAGGACTTCTCAGGAACTCATCTATGTATATCTAAATTTTGTTTTGTGGATCCAATCACGTTTACGAATAACACTTGATTACTCACTCCCGAAAATTAGCAAAGCAATTCATAATTCGTTCACGCTATACAAAGCTGCATACTTAAATGTGTTCATTTATGGCTACTAATTTAGATTATTAGTACAGTAATACCCGCAAATATAACTAGACTTTATTACCTTATCTATCTTTTCTAAGTGCACTAATGCATAATAACTTGTATCGTAGCACGTATTCTGCTTGCAGTATCGTATAACATCAAAAAATAAAGAGCAAACTGGTTTAAAGTATTCAATAAAATCAAAAATCTAAGAGCCAAACTGTTTAAAGTATTGAATAAAAATCGAAAATCTAAGAGAGCGAAACTCATATTAGCACGGGTTTATATAATAGCCAGTTGCACGTCGGTTTTGTCCCTCAACGGACAATTTTTAGAATTTCGCATTCTATGTTCCCTTTTCGACAGTCCGGCACAGCGATTCTACTAAAATTTTGCACTCGTGCCAGTTAAATCTAAGAAATGTTTACACGTCGCGCCACGCGTCTGCGAACAACTAATTAATTTTATATAGAAATTGTTGTTTCCACCTCTCGTATCTGCAACTTATTTCACCCAATCGCAAACCCAGTGACGTTGCTCAAATCACGCCTTTTATTACCCGTGTCTCTGCCTTGCGCATTTTATCCGTCTTTTTCTAACCTGGTCTTAGTGGTGCAAATCGATATGCTTTACTATCGGTTATTTGAATCCACGTGGATTCCTATTTAAGTTAAATAACCGCTCAACTAACCTTCCCGTTAATATAAGCTACGGTTTATCCGACCGTTTGCAATATACGCAGAATTTTCATGTTTATCCAAACAAATTAAACAGAACGTGATATTTAAAAATACGCAGGTGTTTAATCGTAATACTTCTACGATTTGGATATTCCACGTATTTTAATCCTCTTGATAGATTTGTATGCTAGCAACGCGTCTCATATTTGGTATTATTGGGTTTTTAAAAGCTTTTATGCATATTATACCTCAATAATCGTTCAATTAACTCCAATTAAAATAATAATGAATGGCATTAACTTCTACCCTTTAATTTTTAGCGAATACTAATTAAATATTAATTATTATTTGTACACTTTGTTTAATACCCGTTACTTAAAAATTGAATTAATTAATATAAATTTCGCACGTAATTTCTTTATACAGGGCGATTAAAATTATTTGATGTCATTAATTAATTTTCTACCCTGGTCTAAATTTGAGTAATATATAATATATATATATATATATATATATATATAAGTAAATAAGTAAGATGAAATAATAACTTAGACTTTTATGCAAAGCCCAAATGATCGTTTCAAATCGAGCTAGTAATTGAAAGATGGAAAATATAAGGTCTTGGACAGGACTTGAACCTGTATCCTGGTTTTGCCGGAACCATGCGTTTACCAATTACGCCACCGAGACCGATGACGACCATTGGGAAATTTACAAATTTAAATCATGTACACAACTATATATAAACCTAACTTTTAATTGCGGTTGGCATTTTTGTCAATCATATCTGACATTAATGTGTTTATATTTTATTATATAAACAAATATTTATATATTTAATACTTGGCTTATAGCTGTAATTTTGAGCGTCGCTTCCTGTCTATGACTGACATAAGTCAAAAACTTGAAACTCAAATTCAAATTCTACAAATAAAGCCTATTAGAATATAAAAGAATCTGTAAAGAATAGAAATTTCAGAAAATTCATGGTTACCCTCTGTATAATACAAGCCGTTAAAGTGCCAAGCAAATATGCAATTGCGTGCATGTAAATAATTACCCGGTATAATAAGCGTAAGATAAATACAAAGCCATTCATTTTCACTTATTAATTATTAATACATTTCTGATGCATATAAAAATACTCTGCATTTGCTATAAATAGCATAGAATGGTGTTAGCTTTGCGCATTTGCGTAAAACAAAACTATAATCAATCTTTATAGGTATACATAAAAAACACGTTTTGTTTGCCGTAAAAATCAATTTTTTATTACAATTATGAAAATGCGGGTTTTTCTGCATGTGCAAAACCCGTTGATAAAGCAATTTAAGTTTAAAATTAATTACCAAATTGACTTCTGTACAACATAAATTCATTTTAAATAAAGAATTCTTTGGAATATACGAGATTAAGAAGGCATTTTCGAGAGGATACGTCAATTACTAGGAAATGCGGTATAAACTCATTAATAAATAAAACATTTATTATAAGGAACATTTAAAACCCATAAAATGTGATAAAAATGTCGATAAGAACGCAGTTTAATAGCCTTACGTATTAGTAAGGGAGACCACAGACCATTAACTTATTATGTTAAACGAGGATGGAAAGCGCACATAAATTACGCTAACAAGGTAATAAAACGCGGCTATTTAAACGCAAATGTGGAATTCCCAGACACTTGCGTCTTTGGAATGGCATCACGTAAACATTCGTACATTTCAGAAAAGAGATAATTTTTATATATAAACAGAAGTAATCGACATTAGAATCAATTGATAAATTCGCGTCGTTCATGCAATATGTAAAGAATTTCGAAGATGTTATTTTAAAGTATGCAATACGGATATCGTAATTTAATAATTACAATGTAACAACGAATATAGAAGTCATTCTTAAAATGTAACGTTGATTAAAAAGTTAAACGTAACCTGCATATAAATATGAAAGTTGTTAAAGGCAGCAATTTAAATTTGTAATATACAATGAAGAAGGCAAATTCTTCGATACAACGCTTCTTATAAATTAACTTAAATAATGAAATTGAAGATGCACTTTGAAAACTGATGTTTCTAAATGAAGATTTAAGCAAATGGACAATTTTGTAAACTGGGATTTGACGTTAATTTAAAATATATAAGCAAACCGCATATCATACTGCTAATTACGAATTGGAGAAGCGCTTTGTGAATCTTTGCAAGTATTACTTTCAAAATATTGCCTGTAACTAATATTTGAGTATTTGTCATTTAAATTTAAGGTATAATAGGTCTTAATTAATCATATAATATATTTCTTTGTAAGGGTATATTTACCAGGAAGTTTGTGGTCAGTTTTCGAAACACTCTGAATTTTCTAATAGACTATCTGTCATTTTTTGGTTAAACAAACCTTACAAGCGTGGGAATCAAAGCCAGGTAAACTATTCTTAAGAGAAGAAATTTTGGTTCAGTAAATTTAAACCTAAATAACGCGAAAGCAACATTTTGATAATTAAGTAAATAGGTACTTGTTAGAAATAATTTGATGTTTGAAAGAAACTATGCTGTAAAAATTCTATATGATTTTGTATAAGAGAAAATGCTTTTGACTGTATAGATGCTTTATAATATTGCTGTGTTTAATTTCATTTCATAAATTCCAGCATTTTCGTTGAGCTGGCCAGGCAAAGTAAAGTTAGAAAGAAAGGTAAGTCAACAATTTTAAATTTTACAATTTGCTGTATCTGTATCGCAGTACCCTTTTAGCGATGTCTAATGCCGGCCATTGTCATAGCAATAATTTAGCAGCGCATTAAAGCGAGGCGTTGTCACATCAATATAATATATATATATATATATATATATATATATATATATATATATAGAGAATAATCCACATTTGGAATGAAATGAATGCTAAATTATTAATAGTTATTAAATGAAATGAAAACCACATTAAATTGAACGGTTACAGCAGATTTCAAATCGAACCTATCTGATTCACCGGACTAAAGAACGCTACACCAGATTTGAGCTATCGCCGCAACCTCTGATTCAGATGATCATAGTAGTCAGTATTAAGCTATAACTCATCTAATCAATTAGATGATTGTAGTAGCACTGATCCGGTGAATCAGAGGTTGCTTCAAATCTGTATCTAATCATTAGTGGTTTTCAGATAGCTCAGATTCGATTTGACATGATTCCGGTGAATACAGAGGTTGTGGTTTCATCATCTTAGCATATCTATTAGTGGTATATATAATATATATATATATATATGTATATATATTATATATATATATATATATATATATATATATATATATATATATATATATATGTTACTGCGACGTCTGTTAGTAGGAACGTTGCTAAAAGAGTGCTGTGACACATGTACAAAAATAGAAAATTTGAAGTTACTAGCTTACTTTCCTTTCTAACTTATCTTTGCCTGGATAGCTTAACGGAAGTAAAATTTACAAAATGAAATCAAACACAGCAATATCAAAATGCATATATATATTCAAAAACAGTTCTCTCATACAAAAGAATATAGAACATTTACAGCATAATTTTTAAATATAAAATTATTCCTAACAAGTACTTATTTACTTAATTATTAAAATGCTTCTCACCTAATCTTGGTTAAAATTTACAGAACTCAAATCTCTTCTCTTGTGGATAGTTCGTTTGTCTTTTACTCTCATGCTTGTAAGGTTGTTTGGCAAAAATTCTTGACAGATAGTCATTTAAAAGTCAGTGTTTTGAACTCTGACTACAAAACTTTTTGGTAAATATTTTTACAAAAAAATATATGATTAACAATTACATTAAATTCAAATGATAAAATACTCAAATCTCAGTTACAAACAAATCAATCTAAAATTAATACTTGCGAAATCCAAAAGCGCTTTTTATAATTAACGGTAGTAAATACTTTCCGCTTCCATTTAAATTGACAATAAAGGCTCAGCTTATCAGTTTTGTTCATATAAATTTAAATCTCCTTTTACAATCTTAATTTTCAAAGTGCATTTTCTATTTCTAACTAAGTAGCTTTAAAGTAGCATTTTATATCGGAGAATATTCCCTTTTCATTCTATATTACAAAACAAATGCTTGGAACTATATAAACATATAAGCTTTATGCAATTCGGCATGTTTTGCCTCAAATAAAATCGTTACATATTACTTGGTTGACGCGTAAATTAAAATGAATGACCCCCATTTAATAAAGTTCCCGCTTGTATACAATTTACCTACATACGTCATGGTTCTCCAGAGCTTTCGCGATTTAATTCGAATCTTAGTTCCATACGTGATGTAGTATTTCTGGGAATTTCACAGTTTTAATGGCCTAATTCGTGTCAAACAGCCTAGACCGAATGATTTATGAGCATAGCAAAGCGTTGTCGATTCTTGTCTGATTCACGAGTTAATTTTGAGTCGCATCTATCCTATAGTAATGTAAAAGCTATACTATTATTATTATTATTATTATTATAAGCTTTATTGGGTTAAAATTAAAAAAAAACATAAAGTAAACAAATAGTATAAACAAACATACAAAACAAATTAAACCTTAATAAAAAGAAAGAAAAACCCAATAGGTGGAGTTTTGTATAAGACACTTTTTCAATCCTACCCAAAAAGATAAAATACAAGTATAATAAAATGTATCATACATAATGAATGTAATGCATATAATTTCAAGAATAGTGTAACAATTTTATTAATAATAATAATTCTTTGCATATAATTTCAAGAATAATGTAACAATTTTATTAATAATAATAATAATTTGCATTCAACTTCAAAAGTAATAAGCTAATCCAGCATCGTCCTTTAGTAATCTAGTTATATTCAGATATCTGTGTCGTATAAAGCTATTTACAAGCACATCTCTGTTTGATTGTTTCGTTCCCCACCCGACGGCGCGACCGCTCGAGCTGGTTATAAGATAGTCGGCCACAGGTGATAGAGATATCAACATGTACACTTGACTGGAGGCCGGCAATCTACGAATCCATTTCAAATAGTGAAGATATCTTTGAATAACGGTCGGTAATGTATATATTGTGCGAACTTGTGTAATTTGAGATAATTTATTTAGCGCGACAAGTAGGATGCAACTTTTAAAAACACACAAGGACACAGAAAAACACATGTAAGATGCAACCTTTAGAAGGTGACGTAATTCAACTTTGAGAGTACGACTGCTGCAGAATGTAAGATGACAGGATATGATTCGACACGTGAAACGAAGTAATTATAGAAGTTGATTTGGATGAATTTGTTTCAAATTGCAAACGTTGTTATTGTTGCTTGAAGAACGGAGATCCCGTCTTCCTTTGTCAGAATGCGACAATTGCAGTTTTGGTTCGTAGATAGCTTTTTTTTTATGTGTCTCAAAACTTGGAACACGTTAACTTGCATTGATGCGTAATACATGTACATTGTAAAAGTTTCAACTAATTGTTGAGCTGGATTTACCAGTAGTAAAACGAAAGTTCATTGATTTAGTGTACTAAGAAAACATGCTTTGCTCCAAATGAATCGTCGGTAATGTCAACAGGTGTTACTGACGTCATATTTTTCTACTTTGTACAGCTGACAGATGTTATTTTAAAAGCAAATGCTTTGAACAGCTGTAGTACAATATATGTAAACATGTCTATTTTTGTGATCAGCTTTATCTACATTAAAATTAGTATACGTAATTTTGAAAGCTCAAATGCTAATATTGTTAGGAGCTATTAATTTGTTATCTACCTGAAAAGATCTGCCCAGGTTAGAATCCTATTTGTACAACAAGTTCATGTTTTAAAGTAAAGTGTTTGATGGAAAATAATAAAGACAAACAGGAAAGTTAAAAGTTTAAGATTGATGCAGTTAATGATAAAATTTTTTTGTTACAAGTTATATTATTTTAAAAGAGATCTTTTAGTAAACAATTGGTTCAAGATTAAAGATTTTTTATTTTGATCAAGTGTGATCAAATCTAATTACATAAAGCTAAAACCCTTTTGAGTAATAAATTGATGCCAATTTTATATTGGAAATACTTTTTTATTATTTCTTTATGTATTTTTGCAGGACACAAATGGTGTTCCACTTTTTTATTTATTTAACTATCACAATTTCTTACAGGAACTGCGTCTTATTTTATTAAGACAGGTTTTTGTCAGCGAAGGCGATCATTTTTTTCTTTGGGTCTCCACGTCCGCCCTTAGGAAAGCTTGTTCAAGGTTGATCCACCTTTCTGGTCGAGTTAAGCATATGAAAATTCCTTCCATAAATTCCGAGGAAGCAATTAAGTTCAGAAATGAGACCGTAGCAACCATACTAACCCTAGAAGCTGAGTTATATGATAAAATCAATAAGAGTACAGAGTCCACCAATTTTGATCGGTCTGTTGTAGTATCTCCTTCAGTTGCTAGTGCGCCTACCCATTCTATTTCGTATGTAACACCTTCTTTACCTATAGATTCATGGCCCGTAAAATTCTCAGGAGACCCTAAACAACTATATTTATTTTTAGATAGAGTCAGCGATTTAGCACAATCTCGTAAGGTACCCGAAGCTGATTTATTTGGATCAGCATGTGAACTTTTTGTGGGAAATGCCTTGATTTGGTTTAGAACTGTAAAAAATTCGTTGAGAGATTGGAATTCATTATTAGAACGTTTAAAGGAAGATTTTCTACCCGGTTTTTCTGATGATGACATTTGGGAAAAAATTAAAAATCGTCGTCAAGGTAAAGATGAAAGGATTGTTTTATTTCTTGCGCATATGCAAACTTTATTTAGTAGACGTACTAACGAGCCAGCAGAAGTCACTAAAGTTAAGATGATAAGCAAAAATTTGATTCCTGATTTTATTTCAGCACTTGCGTTGTCGGACATTCAAGATCTATCTACCTTAGTAAGTTTGTGCAAAAAGTTAAAAGAAGCCTCTTTGATGAAACTAAACTTAGTTTCTGCATCTTCTAGTAAGCCTAACAAGACTTGTAGTCCTTCTAAGCATCCATTCGAGACTAAACATCCCGTGATGAGTGAAAAAATTTATTCAGTTAAGAGTAGGGTTTATCAGAATAAATTAGTTAATCCTCAAACACCAGTAGCGGAAAAGAGTACTTCGGAGTCTTCAGTTTTCAATTCTTTTAGTCCTGATAAGAGAAATAATTTTGCTTGTTGGAATTGCTCCCGTAATGGACATTGGTTTAAAGATTGTAGAGCAACCAAAAAAATTTTTTGTTTTGGATGTGGTCGAAAAGGTGTTAAAGCAACGTCGTGTCCACAATGTTCAAAAAACTAGTAAGGCGGCAGGTGCATAGTGGTCGGCATTCTGTTCCGCGTGATAAGGCTACAGTTATGATATGTAAACAAGAAAAATATTTTTGTAAAGATGATTGGTCGAGATGGCTTACAGTTGTAAAATTTTTTTGTCAGAACTCTACGAAGCCTAAGAATAATTCCTTGTTCATTGAAAAGCAGTGTGATAATCGACCTTACATTATGGTGAAGTTACTTGATAGAGATATTACCGGTCTTCTAGATTCAGGATGCACTACCTCAGTGGTTGGATCCTTAGCTCTTTCGATAATTGGAAAATTAGACTTAAAAATTTTTAGTTCAGCAAAATCAGGTATTACTACAGCTGATGGTTTAGTAAAGTCTGTTTTAGGTTACGTTGATTTACCAATTTGTGTGGGTAATGATTGTCGTATTCTTAATGCACTAGTGGTCCCGTCCTTACCTCATACCTTTATATTCGGTAGTGACTTTGCAAAATTATTTGGTGTAGTTGCCGATTTTAGGAACAATAATTGGTTTATTCAGAGTAACATTGAGAACAGTATTGTGTGTTTAGGTTCATCTTCTATCCCTTTGAACACTAATGATTACTTATTTGATTGCATGACCTTTCGGATGCTCAGTGTGTGCAAGCACAAGAGATTATAGATTCATTCAATGAAATTAGCAGTGACGATAGGTTGGGACGTACTAACCTGATCAAAATGGATATAGATACAGGTAATGCCAAGCCCTTCCATAAGAAACCATATGTAATGTCACCATATATGAGCAAGATATTGAATGATGAGTTAGACGACATGCTTAGACTTAAAGTTATAGAACCGTGTACTAGTCCGTGGTCATCTCCAGTATTGTTGGTTAAAAAAGCAGATGGAGAATATCGTTTCTGTTTTGATGGTAGAGCCTTGAACGACCTAACTGTTCACGATTCGTACCCCCTTGCGAATGTAGATAGAATTCTCAATATGTTGAGAGGTGCAAACTATATTTCGTCACTTGATTTGAGAAAATCGTTTTGGCAAGTCCCTCTTAGTGAGTCATCTAAAGATAAGACTGCTTTTAGTATTATTTCGCAAGGACAATATAGATTTACATGCGTGCCATTTGGGTTGAAGAATGCTGCGCAGACTCAACAGCGATTAGTAGATGCGATTTTTGGTCCACGTTTTGAACCTCATGTATTTTGCTATTTGGACGACATAATACTATGTTCGTCGTCGTTTGAAGAACATCTGAAATTACTGTCGGAGGTTAAGCAACGTTTAAAAGAGGCTAACCTTACTATAAATACAGGAAAATGTGAAATTTTTCAAAAAAACACTTAAATTTTTGGGTTATATAGTAGGTTCAAATTCACTTCGTACAGACCCCGATAAAGTATCAGCTATGGTTAACTTTCCTCGACCGAAAACCACGACGGAAGTTAAGAGGTTCATAGGAATGTGCAGTTGGTATCGTCGCTTTATAAAGAATTTTTCGTCATTAGTTTCGCCCATTAATGATCTCGTTAAGAAAAAGAAAAAAGGTCAAACTGTAAATTGGAGCGCGGAAGCAGAAAATTCGTTTGTGATAATTAAACAAGCATTAGTTTCGGCACCTCTTCTTTCACAGCCAGATTATTCGGCACCCTTTATTGTTGAATGTAACGCCAGTAACACTGGGTTAGGTGCTGTTCTGATACAAAATATAAAGGAGAAGAACGTGTAATTTCGTACGCAAGTAAAACCCTAAGCCGTACGGAGCGCAATTATTCCACCACAGAAAAAGAGTGTTTAGCAGTCATTTTTGCAATTGAAAAATTTCGTCCGTGGGTGGAAGGTGTTCGATTTACAGTTGTCACTGATCATTTTTTGTTACTTTGGTTGAGTAATCTTCAGAATCCTACTGGAAAACTTGCCAGATGGTCTGTTCGATTAAGGCAACATTCATTTGATTTGGTACATAAGAAAGGAAAATTTAATATAGTTCCAGATTGTCTTAGTCGTGCTGTTCCTATAGAAAATCCAGAAATTAATTTAGTAGAGATCAAACTTGATAATGTAGGCTTGTGGTATGAATCTTTAAGAAAGAAAATTTTGTCGTCACCTAAAAGCTACCCACAATGGAAAGTGGAAGATGGGTTTATTTTTAAATTTATTCCTTCCAAATTACCTCATTTAGCGAATATTGTAGAGTGGAAGCACTTAGTACCGAAATCTCAGCGTAAAGATGTCATTAAGTCATGTCATGACGCCCCTACAGCAGGACATTTTGGTTCTTTGAAAAGTTTGTCTCGTGTCCAAGAATTGTATTATTGGCCAAAGATGAGTTTTGATGTACGTAAATTTTGTCGGAAATGTTTGATTTGTGGTGCTCAAAAACCACCAAATAAAGGTCCCCTTGGCATAATGGGAAAGGAAAAAGAGGTTACGAAATCCAAAAGAATTGGTACAATGCTGTTTATGCTCCTCAATGCAATTTTGTGGAAAGAATTAATAAGACAGTTGGTACTGCAATCCGTTCTTACGTAGAAGAACATGATACATGGAATAATGAGATATCAAAAATTCAGTACGCAGTTAATTCAGAAAAACACGAATCCACTAACTATTCTCCAAATTTTTTAGTCTTTGGTCGTCAGGTACCCTTAAGTGGAAAAGCTTATAGTAACAATTTTGAACCCGGTAAAGATGTAGATGTTGTTTCTGGTAGTAGACCTTCCTATGGTTTGGATCGTCAACCTTTGTTTGATATTTTTGGGAATGTCCGTGAAAATTTACATGTAGCTTATCAACGTTCGAGTAAACGCTACAATCTTAGAAGAAGAGACATTTCATTCCAAGTCGGAGAAAGCGTTTGGAGGACTAATAAGGTACTTTCGAGTGCTGGTGATAAATTCTCAGCTAAGTTAGCTCCAAAGTTCATTTTGTGCAAAGTTCGTAAAAACATTCCAATTTAGTATATGAATTAGAGAATGAGGATGGAACAAAAGCCGGAAAATGGCATGTTAAGGACTTGAAACCCGTTGAAGCATCAGATTCAGATAAGAATGATGATCCTGACGATTAGTTCCAGTCTAGTCATTTCTTTGATTTTAAGTAAAACAATTGTTGTTTGCTTCGTTTTGTTCTAATTTTTGATTTAGTATAGTTTTAACTAATACTAAATGGAGACTGTCCTTTTGCAACTTATTTTGTTTGAAAATTTTGTTTGATGATTGAAACATGTACTCAAAATTTTGCGTAGTAGTTTTGTAGTGTACATTAATGTACATACTAGTTAAATTCGTCGCGCGTTATTAGAAGATATCATTAGAGGATATTATTAGAAGATATCATTAGAAATAAGTAGACTATTTAAGTTGCTAGTCCTGATTTCTACATATTTAGGTAGAGAGAATATTGGCTTATTCTTTCCCTTGTTTCGGAGCTTTCAGAAATTTTTGTTTGATAAAGTCAGAGGTTTGCACGGTGAACCTCACCATTTGATCCATCACTAATAGAAGGTGATGTTTGAAAATTAGTGATAGGATAATCAGTAGGGTGTAAGAGATTTCAGTCCTAACTGGTTCGATTTTGCATCAGATTTTTGTAAGTAACCTGTTAGTTAGGTTACCTTAGTTTTGATTATCACTTTCTGATGATAATATTTTGCATCAGATTTTTGTAAGTGACCTGTTGGTTAGGTTACTTTAGTTTTGATTATCACCTTGAGATGATAATATTTTGAATTGTGATGCTGTTTTGATATTGTAGCGTCCCTTCTTTTGGTTGATAGAGTTGCTTGAGCTCCAGGAAGTGGAGTTGTTATTTTTGGAAATTAAGATAATTTGTATTGTGTTTAGTTATAGTTAGTAGATACTAGCCTTGGTAGGAGTAAGAAAGTTCTTGCTCTAATAAAAGGGTTACTTTAAATTTAGACTTAGATTAATTTTTTTGTCCCGTGGAGTGTTTGACTTTTTAAATTGACCTCTCTATATTTGACTTATACCGATTGTGACTCCCCGATTTTGTCTCCCTATGGACGCTTGGTACACGTAGTTACCGACACACTCAAATTTGTAGATATTTGTCCCCCTCGTTTTCATAGGTTCGTAAATATTTGTAATGTTAGTTAGGAGTGTAGAAAAGGCTAGTATAAATAAATAAAAAAAAATCTTTTGTATTTGATTTACTTAAATTTTTCTTTGTTAAAAAAAATTTTTTTTTCTTTTAGGAAAGGGGTAGTGTAACAATTTTATTTTCGATAATAATTCTTTGCATATAATTTCAAGAATAGTGTAACAATTTTATTAATAATATTAATTTTTTTGCATATAATTTCAAGAATAATGTAACAATTTTATTAATAATAATAATAATTTGCATTCAACTTCAAAAGTAATACGCTAAGCCTGCATCGTCCTTTAGTAATCTAGTTATATTCAGATATCTGTGTCGTATAAAGCTATTTACAAGCACATCTCTGTTTGATTGTTTCGTTCCCTCCTGACGGCGCGACCGCTCGAGCTGGTTATAAGATAGTCGGCCACAGTTGATAGAGATATCAACATGTACCCTTGACTGGAGGCCGGCAATCTACGAATCCATTTCAAATAGTGAGGATATCTTCGAATAACGGTCGGTAATGTATATATTGTGCGAACTTGTGTAATTTGAGATAATTTATTTAGCGCGACAAGTAGGATGCAACTTTTAAAAACACACAAGGACACAGAAAAACACATGTAAGATGTAACCTTTAGAAGGTGACGTAATTCAACTTTGAGAGTACGACTGCTGCAGAATGTAAGGCGACAGGATATGATTCGACACGTGGAACGAAGGAATTATAGAAGTTGATTTGGATGAATTTGTTTCAAATTGCAAACGCTGTTATCGTTGCTTGAAGAACGGGGATCCCGTCTTCCTTTGTCACAATGCGACAATTGCAGTTTTGGTTCGTAGATAGATATAAGTTTTTTTTATGTGTTTCAAAACTTGGAACACGTTAACTTGCTTTGATGCGTAATACATGTACATTGTAAAAGTTTCAACTAATTGTTGAGCTGGATTTACCAGTAGTAAAACAAAAGTTCATTGATTTAGTGTTCTAAAAAAACATGCTTTGCTCCATATGAATCGTCGGTAATGTCAACAGGTGTTACTGACGTCATATTTTTCTACTTTGTACAGCTGACAGATGTTATTTTAAAAGCAAATGCTTTGAACAGCTGTAGTGCAATATATGTAAACATGTCTATTTTTGTGATCAGCTTTATCTACATTAAAATTAGTATACGTAATTTTGAAAGCTCAAATGCTAATATTGTTAGGAGCTATTAATTTGTTATCTACCTGAAAAGATCTGCCCAGGTTAGAATCCTATTTGTACAACAAGTTCATGTTTTAAAGTAAAGTGTTTGATGGTAAATAATAAAAACAAACAGGAAAGTTAAAAGTTTAAGATTGATGCAGTTAATGATAAAATTTTTTTGTTACAAGTTATATTATTTTAAAAGAGATCTTTTAGTAAACAATTGGTTCAAGATTAAAGATTTTTTATTTTGATCAAGTGTGATCACGTGATCACGACAATAAAGATTGTTTAACCTCTTTTCTTTCTATTACCTATTTGTTGAAATAATGTAAATGAAAATAAAACAATCCAAAAATATACAATATAATAATCGATAATATGTACACTTTTATGTCAATAACTTATTAATTTGTTTAATATTCAAAAATTAGCCCCTGAATAAAATATTGATATTTATCTGATTCCACCAAATTTTATGTTTCATGGAAACCAACAAAAATACCACTGTAATTACTTTTAAGTACCTTTTGAACGTTCAAAACGATCTTTTCTCTATTTTTCAAATTCTCAAATGATTTTTGATGACTTTTACAGATATTTGACATAGCAAATATTAAATGTTAAAAATTGAACAACAGTCATACTAATAATGAATAAAATCTCTGACCTGTGCTTTTCCTGCTTGGTTCTAGAAACTGCCTCTGAATATCGATGGTCAGCACCCCTAGATTGCTACAGCTTGAGTTATTAGCGTAGTTTCTTCACTTGTTGACTAAAATGATTAACTAATTGTTGCTCGAATTCTCCCTTCGGATTTTTGGAATGACTTGGAGTTTACTTGTAGTTTAATTTGAGTATCTTGACGTTTATTTTGTTTCCTTGTAAGTTTATTTAGAAGTATTTTTAGAATATTCTCGAAGTTTGTTTAGACATTTATTCAGACGTTTATTTAGACGTATGTTTGGAGGTACACTCAATACCCTAAATTTTTTAAATATTAGAATTAAATTCAATTAATAGTTTACTTTACGTTTTAAGATCAAAACGGCTACTTCTTGTTGTATAAATTGACACTTTTAATTTTCACTATTTTAATAAAGTATTAATTCCCACTAAGTTCACTTTTACGTAGTATTTCACTTTAATTTGACGTGGTTGGTGCCTTGGTCAAAGATATACTGTATGTTTATGAGCTCCACATATTATTTATATACTCCTATCTATTTTTTCTATTGGTGTGCATCGTGTGCTTGTTAATGAAGGCGTCGTATCTTGTGCTTATCTCTGCGGAACTCGGTATTTCTAAAAATTCCCTGTTCCGATTCTTGGTCATTTCGTGTGGCATATTTCGCAGAAAGTCTAAACCTTTATTGCATTTTGTCACGTTTTTCATATTTGTGTCGATTATAGTCCAAACTTTATCCTATTACGGACCGCCTGTTATTTATTGTTTGTTTTTCCAAATATGTTGGATTTTATCGAAATACAATGTCTTTGGTCACATATTCATTTCTATTATGACGTATTTGAACGCATTTACTTATTTATGGGTTGATATATTTAATGATATTATTAAATAGCTAGCATGCCAGGTTGTTTATCTTCACCGATTACGTGTTTATTTTGATGAAACTTGATGCGTTTAAAAACTTATTTTTGCTTGTTTCTTTCCAGTTCTGGACTTGTATATTTAACTTAGAACGTATTATATGGGGTACACATTATTATTTTTGCTAAATAGTATCTGATTATTGAATAATGAGCTTTTTTCTTACGAATTAAATTGTTTATGATTTATATACAGTGTGCTCGCTATTGACTTTATGTAAAATAGTCGATTTACTCCTATTTAATGGTGGAATTGTTTGGTTTTCTTAACGTTAATCATATTAACATTAATCTTACGACCCCTATAACTTAATATGCTCTTAAATCACCCCCATATCATATATATATATATATATATATATATATACATCTATATATATTGCTATGATACGTGCCCGCACGTTGAGGTGCCGCTAAAAGAATGGCGCTACTAAAAGGGTGATGTGATAATCCCCGCGTTGGAGCGTCACTAAAAGAGTGCTGTGGCAAAGCTGCGTTGCGAGCGTCATTAAAAGAGTGCTGTGATACAGATGCAGCAATTTGTAAAACTTTGCCTGGTTAGCTCAACAGAATTGACGGAATTCTCAAAATAAAATCAAACAGCAATATTAAATAGCATTTATACAGTATAAAATATTTTTTCTTATACAAAAGCATATAGAATATTTACAACATCGTTTCCTTCAAACACAAAATAATTTCTAAAACGTATTTATTATAAAAAAGATGTTCCTTATCTTATTTTAAATTTACAGAGCTAAATTTCCTTTTTTATGGGTATTTTATCAGACTTTGTTTATTCTCACACTTGTAAGATTTGATTGGCCAAAAAATCCTTGACAGATAATCTATTAAAAGGTCAGAGTGTTTCGAACCCGATCACAAACTTTCCTGGTAAAAATCCTTCAAAAGAATATTATATGATTGATTAACACTTATTATTCTACCTTAAATTAAATACAAATACTCTATCAGTTAAAAATAAATCTATAAGTAATAATTGCAGAAATCACAAAAACACTCTTGGTAGTTAAATATTTTCTTATTTTAAATTGACGTCAAATTAGCTTACAAAATTTTTCATATTTAAAATTCTCATTTTAAACAGTAGTTACCAAAATACACTATGCTTAAATCTTTCTTTCAATTATTTAATAAAATTTTTAAAATAGCGTTATGTTGAGGAATTTTTCCTCTTCATTGTAATGTAATAAATTCCATTATTTTTTTATGTAATTGGCATTTAAAACATCACTTTTATATTCATTGTACCATAGTAATTATTAAATTACAGTATAGTTACTGCATACTTCAATTATAATCTTCACTAAGCAACAGTTCGCGATTTAAATCAAAATAACGTTTTGCGATCGAAATTAAGAATCGAATGAATCCCTTAATTAATAAACGCTTCCTTACATATATACAAATTATCTATTTTCTAGAGCCGAGTAGAATGTGTATGGAACATTATGATGCAAAGTTTCACAGAAAAACTCATTAGTGTCTAAAATCGCAGCGTTTATTACCTCGTAATCTTGTTCCACTTAGTCGTGATCTCCGCTGCTTCCTCCTTGTTTAATACCTAAATTTAATGCTCGCGGTCTCCTTTTATCCTATAATGAATGCGAAGATCATAAATATTTCTTATCAATTTCTATTAGATTTTGTAGATTTTTTAGTGTTTTAGGCCACTTTTTGGAATAAAGGTTTCATTTATTAATTGGTGTATTTACGTAGTTCTAAATACGTATGACTAATATTCTACAGAATTTTTTATTTAAAATAAATTTCTGTAATCCGCAGGGTAATTAGTTTAAACTTTAATTGTGTTTTAATGCAAAAGAGGTTGCATTTTATAGAAAATATGTGCCTTTAATATCAAAACGTGTTTTTAATACACTTATTAAAGTTGGGGTTTCAAATACAGGAAATTACTTATTCTTATCCAAATGCGTAAAGTTAGTACTGTTCTGTGCTGTTTACAGCAAATGAAAAGCATTTTTATCAAAAATGTATTGATAATTAATGAGTGACAATAAATTACTTTGTATTTATCTTAAAATGATCGATTTGCGTTCGCATTGAATGTGTTTTACGGTATCTTACAATTAATTATATTTATATATACAACTTATGTTACTTGCTATTTATTTACAATACGCTTATATCATACAGGGAGATTATTTATACACGGTCAATTGCATTTTTCGCTTGTACATCAATGAATAAAAGTACGCTTGTATTATACAGAGCATAACTATGAATTTACGGAAATTTGTATTTTTCCGGATTCTATTATATTTTAGTGGGATTTATATGTAGAATTTGAGTTTCAATGACTTCTCGTGACCTCCTATCACCTCATTTTTCCCCAAATTAAAATATAAAATTTGAAATGCATACGCCCACTATACTCGAATGTAAACAACTAGCTTTCGGAAAACTTCTTCAACTTTCCCACATTTTAGTGAAGATGGCATTGCCAGACAAAATTTAATAACAATTAGTCCATGACAATTACGGTGAGAAAAACAAATGACCTATTACCCACTATAACATTAGCGAACCTCCTAAGAAAGTACTGCACCTAATGTTAATGGGGAACTTGGTCACCAGAAGTTAACATGCTTCTAACTTGATGGTAACATATAATTTTGTCTGGTATTGGCAGAGTAGTTCAAGTATAGTAGACGAAAATAAAAATGCTAGTTATTTTACAAAGAGAAAAGCCAATGACCGGTTTCACAGCTCATCCGACTAGCCCATCCTCTGCAGAACAACCAACAAAGTTTTTGAATTAAGTGGAAGGCATGGTATATTAATGTATACAAAACATTTCTTCTACTCGAATCTAAACGACTAACTATCGAAAACTTCTTCAAGTCTGCCATATTTTGGTAAAAATAGCATTGCCAAACAATTTAATAATAGACAACAATGGGGAAAAAACAAATTGACCTATTGCCCATTATAACAATAGCGGACCTTCTAAGAAAGTAGTACACCAAATGCTAATGGGGAACTTAGTCAGCGGAAGCTAACGCACTTCGCTTGATGGTGAATTTAATTTTGTTTGGTATTAGATGAGTAATTCAAGGATAGTGAACGAAAATTAAATTGTTAGTTATTTTAGAAAGAGAAAAACCAATGACCGGTTTTGCTGTGTTTCGCTAGTGTTATAGTGGGTAATAGGTCATTTGTTTTTTCCGACTTAGTTGTGAAATTAAAAAGTTTCCGATAGTTATTTGTTTACATTCGACTATAAAGGGCGTATGCGAAATATTTTGTATATATTAATACACCACACCTATATGAGCGGCTTACAGAGCAGAACAAGTACATCATTTTACAATCAAGTAATAAGAGTAGTACTTCTATATTAACGCGTTTTACATTTATAATTGTTCTTAAAAAGAGTTTATAATTTCTTGGCTTGGTAGATTTATTAATTCATGTCAGCACATCTCATTTGAGCGAAAATTTAACATTTAAATCGAAAATGTTCAGTGGAATTAACGCTTTAACAATTCCTAGTTTAATCTACAAGAGTTAACTAGTTTTAGATAGCATACTCTAGTGTAAGTTGCAACCCCAGGGAGTTATTTAATTGACTGCTGTTTTCACAAACATTAAATAAAGGTGGTCCCAATCTTAAAATAATATTTGAAATTTTTTATTATGTCACAAAATTAGGATTTATCGTAGGTCTACTGACTAGCGATAAATGGCCAAAGAAGTAATTTAATTTAAGCCGGCGTGATAATACTTCTGATATTAAAACTCTAGTGTTTTTAAACAAGCTTTGTATCTTATAAGAATTCGCATAAGAATCTATGGAATTTGTGTATCAATAAGGGTGTTCGTACTACAATTAAACACAAATTTACTACCTAAACCATTACTAAGGTTGTTAAATAGATTTATGAACATCTTATATCAATATTAATACTATTTCTTACCTTGCAAATTCTGAGGAAGAGATTCTGAAGTTCACTTCACAAAAGATGTCATGTAAATGATCCCTACACGCATAGTTTACAACTCAGGTAGATCAACAACCCTCTACCTTTTTAAAATCGGTATCTTTTAGAATAACTATTCCACTACAGCTCTAAACAAAAATACACATTGCCTAGAAAACCGTTTGTGTGGGTAAGGTATGATGTTTATCTTCTTTAAAGAATAAAGGTGATTAAGCTTCTAACGTTACATTAATAAAACATATGTAAAAGCTGCCCTTGAAGTACAAATAGATATTTTAAGCTTCTATTAAAAGATTTACCTAATATTTCATTATAAACCAATTTGATTTGTGCTGATCACGAGCATAATCTTTGTTATTAGGTCGGTTAGAACCGATTTTTAGTGCAATCAAATAAATCTTATTAGGGTTTAAAGCAAGGCTCTTGTTATATCTCAATTTAAATTAATTCGTTGCGTTTTTGAGTTAGTTTCAATTAAAGATATAAATTCAAAGCCACGTAAGTTTTTAAAATCAATCTTAAGCTGACTGACTTTGTATCAAAAAATTGAGTTCTATAGAGGCGTTTGTTACGGTATTCCGTGCAGACAAGAAAAAAAGTAGTAAAGTAAGTAAATACAATCCCCCACAACGAATTGCGCAACAAAACAGAAGGGTAGAATAGAAATCCAAAAGAATTGGATTCCTACAGTGGGGTGGGTCACACAGAAAGAAAACTTGGAAACTTCAGTAAAAAATTTATATACAAACCGTTAGTTAACATAGTATAAAAAGGAATATCTACAGAGACCAAATCGAACATTTACTTAATCGTTCTGCTATAACATAATGGAAACAAAAGCGTCAACTCGCATATAACACAATATGGTAATATACATTTAAGCCAATATAAATGTGAAATCTTAAAATCTAAATGACATATACTTACATAATGTTCCAATCCTAAATATATAAGTAGGAATATTGGTTGGGTCTGGTGCAGCGCATCACGCTTCAGCGCCTCACATTTAACCTAGGTTAGACAACCTACATGGGAGAAATTTCATCCTTGCTCAGCGCCTCTCAACACCACCTGACGCCTCACAGTGTTCAAATATTTGCAATCCACAATACACATCTAATCTAGGTTGACAACGTACAATACACATACAACTTAGGTAGGGCAACCTACAATGCATGGACATTATAATGTAATTAAGGGCGGCTATGCTTGCGGCTACGTCCCCAATGCTCCACCCGAAGGTACTACATTGGGTTTAAACGCGAAAAATAAACGTGCTCCAAATTTAATCTAACTTCAGGTTAATCAATACTAAATAAAAATCTAACAAACTGAAACTAAAAATAGGGTTTAAAGAATGGTATCCCTAGCGTTGATTCTGGAGTTAGCCCGATCCACAAGACACAAGCAAAAATGAATGGAGAGGGGGGGGGGATCCGTAATCCGTAATACCGGATCGCAGCTACCAGCTCTGCCTACTGGTTGGACCTGAAGGGTCGTCTTAAAACTATCCAAATCTAGCTAGCTAATATTAAAATGGATTCAAGTTTTCTAAGCATTCGCCAAATGTTTAATAGTGAATCCAGCTATTTTGCCTGTTCTATATATTTACAAATTTCTCCTCCATGGTCTAAGTATTTATTCAAATTTCATCCTAAATTTGTCCCTAACGATCCCTATCATTCACTAATTGACACATTATAAGTAAAATCTTCTTTCCTATATATACTGCCACCAAAAATTGGCGGCAAAACGTCTAGCAAATAAAATCAAGCCACAAAACAAAAATAAAGGCAAAAATATAAATATAAAATAAGTATAAATATAATATAAGTACATAAATAAACATAAAATAAATATATAAATAAATTGATAAATATCTAAATAAGCAAAAGCATGCAACAGTGCATAAATTAGTAAAAGCATCGCCCAAATTATCAGTTGCACTCACATTAGCATTATGATGACTAGCGCCATTGCGCACAAAACATGCTCGTTAGATTATTTCAAAATCTCCTTATTAATACAAGTCAATGCTTATGCGAGTACAGCCGCCACAACTTTAATCCTACCTCGTATATAAATTTCCCAAGCATCCGAAGATCTGGTCGTCTTCTTACGTCTATTAGTATCTTACTGCTAAAGGGAGATGATACACTGTTAAAGTTCTGTTGGGTATGCACTAAACGTTCTAGGGGGATCACAATCACTATCACTTTTAAGTCCTGTGGGGATACGCGGTTTCACTCTATTTTATTTTCCTTATTTATTTGCTGATTTAAGTTAATTAGGGTTTACTGATTTATTTTGTTGTTATTTATTTGTTTTAGTTTATTCCCGATTCCGATTTTCCCGCGCGTATAAGGTGGGACAGTGATTGTTTTAGTGGCGCGGAGTCTGTCGTGCATATTAGATTTTGGTTATAGAGTTTTGTTTTTCATTTTTTTTATATATATTGTTGTGGATTCAAAGGGTTAAATTTGGGGTAAACGATAAAATTCCAACCACCCTGTGTAGAGAAAAGAACAAATTATTTACGCGCAAAATTTATTTAATTTATTTAGGGAGAACGGACAAGTATTGACGTATTTTTATAATTAATGATTGAAAGGTTAAAAGTACATAAAGGAAAACTGTTTTAAACAAATAGAATACGCATAATTAATTTTAATTTGTTTTAATTCAACACGTAAAAGCATAAGGAAACCCACTAGGGTAAGAAAATCAATAATTCCAAGGCAAAAGTTTTTGTAGTAACAAGCAAACGTCAGTTTTATCTGATACGACGAAATATAAAATTTAAGAATTGTTGTGCTAAACGGTCGATAATTAACAAACACCTGCGTTTTTAGAAAGGTTACATTCGTCAAAATTATGAGCATATTAAGACAGGACTTCATAAAAATATTTTCAACCGTCAGTTTGGTTTGAACAACAAGCTAACAAAGTTCTTAAAGAGCAAGGGAAACGCACGATCGGTTATATACTACAGAGAGAGACAGAGATAAAAGCGTTGATATTAAAAACGCACGTACCATATACACGTGGAGTGAAGATGAGCTGCTAGCAATATCAATTTTATATAACTCAAGTGGACTTTTGAACCCGACAGCAGACATGCATCAGACAGAGATAAAGATAGTACAGGCGGGGTTTTATCGACAGAATATTATCATTGATTAAGAACAGACAGCTTTCTAAACGTAGACACACGCGACAGGTAGGAGCGCTTTCGGATACGTACGGCACGTAGACGGAGTAAATTTCAGGAATATTCAAGACGGTTGTATCAAAATTTGTAGAATTTAAATTTGAAAATAAGCTTTTCACAGGAAGTGTGTCTGGGGGTAGGATTTTGAAACAATATAAATACTGAATGGAAATTATTAAGGTTCTTTCTCTGGTCTCTTGTTTTCTCTTCGCTTCCATACTACTTCATCACGATAAAGTACTGACAATTGACCAACATTATAGTAAAGTTTTTTGTGAGTATTAGATGTCTTAATAATACAGTAAATATAGTGCTAGCACGTGTAACTTATTAGTAGTGGCCTTTTATTTATTAACGCGAAATACGTGTAGTGTATATTGAATTAATAGAGGTCTGGCGACTACTATACTAAGCTAGAAAATCAATAAATGGAAGCATAATATATGTGAAGTAAGCATCACCAACAACCAGGATCTTATGCTGATATGGAATAGTACTATGGAACGAGGCGCTTGGCTCGCAATTGGGGTTATCGTCTGTGAATCCGCTGAGTATCACAGCGCATGATCACGAAGCCGAGGTGTTCTGGTAATCGTCGTCGAAAAAATGGAAGCCTGAAGCATTCTCCAGGTAATTTATTTGAAATTTCTGTTGTCTGATAAACTTTTGTGAAAATTTGATGCTGTGTGAGTGAATTTTGAGGTTTATTTATGGTTATATAAACTTATTGGAAAAGATACATGTACTGGACAATTTATTGGGGTTAAATATTGAAAACGGGTGTATTTAAAAACGTATAAAATTTTATTCTGAATATAAATTAGATTGTAAAGAGTAAACGGGTCTATCAATTTTGTATTAATTTATGCAAGGTAAAAGGCGTATACTAACTAAATTGGGTTATTATGAGCTCACCATACTCCAGCGTACAGTCAATTTAGAGTAATATGTGGGGCCCATCTACTCATATTTTACTGAATTTGTTTGCAAATAATTAGAAAATCAAGGATTTTAAAATATAACACATTTGAGTTTGTAATTAGTGTATCAAACTGTTTTTTATACATGTGAATAATTTGTCTGTAAATAGCGGTAAATAAAAGATTGTATGATTGTTGTATTATTTGGTGATTTTATTGAATGGTATGCGAGTGTGAAGGAAGAATGGTTGTATATTTAGGTATCCAAGAAAAGGCATTACTGAGCTAGCCAGGGAAGCTGCTGAAGATTTTTGAAGCAGAAATAATAAGAGTAAGAAATTTTCTTTTTGAAAGTTGTGCATTTTTTAAAAATAATTTGATGACACTGGTGGAGCAGAAAAACCTGAATCCTCGAGTCCACGGCAATCTTATGACGGTCCAACGCTGGGGCTCGATGATAAAAGTTTAAATTCACGATTCCACGGCAATATTTATATATATATATATATATATATATATATACATTTTTAATTTTTTATACAGGTTTTGGTTATATCATGCTCATGTCCGTTTCTTATGCCAAGTCAAAATCAAAAATTTTTAATCCTCCCTTAATTTAAACTGCTTGTCGCTCAAAGAAGTAAATTAACTTTTTAGTAGCGGATATGTGTTTAGATATGACCCCAATGTTTCTAACGATGAGCTCATAAAGCGGGAACTATAGTAGGCGACAGTCTCGGGTATAAATTTTGTAAAAGATATAGAGTTTTGTATTTTTTTTAAAAAGGACAACGTGTTTTTTGTGGTTAAGAGTTTTTATTCATTTTTATTTGAATCAACAAAGTCATACGGGTCTACACCTTTTCGGGATAATAATTTAAAATGCTCGTCACTCAAAGAAGTAAATTAACTTTTAAGTAGCGGATATGTGTTTAGATGTCGCCCCAATGTTTCTGAGGATGAGCTCATAAAACGGGAACTATAGTAGGCGATAGTCTCGGGTATATATTTTGTGAAAGATATAGAGTTATGAATTCTTTTTAACAAGGAAAACGTGTTATCCATACGTACGCCTGGAGGCATCGAAAAATAGACGATTTCTATTTCACCTAGTTTTAATTTGTTAAAGGTTAAGTTTTAGGTATATAGGTATATAATAGCTTTAAGATTTTCTGTATAAAGGAGTTTTTGTATAGATAAATTGCTGATTAATTCTATGTTTAAATTGTTTAATAAATTTATATTTATATATTGTCTTTTTTATATATTCGTCAAAATCTTAAGGTTAAAAAATATGTCTACAACCGGTTTAAGGAGTGAGTATGTAAAGAGTTGCAGACATTCAGGCGGCGTTGTCCATGCATTGTGGGTTGCCCTATCTAAGTTATATGTGTATTGTAGGTAGTCTAACCTAGGTTAGATGTGTATTGTGGGTTGCAAACATTTAGACGGTGTGAGGCGTTGGGAGGCGCTGAGAGACGCTGAGCAAGGAAGAAATCCCTTTCATGCAGGTTGTCTAGCCTAGGTTAAATGTGAGGTGCTGAGGCGTGAGGTGCTGCACCAGACCTATCCAATATTCCTACTTATATGCAAAAAAAAGTAAGACATTAAGTACAGTATTTTTACCTGCTATGTGAAGTACACTTTCTAAAGAAAATAACGTAATCCTAACGAAAATAGACCAAGTGTTAACTTACTCTAGCTTATAATTTAGTAAACAAGTTGTTGACGTTAGCATTAATTTAGAAACAGTAAAAATTGTTCTAACGCAAACTTTGGTTTATTCTAATGTGACTTAAACAATCACGTAACCACTTGCGCACTTATCACGAGAAGGTAATTTTAGCACCTAGTCTATAATTTAGTATATAGGCCAGTCAAATTAGACCAAAAAATGACCCAATTCGGAATTAATTAGTGGAAAGCTGAAAATTGTGTTAATTGCTTAAGTATAGGTCTAGTATTAAAGAAACATGTCCCCCCCTCCGAGGTCGGCGTTGGCCCCATCTTAAAAAAACACCTCCAAAATCGGAGTTTTTTTAGTTTTTTGATAATTATTCAAAAACTATAAGTTTTATGAAAAAATGTAACCCGGTCTAAAATATACAGCGTTAAATTTTCTACAAAATTAAGTCAAAAAATAATGAGATCAGTCTAAAATTAAGGTTCACAAGTGACGTTAAAAAAGTACATATTTGGAGGTTTTTAAAAAAATTAATTTTTTTTAGTTTTTTAAATTTTTTTTGAAATCCGTTGATTTTACCACAAAAAGTCATACCTTACAATTTGCAGAGATTGTAATTTTACGTTTAACAGTGTTACATTGAATGATTTTGACTTAGTATCAAGGTCAATAATAGATTTTCATATTTGACTCTCAAATCACCGGTTTTAAATGTAGGCGTTTCAAATACGTTTGTAACAAATTCGTATGTAATTTATCGTGAAAAACACCAACAAATATTTACTCATTTATACCATGTATTAAATATAGTTTTAATAATTACAATAAAGATTATTAAGATCCAGCTCCACAATCGGTATTGAAAAAAGTTTCGTGTAAATGTGTGAAGGGATGCAGAGGGTCGTGTAGTTGCCGAAAACTAGGCATGGCTTGTTCAAATATTTGTTTTAATTGTCGGGGACAATCATGTACAAACTGTTTAAAAGATGATCAAGAAAACCATTTCGAAACTGATGAGGATTTTGAAAAAATAATTGAAAACTACTGTGAAACAGATGGAGAAAACGAAGAAAACGATAATACAGAAGATCAATTAGAAGAACAACATAAAGGAAATGATGATAAAGAAGACCATATAGAAAAAAGGGACCAAGAAAATATTTATGGGCCATCAACATCGAAAATATTGAAAACTAACTAATGTGGTGTGTATAAATTATCTTATATTTTTATTTCTGTATATTTAAAAAAATGTACTTATATTTTAATTTTAAATTATTTTATTCTAGAAAGAAGTAGATCAGAAATAGCAGTCGAATAAGATAACATGGGTCATAATATAAACAATAAATTCAAATAGTATTGAATAAATTTTGTAAATAATATAACATTTGTATATATGTAATATGTATGTATATTAAAATTACAATACCTTTAAATTTTTTGTGTTGAACGAGTTACTTAAAATATAGCATATTATTATTTAATTGCATAATATTATTTGTTAGTAACTATACCCATTCAACTACTAACTTAATAACCTTGATTGTAATAATTATAACTACATTTACTAAAATGTATAAATGAGTACATATTTGAATATCAAAATATACCTTGATACTAAGTCCAAATTATTGAATGTAACACTGTTAGACGTAAAATTATAATTTCTACAAATTGTAAGGTATGACTTTTGGTCGTAAAATCAACGGGTTTCAAGAAAAATAAAAAAAACTAAAAAAAATCAATTTTTAAAAAAAAACTTCAAAAAACGTACTTTTATAACGTTATTTATGAGTCTTAATTTTAGACTGATATTATTATTTTTAGACCTCATTTTGTAGAGAATTTAGCGCTCTATATTTTAGACCGGATTACATTTTTTCATAAAACTCATAGTTTTTGAATAATTAACAAAAAACTAAAAAAAATACGATTTTGGAGCTGTTTTTTTTAGATGGCGCCTAACGCCGAACTCGGAGGGGGGAAGAAACATATTCCTCTTATACTAGATCTATACTTAAGAAATTAAAACAATTTCCAGCTTTCCACTAATTAATTCCGAATTCAAACCTAATTTGACGGGCTTAATAACCATGAGTGAGAAAACTCAAAGCGATTACGTAGTTATCGACTAACAAAAGAAGGGTCTATATTTCACAGAAGCATCAAGAAAAAGTAAACAGAATAAATGTTTCTTAATAAATCTAGTTGTTTGCCTCTGGCACTATCGTAGCGGATGTAAAAGAGTGTATTACATTTGTTGACTTGCCGACAGACTGGATACTCTAGGAAACTATGTTCGACTGTAACACTAAGTAAAATAATGCATTTTAAATTTGCACCGCTACGTTACAGCGTTCTTTACGTAAAGGACGTTATATGTAATAGGGTCGCTTCCAAGCTCAGTCTATATTTATAAAGATCGAAAACAACATATTTTCGTTTTAAAAACGATTCCCAACGATAATATGTTAAGCATTCCGCGAACACCATCTGCTAGACATTTTTTAGACAGCAGTTGCAAAATATTCCCAGAACACGACTAGCAAGCAACAATCAATTAAAGAAAGCAAAAGACCTCAATATACTATAATGATTTCCATGAATTTGTCTGCGTGGGAAAACTGTGTCCACTTAAATGTTTAGGTAAGTTTGCAACACTCCTTATAGCATTATCTAGATCATCTATATCAGGTTGCCTAACTGTTATAGAAACGAAAGCAATTTATAATTTTCGATCTGCAATACCGAGAATGAATTAATGAGAAGGATTGTTGCTCGTAAACTTGAGCAAGCTGAATACGTGCAAGATAACGAAATAGGATTCCTCAGTACCATTAGAGGCTTTTATGTTTTAAGATACAGGTTTATTAGAAAGTATTTAGACGAATTTATAAAGCGAAGTTTCTAGCCTTCTAAAGAACCTAATAGCAGTTGAAGGATAACAGATGTTTTCTTATTTCAGGGAATTTATAATGCGACTAACGAAGCAATATTATAGCATAAATATTTAAGAAAATTTTATAGGACCTTTTAAAAAAGCACTCATTTTAATTGGAAGGTAAACGAATTTGTTAAATGATATTTAGTATGATTAAAGGTGTACAGTCGTTCAAATTAGACATTTTAAGAAGCACTTCTTAGTAAACATAAACTAAGGCAGTTGGAAATTAAAATTCATCAGAAGGATGTTGAAATAGATCGATTGCAGGGATTTAACGTAACACGTTTTATTTTAAAAACACTCAACCTCATTTGACAAATTGTCCAAAAATATAGTATCAATGGCGTAGTTCAGTCATTACGCTGACGGTTAGGAGGGCGGGTTTTACAAATACTTTCACATATAAAGGTGTTTTTTATTAGAGTCAGATCAAAGCAGAGTAATTGACATAATTTGGTGACGTGATATAAAGTTATCGTATTCTGATATTACAAATGAACGATAATTGCGTTATAGTTGATCACAAAACTGGACGCCATTGACGCCTGAAAATTGCAATACTGATTATTTATAATAAACTCTTCCAAACCATTTTTGTTTTGTGCACATAAAAACGTTCAGTTCTTCTTAAAATGAAATATAGGTGTTTTCAAATTTCACAAATTTTCAACTGCGCAAAGCAGGAACTTGAAATTTACGTGCATTCTAAAAGCGAAGCCTAAAAAACATCGAAATCGTTTGACAAATATTTGGCATTGTAAATAACCAAAACATTATTGAAACACACGGATATTGTAATCTATCACAGTAGTTTAAATTGGGCGAAAAGGAAAAAATATTTTGTTTTAATACTTACCTTACAGAATTTAAATAATTATAAAACAATGTCTCCTCCCCATAAACAAAAATAATTTGTGCATTTGTGCTAGTCGAATCCATCCGCTTCATTAGTTATATCCCTATTTGTTCATTGTTTACGTTGTCGCATGTAATTTAAGAATATTTTTAGTTGTGCATTTGTAAACAGTTGTTTCCACTACTACTCAATTGTACTGCACCTTTTTTAATGTGAAATAAGTAAGCAAAAGCAAATAATTTACAGGCAAGGCCGGAAAATAATTTATAACAACTATAAATTGATGAAACTAGAAAAGATAGTACAACGATTACAACTTTTGTGGTAGAACAAGTTGCAGCAGCTACTGTAGTATTTACCAGTAGCGTAAAAAGAATTTACAGAGAAGAAGCAGATAAACCTAAAGATAACGATGTGGCCGTGTTTTATGAATTGCGACTATTTTTACATGCAATATTATTGTAGATCAAAAATTTTCGTCTCTGCGTAAAGCAATCTTAGAACTGGAACCAAAATGTACTGTTAACAGCTCATCACAGTAGCGGCCATCTTGAAATTTCTAAAGATCTAAATTTCTCTCCTATTAGGCACCCAAATTAAAAACGGTTTTAATAAAAGTTACTTATAAAATAATTGTCTACGTGGGAAAGTCATTTAAGTCTTTTTTAACTGAAAAAAAATTTTTTTGCTGATAATAGAGTGATTTAAACAAAACCAGTAACTTTCCCAAATGTGTGAATAATTTTTATGAATTTTCATCAAAATCGCACACTACAATTTAGTTTATTTATGGAAAAAATCAAATACTAGTATTTTTTAGAAAAATGCACCTGCAAAGTGCTGCTGTGGAAAAATTCAGAACTTCCATGTCATACACTTTTGTAAAACAGAAATGGTTTGAATACATGCTATATAAAACTAACACAACAAACATCTATTGAGATCAAACTAACCAAACGAGAGTTTTCGACTATAGTTGTAATCGCTCGCAAATCTATTTATAACTTTCATCATAGATATTATTTAGCGTTTCGTAATTATAGAAATGAGTTCTTCATAAACCTTGGATTTAAATAAACTTTTATTCGGTTTCCTAGTTAGTGAAGTAGGTATTCCCCTAGTTTGAGTAGTGTAAGCCTTGTAAAAAAGAATAAACCCAGAATTGTTTAATTTTTATGTCAAGTTCAGTTGTTTTGGGATAAATTTAAAAAGCCACCAGTAATAATTCGCTAATATTTAGGCTTATGTAGTAATAAAAAGTAATGTAATAAAAATTCTAAGATGTGTACCCTCAAACTTCTGTAATACACGTTAAAGCTGCATGCAAAACGTAAATAAATAAAAGCAAAACAAACTTTGAACTACTTAAAAATGCAAGACATGCATTTTTATTCTACTAGAGGAATGTTTACTGTGTCCGATTCAGTACACTTTGTTAATTATTTCGTCGTTAGAAAATGATAAGGAAAACGCAGATGTGATAAGAAAAAAAAACCAAACCAATATTTGTAGCTTTTCACAAACTGTAATCAAAACCCACTTGACACTTTACCTAATCATTTTTTATTAAAGATACGTTTGAACCAATATTCTGATTTTCTATTTATTGGTCAACTAATGAATGTAACAGCTTTGTCAATTGCATATTAGAAATTGAAAATAACTGTGCGTTGCAAACGTAGGAATGTTAAATCTAGCAATTTCCTGTTCCCCAATATTTTTTTTTACATTACATATCGGAATTTCAAAGGTTTTCACTGGTTATAAATGTTAGATAATATGTATAATTAGAATATCTGTGTGGTTTATAACTGGACTAATGAGTCCACAACACTGCCATCTATATTTGCTTTCTGGCACTTCATAAACCAAGTAGGCGGAGTATTAAACATCATATCCTTTTCTAATGAATATCTACATCTCCACATTTCGTCCCGCCCTATGCTACCTCACCCCTACCCGCGCTTTTACAGCAGATGGTAGGTGACCTGCTGTGATGAGCTCTTAATGAATGTGGCGAGGAAATGATTTGTAGAAATATCTACACCTATACAAATAATCCATGGCAAGAGGCCTACATTTGCTGATGTATTTCAATCAGCGAAACAAAGTCGTGTTAAATTTGAAGGCAAATTGACTTCGTTCAGAAGGTACGTGCACAAATTAGGCTTTCGTTAGCAGAAACGTGAAAATAATCGTGCAACATTGATTGAAAACACCGAAATTCGGATTAAGCATTTAAAGTTTTGCGTAATTTTAAGAAACTCCAAGCAGTAGGGCGCAGAATTGTTTACACAGATGAAACATATTGATTTAGCTTTCACACTGTACCAAAATTGTGGAGCGATGGCAGCAATATCTATTTAAATGCACCTATTGTAAAAAGAAAACGACTTATAATTATTCACGCTGATAGTTGTAAAGGTTTTGTACCAAATATTTTAGTGACGTTTTAAAAGTGGTGATTATCATGACGAAATGAACTACAAAAATTATGCGAAATGAACAAAAGAAAAATTAATTTCAAATTTAGAACAAAGTTCTGTAATTGTCATAGATAATGCAGCATATCATAATGTTACCCAGAAACAAAATTCTACAATGTCGTGGAAAAAGGCAAAAATACAACAGTGGTTGTATGAAAGAAAATTTTGTTATACAGATCATGAAACGAAGCCAGAATCATATGCAAAAGTTCAGACGTTTGAACCCAAACATTGAGTGTGCGTTATTGATAAACTGTTAGCTGAATACAGTCATACGGTGTTGCGTTTACCTTCATATAATCCAGAACTACATCCAATAGAGAAAATATTTGTTAAGAATTATGTAGCGGCCCATAATGTAACTTTTAAGTTATATGAGGTTTGGAAGTTAGCCGCAGAAAAATTTAATATTACTGATGTTCAAGAATAGCAAAATATTTGTGGTCATACAGCAATAGCGAAAGATGAATATTTAAGTAAGGAACGCATAATCGACCAAGTGCAAGAATTAATTATTACTGATAGTGGTAGTGAAAGTGATGGTGAATTTAGTTTCACAGAAAATGATAACAAAGATTTAGATTGTGAAACATTAATTTAAAAATATCAAAATTGTTGTAATTTTTACTCTGTACACATTTTATTGCAATTCAGTGGTTTAATAGGAGCATGTATTATAATCGTACAAATAATGTTTATTAAAATATTAATACAATTTTTTTCTTAATTAATTCTATTATGGAATGTTACTTGTACCAACACAAAAGTAAATTAATCCTTATCTATTCGATACTAGAAATTTATTGTATATACAACTAAAATTTCTTGACATAAAGTGTGGAAATCATTGCATTTTGACATTTGGAATTTTTTAGTGATGGGTAACACGGGTCCTAATCTAGTTGTGTAATTTAGAAACTATCTATATAACTGTTCATCTGCGCCTTGCTACAAATTTACCACTTCACATAATATTATTAGTTTTTAATCTTTTTACATTCTGGAACACAATATTTTGTGGTGTAATATTTTATATTGTTATTATATCAGGGACTGTATCAATTCAGTTTTCATTGTCATAAGTTAAATGTTATAAAATATACTACATAACGGTATATAATGGAAAATAGGGTGAATCTGCTTTTGCATATCATTGCACAGATTAAAAAATACAAATAAGGTATAAATGTTGAGTCCAGTTTTTATGATATAGCAATAATATTAAGCTGTTCTCTGATTTGCGTTGTTGAATCTATATCTGACAGGGGGTGCTCTAATGGCAAAGTTCCTGTAACGCCAGATACCCTGTAGGGGTCTACAAATCGGAATTAGATTAATATTAAATTGTGTTCACACAGCTATCAATTACTGATATTACAGAATATCACAACCGCTAAATAGAGTAAATGTATTCACCCCCCAGTTTCTCGCATCATTTAGATCAGGGCTGAGCAATCTTTTTGTCAAGCGGGCCAACTTAAGGACTGCAATTTTGCGGCGGGCCGCACATTAAATAAAAAATTGATCAATTTATTTTATTGACAAGCTTTCTATTTTATTGATAAACTGAACCTGAAACAAGTAATTTAATATAAGAAAAACCGTTAACATAGCATCCAATAATAACTACATCACAAAGTATGGTAAATAGACATACGTAGAAAACAATCTAATGTGAAACTTGACATTGTATCTTTACAACCAGTTCATCCATATTCGCTGGTAATGACGATACGGCAAGACGGACACAACTTTACAAGCATACATCATTTAGAATTGATCGGTGGTCGGACTTAATTATTTTCATTGCAGAAAATAGTTGCTCACACCCATACCTGCTTCCGAAAAGTGACATTCGCTGCATTGCCTGTGAAACTGTGGAAATTTCTCAGAACTCAGGTAAAGTCGATAAAAATCTCCCATGTCTACAGTATGAAATACATTTTTTAAATTGGTGTTGTTTTGCAAATCAATCAGTTCCATTTGTAACTCATCAGGAACCGTTGCCAAGTCAATATTGAATGGAGAAGAAAACGCATTGAAACTAATAACAGTCTTTTGCGATTTAAACATTTTAAATCGTTATTGAAATTCCGTAATCAAGACTTAAATATGGTGAGCATATTTTCATGTTTCAATTGCGTTTTCTTTTTTTTTAATATTGAAAATGAGACGTATTGTTTGAGAACAGATAATTCTTCCACAGTTTCAATTGGATTTCATTTCTTAAGTTGTAAACTCGTTTTAACATTGCACCTCTACTCAACTAACGTATTTCTGTATTATAAATCACATCACCATGTTCACTTTTCAGTTCTATTAAAAATTCTTTAAACTCGCGGTGGTTTAATTAACGGTCCGCTTGAAAAATGTTAAGCAAGCATTTTTCACAAAAATACACCCTCGTTCGGATGAGAGGTAAAATGGAGGTCCCGTGTGCGAGTGTTGTCACGCATGTTAAAGATCCCTACCTTGCTTGGAACAGCAAAGGTTTGGCAAAAATTCCAAATTTTCCAGATAAAAAAAAAACTCGCTTCCTGACCAATGTAGTACCTCCGGGTGAAGCATTGGAAAATCACATGTAAGGTGGTTTAATGCCCGGGATTTAATAAAATCTATAAATTTTATAACAGGTTCGGAAACATTTGGCAAATTCAAACTTTTGGAGCAAAGGTTTTCCTGGTGAATCATTCAGTGGTTTACAAATATTTTTCGCCTTGTTAAGCTTTAAATATTTTTAAATAACCTTCCTGCGACTCCCTTCTCCATGCTCACCATTGGTCTTGCTCCATCTGTTGATATACCACTAATTTTTTCCAATGGAATTGACAACTTCTTCAACAGCGATTTAAGCTAATTGTAAAGATCTTTACCTTTTGTAGTTACTTTCATTGGTATCATTAATGCCAGGTCATCTGTAATGGTGAAATTGGAATCGATTCCTCTTACAAATATTGCAAGTTGTGACGTGTCACAAATACACTAATATCATAGCTTTCATCAAGTGCCAAGGAACACCATTCAAATTTGTCAATACATTTGTTTAGGGTTGAAGTAATATTTTTTGCCGCGTTTTAGATTCGCCTTCCAATAGTGAATCTTGATAAACTGATTTTTGGAATGATTTCTTTTTTATCGAGAAAAGTAATTTCAGCAACAAACGTTAGGCATTCTGTAATTATTTTTCCATCAGAAAATGGTTTTTTTTTGCCAAATTCTGGCTGACTGCGAAATCAGCCCTTACTGCAGAACCTGATGTAAAGTTATGTACCTTAAAAAATATTTTGTTGTTTTTTCAAGCACGACTCTAGTTGCTTTAATTTGTCTTTTCGCAATTGCTCCTGAATTGCTTTGTATTGCGTGTCATGTTTTGTCCCGTAGTGCCCTTTTATATTATATTCTTTTAGCACCGCTACTGATTCTGAACAGATAAGACAAATTGCTTTATCTTTTACAATTGTGAAAAATTAAACTAATTTCCACTTTTCGTTAAAACCTCTGTGCTCATTCACAATTTTGCGTTTTTTTGGTTGTTTCGGAGACATATTTTATATCTATAAAAATAAAACAATATTTTAAAACTACGAATGGAATTTTAACTCTGATTACGTTTTTATTACTCTTGCGCTTTCAAATGGCAGGTAATCAGCTTTTGGAAAATTTGGCGTGTATTGTGTTCGGATATGTGTGATCGACTGCGTGTGCGTCGTACTTCGTACGCGTGTCGTCGGCTTGGGCTCTTGGCGCGCCGGTGCACGCTTTGTAGGTGTAGCGACCGCACGCACGCCAACGTGACGCGTTCATAATAAAAACAATCAAATCAAATCGAAAACTGCGAGGTGTGCAGAAACGCGTAAAAACGCAAGTGATCTCGCGATCCTAACAGCACGCTTTGCATACAGCTTTCACACTGTCACTAGTGTGGCAAGTCGTGCGAATTTTGAAAGCATACATTTTTGTATATACTTTGTAATGTTTTTTTTTTTGGTACCGCACAAGAAAGGAAAGCGGGCCGCACGCGGCCCGCGGGCAGCGGGTTGCTCACCCCAGATTTAGATCTATATTTCCCTTTGTTTTGTTTTTAGTAATTATTGAATTTGAAGTATATATTCTAGACATTTCTGTTCAAGTATGTAAAAAATTCGCGAGTTCAAAGTTCAAGTTAGCTGATCTATATATGCACCGACAAGAAAATAAGTTTAAAGTCTAAGTTGTTTATTCTCTAGAAGTTACTATAGAAGTGATGAACGGTTCAAAGTCCGAGTTTCTAATTATGTTATGTCTGGATTTTTCCCAGCTCCATCCAAATGAGCTCGTCTGTAGCTCAGCAGTTTTACGCAAACCTGTCTGTTCAATGGAGCTGCCCTGTATTTCACTGCTCGCGACACAACTTCACTCGGAATTTCGACCTATGCTAACCGTCTCGGGAAATAGCTCTTGACTAACGACATCAGGTTTCGCAAACAATCCCAACGCTAGAACTCCTCGATAAATAGAACCAACGCATTGTTAAATGTTTCTGAAATGTACAATACCACGAAGACAGAACACTCTTTTGCTTCCCTCGCCTGCTTGATCTCTCCGATAACGAACTCTAAAGCATCGATAGTCGACTTACGTTCCACGAATCCCAATTGTTGTCTATTAAAACCGCTGCTAATTTGCACCGAGTGCGCAACTCGTGTAGTCATGACCCGATCTAAAGGTTTCTTTAGTAGTAGTGGCAAGTAAATTGGACGATAGTTGCCCGGGTCCGACACACCCGTAATTTTTGGTTTACGGATAAACTTTACGTTCTGGACTTTCCAGCAACGGGAAACACTCCATTTTTAAACAGACATTAAACAACCCGGCATAGACATGCGGGGCCAACGGGCACGCTTCAAGAGCTATGTTTGAAGTGATTTCGTCATACGTCTGCACCGTCTTAGCGTTCATCGTTCTAAAAGCCATAATGACTTTATCACTGCGAATTGCATTATCGGCATCTATTTCTTGCGCTTCTGCAGCCCCTCGACGTACCATGTCGTGCAATCCCTCTTCCTCCTCTGGATCGTCCGGTGGAAAACATTTCTTCAAGAAATATTTCGCCGTAACTTTGAACCATCCGTATATTCGACATTTATTTTTCTTATATTGCCGAGCGCAACTTTTGTTGTTTGCCTCTTATTAAGCGGTAAGCGGTTTCCCATGATTTCTTATCAGAGTTCCGCGTGCAGGATTCTTTAAATTTATTCGTTCACGTTTCTTCAATGTTTTATATTCTCGGTTATTTTGGTTATAGTCGATCTTTTGTTGTCTTATTTCTCTCGCGCTGCGTTGATAGCAGCACCTTAGATTGCATGTTTCTGTACGCTTGGTGGTTAGCTCTCGGGTCTACCAAGACACACTGTTCTTAAATGTCTTCTTTCGTAGCTTGGACTACGCCGGCGCGTCTACCGTTAAATCGTTTAATCTTTGCACGAATGTTTCTATTTTGACACCCTCTCGAAAGCTTACTGATTCGTTCTCAAACGCGGTGACGTTTTCGTTAAATTTTTTGTTTGAATCACTCTCCTACACGCAATTTGTTTTTTATTATAGAACCGCGGAATGATAGTTATTTGCTCGTTTAGGCGTGCACCAACCTTAACATCCTATGTTATTGACTTGTGATCGGACAGAGTGACCACGTTCTACCTCACCTCTTAATTAGAGACGACTTCCAACATCGCGTGCGAAACTGATGTAACGGTGATAAAACTACTTCCCCAGCGCTCCTTGAACGTCGGCGAATCATTATTACTGACTACGCCAAGATTCCATTCCGCTAAAAGTAAGGCGACCTGTGAGTCCCTGCCATCTTTAATTAGGCTGCCAAATAACTGCGACCGCGAATTGAAGTCTCCCTCGCGATTAATTTTTTAATTCTGCTGATTTTACGGATTACGTTCTCAATTTGATTTATTAAGTCTTTGGTTTGATAATTTTCATGCCTGGAGTCGACCGGCGGAAGGTTCGCGCTAATTACATAGAGTGTGCTTAAATCTGTTTTTATTTCGGCGGTCGTTAAAAATTCATCCGATAAATTATTTAACGTTATTCCCTCGCACGTACCATTATTTATTATTTATAACTATGGTATTTATGAAGGAGCACAAATAGTGTCTGCAATGATAAATTTAATTAGGTGACTTTCATTTCAGAGTCATCGCGGACAACAAGGTCTGATACGGTGGTACTCAGAGTGTTTTTTACAATACCAATAAGTGTAGCTAGTGTCGAACGAACTTCCAGTAAATTACAATTTTGATACCCTCGTTCAACAATGTTTAGTGAAAGATTAAATTCACTTGCTTTGTTGATCACAGAAAAAGACTATGTTAAAAGATGCGATTTCTCCAGCATTATAGACGACATGTCATTATAAACCCCACAAAAGCAATGTGAAACTTCTACTTATAGGACGGATGTATATTGATTTTTTGAGTAACTTATTTTTTTAGATATTGATTTCCTTCTGAACAGTCTATTGTATATTTATTCGAATAATGTTTATTTGGGGTTCATTTATTAGAAAATTTTAATTTGTTCCTTCTAATATTTGTATAGCTAATGTGATCAATAATATTTTTTTAATGGCTTCTTTCTAACAAATTTCAATTAGCAAGTAGCAAGGACCCCAAAATTCTATTTGCACCCGGGCCCTTTGAAATAGAACATCGACACTGATTCCAGGATTAATTGTTCAGCGGTTTTTGCAAACTTACGCCAGTTGTCATCGTAGATATTGCTACTTTAACCTTGAGTGCTGATGAACAATAGCGGCCCTAGACTATGCGGGGCCTTGGGCTATTTATTGTTGAGGGCCAAACCAAAGCAAGTATGACCTGGGGGTATGCAACCAATCAAATTTCTATAAAACCTCAGTATATGAGGTTATATAATTTAAAAAAATCATATTGCAAACAATGCGTGGGTTTATTCTCAAAGAAGAGAAATAAGAACAAATTTACTATAGTACTAAAAGATACTTTTCTTCTAAAACAACGTTAAGCCATTATCACTATGAAGTCAGAATTAAATTTGGATATTGTACCGGTAAATAACAACAGCACAAATTTTGTTGAATCTGAATGTAAAACAATTAGTAGTCAATTACAATAAATTTATGCAAAATATCGAAAGTACTATAACTCTAATAGATAATATAAAATATAACAAACATAGTGAACTTAGTAAGAAAGAGATTTTACATCAGGGTGGAAAATATCTAACTACAACATTTAAAAAGAAGAGATTACAACACTTATACTTATTTATCATTCAACACAATATATTGTGCCCATTAATGTACTTCATTAAAATGTAACCGTGCGGCTTTTTTTTCAACTGAAGTCTTCTATGACTTCACTAAAATCAAGACTGGTTGCTAACTCGTTTTCTATGGAGAGAAGGGCTAAAGACGATAGTCGATTTTGTGCCATGGTATTTCTTAGGTAGGTCTTGATAAGCTTTAACTTGGAAAAACTTCTTTCAGCAGCTGCTACTGTGACAGGAATTGTACATATTACTCTTAATACAACATTAACGTTTGGATAAACATCTTTCAAACTGTTTTGTGTAATGTACTTAAGAAGTGAAAGTACATCGTCCTGATCTCCATCGTAGACAAGAACCAACATTTTCAACTCCTCGCTCAGCGAAAGTTGTAGGTCTTTACAATTATTCGTCAGGTCTTCATCACTCATGTTTCGAAGTCCTTTAATGTGGTACATAAAGCCAAATTTGTTTTCATCGTACTTCAAAGCTGCAAATCTAGGCTGACAGCTCGTTCGTACTGTATCTATTACCAGCAGAAAATAGTTTATTTTGAAATTGTCTTCAGGCGAAAGCTCGGGATCTTTGTCTTCCCTTTCATACAAGAACATTTTCTTTTAACGCAGTCTTCTGGTAGTCTTAAATATGTTTTCAATACCAGCATCTTCCGCTACTTCTCTTGCTGTTACCAACGCCGAATTAAATCCACTGAGACGGTATTAATCTAACTACTTGACAAATGTTTCTACGCGTCTAACTGCCACATCCAAATGCATATTTACATTTTTCCAGAGCTTACTGATAGTGCGTATTTTGACAAGAATGTCATACCCATACTACAAGAGACACAACAAAGTCATATGTGGTGATTTCGTTTTCTAACGATTGACACTCACTGACTAAACCACAGTCTGTACTACTCTCACGGAGACTTGTCAAAGCGTCACAAACATTGCTTAGTTGGTACCTCACAGCTTTTACAGATTCACTCCTGTACTCCCATCTCGTTTCAGAAAGGGGTTTCAGAGAAATGTTGACATGTCCTTTAAGAATACTGCATCGTTCACTTGAACAAGAGAAAATGGTGAATAGCCTTTCCAAAGACCAAAAAATGTTTGCGCTTGAACACACGATGAAGCAGAGTCTCCCAACACCAGATTCCAGTTGTGGCTACCACATGGTACAAAAATGCAAGAAGGTTTACGTTGAGTAGCCCTCTTTGTACGCCGCTGTTTTTACCGCGCATGTTGGCGCCGTTATCATATCCTTGTCCCTTACAGTTAGCAAGGGACAAGCCTAATTCTTCTACCTTGTTTATTACGTAGTTGGCCTGCTTTCTACCTGTCGTATTTACTGCAGCTACGAATTCCAGAAAATATTTTTCGATCTCCGCAGTGTCTTGGTTTACTATTCTCAAAATGATAGATAATTGCTCAATCCAAGCAATATCCCGTGTGCAGTCCAGAATAATTGCGTAGTACTTACACTTTAACACTTTATGCACTATTTCATCTTTAACATGATTGGCCATTATCTCAATAAATTCATTCTGAATATTTTTGCCGACGGGGTGGTTTCTGGCAATTGTCTTGTTCATAGCATGGTGCAAGTGCTCGCGCAAAGTTGGGTCAAATTGTGCAATCAATTTCACCAAATCCAAAAAATTGCCACTTGAATTTGGATCTAACAACCTTTCCTTATGTCCTCTGAAAGCCAAGTTATGAATAGCCAAAACTGTACGATGGCTAGTAAACTTTCTAAAATGTCTCTTCAGCGCTGTTGTTCAACTCGAATTTGAATCTGGATTTATGAGTCTATAGGTTTTCCGCAAGATAGGTCGCTTTTTAAATTTAGCCATTTCATCATCATTCTTTGTGAAATTTGCTGTTTTCGTGACTCTTGAGCACCTCTGATAAATGCTTTCAGTCACTCGTACCTTCAATGGATCCAAGAGCGCTGATAGTAGTAACAGTAAGTCTTAGAAAAAATAAACGACAGGCAAAACAGTAAACAGCGTCTTTGGACTCTGAATAAAGTAACCAATTCCCCTTTTGTTGTTCACCGTTTATCAATGTTTTTATGTAATAAGTGTTACTAAAATGTCGTCCACTTTCATTATTGGGGTAAGATTTGTTGTAGACTCGAGCAAAGCTTTTTTGAACTATACTATTAAGATCTAAGTTACTCAAATGTGTAGGCCATAAAAAAGGGTCACTTGCGGTGATATTCGTTGATAGGACATTGGTTTCCTCGTGGTGGTCCAAGTCCGCTTCAATATCTTTTAGTGGCAAATGTATAGGTGAAGGTGAATCCAGTATTTCTTTGTTTCCAAAGTGGGTGTCACTCTGATTACTAGGTCCTGCCAATGCAGCAACAATAACTTCTGCTTCTTTATTCATTAAATTTCGGAAACACAACCCCTCCTTTTCATCGACAATTCCATCAGCCTTGAAATATTTTGTTATAGAACCACTTAATTTTGATTCAACTTCTTTTCGTTTTTGATATTTTTTCCGTTTTGAACTGCAACAATGATATTTTCTATCAGAGTGACGATTACGAGAGGTTATTGTAGCTTAATCTGATCTCAAACAAAGAAATAAAATTTACTCTGATTTAACTGTCTAATTAAATATAACCAACGATAATATTATCACACTAAAGATAGTTTAAAGTAGTTACAACAAAGCAAGAAATAAACGCAGCACAAAGAAGTCAAGATTCAAATCGCATACTGCACAATAAACTACTTTACATTTCGACTGACGCCGATACAATGCCTTATGATGAATTGATGAGTAACTGTCGACTAGAAATTATTCCGCTACAGGGGATATTGTTGTGGGGTGGAGCGTAGTGTAGTTGTGACAGTGCTAGCGGCAGAAGGGCAGTGGACATAAACAAGTTCTAGATATGCGCATTTTAGCGTTTAGTAAAATTGGACTTAAGTTTCCGTTATTTTATAAATAGGGAACTACAATTTAAAGACACAGATTTTTCATTAAAAGATTTACAGGTGCACCATATACATATGTTTACGTTTAATGTAAGGTATTAACTTTTTTCAATTTAAAGACTGCAAACAAACAACGCAAGTTTATTTAAGTTGGTACTAAGAAAGTTTTGCGTTAGAGTGTGGAGCGTCGTAGAAGTAGTATATTATAGTCCTTTATTCGACATATTTCATTCTTTTGAAAACCTTGTCTAGTTCCGTAATTCCTCTGTTGTTAGTAATTTTTAAATAAAAAGAATCATTAAACAATTGTGTATATATTTTAGGTTTTTTTCTGGTCTGGGGCCTTTTCTTAGAACATTAATGTTCCATAAATTTTCCCTCAGCACGGGGCCCACACTAGCGGGGGGCCAGTCCGCCCGTGCCTGAAGCCGCTTCTGCTGATGAATAATTGTCTAATTCTGACATTGTTCATTAGAGTACATGACCTATAATAAGACAATTTAATACACCCTATTTCCATACAAAATCCTTTGTTGTACCGAAATACTTCAAGAATACTCGGATAAATCGATAAATGCAACGTAATACCACTAAGGGAAATGCATCCTAACGACTGAAAGTATATACTTACTTATAGAATAAGGGTACAGCAGGCACAAAAGGATCTGAAAGCAGACTACCTGCTTTTCTAAAAATACAAAATAGAGTAAACGGTTTCGCCTGAAAGACACGAATAAAGATTGCGTTTAAAGCTTGTAAAGTATTACGAAGTCAAAACTTAAATACTTATTTGAACAGTCAGCTCCTAATTAGTTCACAGTGCTAACAAAGGATTCTTCTAAATAAGCTTGACACCGACATTCATTATCAGTACATGTACAATACAAATATGCATTATCTCTTTTTAAAGAGCAAATCATTTCTCTGTCTATACATTTTCAAAATTATACTCGCATGAAGTTTTAAACACTGCACTTTATTTTGTCCTGAAAAGATTATTCTCATAGAAACCTTTCGTACGAAGTGTTTCTTCTGGTAAAAACCCCACTGAAATACTTTCGAGTTTCAAATATTCGTTAATGCTCTGATCGAAAGCACTTGATTATGCAAAGTATGAAGGATTCGATTTTCCCATTACAATCTATCTAAAAGTAGATTGATGGCAGTATGCTCAATTGCTACTCCCAAGGAGATTCATTTACAAGGATTAGAACGAACGTTTGCATACCATCAGTTGTATGAAAATAGATTGATTAGCTTTCGATAGCTACCGATATGTAATTAAATGCTAACCCTCCGATGAAAAATTATCGTCAACTTTTTGTTAAACAGAATACTCAGTTATAAAGCGAAATTTACAGCAATCAATGAAATTAAGAAAACACAAAATCTTTCCGGAAACTGAAGACAATTTAAGAAAGTTTTTTTTTACTCACCATGTTTGTCTGCTTACCTGGAAAAATTAAGGGCAATTCTTTTTTCAATATGTAAGATGCTGATGTTTTAAACATTTTTAAATAAAGTACATTTGTAAACAATTTTCACATATATGTGTTATTCTAGCTACGTATACATATTTTCCAACACTTGCTTACGTTTGTGGATAAAATATGTAGCATTATTACAATAAACTTCAGTTCTCCAATATCTTGTACGGGTTTTTTCAGGTATTCAAAACCTTAAAGTACTCGCATGATTGGCATAAGTTAAAGCAATCTCTGCTTTGTGTCTACTCAACAAATTATGTTACGTGGATTTGCTTGTTTAAAAGTATATCATCAAATATAGTAATCGACCATTCTGAACGGACCTGCACCTTGAAGAAGTTCTAAAATACTAGAATGGGTAGAATTGCTTGCGTGTTTCAGTGAGCTAAAGCGTCGAACTATGGGTTTAACCAAATTAGTGGGGTCTTTTAGTGAGGAACCACACTAAGACAGGTCCTCGAAAGAGGGCAGCAGCTTTTTCGGTACTTAGAGTGTCAGAGACCATAGGTATCGATATGGCATTCTAAGACACATTACTGCGATGTGGAAGGCAACGGGAAACCACCAAATTACCTCCCAAGTACACAGCGTACATATATTGTTATTAAAGATGATGGCATCCTCTGCGGTAAAAAATTCCGGAATTAAAAAAGTTCCTCATTCGGATCTCCAGAAGGGGACTACTTCGGGAAATGTGATCTGAAAGTATAAGAAAAGAGTCGTGAACATTCAGTGAGTCGGAGCGTGAAATGTCAGTAGTATGAAGCAAGTAGGTAAATTAGAGAACCTGAAAATTGAAATGAATAGGTTAGAACTAGACATAGTAGGGATCAGCGAAGTACGCTGGCCAGAGGCGGAAAATTTTTGGAGCGGAGACTTCAGGGTAATTCATACAAAATCAGAAGAAGGAAATTCGGGTGTAGGGATATTTATGAGAAAAAAGATAGTACGACATATAGAAAACTGCTTACAAAAGAACAAAAGAATACTCATGGTTAGATTGGAATCTAAACCGGTAAATACAGTACTTATACAAGTATACTTGCCCACCTCTAGCTATAGTGAGGAAGAGGTAGAGGCGATCTACAAAGATATTGAAGACATACTGAGATACGTAAATGGACATAAAAGTTTAATAATTACGGAAAATTTTAACGCAGTGGTAGGTGAGGGTAAAGAAGAAGCGGTAGTTGGTTCATTTGGTTTAGGCACGAGAAATGACAGAAATGAGAAATGACAAGAACAATTTAACCATCACAAACACATTATTTCAACATCTTGCTAAAAAACGATACACGTGGAAGATGCCAGAAGATATAGGAAGATATCAAATAGATTACATTATTGTTAGACAACGGTTTTGGAATCAAGTAAAAGACTGCAGAAACCCAGAAGCAGATATAGACATCGTAGCTATAAAGGCCGCTCTTAAATTTAAAAATTTGAAAAAAAAACGAAAAAAGGCACTTTGACTTTGAGAAACTAAAAGATAAAAATATTCACGAAAGATTTGAAAAAAAGTCAAATGAATTGCTGAAAGATATCGGGAAAACTTCTGATACTAAAGAAGTATAAACAGAACGGAATAACAATAAATCCAGCTTAAACATTGCGGCAAGAGATATTCTGTGGTATACACAAAAAGAAAATAAGAAACCATGGATAATAAAAATATCCCGGATTTAATAGAAGAAAGACGAAAATACAAAAATAGATCAGACGAAACAGGAAAACAGAGATAGAAAGCCATACAATGGGAAATTGTTCGCAAATGCCGGAAAGTTAAAGAACAATGAATTGATGAAAAGTGCAAAGAGGTACAAACTAAAATGGAAATAGGAAAGACAGACAAAGCATGCAAAATAATTAGAATGAATTTTAGGGATATAAAACCATATAGCAAAATTACAAGGAACGCAGAAGGACACGTTATAATAGAAAATCTAGAGAAAGTGATTAGATGGCATGGATATATAGGTAATTTATATGCAGAAGAAGAACTAACAGCATTTGAACAGAAATCAGACATTGAAAATGATGACTTGGGATATTCTATACTGCGAGATGAGTTTGAATTAGCCTTAAAAGGTATGAAGAATTGTAAGGCGCCAGGTACAGATAAGGTGCAGGCAGAAGCTCTAAAAGCCGATGGTCAAGCAGTTTCAGAACGTCTTTTCCAACTTGTAAACTATATGTATGGAACATGTGTGATACCCAAAGATTTCAAACGTAACATCATAGTAACTATACCAAAAAAAAAGAGGCGCGGATAGATATGAAAATTTTCGAACAAGTTTGACAGCACATATGTCAAAAATATTAACTAGAATTGTACAAAGACGAATGGAAAAACGAGCTAAAGAAATACTAGGAGAAGATCAATTTGGGTTTAGGCGAAACAGGGGAACACGGGAGAATATTTTAGCTCTGAGGGTGATAATTGAGAAAACAATAGAAAAGGCGGAAAGCGTGTATATAAGGTTTATAGATTTGAAAAAGCATTCAACAATGTAAAATGGAAAAAAAGTTCGAAACACTCAAAAAAAGTTTTAGGAATAGACGGATAGTACATAACTTATACTATTACACCCCCGTAAACGAGGTACGCGAGTCACTATGTCAGTTAGTAACAATATTAGATAATGTAAAAATTGACGCGCAAATTATCGATGACGTCACACAATATGCAAATTAATGCAACATAATTACACAAATTTTAAAGGAACTAAATTTTAAAGAAAACCCCAAAGGGGGCACTCACGTGAACATGTAGAGCTTCCTTCAGGATTACTCTATGATGGCGACAGCTTCCTTCAGGATTACTCGATGATGGTTGCCCGTGACTTCGCTAATCTTCCGGGCGTCGGTTACTTTGCTAATCTCTCAGGCGTGGAAATTCTTGAGCCAGGTTGAAACCAAATTTGATTTGTCTTCTTCCTATGTAGAGGGAACGACGGGAAAGGGTATGAGGAACGATAATCAAAAGAAGGCAAAAAGGGACCTACATAACTAAAAGATACGGTAAGACACAAAAGACCACTTACTTGACATCTCGGAGGCTAGTTCTAACGCATCTCTCGGAAATCTCCCACTATCCTCCTTTGTCCACACGCGTCGGCGCGAATCTCGCGCAACGCTCTATCTGAAGTGACGGAAATACGCACACGTCCTAAATTTATGGCGCGAAATTCTCACATATTAAAACTTAATTAAGAATGTCTAGTGCCGAAATTTTTGGCACGTAACAATCGCGACAAAGCCATAAAAGAAAAAACTTAAAAAAAGAAAATGCTGTTAGCACAGTAACATCTTAAAATCTACATCCTAACTACCCTACATAAATCCTAACTTAAATCCTACAAAATGTTTATTTGAGGCGCCACCTGGTTTTTTCGACCGATAACACGTCTACCGGATTACCAGAAAACGGAAAAGTGCACACACGAGTCTTTGGTGTGGCGCAGTTATAATCGACAGCACAAATTTGTCGGAAGCATGAAACACTACTTACACTAAAACAAATGAGACAAGTCGCCTAACCTATATACTAACCTAAAGCTAACATTACAGTTACCTAAGTGCAGAAGCACATGAGCGTTGCATTTAGACTGTTTCTGTGTTGGCAAAAAAGTGCCCAAATTTTAAAATGTTCATAAGAGTGAGTTACTCTACACTCTAGCAAATTTTTAGTTACTGGTACTCTGGTTTAATAAACAACACACATCAAAACTTTTCCATGACATGGTTGTGAATCAACAAATTTACCAAAAGTACCACCTTACTAAATCCTTACATTGCTAACATAACAAATTACATTTCTATCATCAGGTTAGCTTTTTCACTTAATATTCAAGAAAAATAATTTTCCACGTCTGGTCATAAATACCAAACGTTACGAAGATAAAAGATAAAGTAAAATCTCGAGTTATTATCGAAGATAATAGATAAGATAAAGATATTGAGCTTAAGTTATTATCAAGGGTAATAGGTAAGATAACGATAGTAAGCTTTAGTTATTATTAGAGATAATAGGTAAGATAACGATATTAAACTAAAGTTATTATTAAATATAATAGGTAAAATAACGATATTAAACTAAGGTTATTATCAAAGATAATAAATAAGATAAAGATATTAACTTAAGTTATTATCAAAGATAATAGGTAAGATAACGATAGAGTGGCTCCGTGGAGCCGTTAAATGGGAATTTCTCGTGCCCTCTAAAAAGAGCAACCTGTGAAGCAGGCCCGTTTGCAATAAACAGCACGAGGGACCGGCAAAGGCATTTGGGTGCATCCTTGCACCCGGCGTTAATTGATATCGGTGATATAATCACCCGATATCCACACGATATATAACGATACTTATATATACTCATGCACTCACACATTCACACACTCATCCATACCTTCACTGTTAGCGCCCATATGCGCTGACAGCGGCACCGCACGACCTCACGAAAGATTCCCAGAGACGTGGTCCAGGTGTCTGTGAAAACCCCCCGCGCAACCACACGGTGACTAACGGAAATGAAAAGGCAGAGAAATAGGAACGGTAGAAAGAAAGAGGTAAGTATTTGGAATGCATAAGAGGCACTCCCGGGTAGAAAAAAATAGAGGCTTGAGCTAAAGAGACAGAAAAGGTGGATAGCAAAGCACTACTCAACCAGTCAATGTAGTCAGTAGCCCGGAGTGAGGGAAAATCACTCTTATGTGGTAGACAGGTGTTCCGGGACGAGAACAGGTCTACCGAAGGAAAGATAAGGCAGAAACGGAGACAGCAGAATACGAAAAAGTAGAGTTTTTAGACAAGCGTCCGAAAGAAGGTAGAAGGTTGTCCCTGTTAAAACACAGATCGGTCTGAAGGACCATCTGCGATATTAATCCGACAAGTTAAGGTATATCATAAGTTAAAAAATTCACTAAACTCTTAAGAGAACTAGTACAATCATTTTCCTAACGAGTGCATCCACTGCGATAAGAAAATCAGCTAAAAGTTGACACAACAACTTAAAAGTATCATTACAGATACATTCACACAAAAACAAACTGTTTCAAAGTAGTTTTTTAAAACGGTAACACCCTAAACACACAAAGATTCCTAATTATAAGCAGTTAAATATAGACACACTGTCCCAATATGCTAAAACAACCGAGAATTTAATAAGATATCAATAGAAATCAATAGCACCTCACCACGAAATTCAATAAAAAAACAATGAAAAAAATGTTTATAAATTATGGTGATTTAGTAGGAAAAGAAACAAATAATGATATCGGGTAATGTGAGCGACTGTAATAATTCAGAGGAAAAACACATGGAATAGAAAGTTCTAGTTTTTTGCAATTGCGAATATGAACTATTTCTTACAATGGCATAGGCCGCGGCTCCTATGTGAGCCCAAAGAACAAAGCATCCACTCTAACATCAGCTCAAACCAATTATAAAAATTCAATGAGTTATTACAACCAAAGTTATGACAATTACCACACAATTAAACGATGTAAGATAAATACTAAAAACCAAATAATATGCTGTAGGAAAAGTTCGAGTTTTAATTAAGTGAAGCGACAGAGTTATACTGGAGAATCTAGAGAATAAAGCGACATATAAGTAACGGTAAATTCAGGGAAAAGTCAACCAGAAGCAAAAAGGTTTAAGGTAAATAAGTTAAACGTATAAAAGGTAGGTGTATAAGAGAAGGAATAAGTAATTATAGATACTAATTGATGGTGAGAACAAAAAATATTAGGTAAATCGTTAGGGGAATGGAACGTAAAAACTTAACTAGCATTTGGGTCAGCAGAGAATGGCTTAAGGTCTTTAATATGCCACCCGCCTTGGTGTTTTCCTTCAGCGTCTTGAAGTTCGTAGATAAGTGGACTAACGACACCAGTGACCTTACAAAGGATGCATTTAGGGGCTAATTTTGAAGAAAATTTCTTAGATGCATCCGATAAGACATAATTCCTTTTCCAAACTTGTTCGCCCAAGGCGAAGGAAATATTTCGTTTACGTAAGTTATAGTGGTCCTTACTCTTTTCGTAAGCTTTTAACAAATTTTTTCTAACGTCGTTAAAGATAGAAGATAATGATTGTTGGTCTTTGTTCCAGCGTACTTTATCGTCAAATTCAGTTACGTTAGTATCGTCTGGCACTAAACCATAGTAACTCCCATCGATTGGGGTATATCTTCCAAAAACAAGAAATGACGGAGTGAATTGGGTTGCTTCGTGTTTAGATGTACGCAAAGCTTGAGCAATTTTAAAAATATTTTCATCCCATGTAGTGTGGTCTGAATCAATATAGGAAGAGATAGCGGTAATTAAAACTCTATTTACTCTTTCAGTGGGGTTTACTTGGGGATGGTATTTTGCGTTAAACCAAATTTTTTGTACTTTGTAACTCTTAACGAAATTTTGAAAATCTTTAGAGATAAATTGTGCCCCATTGTCACAAAAAATAATCTGAGGAACACCAAAGATAAGAAATACATTTTGTTCTAGAAATTTAATTATAGCGGCAGATGTAGCTTTACGTAAGGGTTGCACCATGAAAAATTTAGAAAACCAATCGGTGACAACTAAAAGATATTGGTTACCTTTTTTCGATCTCGGGAGAGGTCCTAATAAATCAAGTGATATTAATTGAAAAGGATAAGATACACGTTTAAAGTTACCCATTAAGCCAGAACGAGCCTCTTGTGAGCTCTTATGGGAACTACAAATTTTGCAGTTCCTAATATAATGACAGACAGATTGTTTTAGTGTGGGTCAATAATTCCGACATTTTAGCGAGAGCTTTTGTAACACCAAGATGAGCAGTTATGGGATCATCATGACATAATTTAAGCATTTCACTGCGGTTAGCGGTAAGGACAACGAGTTTCCATTCAGGGATGTTAGATATTTTGCGAGGTGAAAAAGATACAAATTTATATAATCTATTGTTGATTACACGAAAGGTAGGAAATTTATCGGATTTTCAGAAACTTTTTTATTAAGATACCAAGTATCAGGAATTAGATCTGGAAGGTTAAGAGAGACAACATCACGAGATAAGGCATCAGGTACGATATTTAATTTGCCAGGCCTATGCCTAACGTCAAAGGTAAATTGAGAGATACGCAAGTTCCATCTTGCCAAACGACCTGCAGGTTGTTTTAAGTTATTTAACCACGTGACAGCTGCACAATCAGTAATTACGGTAAAATGTGTACCTTCAACATATCCTCTAAATTTTTTGATGCCAAAGATAACTCCCAATAATTCTCGTTCGGTAGCTGAGTATTTTTGTTCAGTAGAAGTTAAGGCACGACTTGCATAAGCAATTGGGTGTTCTAAATCCTTGCTCACCTGGAACAACATTGCACCTAAACCAGTAAGTGAGGCATCGGTTTGTATATAAAATTTTTCATCGAAATTGGGCGAGATTAAGATAGGTGCTGAAGTGATTAACGCTTTAATTTGTTCGAAAGCCTGCTGAGCTTCCAAATTCCACTCGATAGTTTGGGATTTTTTTTTATTTTTAATTAAAGCGGTAATTGGTGTAGATATAGTTGAAAGGTTGGGTAGAAAAATGCGATAAAAACTAATCATTCCAATTAAACGTTTGATTTCGGTAACAGTTTTAGGTGTTTTGAATTTAGTAATAGCGTCGACTTTAGCAGGATCTGCTCGTAGACAAGTTCCATCGATAACAAAACCAAGAAATGTAAGGGACGAACAACAAAATTGACATTTCTCCCAATTTATCTTAAAACCTGCTGCATTTAGGCGTTCTGCAACTTCATTAAGTGTAACGATATGTTCGTCAAAGGAACTTGAGGTAACTAAAATATCATCTAAAAATACAAAGGCACGTTCCTGATGTAAGATAGGACCTAACGTTTGATCCATAGTACGTTGTAAGGTTTGTGGTGCGTTACAGAGACCAAATGGCAAAAAATTATATTCGAAAAGACCTCGGCCTGGAACACAAAAAGCAGTTTTAGGACGGGAAGGTAAGTCGAGGGGTATCTGATACAAGCTTGTCTAAGATCGATAGATGAGATAAATTTTGCGTTTCGAAGCCGGCTTAAAATTGAGTCAGTTCGTGGTAGAGGGTAAGCATCGGAGACAGTTACAGAATTCAACCTTCTGCCATCAAAACAAACACGCCATTCGTCATTTTTCTTACGGACTAATAACACGGGAGACATCCATGGTGAATTTGAGAGAGAGATAACACCAGATTCTAACATTTGATCTATTTCGGAGTGCAAATGCTTTTGTAATGCAGGCGATAACGGATATTGACGTTGCTTAAAAGGGAGGGCATCACCTGTAGAGATAATATGTGTTGCAGTAGTAACGCAACCAAGTTCAGAAGTATTAACTTTACGAAATTTGTCGATTGTAGAGTTAATAATTACATTTTGGAAATCGGTAAGAGAAATTTTATTAGATATTCCTGCAGATGCACAGGAATTTGTTCTGAGAGAAGTTTGCCAAGAAAAATCTTGAAAGTAAAGCGGCAAATTAAAAAGTTTACAAAAATCTACACCTAGTAGGAATGGATAAGCTAATGTAGGTACTATTAAAAATGGAACGTCACGTGCAAGTGATTCTACTCAAATTTTTAATTTAAGGGAACCCGTTACATATATTTGATTATCGTCAGCTAAATTTATGGAAGTTTTTTCGGGAACAATTTGAATTTTAATATTTTGTTTAGATAATTGTTGTAGACCTTCGTTGTTTATAAGGGAGCATGAGGAACCTGTGTCCAGTAAAGCTATTACATTTAAGGAACCAATCGAGATGGGTAAATGTGGACGGATATCGAAGGGTTTTTAACAAGTTGTAAGGCAGCAAACTTTTTATGGTAAAAGAAATTAACGGGTTGTAGCCAATTGGACCATTCTGATGGGGTAGTGTAACATAATTCTTTTAATGAAGGCAAGGCATTTTGTAAATTCAAGGTAGCGATATTATTCTTAGATATATTTGATAAAGGTACAGCGTTAGAGGTAGTTTTATGCTTTAAATTTATTGACGTCTGGGTCCGTTGAATGGTTAGTGTTGAGGACGATTTTGATTCCTTGAGATATTCACGTCCCGGGTGGGAATATCTCGACGGGAGTTTCCCGATACGTTAGAATTACAATTCGTACAGCTAGATTTATAGATATTAGCGCGACTACAGCCATAGCAAAAAATATTTTTAAGGTATGTGCAAACGCTGTAGTTATGTCCACTTTTCTTACAATTCTAACAGGTAAGTGAGTTATTTGTTGAAATAGAAGGAATATTAAGGATAGATACTTTACGAGAAGATTAAACTAGACGAGCTAAATCGGGTTCTAATAGGCCAGATTCTTTTTCTGGAGGAGGACGGTATTTGTTCACCCGCAAGTTTAATTCTTGAAGCGAACGACATAAATCTTTGAATTGAGGTAAAGAAAAAATGTGTTCTAACGCTAACCGTTCGGAAAAATATGGATTTAAATTTCTACGCAACTGATCGATAATTTCAAATTCTGATGGTTTATTATCAAGTCTACTATATAGAGCTTCTATTGAGGTAATAAAGGAAATTAAATTTTTGTCAGGTCCTTGGGTTCGATTTTGTATCTCATTCCAAAGATCGGTAATATAACCGTGCGGTAAGAACTCCCGTTTTAAACACGTAACTAATTCCTCCTAGGGAGAAATCTGACCTCTAGTATTACGATACCAGATCAAGGCAGAACCAGAGGATAATTCACCCGCTGAAACAAATAAATCTTGATCTGTGCAGTTGCGTGAAATTCTGAAGTCGTTAATCCTATCAAGAAAAGACATTAAAGAAATTTGGGAGTCAAAGCCCTGGAAAGTTAAACCCCATTTATAAACAGGTATGGATTTTCCCAATGATGGAGCTTGAGAAATTGCGAGATTCGATAAAGGTACAGGTATATCTGTGTCTACATTTGGGTTAAGTCTATCAAGAACTATTTCTTCAAGTAACAGAATATCCGATAAAAAGGATTGTTTAGCTTGGTTCGCTTGTTCATTGTTAAATAAACACAAGTCTATTCGCTGCTTAAGGTAAACTATGCGAGAAATAACACGCTTCAATTCAGTTTCGCTTGGATCGGGATCAATTTTGTTTATTATACTAGCTATATCTTCAAGGGATTGTTTAATTTCGGACATATTTTGAGGTAAATCAGAAACGATTACTTTCGAAATAGGTAGCCCTTTAGCTTCTTGCGCTAGTATAGCTTTAAGTTGCAACCGTCTGTCATTCTGATTAGATGCTAGTTTAATATTTTTACATTGAATTTCCTAAATTAGTTCGAATCACTTGAGATGAATAATATTCATTTTAAGATAATATTTAAGACAAAATAAAATATGAGAAATTTAAGATACTATAATATTTCGGAAGGTAAAAAGTACACTAAAACTCAATTGGTTACGTTAGCTATATTTAAAGGCAATATCTTCTTTAAAAAGGCATTTGTAAGTTACAACTATTTAAATTACTAAGGAAACACTTTTAGAACGGTATCAGGGCAAGATAGTGTTTAAGGGAACAAATACATCAAGATTACGTTACTATAACGTTTTAGAACATATACTAAAAACTCAATTGATTGCGGTAATTGTTTTTAAACGCAAAGTTTTCTTTAAAAGGAATTTATAAGTTATAGCTAAATATTTAAATTACTAAAAAACACTTTTGAAACGGTATCAAAGCAAGGTAGTGTTTATACATGATTTAAAAACAGTTTTAAAAGTTGAGCTCAAAAAAACAGGCATATAATAATGTTTAATATATTATTAAACAAACAATTTCCATAAGGGACAAGGAATAAGGCAATGAATTATTTATATTTATATTTATTTATATTTAAATGTACTTACAAGCGAAATTGTCATTCACACCAAACACGAAAGTTAGGTTATATTATATAATAGACACTCCTAAAAGAAAAACACTTTTAATTCCATTCCAAACAAACCAGGCACTTATTTAAGAGAATTCAAGTTATATGCACACTACTTTACAGTTATAAGAGAATTAATTGGACTAACAATACATTATAAAAAAATATACCAGAAAAATCAATAGTCAATATGGCTTCTTCTGTTAAATTAACATAACAGCTGTCATGTCATTTCAGGTAATTATACAGTAACTTACAGAGCTACCACCCTAAATTTTTATGAGTTAATAGATATTAAGAATGTTCATAATTATATTTTTTTTAAATGAAAAAGCTAGGAATAAAGTTAATTAATACATTATAAGGTGTAAAAACAATCAGAAAACAAAATTTTCAACCAGAAACCACGTTGGATGCGTCACTATTACACCCCCGTAAACGAGGTATGCGAGCCACTATGTCAGTTGGTAACAATATTAAATAATGTAAAAATTAACGCGCAAATTATCGATGACGTCACACAATATGCAAATTAATGCAACATAATTACACAAATTTTAAAGAAAACTCCAAAGGGGGCACTCACGTGAACATGTAGAGCTTCCTTCAGGATTACTCCATGATGGCGGCGGCTTCCTTCAGGATTACTCCATGATGGTCGCCCGTGGCTTCGCTAATCTTCCGGGCGTCGGTTACTTCGCTAATCTCTCGGGCGTGGAAATTCTTGAGCCAGGTTGAAACCAAATTTGATTTGTCTTCTTCCTATGTAGAGGGAACGACGGGAAAGGGTATGAGGAACGATAATCAAAAGAAAACAAAAAGGGACCTACATAACAAAAAGATACGGTAAGACACAAAAAACCACCTACTTTACATCCCGGAAATCCTCCACTATCTTTTTTTGTTCACACGCGTCGGCGCGAATCTCGCGTAACGCACTATCTGAAGTGACGGAAATACGCACACGTCCTTTTAAATTTATGGCGCAAAATCTCACATATTAAAACTTAATTAAGAATGTCTAGTGCCGAAATTTTTGGCACGTAACAATACAAAGAGTGAACAGCGGTAATAAAATTAAAGAAGTAAAAAAGTAAATATTAAGAAAGGGGTGAGATATCGATGTGTCTTATCCCTATTAATTTTCAACTTGTACATTAAAGAGGCAATGAATACCGTCAAATTTAGGAAAACGTTTGGAATTACTATGCAGGGACAAAAGATTTATATGCTTAGATTTGCAGATGATATAGCGGTATTAGCATCTAGCAAAGAGGAGTTAGAAGCTGCTTTTAATGAAATGGAAATTGTTCTAACAGAGAGATTCGATATGAAAATTAACAAAAATAGAACTGAAGTTCTAGTATGTAAAGGAAGGGAAAATAAATCAAAAACAAGAATACAAATAGGTAACGAAAACTTACAAGAGGTTAAGAATGTCTGTTACCTAGGAAGCCAAATAACGCCAGATGAGAAAAGCACAAAAGATATAAAACAAAGATTAGCACAAGGTCGTGCTACATTTAACAAGAAAAAGAAACTACAGTGTTCAAAGACAACAAACTTAGAAACAAGAAAAAGATTGCTTAAAACATATGTGTGGAGCACAGCACTGTATGGCTGTGAAGCCTGGACAGTAGGAAAAGCGGACAAAGAAAAAGGTAGAAGCCTTTGAAATGTGGTACTACAAACGTATGATGAAAATATCATGGGCAGACAAAGTTAAGAAAAAAGAGGTACTAGAAATGATAGGGGAAGAAAAAATATGTGGCCCTATACCAAGGCACGAGGGAATAGTGCGAAGTATATTAAAAGCAGACATAGGAAAAAAGAGGAGTAGAGGTAGACCTAGGTTAGACTACTGCACACAGATAGTAAAAGATGTAGGATGTGGGAATTTCAGGGAAATGTGTAGGCTAGCTCAGAATAGAAATCAATAGAGGTATTCACCCAACCAGTCTCAAGATGTAAAAATTAATGATGAAAAAAAGAACTGTACTTAAACATTATGATTATTATAAACAACTACAGGTATTGGTCTTGCAATATTTTCAACTAATGTTATTTGTGTAAAAGGATTTACTGGAAAACTATTAATTCGGCAAATGTCTAAGTGATGGAGATTTCTTGGCAGCCAAAGGCTGCTTAACCCTCTTCACATACCACTGAAGCTCGGTGAAAAAGGGCATATAATTAGAAAACAATAGAAGAGGAATCGAGGTGTATATAGGCTGTTGTGGGAATTTCAGGGAATTGCGTAGGCTAGCTCAGAACATAAATAAGTAGTGGTACGCGTCTAACCAGTTTCAAGACAGAAAACCTAATGACGAAAAAATAACTGCAGTTAAAACTCATGATTACTATAAACAGCTACAGGTATAGGTTGTGAAATATTTTCAACTAATGTTGATTGTCCGAAAGGATATATTGGTAAAACTATTAATTCGACAAATGTTCAAGTGCTGCGGGAACCTGGCAGTCAAAGGCTGTTTACCTCCCTTCAGATACCACTAAATATCGGGGAAAACCAATTAACTGCAATATGAGCTGCTAAGAAACGAATTTAAACCCTAAAAAAAAGAAATTGGTAACCTAAGGTTTGAGAATTCTAACGACTTAATTAGTCCTGAAGATAATAAAGAAAATTCGATTACTATTATCATCATTAGGTTTTCAGTCTTGGAACTGGTTAGACACGTACCTTCATTGTTTCCTATTCTGAACTAACCTTCACGTTTCCGTAAATTTTCCACAGTCTGCATCTATCACTATTTGCATGCGAAAGTCTGATCTCGGTCTACCTCTACCTCTTCTTTCTTATCTCTGCTTGTAATACATCCTATACTATTCCCCCAAAATGACTTAGGACGGATCCTGCCCTTCTATATCTCCTATTTTTTTGTTTTCCACAGATATCTTTATTCCTCTACTATTTCTATAACCTCTTTGTTATTAACTTTGTCTGTCTATGCTACCATCTTCATACATCTGAAGCATAACATTCCAAAAGGCTTCTATCTTTATCTGTCTGCTTTTCCTACTGCCCCTATTTCATAAATGTACTGTGCTGTGCTCCACACATATGCTTTAAACAATTTTCTTCTTGATTCTATGTTTGTTGTCTTTGAACATAGCTGCTGTTATTTCTTGTTTTATGTAGTTCGGTCACCGGCTATTGTTTTGCAGTTGTAAATTTTTTCTTGTTTCTAGGTTTGTAGTCTTTAAACATAGCTGCTGTTCTTTCTTGTTTAATGCAGTTCAGTCACAGAAACAATAGACGGTGACCGAACTGCATCAAACAAGAAAGAACAGCAGCTATGTTCAAAAACAACAAACATAGAAAGAAGAAGAAAATTGTTTAAAGCATATGTGTAGAGCACAGCACAGTACGTCTATGAAATAGGGGCAGTAGGAAAAGCAGACAGAAAGCGATAGAAGCCTTCTGGAATGTTTTGCTTTAGATGTATAAGGATGATAGCTTTGACAGACAAAGTTAATAACAAATAGATTATTGAAATAGTGGAGGAATAAAGATATCTCTAGAAAACAAGAAAAAATAAAAGATATAGAAGGGAAGGATACGTTCTAAGGCATTTTTGGAGAATAGTATGAGATGTATTACAAGCAGAGATAAGAAAAAAGAGGTAGAGGTAGACCAAGATCAGACTTTCGCATGCAGATAGTCATAGATGCAGACTGCAAATTTCACGGAAACGTGAAGATTAGTTCAGAATAGGAATCAATGAGGGTACGCGTCTAAGCAGTTCCAGAACTGAAGACCTAATGACGATGATAGTAATCAAATTTTCTTTATTATTTTCAGGACCAATTAAGTCGTCACAGTTCTCAAACCTGTGGTTACTAATTTCTTTTTTTATGGGTTTAAATTCGTTTCTTAGCAGCCTATATTGCTGTTAATTAATTTTTCGGAAACACTCGGTTGTTTTGCAATCTAAGTTAGTTTAAGATATAATTAATATATCAACTTACTGTACAGCTGTACAGCTCGATGGACCAATGAACTTCTTTTCCATCTGAATTGGGAAGTTTCTGAAAGTTTGAAAATTTTTATAAGTACCGTAACTTCTCGTTTCACAGTAATCGTGTCTTTTACATCAACTGTTCTAGAAAAGTTAGAGGTAATATGTAATTTTTTTCGTTCTGTAATTTTTTGAGAAAATGGTATTCTAAGTTGTAGCAGTTTAAAAATCTTACACACCTTCCAACATTTTGTTTATAGCCGTCGCTCATATTCCGTTTCGTGCTTGCATACATCTTTTTAAGTTTCAAGAAATAAACTTCTTTATATACCAAAAGATTTGCTACATACATTTTTCTTTATTATGACAATTGAAATAAGTTAATATAAAGACGGGTTTTAAAATCGAAAAGATTCTCGGATTTAAAATGGAGTTCTGCACGAGTAATTAAATTATTCCAACTAGCTTCTGGTATGTGGACGAGGTTATAATTACTTTTACATTATTTATTCAGAGTGGCACAAGAAAACAGGAAATTTTGATTATAGTAGTTGCAGCCCCGAGGAGTTGGCAAACGGGTGGAAGTGACACCCTTTAGTGTATAATTATTTGCCATTTAGTAACCATGGATTAGTGGGCCGGATCACAATATGCATTTTATTACGTTCCATTTCGTACTTGTAAATTGTTTTGCCTCCTTGTGTTAAAAACCATTTTAGTTTAAACTTATTTAAATATACGGGTTTGCTACACTTTTGTTGTTTCAAATTTGTAATAGCTCAGCTAGGCAACCAACTTTGCTATTCCTTTTATTTAATTTATGAGTCCGGATTTGATATTTTTTTCTGGTTCCTTATATAGGCGTGTGTTTGATAGTCAAGAATTCCCAGAATGTTGCTATTTTAAAATCAAATTTGAAATCGCTTTTTGTTCTATTGTGAATATATTTTAAGTGTTGGTTTTGCAAATATGCTTCCTACTAATACGGCATTAAAAGTTTTCTTTATAAAATGTATTCGCGTTTGCCGTACATAAAACGCATAATTTAAATTATAAATGGCGACCGTTGTTTCTTCACGGCTATATTATTTATTAACTGTAAACCAAACCAGGAAGTTAGAAGGAAAAGTCTTTGTGTTGTTAAGTGAATACACAGGCTGTGTTATGATACCATTAAAGTGTACATGCGTTTGTTATCAATGTTTCTAACACATTGCCTAAAAATGCTATAAAATATACTATTACAAAATTGAGATACAGTTATCAACCAATTACAAAAATATGTTTTGGGTTTTAATATTAACACTTCGTGTCTCCTGTTTGTTACTTTCTGAAAAATTACCAAAACCCTCTACAGCTTACGTGAGCAAATATTGTGGCCAACAGCTATCGGTTGCTTGTTCCTGTACGGTATGTAAGTTGCTTGCATTCCAAAAATGTTAAGGGTTTGATTAGTAAACTAATGTTGACTATTTAATGCGGTAAGCTTTGTTTAATGTTGATGCTAGTTTGGTGATTGTATCTAAATGTACTATTGTAAATGTGTATTTTTGTCTTTATATTTTAGTAGCTTCTATTGCGACGAACTCGTCAGCATCAATCTAGCAAGTAATTAGGTAAGATTCTGGCGATATTTATACTTATGTTTATGTCTTATGTATAGTTATTTTTATAATTATTTAGGTTTATTGGTGTATTTAGAATTTGAAATTGTTCTACGCTTGTCGCCATGTATTTCATGCACTATTGAGTTGAATAATCGCAATCTGAATTCGTTATGCTATTGTACTTTACCGTTGTGTAGTTGCTGTGTCAATCCAGAATGTTATAAACTACAGTTGCTAAATGCTACTTAGTGTTGTTATTTTAAAGTATGCGGCAATGTTTAGGGGGTGTATAATGGCGTAGTTTTTTTATTTTTTTGCCAATGCTCCACCCAAGGGTACTACATTGATCAGAAAGCGGGTTTTTTTACCTGAAAAATTTGGAATTTTACCGAACCCTTGCTGTTCCAAGCAAGGTAGGGATCTTTACCGTGCATAATAACACACACACACACACACCACACACACACACACACGGAACCCCCATTTTACGTTTCATCCGAACGTGGATGTATTTTTGTGAAAAATTCTCGCCTAACATTTTTCAAGCGGACCGTGTCGGGATTCGAATCTGGAACCTTGGGTGTAGTAGTCACACCCATACCAACTACGCCACAAAGCCGCCGCGTAGTTCTTTTATTTACAAAACATCCTTTAGTTTGATTGTTATATAAATATAATTAATATTTAATATTAGTACGCGAAGAGTGAAGAATTCAGACGTTCGTCTTTAAACCTGCAGCTTAATATTGTTTGTTATCTAAATTTATAGAAGTTACTTATTAGAGTTATATTTTGTATGTGTTTAATTATAATTTTAGATACAGATGTTCCAAAAGGAGCGAATAAGATCGTGTGCTCTCTTGTTTAGTTTTTTATCCCCCCGTCAAGTATCCGACAGCGTTAGCGTGACACTCGTTTTCTTTATTTCCCTGGCTTGTTACTGTAATTCGGGCGAGCATTCCGTTACTGATTTTGTTCTTTTCTTATAGTCTGCTCGTCTTACGGGTAACAATTTGCTGTGAAATTATTTTACATGAATGGCAACAGTGTGACTGCTGCTAAATGGAAATTCCAACGTCATTAAAATTTAGGACATTATGTCCCCGTTCCAACTTGCCACATAAGTAAAGAATTTTGAAAAAAACGGGTTCAGCTCTAAAAAGGAAACCACAGGAGGTCATCGTATAAATAAATTTCTGAAAACATTGAAGCAGTTCGGGCCTCAATTGCAAAATGCTTACAAGGATCAGCAAGAAAACGCACAGCAGTATTAAACTAAAACCAAGCAACCGTCCTCCTAATGCTCCACACTCCACACTCTCTTACAAAATTCAAGTTGTACAGAAATTGAAACCATTAGATTACGTGGGACGACAATAGTTCTATGAAGAAATAATCGAAAAAGATAATGTTGACCTCGATTCTCGTGACAATTTTTCATGTTGAAAAGGCTCACCTCCACATCAGTGGGCGTGTAAACCAGAACAATTCCAAATGTTGGGCACCTGAAATTTCTCGTCAATTGCATGAACGACTATTACACACTCAAATGGTTACAGTTTGGTGTGCATTTTACACACGAGTCGTGATTGGCTCTTACACGCTTGAACAGGAAAGAGAGAATGCTACAACAGTAACGTTTAAACGATATGATGTTATGCCCTTGTTATGAGAAGGGTTGATAGTTTATAACAGACCCTGTATAAACTTTGTTGATCAAAAGCTTTCGAAATAATGAATGGATAGATAGCAATGGGATTTTCAATATTGTGTTAGCATAAAGATGCTTTTATCTAGTTACATTTTATTTAGGGAAGTCTTTCTATTCATTAGATTAAAGATAAATAATTTAAAAACTATATTAAAACAGAAAAATGTAGTTATTGTTTAAATATTAACCGGATGGGATAAAATTAATTTTGATACAAAGTATTTAAAACGTGTCTGACATCAGGCGAAAGTTGTAAATGCGGAATAGTTTTACAAACCGCATAACCGGACAGTACAACAATATAATGCAATAGGCTATCGAATACAATAGCCACGAGCAATAACATAACATAAAAGAGACCTGCTTGAATTATGGACGGACAAAGAAGGTACGCAGGTGAGGCGTGATCTCATGAAACTTTTAACGTAGAGAGATACATATATATATATATATATATATATATATATATATATATATATATATAGAATGCTGTGAATCCTCTCATATCTGCAGGAACTGGCCCTTTAAAAAAAAACAAAACATTCGAGCCCCACAGATTGGGCGTCAAGAATGCTGTGAAACCTTTTAAATTAACTGGTCCGTTGACTTTCTTCTGTTAATCGCCTCTTTACTCTTTTCGCCTCGGCTGCTCCCCTAGATAACTTACATCCTCATTCATAAAAAAAAACAAACACATTCCTACCACAAACATCAACGTTAACTCTATTTACATCAATATTCATAATACATTAAAATTTCAAAATTAAATTTCTGCATAAATTTCAGTATCAGAAAATCTCAAGATTAAATTTATTATCATTCTAATGTGCATCCAGAATTAAAGTCCTTGTAGGATGCCTACTAATTAATATAACAATATATGCAGACCTAAGTCTGAGTACAAAGGGAGCATCTACCACTTTATTACCTTGCATCTTCTTTTCTAAGTGCACTAAATTACTTTCATCGTAGTACGTAAAGAGCAAACTGTTTTAAAGTATTAAATAATCACCAAAATATACGAGCAAACTGTTTAAATTATTCAATCAAAATCGAAAAACTAAAAGAGCTCAACTCATATTAACACGGGTATATATAATCGCTAGCCTATACGTCGCTTTTGTCCCCAAAACGGACAGTTTCTAGAATTTCGTCATTCTATGTTCCCTTTTCGATCGCTCGGCACAGCTTCTACAAAATTTGCACACGTCCAAGTTTAAAATCTATGAAATTTCGACACGGCTCGCAACGTCTGAGAATAACTAATTAATTTTTATACAGAAATGTTATTTTTACCTCTCATGTTTGCCTCTTATTTTCAACCAATCGCAACCCAGTGACGTTGCTCAAATCACGCCTTTTACTATATGTGTCTCTGTCTTGCGCATTTTATCCGTCTCTATCTACCCTGTTCTGAGTGGTACTAATCGATATTCTTTAGTATCGGTTATTTTCAATCCACGTGGACTGTGAAATAACCCACCTTATTAGCATTTCTCATGAATATTAAGCGACGGTTTCTCTAACATTCTCTGTAGCCATTTGTTATCTGCAAAATTTACGCAGAACGAGACTTTTAAAAATACGCAGGTGTTCAATCGTCCTACTTCTAAATAACACTTCTACGATTTGAATATTATTGGGTTTTTACAAGCTTTTATACATATTATATGTTACTAATGGTTCAATTAACTCCAATTAAAATAATACCCTTTAATTGTTAGTGAATCCTAATCAAATATTCAATTATTATCTGTACATTTTGTTTAATACCGGTTACTTAAACTTGAATTAATTAATATAAATTTTGCACGTAATTTCCATGTGTTTCTTTACTTGGAATAATTAAACTACACGTTGAGCATTTTAATACTGCTTCTTTTTATAGAAAGCGTCTTGTAAATAATTTAAATCTCTTATTTTTAATGAAACAAATGAATTTTTATGCTCCACGGTTTTTTTAATAAAGCGTATTATCTAATAAAATTTTTTATACACGGTGATTAAAATTATTTGATGTAATTAATTAATTTTCTACCCTGGTCTAAATATGAGTCATATATATATATATATATATATATATATATATATATATATATTGCCCTGGAACTCGAGGACTAATGGTTTTAACATCGAGCCTTCACATGGGCAGTCATAAAAATTTTCTAAAAACAAAATAAAAATTTTATAAATTTCTTACCCTTTTATTCTCCTTCAAATTCCTTCAGCTTCCCTGGCTAGTTCAGCTGTGCCTCTTCCCAAATACCAAAATTTACGGACAGATCTTTTTCACACTCGCACATCATTCAATAAAACTACCAAATAATACCACAACCATTCAACCTTTTATATATACCTATTAACAGAAAAATTATATTTACATGTGTTAAAAACAGTTAGATACAATAATTATAAAACTCCAATTATGGTATGTTTTAAAGCATTTGATTTTTCTAATAAATTTTAAACAACTTCAATGAGATCTGAGTAGATAGGCCCCCACATTTTACCCTAAACTGACTTCACACTGGAGTATGGTGAGCTCATAATAACTCTGTTTAGTTTGTATATGCCTTTTAAACCTTGCATAAATTAAAACCAAAAATTACAGACCCGTTTACCCTTTACAATTCAATTTTTATCCTCACTAAATTTGGGATGTTTTAAATACACTCTTTTTCAATATTTAAACATTAATAAATAGTCCAGTATATGTATCATTTACAATAAATTTTTACAACCATAAACATGCCACCAAAAACGACAACCACACAGCACAAAATTTCATAAATGTTTATACAACACCAGAAATTTTAAATAAATACCTGGAGAATTCTTTAGTCTTCATTCCCGTTGGAGATGGTTACCATAAAAACCCTTGGCGTTGTTACCATTAACTATACTGCTTGTCAAATCCACAGGCCTCTACCATCCATATCATGCACACAAAATAGATTACCAGCTCTGGTTACCCCCATATATCATGTTTCCATTTATTAATTTTTGCTTAGTAGTAGCCGGATCTTTATTAATTTAATATGCACTACTCGTACTTTACGTCAATAATTAGAGGTCCGCTACTACTGTTATACTTGCTACCACTCTATTTACGGAAACATAATCACATAAAATAATACTCGCAAAAAAACTTTATTGTATGCTGGTCTGAACCAGCATTCAGCACTTTGTCGCAGTAATTGAAAATCGAACTGAAGAGAAGAGAAGAGAGCCTCAGTAACCTAGGTTGAGTATTTATATGCTTTCAAAATCTCCTTAGTGGACAATCTTCCAGCGAAAAGCTTCTTTTCAAACACCGTTTCTACAAATTTTGAGTATAACCGTCGGTGGATTCTGAAAATTCTCCCCACCGTGCTTGTTGTATACTTCGAATTCGCTTACAACCGTCGCGTGTGCATTCGTTTCTAATACTGTTAACTTTCGACAAATGACAGAGTTTTCTGTCGTCACCAAACTCTTCCTAAACGCTATTTATCTCTGTCTTATGCATGTTTGTGGTCTCGTTCAAAACCTCACTTGAGTTACAGAAAATCGATATTGATGACATCCTATCTCAACTCCACGTGTATAGTGTACGTGCATTTTATCCCAACGCTTTTATATTTGTCTCTATCTGTTGTATATAACCGATCGTGCATTTCCCTCGCTTTTTAAGATGTTTGTTCCCTAGTTGTCTATACCAAACTGACCGTTGAAAATATTTTCTATGAAATCTTATCTTAACGTACGCTCGACTTCTTCAAATGTAACCTTTTAAAACGCAGATGTTTTTGTTAATTATCGAACGTTTGAACATAACAACTTCTTAGACTTTATATTTCTTCGTATCTGTATAAAACGAATACATTTGCCTTGGAATTATTGATTTTGTTACATGTTGGATTATAATAAATTATGGTTGATTATGCGTATCCTTGAACTTCTATTTGCTTTAAAACTGTTTTCTATTTATGTAATTTTAAAATTCAAATTATTAATTATAAAAATACGTCAATACTTGTCCGTTTTGCCTAAATGACTTAAATTAATTTTGCACGTAAATAATTTGTTCTTTTCTATATACAGGGTTGTTGAAATTTTATTGTTTCCCACTGATTTAACTCTTTGAATCCACAACAATATACATATATATATATATATATATATATTGTAGTGGTTTTAAAGGGTTAAATATAGGTATAAACAAGGCAATTTTAAACACCCTGTATAGAGGAAACAACCAGAATTTACGTGCGAAGTTTATTTCATTTAGTGAATTTAAAGTAACAAGTATTAACAAAATTTTACAAGTAGTAATTAAAATTTAGTTAGGTTCGTAAATAAAATAAATTGTAGAAGCCAATGCAAATTATTATTAATTAATTTAATTGAGTTTAGTTGAAAGGGTTATTACGTTTAATACGCATAAGAGCTTGAAAAATCGATAATACCAAGGTGAAACGCATTGCTAACAAACGAACAGCCGTTGAATATAAAATACTTTGAAACGTAAACTTCTAGAAATGTTGTTTTAAAACGTTTGTTAATTGAACACCTGCATGTTTTGGAAATGTCAAGTTCCCCTTATTTGTGTAGATAAAAGACAGTATTCGAGGTATATCGGGTAAACGGTCGGACGGTTCGCATAAATGCTAACTAAGAGTTTCCTTAAAGCGCAGAAGGGGTGGACAATCAATGATATGCTTCGGAATGAGACAGGCATAATAGTAGTTCATTTCGAAACGCACGTATTCAGTCCACATAGGTTAGATAGAACGCGGACAGCAATATCGATTTTCTACCACTCAAACAAGGTTAGAAGGAAACATAAAATATGCATAAGAGAGGAATAGCCTTAATACAGGCGGGGTTTTAAGACGTCACTGAATATCTTATTGGTTATATAGTTAGTTGTACAACAGACAAACACGGGAAAATTTGAATGCGTGTTTTCGGAAAATATAATAAAGATGAGTTAAATTTCGAAGATTTCGAAAACGGTTCAACCAAAATTTGAGGAAGTATTATTTTAATTGAAGGATTTCGCGTGAAGAGTGGCCGAGAGGTGGCACTTCGAATAGTATAAATACTCTAAAAGAATTAGCATCGCTCGTTTTTTAACTTCTCTCTTAGTAATTTTATCGCTTCAGACTACGTACAGAAATTTACCACGAGCTTGTAGGTATATCAAATTTTTTTAAATTAAATAGTACAGTGTTGGCCTCATAATTTGATACGCAGATAGTGACGAGTCTAAATTTTATTGAGGTGAAACATATAATTTAACAAGCTCGTGAAGTGACGTAATGTAACGTAAATTAAATTAAGCAACTATAAAAGAAGTGTAATATACGTGGATTTGGATTTGGATGTATCGTGTATGAATAGCATGCAGCACAACTTAGAGGATGTTCATCTACAAATAGCTGGAGACGGCGAACAGAGCAGAACCACGAAATAATTTAACGATATCGTCAACCGAGTAGGGATCTTCAAGAAATTCCAGGTAACGCTTTAGAATTTGTTGTTTGTATAAACTATGAAAATTATTGTGATGTGTGAGAGTGAACTATGAAGGTATTTTGCATTATTTTGCGTATTGAAAATAATACGTATAACTAACTTTTATTATGGCATTTAAATATAAATATAAAGGTGTATAGAAAGCTTATTAACGTTTCTCAGGAAGTTAAATTTTTTTATTGTTAAGAGTACATGGATTTTTTTTTGTGTTTGTTGTAAGAATATGCAAAGTAAAAAGCATTAATCATAAAAAAACTGGGTTATCATAAGCTCACCATACTCCAGAGTGTCCTAATTAAAATTAATTATAAATAAAGAAAGAAAAATAAGGTATTATTCAGGGCCCATTTACTCCGGTTACATTTAATGTGTTTGATGTTCCAAGTTAAAATTCTGGACTTTACAAAGATAGAATTTATTGAGGTGTAACTTGAGCACTGAAATGTAGATAATCTTGAAGTTTTATTTTTAAATAGTTGTAAATAAATATTGTATGATTGTTGTATCATTTTGTGGTTTTATTGAGAGTGTGCGTGAACGATAAAGAGTATGATAGTGAATCTAAGTATCCAAGAGGAGGCCCAACTGAGCTAGCCAGGGAGCTGTTGGAGAAAGCAATTTAAGTGAAGAAGCAGGAATCTGGGTAAAAAATTATTTTTTGAAAAATTTTTCTATTGTGTGCAATTTTTGATTTGTTGTAAAAGAGATAATTCGTGAGGCTCGATATTTATAGGGAACACAGCAATTTATGACGCCCAATTCGTGAGGCTTTATATAGGGAACACAGCAATTTTATGACGACCCAACGTTGGGGCTTGAATGATTTTTAGGGAGTTCCAGAGATTGATCCCAGTTACACAGCAATATATATATATATAATATATATATATATATATATATATATATAAAATTTTTATTTTCTTTTCTTTACCGTATGTTCAAACAATTTTTCTTCTCTATAAAATTGTTGAGAGTACAAGCAGATATTGAAATCTATACTCAAACTTTCTCGAAGGTATACAATAGATGCCATTTTTATACGTTCCGTTATTAAACCTTCAGGAGACTTTCAAACTAGTCAGAGCTCTAACTTCAAGTGGTCTATGATGAGACACACGGAGGGGGGGAGTAAACGGGACTCAAGCGCCACTGCAATTTCACGGGTGTTGTGCGAAATTGACCGTAGGGAAAAAATGCAGAAACCCTAACGTTCAAAAAGTTCGTTTTGAGTAACACTGAACTCTCTAGCAACTATATCAAAATTGAAGCTGAAAGAAAATGTAGTGTTAGTTATTATAAGTGAAACAGCTGTTTGCCTTTCAAAAGAGTATCAAAACATATATTCAATTATTCCGCTCAAAAACAACTCAATGATCATGTTCTGATTTTTATATTATTATCTTTAGATAATAATTTCTTATTCAATCGTTCCTTGAAAATAACTAAAGTCAACTTCATGGACTTTTCCTAAAATTGATAAGATCTTTGTGTTATTCAAGAAATAAAATATCATAAATATTTAACATAAATATATTCAGTCTTGTTAGAAATTTAGTAACAGATGTAAAAAATATGTACAAGTAATATGATCTGTTATTTCAAATTAAAAGTTCATGTAATTCTTAAATGTCGCTTGATAATCTACCAAAAAAATATAAAACTTAAAATTCTATTTAACAAAACCAAACTCAGGCCTGTGGATGGTTTATATGACCAATGTTTCATATAACCTATCTTATAATTTAAATTTTTTATTCATAGTTTAGATTCAATCAATAAGATTAATATTATTAAGCTCTCTTTAAGTTACTTTTACATCTCAATAAATGTTAAATTGTAAACACAAAAATTCATACCTTAATCTTGTATTTAACTTCAATAAAATGCATTATACACCAATCTATAAATTTTCTAAAAAAACAAATTAAAGCCTCTTTGAATTAAGATCTTATCATGGTTCACTAACTACAATTTTTATCCTTTATATCATTTTTTGTCCCTATAGTAAGGGACAAAGAGTACTACTATAGTAAGCCTGCTTGTCGTAAAAGGTGATTAAAAGGTGCAGCAAGAAGCAGCAGCTTTGCTGGCTAAAAGATATTGGAGGAGTGTCGGTTGGTCTCGGGCAATCCTCAATAATTTACAAAGTTGTTGGGGGTTGGCCGTGACAGATACGGCTTTTTGCTAAAATCTTTAACAACTGCGTTGTGGAAAGATATGGGAACCTACCACAATATTTCCCAGGTATGCGTGGCCTAACACACGAGCTATGTATGATAGAAAGCTCACAAGAAAAAATTTTATCCGGAGGTAAAATACCCCCTCATTTGGATCTCCGGGTGGGGGTACTTGGGGCTCGTTATCGTTAGAATTGAAAACAATGGTTCGATTTAGTGATAGGGACATGGAATGTAGGGTCAGGCGGCTCCGTGGCGTAGTTTTTATGTGTGTGCCTACTACGTCCAAAGTCCCGGGTTTGAATCCCGACACGGTCTGCTTGAAATATGTTAGACGAGCATTTTTCACAAAAATACACCCTCCTTCGGATGAGAGGTAAAATGGAGGTTGCGTGTGTGAGTATTGTCACGCACGTTAAAGATCCCTACCTTGCTTGGAACAGCAAGGGTTCGGCAAAATTTCAAATCTTCCAGGTAAAAAAAACTCGCTTCCTGGCCAATGTAGCACCTTCGGGTGGAGCATTGGAAAATCACATGTAGGGGTGGAATGTAAGGTCATTACTTAGAGTAGATAAGTTAACAAATTTATTAGTTGAAATGAGAAAAGGAAAGTAGAACATTTTAGGTATTAGTGGGATGAGATGGCCAGATAGTAATGACTTTTGGAAAGATAATTATAGAATAATTACAACTTCTTCAACTAATGGACAGGCATGGGTAGGAATAGTGCTAGGTAAAAGACTAGGACGTAAAGTTAAAAAGTACTTACAATTTATTGATAGAATAATTTAGTACAAAACCTACAGTCACCGTTTTAGTACAGGTTTACATGCCAACAACTCAGTACGAGGATGAGGAAGTAGAAAAAGTATACGAGGATATAAATAGTATAGTAAGAAAAGTAAAGGGAGATAAGAATTAATAGTTATGGGCGATTTTAATGCGTCAGTGGGAGAAGGTAGTGAGGGAAAAATGGTAGAAAAATTTGGCTATGGTAAACAAAATGATAGAGGAGAAAGCTTAGTTGAGTTTTGTCAGAAACAGAGATTAGTAATTGTAAACACCCTATTCGAACAACATGTTAGAAGAAGGTATACCTGGAAAGCGCCAGGTGATAGGGCTAGATACCAAATAGATTATATTTCAGTTAAACAAAGATTTAGAAACCAAGTTAAAAACTGTCGTAGTTATCCAGGGACTGACATAGATAGCGATCATAACTTAAAATGAAGTATAATCTAAAATTCAAAAAATTGAGAAAGGCCAAAAGAGGGGGATGGGATCTAGGTAAGCTTATTGATAGTGACGTAAAAGAGGAATATAAACAAGTATTAAACAATAAGATCAAACAGATAGCTATATGAGGGAACGTAGAAAATAGATGGAAAGAAATAAAACGGGCTGTACATGATACTGGAACACAGACTATAGGTAGGAAAAAAGTAAAAGCGAGAAAACCCTGAGTAACAAAAGAAATATTATATTTAATAGAGAATAGAAGAAAGCTGAAACCTTTCAGAGAATTGGATAGTGAAATTAAGCAAAACTATAATAAAGTTAGAAATAAGATAGTATATGAGTGTAGAAAAGCTAGAAATAAATGGATGGAGAAGAATTGTAAGGGAATACAAGATAATTTGAGAGTAGATAAGACAGACAGGGCTTATAGGGCAATTAAAAAGTTTTTTGGGGAAGATTGGAAAAATATAATGATATTAAAGATGAGAATAACGAGCTTTTAATAAATAAAAAAGGATATTTAGAAGATTTTTATAAGGGAGACGATATGGATGAGTTAGAGAACGACCAAGAAGAGGATGTACAAATAGGGTTCTCAATATTAAAAGAGGAATTTGATAGAGCTGTTAGGGATCTTAAACTAAATAAAGCGCGGAGGATAGACGATATACCCGCAGAATTAATAAAATATGTAGGTCAGAAAACTTTAGACAGGTTATATGAACTATTAAAAGTAATATATGACGCAGGTGAGGTCCCAACAGGTTTCGAAAAAAATATTATTATTCCAATCCCAAAAAAGTCAGGAGCTGCCAGGTGTGAGAATTTTAGAACGGTTAGTTTAACTTCCAACGCTTCCAAAATACTAACAATAATAATTAAAAATAGAGGAGAAGCTTTAACTGAGAATTATTTAGGCGAAGACCAAAATAGTTTTCGTAAAAACAGAGGGACTAGGGAACCGATACTAATGATTAGGGTAATTATCGAAAAAAGTTTACAAAAAAATATAAAGACTTATTTCGCGTTTGTAGATTTAGAAAAAGCATTTGATAGGGTTAATTGGATTGTTATGTTCAGGGTTTTGCAAAAAATGGGAATCTCTCATAGGCATAGAAAAATTATTTACAGTCTATATAAAAACCAAAATGAGATTTGATGAAATTGTGATTATTAGATATTTTAAAAAATGAAGGTATTTTATTACGTTTACATGCATTTAAATACTCGATCATATGTAATAAGAGTTTCATCAATATTTTATAATAAAAGCATTGTGTATAGAAAAGTTTCGTTCAAATGCATTTAAAATACTTAATTATATGTAAACTCGCATGTGTAAATGCCATTAAAAGATTTCAGTTTTTTAAGTTAAGGATCAATTTGCGTCAAATGCACGGCAATACTCTAAAAGAATATTCATTTGCAATAAATAGTTAAAAGATCTTCTTAAAGTTTCATATTTTAAAAGGAATTTTCATTTAATAACAAAAGAACGTGTTTTCAAATAAAAAGTGCATTGACTTATGTTTAAACCATTCATTTAATATTGAAAGGATTGAAAAGCGTGCTTATTGATCACATGCAATAAAGTCATCAAATGTTCAGATAAAATATGTATCAAAGACATCGTCAAATTATTTAATAGCTTGGAGAGGTAAACGGTAAACGGTAAACGATAAACGGTAAACGGTAAACAGTAAACGGTAAACGTACGACCAATTATTAGATAACCCAAAGCAATAGTAAAACAATAAAACCGCGAAACTTGATAGAAGACGTAAATACGACATACTTTTTAAACAAACAAGAATGGTGATAAAACGACACATCTACGTTCTAGGACAAATGAGAACGTGAAAATAGAACAGCAAAGTCACTTGATGTAGCGCAAAAATTCGCCTTATAAAAACCAATCAGTGTTGAATCGAATGCAGTCTTGATTGAAGCTTTGACGCTGACATACAATCGTTAAGGTTAGACAATATGTTAGGCAAAGTGTGCAGTATTTAGCAGGCAAAATTATTTAATACATTATGGGAGCTAGACGACTTGAAACCAAATATGAACTATTGCAAAAGAGGAGTGTTACTCAAATCGTCGACATTATAGTGTTGACTAAAGCTTTCGACGTGAGTAGATTATTTGACGTACTTACAATGGCTTCAACATGGAAAATAGATAACCAAAAATAATAAAAGTTAACGCAAGATAAGGTTTTCTTAATTAGAATAACCATATCTGATTTTGAATGGTTTGTTATATGTGAAATAAATGCATAAGCATAAAAGGTTGAACTAGTGAAACAATTTAAAGGAGGATGGAGCAGTGAACGATGATCATCATGTTTTAGAAACGCCAAACAATGAGCAGATCTGTAATAGTAAAATTTAAAGCAATTTGTTTAGATACTAAGTGATTGCTAAAGATTTATCAAATAAGTTTTAGAGTAGAAGTTGCGTGTAAAAGTCAATTTAACTTAATTTAAGGGTTTAGCAAACACCCGATGCAAGTTTTCGCCATTACATAAAGTAGAATTGAACATAACTAAATTCAGATAAGTTGAATACGGTTTTAAGAGGAAGGATATTAAATTACATGGCTTCTAAAAGAATTCTTATACATTATAAGGAATATTTAATTAAGGAGTTGCTTATGAATGATAATCGCGTGTTTAGCATAAGTGAGTGATGATCCTAGTTTTAAAGGAATATTCTGGATTATATGTAGCACCTTTTATTTAAAGTACGGCTTCGTGCTAATCACTGCATCTTTTATGGACGCCCAACCTAGGGCTCGTTTAGAATCATATTATTCACAGCAATATATATATATATATATATATATATATATATATATACTGTGATCTTACTTTATGCCATAGGCCTAGTATCTTATTTTAGAGCCTTGTTGAGTTATGCTACCAAATTTAACTCTAAATATTTTACACGGCTGCCGCACTTATATATTTCACAGGGCCGTCCACCACGTAGCGGAGTCTAGCTAAGGTCCGTCCTAGGCAAACCCCTCTCAACTAGACACCCAAACAAATATCCAAGGAGTTTTCAAAATAATTTTAAAAGCCAAAAGTATCCCCAAACACTAGTTCCACTTTTATAAATTTGATTATAGCACTGCGTAGATATTAAATACTACTACCTGGAATCCAGATACAGGCGCCACCTTACAGCCGTCCTGAAGCCAAGTGACCAACTGCAGGCACCTCCTGAAAAACGAGTAACTTCAAACAACTGGTAAATTTCCTGACTATAAAACTACTACTACTGCTACAAACTTAATGTTGTACAAATATTAGGATAACTCCAATTCCACGATTCTTTCCTCTACAAAACGATAACGGCAGAGACGATCACTCCCTCTTCCAATTACTTTTTCTTCATCACAGAACTGTCACCCTAGGCTTTTCTTTACTGCACTCCAGTACTACTAAATCTACTTCTCTTCACTTTTTGCTACCTCCAGGTACAACTTGACTTTCAAAATTTACTAGTAACTTTTTGAATGAAATAATACTCAGAACATTCCAAAAATACGTTTATTTTGCAGTAATACAAATTTTAAGTCCCCTTATAAATAAAACCCGTCTTACCCTAGTTTCCGTTGCCTTAACACCTACGTATACGCACACCATGCAATTCATAATTATTTTTCATTGATTAATGATACAGTTCTTTTCTCTAGATACATTCATTTTCTGGAGGGTTTGATAATCCAGTAATTTATGTATATATTGAACTTTTTACAATATTGAAAATAGCTAACAAACTTCGGTGGTTCAGCTTTTAAATTGTACGTAACAAGCATTAATGACTAATTTGGTAAACGTCTTGTCATTACATAACAAATCTGAGTAAGACAAACGACATTTACCAAAATCTGTATAATAAGCAAAAGAAATGTACAATTTACAGCTCTACGTCCTCTGTAATATCATTTGCTATTTACAAAACTTTTGAATCAAAATTAAAATAAATATTTTTATTAAATTTGTTTATTACCAAAATTATAACCATTTCTAAGCAATTAAAGCCAGGAAAATTTTTATATCTATACCTTGCATATTTCGTTGAACGTTCAAAGAACTATTTCCTTTTTGAAACATACTTTTATCAACCAAAGTTTTGTTGACTCTTTACACAAATTATCTAAATTACATGTAAGTTTCAAATATTCAAAATATGATTTATACTATAAACTGTAAAACAACTTCTAACTTGGCATTCCTGCTATTGGTTCTTTCGAGAGCTCTATGATCCAAATCGGTTGCTAGTTTAGTGGTTTCCAAGTTTTTAACCTGCAGCTTGGCATGTACCCTTAGTACTTCGAACTATTTTCCAACAACTGGTAGTCGTTTGTACAATGCTTTGAAGTATTATTTAATTTATTGCGTAGAGTTTTATCCCAGTAATTTGGTTACTTAGTGATTAACTTCGTGATTTAGTTGATTATTCAGTTTAACGTCGTTCCTTATTTCTTTGTTGGTTAGTTCCTTAGTTCATTGCTTAGTTAGTTCCTTAGTGTCATTTCTTATTTAATTTCTTAGTTCATTGCTTGTAGTTCCTTAGTGCCCTAAGTTAATAAATATAAAGATTTTGTTTACATTAATTAAATTTAAACTTACGTTTTTATATTATTGTCAGAGTTTTATTCTTACGTATTTTAACGCGCACTTCTACTGTATACTTCTCTTGAATGCTTTAATTTTTATTTTATGCCACTTCAAACTTCACTCAATTTCAATTTAGCGTAAAAAATTAGTTTCGACTGTTACAGTCGCGCATTGTTTATGGAATGTGTGCATCTTTTCAGTTTAGGTTCATTATATAAACAAACGTGTCGCTCCTTTTTATCTTTATCTATTGGGTTTTACTTCGCACAGCATGTTTATTTAGATGCTCTAATTGGTACGTAGACCAAAACTTTGTATGGGAATTTGTTAACAAGTGTTATTATGTATGCTTGAAACGTCATGTAGTCTTATTTTTGTAAAGGGACTTATTAGATGTTACTTTCGATTCTGCTCGTATACCAGAACTATAATTCCATATTTTGTTTACCTATCTTGGGTTTTATTAAAATGTGGCAATTTATACATTTCTCATGTCACGTACACCTTTGCTTCAATATCTATTCCTAATTGCGTTATGAAATATGTATTTTTTCATAAATATTTTTATTACAAACCAGTACAAATTATATGCGTTCCATTGACCTCCATTTCTCACGCAAATGTATCGAGTTCGAAAGAGAGTTCATTTTCTGTTTGTTTTACTTTAAATATGCTTAATTTGTATTTATTTTCAGTTTATGAATGTTTTAAGTGTTTTAAAATGGATTGGGTTGCGCTTGGAATTAATTTATTTACTAAATATGGCTAAGTTATTACAAAATGAGATTCCTTTTATTGACTGTAGTTTATTATTGAATTTATACAAGGTGATTTGAATTTATTTTGACGCTTGAGAATGTTTTAAATGTTTAAAAACGGATTGAATGACTTCCAAGATTATCTATTTTGATAAATGTGTTTAAGTTATTACAAAATGAGCTTTCTTTTATCAACTGTGGCAAGTTATTGTTTTGATACAGCGTGCTTTGTATCTGCTTTATGCATAATAAACGAATTATGTACTTTTATGATTTAAATGTTTAGTTTTCTTGATTTTTATGATATTCACATAAAGTATACCTTCCCTGTGACCTTATATACCTTTAAATAACCCTATTATCATAGCATATATATATATATATATATATATATATATATATATATGCCGTGTAAGCCTATACGAATCGAGCCTCACGAATTGCGCGTCATAAATTGCCGTGTGTATTTAATAAAGCCTCGCCAGAGTAAAAAAAAAACATCCGAGAATTTAATTAATTTACCAAAAATCGTCATAAATTTCACAAAACAAAAAATTTCAAAAAAAACATATTTTCTTACCCAAATTCTGTTTCCATCAACTTAATTACTTCAACAGCTCCCTGGCTAGCTTAGTTGGGCCTCCTCTTGGATACCTAGATTTACTATCATACTCTTTATCGTTCACGCACACTTGCAATAAAACCACAAAATAATACAACAATCATACAATATTTATTTACCACTATTTACAAATAATAATTCAAGATTATTTACGTTTCGGTGCTCAAGTTACACCTCAATATATTCTATCTTTGTAAAGTCCAGAATTTTAAATTGAAATGTCAAACACATTGAATGTAACAGTAGTAAATGGGCCCTGAATAATACCTTATTTTTCTTTTTTATTTATATTTATTTCTAATTAGTACACTTTGGAGTATGGTGAGCTCATGATAACCCAGTTTAATTTATTAATGTATGCTTTTTACTTAGCATACTCTTACTACAAACACAAAAAAATCCATGTACTCTTAACAATAAAATTTTAAATTCATGAGGAATGTTAATAAGCTTTATATACACCTTTAAATTTATATTCAAAAACCATAATAAAAGTTAGTTATACGTATTCTTTTCAATACGCAAAATGACAAAAAATACCATCAAAGTTCACTCTCACACATCACAAATAATATCCACAGTTTAAAACAAACCAGCAAATTCTAATGCGTTACCTGAAAACTTGAAAATTCCATCTCTGTTGACGATGTAGTTAAGTTCCTGCACCATCGGTCTCGTGGTGTTGCTCTGCTTCCGCCTCCAGCTATTTATAGCTGAACACCATCTAAGTTGTGCTGCATGCTATTCGTTCAAGATCCATCCAAATCCAAATCCAAGTATATTACACTTTTTTAATAATTGCATAATTTAATTTACTTTACTTTACTTTACTTTACGAGCTTGTTAAAATATCTGTTGCACCTCCGTTAAAAATAAACCCGACACCTTCCGCGTTTCAAACTATGAGGCCAACAATTTGACATTTAATTTATAAATTTTAATACTTACAAGCTCGTTAGTAGATTTCTGTACGTAGTAAGCAATGCGAATTAACGAAGTCAAAAAGCGAAGTCAAAGAGCGCGATCAGAATACCAAAGAGAGCGATGCTAATTCTCTTAGAGTATTTATACAATTCAAAATGCCACCTCTAGGCCACTCTTTACGCGAAATACTTAATTAAACTAATTCGTTCTTCAAATTTTGTATAACCGTTTTCAAAATCTTCGAAATTTAGCTCGCTGATACAATATTTTCCAAAAAACCCGCATTCAATTTTTCCCGTGCTTGTCTGTTTTAAAACTAACTATTTAAACTAATGATATATTTCAGTGACGTCTTGAAACCCCGCCTACATTAACTCTATTCTTCTCTTATGCATATTAGATGTTTCCTTCTAACCTTATTTGAGTGGTAGAAAATCGATATTACTGTCCGCGTTTCAAACTAACCCACGTGGAATGAATACGTGCGTTTCGAAGTGAAATGCTATTATGCCTATCTCATTCCGAAGCATATCATTGATTGTCCATCCCTTCTGCGCTTTAAGGAAACTTTTGGTTAGCATTTATGCGAAACATCCAACCGTTTGCACACTATACCTCGAAACTTGTGTTTTATCTACACAAATAAGGGGAACATGAACTTTCCAAAACATGCTGGTGTTCAATTAACAAACGTTTTAAAATAACATTTCTAGGAATTTGCGTTTCAAGGTATTTCATATATTCGACGTGTTTGTTTGTTAGTAAAGCGTTTCGCCTTGGTATTATCGATTTTTCATGCTCTTATGCGTATTAGACGTTATATTCCTTTGACTTAAACTCAATTAAATTAAATAATAATTTCCATTGGCTTATACAATTTATTTTCTTTACGAACCTAACTAAATTTTAATCACTAATTGTAAAATTTTGTTAATACTTGTTACTTTAAATTAACTAAATGAAATAAATTTCGCACGTAAATTATGGTTGTTTCCTCTATACAGGGTGTTTGAAATTGCCTTGTTCATACCTAAATTTAACCCTTTAAAACCACTACAATATATATATATATATATATATATATATATATATATATATATATATATACACAACTTACTGCATGTGCATTATTACCAGAATAGTACCATTTTGTTATTAAAATCTATTTATTCGAGGAATACATAATACTTCCCTTAAATTTGTGACTAAAGCATTAACATGGTAGTCAACTAGCAATTGTTTTTTCTTTCAACAATTTCAAGGAATAACCTATTTTTGCTAAAGTAGTACGCATAATTTCCTTAATTTTATTCTTTGTATAAAACGTAAAAATAACGTGAGTAATTAATATGGTTGCAGATATAATTTTTCTTTATAAAAACATATCTACACTTTTTCTGTTATATAATTTGGGGAGCTAATATTTGAACATGGAATTTAAAATGGAAATTTCTTTGGTGCGTGAACAGATTCTACATTCCATATTCGTTGCATGGCGAATGTCATAAAATTTAATATTAATTAGTTCACTTCAACGTCGAAGTTCGGATATTGCGAAAGATGAAGCGCCACTTAAAATAAGACGTGTTTGGAGATAGAAAAAGTCGTAATGATCATATGGTAATGGAAAACACTTCGCTTCAGATCGAAAAAGATGTAACTGTTGTGTGTGTTCGTTAGGATTAATATTGATCAAATTTCATCAAGACTGACGAACCGTGTTGAATTGATTGAAGATCTAGCATAAAGATTTGATTTTATCAGTTACGAATTCCAGCCGTCCATCACAATTATAACCGCTTCTAATACAGTTACAAGATTGTTGAAATAATTAATGATGGGTCGACATCGTCTATTAAACCAAGAGAATAATAAATACGTTAGCTAAAGGAATAAAGGAGTAGCATTGCCATATACGGATTTGAGGACTATATTTGTTGTTGATTTATCTTTATATTACATTGAGTGAATTGTAAACATTATTACTCTCGTTTTTAGTACATTGATAGCAGGGTTAGTTTACAATTCAATTATTTTGTCACGGAAATATAATACGACTTGACCGAAATGGTGCCTATTCTGAAGTATTACAGCTACATATTTTTCTTTAATGGAACTTTTACTCCAAGTACAATTTCAAATACGGTAAAAATGACAAACACTTTTTATACAGGGTGAGTACGGAGGAACGAACCAAAATCCAAAAATTGACATTGCACGCCAAAAGAATGAGAAAAACTAAAATGTTACCATGCGATTTTCATTTGTTCTAAAGTTGTTGCGCAAATACATTTCATTGACCATAAGAGTTCTCTTAAGAAATTTTTAATAAATGTTAAAAAACATCATCTAGTATTATTTGTACCCATTTTGTAAAAAAAGACCTATGTAGTGACCTTCTGTGAGATGATTCTCCAAAACAAAATTGTCAATTAAATAACAATCGCTTACCACAAGTGTACCGAAAATTGATGCTGAAAATTACTTTCGACTATTGTATAGGAATTTTCGCCCGACCATACATAAGAGCTGCGAATATTGTGCATATTCGCTTTTATCAGTAAAGAATATGCGCAATGCGGCAGGAACATTATTATTTATCCACCGACAAAGTTCCATACGTTTAGCATAATTTTTCTACTATAGGTGTTGTACTCCCTATATATAGTATGGTTATAAGACTTGCCTTGTAGTGTGTTTATTACGCTTTCTTTTAGTGGAATGCCCAATTGAGTAGCAATTCTTCGTGAGTTAATATTAGTTTCATCTACTTTTTCAAACCTGCAAATACGCAGAATAACTTGGTTGTTATTTATTTATTAAATAACTTGCTCCTAAGCAGGAAATTTTCTTGAACTTAAGCTGAAACTCATTTAAGATTGTTTTCAAAGTTTCGTGGTTTGAAGAGTTGACATCCTCAGGAGGTCATATTTGGATAATTGCTGGTTAGAAACTAATTTATTCTGTAATGGTGCTTGTATTTATGTTCGCGTTTTTAATGTTTTTACTATAGTTGGTATACTCATGTCATTGTTATTATCTGTTGTTTTAATAAATTTCATTATTGCATGTTTATGTGTTTCAATTGCTTCTTTATACAATCTAGAAAGGCTTGATACAGTTGTGGCTAAAACCTTGGGGTCCTTAAACCCTGTCTTGTGATTCACATTGTGTGTATTTGAAGAGAGCTAATTTGTCGGTGTATAAACGTGTAAGGGATGCAATATAAAGTTTTTGCTGCTATCGATTATATGTTATCTTTGAATGATTTAAAGCATTCATTTAGTTTCTTTACCAGTTTGTAAATTGTCTGTATATTAAATTTTTTGAGGTCATTCGATTAAATTCATTACTTCAGAAATATGCATGGTAGATACGCTTTCCATACTACTGCATAGTATTGATTATGTTCCGTTTTACAGCTGTGTAGTTGTATTTATTTTCATTTGTACTCGTTTCTACAAATGCATCCTTAAAGTGCTCCGGCTTAAGGTCAATCGAAAATGAACTCTAACCATACATAACGCAACAATTATAAAAATTATAAAGGCAACAGACAATAAAAGCAAACCACTCCTCGCTGCGTGGACTAACAAATGAGAATACAGGGATCGGAAACCAAAACATTTATACGAGCTCCTGTAACTTTCAGGATCTTCCGACGGCGAATCATTGAGGCAACAGACAGCGCAACCGTTTCGGAATCATCGTTTCCTTCCTTCACCTTAGTCAAACCGAAGGCAGGTAGTGGACCGGTGGCACTCTGTGTAAGCGGAACGGCGACACGGGATACCGAGGAATGGCGAGGCAGCAAAGTCTTCGGGAGAGCACAACCGTCAGTCCTGTTTAGGCGACGTCACTTGTTGATGGAGCGTAATGTAGACGAATAGTCGGTCTTATATAGGTGATAACCACATACCAGGTGATCTGGGATTCGGATATCATCCACTCGGAAAGCGACTGACGAAAAAAAGGTACTCGCTCACATCAACTACTATAAATCATCATCTACTCGTCATCTTAACCAGGCGAGAATTAAAAACGGAAAGTTTGGTAAAACAATAGATATCAACAAGCGATCAGAATCATTATGATTAATGCTGTTTAAAGAAGTTGACCCCGAGAGTGTCACAATCGGCAGCGTGACTATCAGGGTGACTGATAAGCCCGTAGGACCAATATTATCATTTACGTCTTGCGGCTATAGGTTTTAAAAACCATTAGATCCAGACTCAGCAAATCAGGAGCAATACTAAAACAAAATTATCTAAATAATCGGAAGCTCTTCCTCCTCTAAACCGTCTATTGGGGTTGAAAGTGTAAGCGTCGATCACAACAGTCCGTCTGCATTTGAACTATCCACAGTCACCAATGAGTCTGTGAAGTTTCAACACCTCGTCACAATCTTCGAGAAGCAGCGCTACATACTGCCTTCATCTTTCATTAACGCCAACATCCACTTCCGTTCATGGACAACCATCTTGGTCACAATTTTCAAACCGTTTGATAATGCATACCGCGAAAGAAACTAATAGTGATGTTTAAACTAAGCAGCTTTACGTATGCACTATAACAAAAGTAATTTGGTTGGCAAGGCGTTTAACTAAATATAATTTGTCTTGTGGGAAATACTTATTATTTAGATCGAACTCCAACACGCAGGAAATGGAAGGTAAAGCTCTTGCAAATTTGGATCCTAACCATTGGCGCAACAAAAAAATTAAGAAAAACAATCTTGCGTAAAAACGTTTCTTGAAACTTACTGCATTTAAAAAGCAAAGTTGAAGCTTGATCGGTAACAGCGAAAAATTAGTCGCAAACAAAGAAACAAAAATTGCAAATTTTTAATGTCATTTAAACAATATGCCCATGGAAAAACACAAACTAGCACTACGCAAGTTTTGAGTTATTTTGGAGTACCTCAGCAACCACACAAAAAAGCTTTACTCAGAGCGGTTAATAGTGTAACGATGGATGAACATAGAAATGACATTTGAATACATTTGCTATATTTTTCTTTTATGTAAGTTTGTAGTCACTTCTTTTAGATCGTTACTTTTGGACCCTTGTCACAAAATAATAATGACAAAAGAAGCTCAGGTTATCTCTTTAAATATAAGGTCCGAAGTTAGGAGTGTTAGGAAATACCCAGTGGAGATAAGAAAACTTAATTTGGCAAAACGGCTAACTAACCTTTTAGGTTTCGAAGTGGGGATAACGATTTGTAAACAAGATGAAATTCAGTCAACGGGTATAATCAATGACTTATAGATCGAATGATGGGAGTTTTTATACCCTAACGTATAATGGAAATCTAAATAATATATTTGAAGGTAGATATGGAAACCTCAAGAACGCCTAACCTTAGTGCGCATGAAATTTATAACAAGGGTATTAAGAAACATGCGTACGTACTTATCACTTGGGTAAAGGTTGCTCTACAATGCCTTAAATTAATCCTGTAGCGTAGTTTGAAGCTAGGATGAGCCTCTTTAGTAGACTCGAAAACCAAGAGGGCTAATGCCTCCTCCAACCATGTTTATATAAGCACGACCCCTTTTAAGTCGCACGTATCCTTCGTAAACATTCCTTAAAAACTTTTCAACGACCACTCAATTCCAGAAATTAACGTGTACGAAAATACAACCGTTTTCGAAAACTTGGAAATCTTGAACGCAAACACTGCTTTGCCGCGAAAAACTCCTTAAACTTGCCAACCGTTTTAATTTTCCTTAAAATCCACACTCTCCTGTTACGCCCAAATAACTTGTCTTCGTACCTTACCTAAATTGTCTACGTTATTTCTACATTTCTGGTATCTTTGTCTACCTCATGTTTTCTATCTTTATTATAGTCCCTCTTTTATTACGTTGTTCAAAGTTGTTACTTCCTTCCTTAATGTGTGCCTTGAAAAATTTATATTTTCTGCGAACATGTTGCATCTTCGTTCCGCTAATTGGCTTTTAAAATATACTCGTCTTACAGACGTTTGAAAGTCACTACCACTAAACCATATGATATTTTCCATCTGTTTCTGTTCCATGCTAAATATCGTCTTTTGCCTGATTTTATCGATCTGTTTTCAACAAGTAGACGACCGTTGTTTTTAGCCTTGTGTTTTTAGTTAACAAGTTTTATCTAAAACTATATTGTCAAAGCTTTTATAGCTTTTATAGAAATTGTTTATCTATGGCACGTTTGTTCCTTGAAATTCTTGACCGTTGTAGCTTGTTTTCAAATACTAGACCTTGTAAAGTTCCACAAATGTTTAGCTTATGCCACGTTTAAGAAATGTACCTTGCTTAAATTGTTGATTTTTATACTACATCCAATCTGAAAAGCTTTTATAATAATATTTGTACACGATTTGTAACCTTGCCATCGATCTTATTCATAATTAATTGTTGTCTTAGTTCTAAATTACCGTATAAAAATTAAATCTACATTCAAATCTTATCCCTATCTAATTATATAGAAGCTTTTTAACTTGTATATCGATTTCTCTGTACAGGGTACTTACAAATAAATAAATGTTTTGCTTATTTACAGCTATCTAATGTATATATATATATATATATATATTGTTGTGGATTTAAAGGGTAAATAGGTGTAGACAATAAAATTTTAGCAACCGTGTATATAGAAATAGGAGCAAATTATTTACGCGCCAAATTAATTAATTTATATAGTGAAAACGCACGGGTATTAAGGTATTTTTCTATATTTAAATTGGAATGTTAAAATTACAGAAGAGAATAAAAGTTTTAGAGTACATAAACAAGCTCAAGGATACGCATAAGAAATTATAATAATTTAATCAAACGCATGGAAGTAAAAGGGAAGCTTGCATGTATAAGGAAATCAATAATTTCAAACACAAATGTTCCATTTTAAAAACCAACGTTTGTTGATACAAATACTAAGAAGGAAAAAACCAAGAAATGTTATTTTTAAACGGTCGGTTGTTTCAAGAAACACCTGTTGTTAAATGTCACGTTTAGGGAACTTAAATAAACGTTAAAATAGAATTCCTATGAAATTGTTGCAACGGTCGATTTGACCAACTGCTTTAAATATCAAATGCCTTAAGGAGTGAGTGGAATAAACGATCGATAAAATAAAACAGACAGAAAAACGTATAAATAAAGCGTTGGATAGAAGTCACATAAGATATACTCGGGTAAAAGTGAAGGACGACTGCAATATTGATTTTCTGTAACTTAAGAGGGATTCTAAAGGCGACAACATATATGCGTAGAACGGAGATGGATAGCTGATAGGTGGAGCGCTGTGACAAAGGAAAATTCTATCATTGGTCGATGGCCAGCAGTTTTCAAGAAGTGCACTTACGTTACGGTAGTAAACAAAATTCTGTGTATTAGCACGACAAAAGTGGGATATTTGAAGTCAGTGTTCGTTACGTTAAAAATGTTAAGAAGCAGCTTTAAAAATAAGCTTTTTACGTGAAACAGGTTCCACGTGGGGGTTTGGAAATAATATAAATACAGGAACAAAGATAAATTAAAGCTCTCTTTCTTTCCATTTAGATCTGAATACGGGCTTAGATCTACAACATAATAGTAGTAAATGCTCTTACCGTTGTCAATTATTGTGTGTTCAGTAAAGTTGCATTAATATCCTGTTATAAAAGTGATATTGCACGAGTTGGTGCTTGTTTAGATAAAAGGTACCGTTACTACGACAAAGCTATTAAATAAAGGGATGATATTTGGAGTAAGCAAAGCTGAAAACGTAAGTTGTATGCATGAAATATTTGGTATGGAATGTTACTTTTGAGACGAAGCTAATATCTGGGGAGAATAACAGTCGTGGTAGTGGAAGTTTGGATGGTGGGGATCTGTGAATCCAGGCATCAGCGTAGTAGATGGACACAACGACGAAGGTTTCTGGTAACCATCTTTAGCGGTGATGAGGAATGAAGGTGACTCCAGGTAACGAACTTTAAATTTCTGTTTTTGTATAAACATTTGTGTGGATATTTTTGGTGTTTGTGTGTTTGACTTATTGGTGGAGTATTTATTACCTTTAAAACTTGTTTAAAAAAGTACTTGTGCAGGACAATTTAATTTGATTATTAAAAAAAGGTCTATTGATGATATATAAAGGTTGTTCATGCTATAAATTGTTGTTGTAAGGAGTAAACGGGTCTTTAAGTTTGTTTTTCAATAAAATGCAAGGTTAAAACGCATTTACAAAATCTGGGTTATAATGAGCTCACAATAGACCACAATAGAGTCAAACTAGGGTTGCATGTGGGGCCCATCTACTCGGATCATGTAGAATTTGTTAAAATATATTAAAAACCAAAGACTTTAAAGTATTTAATAATTGAGCTGGTAACAATTGTACCAAACCGTTTGTACCCAAGTGTAAATATTTTATCTGTTAATATGTGTAAACAAAAGGTTGTATGGTGGCTATATTATTTTGGTAATTTCATTTGATGGTGTGTGTGTGTGAGAGAGAGGTATGTACTTAAAATGATAGGTATTCAAGAAGAAGCCGATTGCTGAGCTAGCCAGGGTGAGCAGAGATATACAAAGGCGTCCAAAATAAAAGGTAAGAAATATTTTTTAATTTTTTTTTGAAAATTTTATGTTGGCCCAGGAGTGGGCACGAAATTTAAAAGAGTTTCACGGTACTTTTATGACGCCCAAACGCTGGGGCACGAATTTTATAAGGTTCCACGGCAACTTTTATGACGGCCCAATTTGTGGGGCTCGAATGGTTTTCGAAAAGGCTTGAGTGTCCCAGAGTTATACAACTTTCCATTGTAGGTCATGTACCTTACGTTCACAAGACATCAAACGTCAGCTGCAGGTTTCAACGCCATAGCAAATACCTCTATGCGAACAGACAAATAAAATTGAATGTCGCCAGATACTGCTATCAAATAAACATCAAACGAGTCGGGTTTTGGAGACGCAAAAATTTTCTATTATAAATAGGATTTTGTTTTTTTCAAGACAATTGTCGAATTGCATATAACATGAAAATAAACATTTTCAATAATTCTGACCAACATAACACAAATTTTCCATTAAACATTTTTTTTACATCGCTGGTGGAATCCTGCCACATTCTCAGTACTTATTTAATGTAATCTTCATTATTAAAAGTAAAATAAACAATAAAATATCCACAACAATCCAGATACCATTGCATTATCAGAGTACTCACAGTATACCAAAGAAAATCAAGACACCTTTGCATTGCATTACATTTTGTTAGATATAATCATATCAGTCATAATTTAAATTATTGTGTTGTTATTATTGAAAATGTAAATTATTTTAAAAACTTGATTTTATTTATACCGGAAGAACAGTTCAAATTTGCTACGGTAAACACCGAAATGCAAGTAACGTATTTATCGCCTATTTTGAAAAATATCCAGAACGAAATCAACCACATGAAAATTATTTTCCGATACTACACAGAAATTTAGGGGAATTTGGACAAATAAATGCAAAAGGATCATAATATGGTAGTAGGTTACCTTTAAAAAATCGAGAAGCCATTATTCAATAAATAAAACTATTTTCGTATGTCAGTTATGTACTTAGATTTTTATTGTTTAAAGTAAAAGATAATCGATCAATATCCATCAGAGAGATTTGTTACAATTTTAATTTACTCCAAGACAACTGTTTGGAGAACATTAAATTTCTTAAATTACAGACCCTACTTTACTCCCTAGCGATAAGAACACCTACGACTACATTTTTGTTACTGATTACTTAACAAAACTAATAAAAAATTAAACTTTGCAACAAGTAGTTGTCCTTTATCGCAAAAATGAGCACATATGGTCGATAGATAATCTCAGGGAAAATTTTCAAGTTAGAAATCATAATCGTTTTAGTTTTAATGTTTGGATTGGTTTGATTAACAACAGATTACTAGGTTTTCATACTTATGAAGGGTAGTAAAATTCGCCTCGATATCTTCAGTTCTTATGAGGACATGTGTTGGAATATCTAGACGATGTTTCACTAATCGAATTGCAGGACCTTTGGTGGCAGCAATACGGCGCCCAATTACATAAAGGTGTTCTGGTTAGGAATTATTTCGATGAAATTTTTTTAAATAAATGGATAGAAAATCGCGGTGCAATTGAATTGCACGCTCGATCTCCGTACTTAGTCCATTGGACTATTTTTCATGGGGTACAATTAAGAATACTGTGCACGCAGCGCTACAACAATGTAGACCAATTGGGCGAAAGCGTTGTAGCAACTTATCAGTGTATTCTTGGTCAGAATATTCCACGAGCTGTTCAAACTGTAACAATATAAGCTCAAATGTTTGATGAACAAAACGGTTGTCTTTTTGAATACCTGTTGTAGGTAAATCATCATCATCATCATTGGGTCTTCGGTCCTGAAACTGGTTAGACGCGTACCATCATTGTTTCCTATTCTAAACTAACCTACAGATTTTCCCGAAATTTGAACAGTCTGCATCTATCACTATCTGATCTAGGTCTACATCCACCTCTTTTTTCCTATCTCTGCTTGTCATATATCCCATACTATTCCCCAAAAATGCCTTAGAACGTATTCTGCCCTTCTATTTCTCATATTTTTTTCCCAAAGATATCCTTGTTCCCTTACTGTTTCTATAACCTATTTGTTATTACCTTTGTCTGTCCATCCTCAAACATCTAAAGCACGGCATTTCAAAGGCCGCTACTGTTCTCCTGTCTGCTTTTCAGACTGCTCGTATTTCATAGGCATATTGTCTGTGCTGTGCTCCACACATACGCTTTCAACAACTTTTTGTTCTATGTTTGTTGTCTTTCATCATAGGCGCCGTTCTTTCTTGTTAGATGCAGTTCGGTCACTTTCTATTGTTTTACAATTATATACCCTATTTCTCCGACATTCAGTGGTTGCGAAGGGGGGTAAGCAGTCTGTGGCTGCCAAGTTCCCCCAGCACTTGAACATTTACTGATTTAATATTTTTTCCAATATGTCTTTTTGCACAGTCAACATTAGTTGCAGATATTTCACAACAAACAACTAGTTGTTTATAATAATCATCAGATTTGTCTGCGCTTATTTTTTCGTCATTGGGTTTCCCGTCTCAAAACTGGTTGGATATGTACCTGCACTTATTTCTTTTCTAAACTAACCTACATGGTTCCCTGAAATTCTCACACAGCAATACAGCTTGGTTCCCCTTATATTGTTTTCTAATATTATGCCCTATTTCACAGAGATTTATTGAAGGGGGTTAAGCAACCTGTGGCTGCCAAGATCCCCCAACACTTAGACATTTGCCGAAATAATAGTTTTCCAGTAAATGCTTTCACGCAATTACCATAATTGGAGAATATTGCCTATCCAATGCTTGTAGTTGCTTATAATAAATATCATGTTTCTTCTATTGTTTTCTAATATTATGCCCTTTTTCACTGAGATTTATTGAAGGGGGTTAAGCAACCTGTGGCTGCCGAAATAATAATTTTCCAGTAAATGCTTTCACGCAATTACCATTATTCAAGAATATTGCCCCTCTAATACTGATAGTTGCTTATAATAAATATCATGTTTAAGTGCAGCTACTTTCTTCGTCATTAATTTATCCATCTTGGGACTGGTTAGATGCGTACCCCCATTGATTTCTCTTCTGAGCTAGCCTACACATTTCCCTGAAACTCCTACAGCCTATATCTTTCACTATCTGTGTGCAGTAGTCTAACCTAGGTCTACCTCTTCTTCTCTTTTTTCCTATCTCTGCTTCTAGTATATTCCGCACTATTCCTTCATGCCGTAGTATGTGGCCTATCATCCTATCTCTTCTATTTTTTACCGTTTTCCACATATTTCTTTCTTCCCTACCATTTTTAGTACCTCTTCGTTCTTAACTTTGTCTGTCCATGATATCTTCATCATACGTCTGTAGCACCACATTTCAAAGGCTTCTACCTTTTTCTTGTCCGCTTCTCCCACTGTCCAGGCTTCACAGTCATACAGTGCTGTGCTCCACACATATGTTTTGGGCAATCTTTTCCTTGTCTCTATGTTTGTGGTCTTTGAGCACAGTAGTTGCTTTTTCTTGTTAAATGTAGCACGACCTTGTGCTAATCTTTGTTTTATATCTTTTGTGCTTTTCCCATCTTGCGTTATTTGGCTTCCTAGGTAGCAGAAATCCTTAACCTTTTGTAGGTAAATAACTATTAATATTTAAAAAGACATATTTCCGTGAAATTATGTCCAGTAGGACCCACTCTGTACATATTTTAAAAATAAAATTTGGTAATTTTATTGTTAATAGTTAAATTATTAGATTAATCTACATATCTTTGTTGTTGCTGTAACGAATAAATTGTGTTAATTTTATTATTTATTTGCTTTGTTTTTGCCCAACAGCAGGCATGTTATACATTTTTGAAATAACAAAAGAATACTCCGTCGAATAGCGTATAAATTCAAATTGGTCGCCATAAGAAATAACAAAGTTGATGATGGTTAGACAAAAGGCAAGACGCGCTTTTAAAATTGATTTTGTAGGGCCGAAAAAGTTGCCGCAAAGAAGTTTTTTCATATTTTTGATAACTGTTTAAATAAACAGAGTATAAAATAAAAACAAAAATTGCATATTTTGTTTTTTTTCAAAAATCTTAAAAATGAAAATTTTTTTGAAGATTTCTGAGCGGTATATTGTTAGGTCTACAAATACGCAACCTTGTCACGTTCAAGCTATCCACCTATCTCTTACCGTTTCTGAGATCTCCATGGTCACCCTCGAATTTGAATTACCCTGTATAAATATTAATCATAAATTTAAATATGCCATAAATAATTCGGTTCGACTGCCAATCCTAATAAATCGTAGACCTATATAGGACTCTATGTCCTTCTGGTACGTGATTTTTAGCGCTGGAAACAAAAAAGTGGGAGCATTCAACACATTCGCTTGGTAGCGTGGTCTGTCTTTATAAGTCTATGCTTTTACCACTTGAGTTTTAGATTTTTCTGTTATTCAGTTTTGATTTGAAAGTGGTTTAGTTTGGTGTCCTTTACTTGCAGTGCGGTGTATTCTTGAATCGTTTAGAACTAGTAGTTTGTTTTAAATCTGGAATATCCGAACAGTGTTTTATATGTGACGAGCTTCTTGATTTAGTTGGAGTATGTGTAACACAGGTGTGTGAGAAAGGAATAAATTTATTACTATCTGTAGGTGAACAAAGAAAGGACAACAAGTGCTCTAAACTCCGTAGTATCACAACAATCAAAGTACAGACATGCCACGGAGAAATTACACATGAGCGAACACTACACGTGCTGATTTATTATAGATGTTTTTAGCAGAAGCCTCGTCAAGGCAATGATACCTTTACGCTTTTCACAAGGTTTTCTGTGCCAAAATTTGAATTCAAAACAAAATGTTATTCCTGAATCCAAGTAATTGACAAATTCTTGAAAACAAAGTTAATGAAACCAATTGGAAAGCCCAGACTAGTGTACCATATTCGAACATTGGAAATAAAAGATGATGTACCGAAAGCGGCGAAAAAGTTAAAGTTTGTGTCTCTACAATTAGTGATTTAATTGCTGCTGACGGAATGTGCCACTTGAGCGGTTAGCATAATATTTTCACACCCATATCTTCTGAGGGTTATCAAAAACATGAACGTACTCAATTAGAGTACATTTCACAGGCTTTGGAAAAAATTTATTTTCTTCTTGAGAATGCTGATGAATGATAACTATCGTTTGTAGATTTACGCTCTGCAGTAACTAGTTAAGTGAGACAATAAGAAGAATACTTTCTGCTAAATATGAAAAACGTATTATTATAGCAATGGGGGGTTGGTTGAAGAATGCAACTGTCTACTTTAACTACGTTGGATTCAAAACGTTGAATTCGAGCTATGACGATAGAAAAACAGATGAAAGTGAGGAACGACTAAGAATTGTATAAGCAACTGCTGTAATTGTGAGGCAGAATATCAAGAAAAATTTATACAATACATCTACTTACCCTCCAGGCAATAACTTTTTCAAACAACCGGATGTTTGCGTGTCCATGATCCTACATCCTTTGTTGGACAATTTTATCATGAGTAAAGCAGATGTTGAAAACAGAAAGAGAAAATGCATTTCGATTGCCCAAAGTATTATTTCTGCGATGCAACCAAGATCATTCATATTCCTTCATAATTAAAAAGTTCTTGTTATGTAAAGACTTATATAAGAAGGTGTATATAACCAAGGGGGACCTAGCTATATTCACTCTCACAAAGTCAGACTTGAGATAGAAAGTCAATCCGCACAAGCTACATGATCTTTGGAAACTTGTGGACTAACTCTGAACTCTAACTTCAGCGGTTTTCACAAACTAGCTAGAGGGTTGTCAAAATATGAATTTCGTCAGGCGCCACTGCACTTTAAAATTGCTCTTGGACATAAAAACATTTATAGGAAGATGTAAAAGCCTCTTCGTTGAACAAATGTAAATAAACACAAGTTTCAGCTTTATAAAACGTTAATGCTGGACTAGAAAAAGGAACTACTGTAAAATGCAAATGAGACTGCTATTTGAGTCTCTAAATAAATTATTTAATAAGTCAAAATGTATTGCAGCTGTACCTATATATTTGATGATTACTTACACTCTCAGGTATTATTTACTTAGAGAGTGAACAATTTTAGGAGTTATGGACTCACAATAATTTAAAAATCATATGGACACTGTTCAGAATCGACCTTTTGTTGGAAATACTAGCACATTTTTGTAATAATGATAAGAGCGAATAAACAACATATATACATCTATTTCAACTGGAACAATATTATAGCAACAATTTAAGGCATGTAGAATAAAATATAGAACATGTATAAATATTTATGGTTTCGGGTTGGGACCGTGTCATTTTATAAATTAAAATCGACGTTTTGCCCACTTTTGTAAAGGGCTTCATTAGGACAAGATAAGAAAATAAGTAATAAAATAAAAAATATAAAAATAATAAAGATAAGAATCATAATATTAGGTAGACAAGTTAAAGTGCGAAGAGAAGAGTTACTCCTGAACTAGCAGACTTACTAGCCCATTTAAAGCCACAAGGTGTCTTGTGACGAAGTAACTGGTGAAAATAGCAAAAGTGGTAGTTTATATAGGGCGAGAACTTGATGCATGAGCGATCATAAATAGCGAGGAGTGTCGAAGCGGATCAGTGAACGTCACGGTTCCGCTGTTGTGAACATAAGCTTGTTTTCCAAATGGGGGAAAGGTAGTAGCCATCGTCTTTGCTTAAGTTATTAAAATTTTTATTGATTTCTATGGATTCTCTAATTTTTATATTGTAGAAAAATGGAATTCTGGCAATTATTTTCGTCTTGTCAAAGTTAATGGTATGGCCTGTTTCATGTTGGTGTTCGGCCACCGCTGAGCAATTGTACTGGCTTGTTCTTAAGCATCGCTTATGCTCGTTTAGTCTAGTCTGTACTGACCGGCCTGTTTCTTCTATGTATACTAAACCGCAACTGCAAGGTATACTAAATACGCCTGGGACTTTAAGACTATTTCCGGAATCTTTTGGGGTTGGTAATATTTGTGAAATTTTATTAGTGGGTTTATAGATTGTTTTGATGTTGTGTTTACGTAAAATTTTACCAATTCGGTCTGTTACTCTGTGTACATATGGAAGGATTGCTAAAGATCGTGTATCGGGATTACAGCGTGGTTTGGGGGTTCGTGTAGGATGCAGATGCCGGTTTATTACTCTGCCTATATCTGAGTTACGATAGCCGTTTTTTATAAGACTAGTTTTAAGATGGGTCAGTTCATTAGATAAGTGTTCTGGTTGTGAAATCTTAAGTATACAATGGACTAGAGAGTTGATTACCGATGATTTCTGTGAGGGATGATGATGTGACCACGCATGTAGGTATCTGTCTGTGTGTGTGTGTGGGTTTTCGATATACGGAATGATGTGGTCGTCCGTTACGTTGGCACTCCACCAGAACGTCAAGGAATGGCAGAGTTCCATTCTTTTCAATTTCTATAGTGAACTTAATATCTTTGTGTTGATTGTTTATGTGATCTAGAAAATTATTGAGCGTGTTATGTCTATGGGGCCAGATTACACAAGTGTCATATACATAACGGAGCCAAGTTTTTGGTTTAAAGTTTGTGGATTCTAGAGCCATGGATTCCAAAGACTCTATAAATATATTGGCGACAATAGGGGATGGAGGTGAGCCCATTGGTGTACCCGAAGTATGTTTGTAAAATTGTCCGTCGAAGACAAAATAGGTAGAAGTTAAGCATTTTTCAATGAGCGTGGCCAGGTACTCAAATTCGTTTTCTTGAAGTAGGAGTTGTTTAATAATGGAGACAATGTCTATGACAGGTACGTTTATAAATAGGAATGTTACGTCAAAACTGACTAGTATATCATTAGGGCCTATGTTCTATGAAATGAGTGGAGTTTAAAACATGAATAAGGTTTTAAGAAATTTCCTGGGTATTTTGTCAGATATTAGGTTGGCGAGTCGATTGTGGTAACTATCGGACGGAGAGGGACATTAGGTTTATGAACTTTAAAAAGCCGTACAAGCGAGGTGGTTTAGATTCGCGAGGTATTATGCGTTTTTGGATAGTTTTGGGAATATTAGAGGATTTGATAAGTGCTGAAATTTCCAGTTCAAGCTCTGAAGTGGGGTCTTCTGTTATAGGAGTGTAGGAATCGTCTTGTAATAATTGTTTAATTTTTTCTTTGTATTCTGTACGGTTTAGAATTACAGTCGCCTTACTTTTCTCTGCAGGGAGTCTAACAATTTTCTTGTTTGTTCGTAGGTGTTTCAATGCCGCTATTTCTTGCTTTGTCACAATTTTGTTAGGAGCTTTGGCATGTCGGAGACAGGTAGTTGTTTCAAATTAAGTTGGCATCGTCTTAGGGTAGAGATCGGATTGCTGCTTCTACAAAGCTAATGACTTCCTCTGCTCGAATATTTCTGGGTGCAATTGAGAAGTTTAGTCCTTTGGAAAGGATATTTAGTTCGTTTTCGGATAGGATATGTTCTGATCGGTTTATGACGGTATTTGAGGACAGTTTTCGGGTAAGATGTTTTTTCAGGGGGTGAAAGGTTTTTGGAAAGTTGCAAGAATTTGCGTAAGTGGGTTTTTGTGGTGAGTTCGGTTATTTTTTTGGGCTTGCAAGTATGGAATTCGGTCAAACAGAGTCCAGTCATTGTAGTTAAGCGTGGCGGATAATGTTAGATGGAGCTGTAGGAGTTATTTAGAAATATTGTCTATTTATTTTCGAGTGTTGGAAATTCGTTCACGAAAAAGTGAGAGTTCTGCTCTGTGAAGAGTTTTCGGCTGGAATATGCTTTAATGTGGTATTTTATTTTAAGGAAATTTGGAACATGTTCTATAAACCTCGTGACCAGAATGAACGGGCCCAAAAGTCCTCTGGTCAAGTTGTTGAAAGCAGGAACAAAAAAGACGGAATTGGGCACATCGCCATCGCACGGCATGAAATGAACTTTGTAACTTTTAAATTCCACTCGGAAGATGTTTTTCTCTTATGTATTTCTCAAACCTTTTTACATTTTAATCATTGAAAGCAATAATTGTACACAAATTAGTTGCAATAAAATTAAATTTAGTTGAAATTATTTTTATTTGCACTATAAAAACAAAGGAAAATAGAAATAAAATATTAAGAATTAATTTTAATAGCTAATGTTGATTCACCACCAGAATTATATGAGCTTTATATAATTTATAAACATTAAATGGCATCGTGCCGCAGGTTTTCAATGTCATCGACCAAATATTCTTTCAATAAGGACTAGAAAGCGACTATCTCGTGTTCTTTCAACACTGCTATCTCAGTTTGTAACGAGACAAACACGCTAGCTGCGCGTCTTTGAATGATTTTGCATTAAATATCATACAATAACAGAGTTTGAAGCGTGTTTTAAAACCTTTTTAATAGCGCAAGAAAAGAAATTATACAACGAAAGTCTTCAATACTTGTTAAGTAATTTATACCGGGTAATTCGTAATAAAATAACATACGGAACATAAAAGAATACAACCAAGAAACAAGGTGATCCCTTCTAAATATAATCTTCTTAATAATTATACAGGTTCAGAACTATGGATAATTAAAACTGTTACACAATAATAAACGGTATTGCTTTGTTTGTATACAGAAATTTGCCAGCAAAAAGTTGATAAACCTTTTATTACGTTTAAGGTTCAGTGAATTACATCATGATGTCCATAAGCTGAAACTGTTGGCGATTCATTAGATTCAATCTGACACTGACACTTCATTTCTCCAATTCGTCTTTAACAACGCCGAGTTAAATGTCAGAACTTTGGATGGGCTCAACATATTTCATGCTATGGATGGTGGTAAATGTATCCTCCCTTCAAGCACAGCAGGAAGAAATCCTAAAATACCTATACCAAGGCTAACCATAGTACCTTACATGTGATTTTCCAATGCTCCACCCGAAGGTACTACATTCGCCAAGAAGCGAGTTTTTTAACCTGGAAAATTTGGAATTTCGCCGAACCCTTGCTGTTCCAAGCAAGGTAGGGACTTTTAACGTGCGTGACAACACTCACACACGGGACCTCCATTTTATCTCTCATCCGAACGAAGTGTATTTTTGTGAAAAATGCTCGCCTAACATTTTTGAAGCGGACCGTGTCGGGATTCAAACCCGGGACCGCGGGCGTAGTAATCACACACATATCAACTACGCCACGGGGCCGTCTAACCATATTACCACGTGCTCAGACAGTTTGTGAATTTGGAGTTATGCCATTAGAAACATACCAAAAATCACATGGTGGATTGAACAATGCAATTATGGAGGATCTGACGGAATTGGTCAAGAAAAACGATTAGTCAAAACCATTTAACACCTTTTGGATGGCAGCAAAGTGGATCAAAATCAGGTGTGTTCCTGAATGGAAAGGCTTTATGCATTCACTTACCAAAGCACCGACTAGTGGATGAAACTGAAGTCGTTTCTGCTTCGTTCATTAACTCTCGTCCAACTAATTACAATACGATTTTCACTGCATTGCAATATGCTGGAAGCTTATGTTAGAAGGCAGGCAGAAATCCATAGTAGTGCTTGACCAGTCTCTTTACTTCAAAGCTAGGGAAATTGTTGCTACAGCTGCACGTGACTCACCGCTGTCTACTTGGATGAATGGATTTCATCTTTTGATGTCCTACATATACGTATTGGGTTTTTGATGAATGGAAGCGGCTTACAGAAACAGATGAGAACTATTCATGCCCCCACATCGGCAGAAAAGATGCTTAAAAAAACCTTTATTAGAGCAGTACGCGCCCTGCTGTTAAATGAAAGAGCTTTAGCAAACATAATATTGAAGCAAATTAACACAACTCTAGATAGGCGTAAGTTATTGATCCGCGCACAATAAGCTTTTTAAAAGTCTCCTCCACTGTGTAAACTTAAAAAAAGTTCTTTAATAAGTTTAACTAAAAAATATAAAACCAACTGAATCATCTGGTGAAAATAGACCAACAGAGATACTTTAGGTCAAGTTATTCAATATCATTACTTTGCCAAACGATGACATTTATACAGAATGTTCAGGTGACTGGAATGCTCATCTGAGCATTTCTTTACGTCAAATCAAGCCATATGTACGTACAATATTTGAAGAAATTACCTTCTGTTACAGCCCAGCAGAATTCCATAAATTTGAAAAACGCATTTTTTTACAATACGAAGAAATGATTTATTTTGGACTGTAGTTTGACCAGATATCACTACATGGAAATGATCCTGATGCATATCATAAAGAGCGTACGTAGTTTGACTCGATGGCGTGGCATTACGGACAGTGCTCTCGGCATATAGGAGAAAGGTACTAGGGATGAATGCTACCCACGATATTTACACGTCTCTTGAAAAGTTTACTAGTGATTTGTTTTCCCAAGGTGAGCAGCATAAAGATTTTGGAGGGACATGTAAAGCTGAAGATGCAGCAGATACTACAAAGCTTTCACGTTGGTTTAAAGGTTATTCTACGTTTTCCTTAACAAGCGACATTGTTTCAATTGTCAGTGGATCCGTGGGTAATTCTACGGTAACACTATAATACTTTGCAGATTGACATACAGGCTAAAATAGTTGGACAGCCTTCTTCAGAAATTGTCACTAAAAAACCGAGCATTCCTTCTAGCTAGTATGCTACATTCCATCAAAGTTCAGGGAGAACCTATACTTATCAACCTATTCACACTTTTTAAAAATAACGATCAACAAACAGAGCGATGAGAATTAAAAAACCTACTTACAGTACGAACTGGCACCGTAGCCGATATCTCTATTTCAGGAAACAGGAACGCGAAAAACAAAAATATTCGCGTTGAATAAAACTTTTCCGCTACTATAAAAAGAAACAAACCTCAATTCTAAATTTGGTCTGGATGGCGAATTACTGTTGCACAGAGTTGTGTGGCCCAAAAGTTCTTCCACTTCATTGATTTGTCAATGCTACGTAAAGTACGTTCTCGAGCATTATTTTGGCAACAGTTGCACGGTTGTGTTTGATGGTTACTCCGCCACATCGTCAGGTACGAAGAGAGCTTAACGAAGCCGAAGGTACAAGATTAAAAGATCAGTGGATATAAACTTGTAAGAAAAAACAGTGACAACTGTCAAACAGGAAGATTTTCTTTCCAACGAAAATAATAAGTCCAGACTGATTTTTTTCTAATTAACCGCCCTTCGCAGCTATGGAGTTGGAATTGAGCAAGCATCCAGTGACGCTGACACAACATCAGTTGCGAAATTCTTGAAGAATGACAACGTGGCAATAATTGGTGAAGATATTGATCTGATTGTCCTCCTTGTGACTTTAACCCCACCAGAACTACAAATACTATTTATTAAACCAGGCTATGGTAAGACCGATAGAAAGGTATATTCAAGTCAGTATTTACAAAGGACAAAACTAAGGGATAGCATAATTTCTGTGCACGCATTCAGCGGATGTGATACTACTATCAAAAAAGAAAAATTGTCTCTTTTAAGTTGTTTAAAAAGCTTCCTACATTGCAAAGAATTGCTGATGTATTTAACAACTCAACTTCTTTCCATGAGGCTGTAGCTGAAGCTGTGATTAATATGTTTTTAGCATTGTACAATGCACTCTCACACCCAGATCACTTTTAATATGGTCGGCTACAATGTTTTCAAAAAATCTGTTTCCAATGCTAAACCAGATATTTCTACACTTCCACCAACTGAAGGAGCACCAAGAAAACGTACCTATCGTGTGTTTCACTTAGTACAATTATGTCTGGGGAACGAACTTCCTCCGCAACAGTGGGGTTGAAGGTTTGAGAACGATCGTCTGACTCCAGAGACAATGAAAGACCCACCTGCACCTGAGGCTGTTCTTAACCTCAGTTGTTCCAAATGCACGATCTGATGTGGGATCAGAAGTGACTGCCGTAAATTAGAAATGCTGTGCACTACTATCGACCACAACTGTGACGGGAAATGCTTTAACAGCAGTACTACCATCGTCGATAAATATATCGCTGACCCCGAGGGTTTGAAATTCATACCTCATCGGGAAGTCAAACAATCGACTCCAGATAATGACGAAGAGGTTGAAATCATAGGAACTTTAACTAGAAATCAAGTGCGCTTGAGTAATCAAACACATTGATTGTTGTTTTTCCTTACATTTCCATCCACTTATTTAGTAACTACAGCTTACTGATTGTAAATCAATTACGTTTACATTGTTTTTCTAATCTCTATGTTTTTTGAAGAATTCTGAACCTTTGATGCTACTCTCATACATTTTTTTAAATGCGGTTACACTATTTCGGACAGTTAATGTAGGTCAACAAATAGATTAAGAAATTTAAATCACAGAGACTTGTACGATGAAGAGACGGAGAATCGTGTAATTTAATTTTTTTGTGCACAGTTAGAACCTTTTAGGTATTTTAGGTATATCCTCTAATAAAAGTAGTTGTTCTACACAAAATTACTTTTGGTTATTGTATTGTTTAGTTATTGTTCATATTTTTTTACTACATTTAGTTTTTGTAGTATGATTGGTATATGTATAAATATATCATACGCGTGTATTTACTATGTTTAAATTCAATATAATTCATTTAATATGTGCAGTTGTCTCCATAATGCACTAGATATTCGTAAGTGTATTCATAAACCGTTTAACGCCTTATAAATCGGTAACTACGAGGTATACAAAACATGCACATAATCAATTTTGTTACAAATTCTATCGGCTATTAGTTTGTATACAGAGTGTCTAGAAACTTATGGACAAAATTTCAAGGTGTGGTAGGGGAGGAAATTTCCTACCAATTGTTTACGGTTTCAAAGTTATTTCACTTTTTGTGTTTGTTCCGTAACCGTTCACTATTTACAATTCCCCTTGCATATATCATAAAATACTCCTGCATACCTAATCTATTTCTATACATTATCCCTACCTACATAAAACTAACCAAAACCAAGGAACAGATAAGAGACGAGAGTGCTCGAGCATCCTTCAAGCAATCAACACGCGTCCTTCGGTATGCCGTGCATCTGGCGCGTTAAAAGGCTTAATCAGTTAGTAAATGTGACATTGAAGTGCGTGACAAAGTGAACATTGAAGCAAGAGACAATTCATGATCAAGTGTAAGCCGTTTCACCACTTCAAACAACAAGAATATAGTCGAAACTACACCACATGTCAAATCAAGGTTAGTTATTCAATCATTTATACTACAAAACAATCTGTTATAATTATTATCTGATTATCCATTATTTTGCTGGTCATTTAGACTGTTAACCTTTCATTCAATCATCATACACAAGTCAACACCAAGCTAGCTTGTTTTCAAATACGCATGCTACAACTTGGTATTTCATTATCTATACTTTTCAACCCCTAAACAACAACGCGTGTTTTCAAATACGCACGCGCCAGTGTTTTTTTGGAAAAAGCGTGCCTAACCATAGATTATTAAGTATTAAAAATATAATATTGGCTCTTTAAACGTAATTCTTTATTTGCAGTGTAGATGAAGGTTGCCTCTTTCATAAATGACAGTCTTATGAAAAATAGTTCGTGTTATTCAAATCGAAATTACTCAAAAAAGTACCGCTCACCGAAAAGTGCACACCTATCTAAAAAGCATCCTTAGTTTTTCCCCTTTCTTAAGAGGTATAACTCATAAGCGTAAGTTTAGAAACTAAGAAAGTATTTGAGTCTAATCGTACGAACAATACTTTTATCTAAGGATTGAACAATTCAATTAGAATGAGAAGAATAAATAATGATGGGAAAAATTCTTCGGCAATTCGACAGCAAACAATGGCATACCTACATACAATTAAGTAAATACTTCAACTACAACCCGAACGTTAATGAGGCGTTAATTACAATTTAATTATCTCAAATTTTCCAGGGTAAATATTAGTATGTCGTGTGCTGTTCTGGGAATTACATACGTTTCTATGGTGACTCTATTCGTGCAGTTCTTGTTCAAGTTGTGAGTTTATTTTTGCAAATTGTGAATTTACTGTTCATTTTTGTAAATTCCACAATTAAGAATGCCATTCACTGCTCGGGAATATGCCGAAATGCATTTGTTGTATAGACTCTGCAACGGCAATGCTCTGCAAGCTGCTAGAGAGTTTAGGACTCGTATCCCTAACCGGGTTAATTTGCCTGATAACAAGGTGTTTCAAAGAGTGCATCAAGCATATCTGGAAGGATCTGGTGTTTTACGTCCAAGAGGAGGAAGACCTAGAAATAATGGTAAAGACGAAGTCGTTGCAAAGGCCTTACAAACTCCAACAATCAGCATCAGAACCATTGCCAGAGAGTCTGGAATAGCGCGAAGTACAGTTCATGCAATGTTACGTCGGAATAATTTATATCCGTATCATGTGCAGCGAGTTCAAGCTCTATTACCTGCAGATTATGCACAAAGGGTGGTGTTTTGTCGGGAAATGCTTTGTCGAAATCAACAGGATTCACAATTTTTTGATAAAATTTTATGGAGTGACGAGTCATCCTTTCACAGAATCGGTATTTTTAACATACATACTACTGGGCAATTGAAAACCCAATGATGGTACGGCAATCGTAGTTTCATCATTGCTTCAGCATTAATTTGAGGGCAGGTATAGTTGGGGCGTATTGATTGGTTCATTTGAATTACCCGGTAGGCTAAATGCACAACATTACCATCACTTTCTTGCAAACGATTTAAAACCTCTACTAGATGATGTTCCATTAGCACTAAGGCAAGCAATGTGGTTTCAACAGGATGTAGCTCCAGCCCATTATGCTCGCAATGTTACACAATTGTTAAATGCCGACTACCCTAATCGATGGATAGGACGAGGTGGCGCTATCCGTTGCCCTCCGCGTTCACTAGACCTGATCGACTATTTTTATAGGGATATTTCAAAGACTTGGTATACCAAACAAACATAATAGATTCGCAGGACCTACGTAGAAACACTCGTGAGGCCGCAATAACATTAAGAAGAAATCGCTGTGCATTCAGGTCCTTAAAACGTAACTTTTCCAAGAGGTGTCGTTTGTGTATTCAAACAGGTGGTCAAACATTTAAACATTTATTATAAACAATCAATTTTTGAATGGATTGAATATTATTTAATGGTTATTTTTTAAGAAATATAAGGTAACTGATTAGTTGAATTCTAAAATAAAAGTGTTGTTCGTACGATTAAACTCAAATATTTTCTTAGTTTCTAAACTTACGCTTATGAGTTATACCTTTAAAGAAGGGGGATAAAATAAGGATGTTTTTTAGATAGATATGCACTTTTTGGTAAGAGGTACTTTTTTGAATAATTACGATTTGAATAACACTAACTATTTTTCATAAAACTGAAGCGACGCCGACAACTTTGATTTTCTCTTGTGATAATAGGTGATTTGTTAAAATATCTGTCATTTATAAAAGGGGCAACCTTCATCTACACCGCAAACAAAGAATTTCGTTTAAAGAGCCAATATTATATCTTTAATACTTAATATATGGTTAGGCACGCTTTTCCCAAAAAAACAAAAAAAGTGAAATAACTTTGAAACCGTAAACAATTGGATTCTAACATGCAGGAGAATTTTGGTAGGAATTAACCTCCCCTACCACATTCTGAAATCTTGTCCATTAGTTTCTGGACACCCTGTATTATCAAGATTAACCTCCCAATAATTTTCAAGATATTAGCAAGAAATCGAAGAAATTAACATATTTTCGGTCATTGCCGCAAGAGCTCCATTCTGATTTATGAGCACTGTTGGTTTATTTATCACTAGGTATCTAGAAATAAGTATGCACAGTTTCAAAACTTTTGGAATTCTTTGAAGGTAAAATCCATTGTTGCTCTTCATTGACTGGGCTATTCTTAATTCCATAGTCTACTGTGAGGTAATAAAATTCTGCGAATTAGTATTAACAATTTATGTTAGTATTGCTTCTGTTGATCGTAACTTTTCTGTTATTAGGCGTATTAAAATTTTTGTAAGGAACCCCACGAGCGAATGTACACTTTCAGAACCCTCTCTGTTGTCAATCGAAAAACATTTGCTGAACAATTGTCTGAACGTTCTAATTCTTATGACATTATTGAGGAGTTTGCCAAAAACAATGGCAGGATAGAATTACATTATTGCTTTTTTCAAAATGTTACATAGAACAAGAATTCTAGGAATTTCATCTCTTTACAACAAGTAATTTGAAAGGCGTTATAAAATATTTTGTCCAAGGTTTCAAAATGGTTAAGGCGGGCACTGCATTCAGTAAACATAGTAAACATAACCTTTGGAGGTCTTGACTAACTAAGGTTATTATTACGTGCCTTGAATAATGAGCTTATGACTATAAAGATACGAAAATTGACATTAGAAATACTCAAGTATGTATAAAATCTGTTCAGGAGTAAGAGAATTCGTACGTGAATAGTTTATATTATTAATTTAAAAAGCTACTCTGAAAAAAGAATATTATGATATGTACTACAATTGTAGTAAATTTTACTACAATGTGTGGCTCTATATGAACTAGGAAAAAATTACGTAATATTCATCAAGTTTTGTAGTAAATTATTATATGACTTATCAACATTCACTATAGTAATTTTTGTACTAAAAGTGTATTAAAATTTTGAATATTGTATGCGGTAACATTTCTAGCTATATTAATTCAATGTACCGTTTTTTTCTGGTGGGCGAAAAATACGAACACGCAGAGTGTAGAACACACTCTGGCTCTGCTAACAACGACCCTCGTGGGTTGCGGAGAATAACACGAGACTTAAAATCATCAGGGCTGTAAAATAGATTATTTAAAAACACGGCTGAAAAGAAAGATAAAAATACACTGTAAATAAAATAAAACACTTGAAAGAAACAAGGTACCAACCGTATAATGATTATACGAGATTTTAGTTCAAAGGCAGTACAATTGCTACTACAAAAAAATTTACAAAATTCTAAATAAATTCTGGATTCCATTTTGTAACGTAAAACCAATTCATAACTTTGCTATACAATGCAAATTTTTAATATTTGATAATTATTGAAAATATTGCAAAAAAAATTTAAAGTATAAGCTGTCACTACAACAATTTTCATTTCGAAATAAAATGCTATAACACTCTACAGGTATATAAAACAACGATTAACAAAATATTTGTATGCATCATTCAAGTGTTTAAATAAAACATCTAATAGATAAGGTAATATACGACGAAAAATTTCATGAAATTTCTGCCTTACAAAGCTTAACCTTGTATTTTAAATTTTACTAACATTCAAGAAATTTGATAAATGTAGCTTAGATAATGGCGTTATAATAATTTTGCATTTTTTAATTATATTTTTTTTTATCAGCAGCCTTATAAAGCAAACTACAATTTAAAGACAATATTTTAACTTTTTTAACAAGTGTGTCAAATTAGAACAGAAATAAAACATACCTGTGCGTGCAAGATAACGATTTAGTAACATATGTTATATTTTCTTACTTCTTATCAGGTAACAAACAACGGAGTTTTTGAAGTAGAATCTCAGGATCTTCTAACCAAAAAAATATTAGCTGGTTTTTCAGGAAACAAACTTATGCTTAATATTACCATTTGTTTAAAACTAAAAAAACGTACCACTAGATTGCATTCCAAAATATAGATGTAAAATTTCTTTGCAGGTATTTGATCCAAGAAAATTTAAGTATGAAGTAAAATTAGATTTATGAATTTAGATAATTACGCCGGTACCTTGAATTGTATAATTGATTTAATTATTAAATTAGGTATCCCGAAGATCAACTCTAAAATAATTAGTATTAGATATATAATGGCGGCGTGTTTCAACGGAAACGGAAATTAAATCTGTTTGCGTCTCTAAATCTTTTTAATTAAAATGGGTTCCTGCAGCACAGCGTGAAGAGAATGCTTCATAGAGAAATCCTTAAACTGGTTCATATTTGGAAATTTACGACAGATAAAGTTACTGCTGCGTCATTGAAAATCAGAGAATCAAATGCTCAATTTAACAGCCGGTCAACAAACAAGTGAACCCAAAGATAAGCCCAGAAGCAATAAATATGACGGGAGTTATAAATTGAAATGATATAATTCGAATCCACACAAGTTATGCATGTGGTAACATAAGCGCTAATGAACAAAAGTAACACTTTATAAATACGTATTTATATGCGATTAATGTATTTTAAAGAGAAAGGAAATTATTCAAGATTGTTGAATAAAACAGAAATTGTTTCACAAAAATAAGACTTGTTTATTTTAAAACAATACAAATGTATATAATAAAATAAACTCAAATCAGAAGTAAATAACCGTAGTGAAATTGAAAGGTTATTTAGCTGGAACATGGCAATATGCCTCCGGCAAAGTGACATGTTACAACAATTTCAAATAATAAAATTTATAGAGGTTGTAATAATTCCTAAATTTATGTTAAAAAGTACCACGCAATTAGCTACAATTTATATTTTAAATTGTAATCATTGCAATCTTAAACTGTAATCATTAACATTCGATATTGCATATATATTGTATATATTATACTGTAATTTCAAATATTTTAAATAGTAATCCTTACAACCTTAAATTGTAATTTTAAAAACACTAAATTGCAATCTTTATCTTTTTATATTTTAAATGTAAAAAATTGGAAAGCACAAAGAAAGAAAATGTTTAATTCAACAAAATTTTATTTCAATAAAACGAATATAAATGTCACATGGACGCAAAAATATTATTCCAAAAAAATATTTTGTTCAGGAAAGGTCATCCACTCTTTAAAATAACTAAACACTTTAGTGAATTTAAACGATTTGCTTTTGAAAACAGGAAAGTGATTTGACTGAGAATAGTTTCTTTACAAATTTTGAAATTAGTTGACATTTTAAGACATAATTTATTATAATTATTGATACTACTACTCTAATAATTTCACATAAATCATTTTGTATAAATTAAGGATCATGCAAGCAAAGTAGTCGTCCATATTTACGCATTGCTTTTGAATAAAAGATTTCGATACAGTTCATGGTATTGCTGTCCACTGTCGCTGGTGTAATGTTCGAATTTATCATTTTATTTAACCTGAATTCAATTTATAAAAGTTATAATTCTTAACAATAAAACTATAAATAGGATACCTACTTACTTCAAAAATTTTGTTTTAAATTATATAAACCAAATCGTTTTAATAATATCCTTGACCGTCAGTGGTTCCATTGGTGTTAGAATAATACAGTCCAAGTCGTCTTCATTACAGACGTGCATGTGTGAAACTTCATTCAATGCTACTTCAAGTTGTGCCAAAGGAGCATAATGCTAGGACGATTTACAAACATAATAGTGCTATAATATTATTAAACCTACGGCAAGCGCTAAATAACGTTAAACCTAGTGTATTCAGCGCGTTCGTATATTTATAACTATGAGTAAACGAAAATAAGTTTCTCGATGCGCTGACGTTGTACAAATTGAATATAGCGACCATCAAGCTTCAACGCGAGTAGTTTGCAATTCAGTATACTGGTTTTCACAAGCAATTATAAGTAATATGCTTGCGCAACGCTCTGCTACAACGTCTCTTTGTTGATTATTACAATACGGTATGATAAAAATTCATGCTGCGGTGCGAAATTTTAGCACTAAATGTGTTGAACATTACAATACATGTTTTAAATATTTAATATATGATTAATAAACTTAATACGATAAAGCCGTTCTGAATAGACATGCACCTTTAAGAAATTTTACAATATTAGAATAGATAGAAGAACTTGCGTATCTCAATGAGCTAAAGAGCCGAACTATAAATTTAACCAAATTAGTGGAATCTTTAGTGAGAAACAAGACTAAAACAGGTCCCCAAAAGAGGGTGGCAGCTCCTTCGGCATTTAGAGTAGCAGAGACCATATGGCATTCCAAGTCACACTACTGCGATGTGGAAGGCAACGCAAAACCACCACATTACCTTACAAGTACGCAGTGTGCTTAAATTGCTTGTAAAGTGATGGCATCCTCTGGGGTAAAGGATTCCAAAGTTAAAATAGTCCCCCATTCGGAAGTCCTGGAGGGGATTACTTTGAAGGATAGGATCCTCAAGTTATAAAGAAGAGCCGGAAACACTTTGCGTGTCAGAGCGTGGAATGTCAAAAGTATGAAGCGAGTAGGTAAGATAGAGATGAAAATTAAAACGGATAGACTAGCATTAGGCAGAGCAGGAATTAGTGAAGTTCGGTGGCCAGAGATAGGGGATTTTGAGAGCAGAGGCTTTAGGGTAATTCATACAACATCAGAGGAAGGAAATTTGGTTTTGGGAATAGTTATGCGGAAAAGAATAGGACATTGTCTAAAAAACCACTTACAAAAGAACGAGAGGGTACTTACTGATGGTTAGATTAATATCTAAACACAAATAAAATAATAATGCAAGTATACATGACCACCTCTAGCTACAGAGAGGATATCTAAGACATACTAAAATTCGTAACAGAGCATGAAGAATTTTATAAATACGGAGATTTTAATGCAGTGGTAGGTAAGAGTAAGGAAGTAACGGCAGTGGTTTGTTTGGATTAGGCACGAGACACAAGAGGGGAAATAGGATGGTGTAATTTTGCGACATAACAATTTAACGATCACAAATACATTTCTTCAACATCATGCTAGAAGGCGATACACGTGGAAAATGCCAAGAGACATATGGAGATATCAAATAGATTACATTCTTGTTCGATAACAGTTTAGAAATAAAGTAAAGGACTATAGATGCTACTCAGACGCAGATATAGACACTGACCATAACATAGTAACTATAAAAGCTGTCCTTAAATTAAAAAATTTGAAAGAAAGGAACGTAAAAACGCACTTTGACTTTGAGAAACTAAAAGATAAAGATACCCACAAAAGATTTCAAAAAAACTCAAATGAATTACTGACAGACATAGGGAAAATTGCTGATACTAAGGAAATAGAAACAAAATGGAATAACATTAAATCCAACTTAGACATGGCGGCCAGCGGTATTCTGGGGTATGCACAAAAGGAAAATAAAAAAACATGGATAATAAATGATATTCTGAATTTAATAGAAAAAAGGCGAAAATACAAACACAGACCAGACGAAGCAGGAAAACAGAGATAAAAAGGCACAAAATGGAGAATTATTCGCAAATAAAAAAAACTAAAGAACAACGGATTGATAAAGAGTGCAAAGAGTACTAATATGTAAAGGATGGGTAAATAAGTCAAAAACCAGAATACAAATAGGAAACGAAAAGTTACAAGATATTAATTAAGGAAGTCAAATATAGCAAGATGGGTAAAGTGTAAAAAGATTACCACACGGCTGTGTTAAATTTGACAACAAAAAGCTACTACTATTTTCAATGGCTACAAACACAGAGACAAGAAAGGTTGCTGAAAACATATGTGTAGAGCACAGCACTGTACGGCAATGAAATGTGGACAGTAGTTGGAGGGGCGTAAATTCCTTCAAGGAATGGCGGTGCGGGACAGAAGAAATAGAGAGTAACTATATAGAATGGCTTGGTATTTGATAAGGCGGATATATAAATTAGCTTTATTGGCACAAATATAGAGTAAACAGTAATGTACTATCAATTTCATACATTTAATAGCGAAAAAAAACTCTCCAGATTTTTGCTGGATGTTAGGTTTATCAAAGGCACTAATTTTTTTTGCGCACACTCGGTACGTGTATTAACTATTAACGTATGCTGGTTAATTATATTTTTGAAGCGGTAAGATTAAACTTTGTTTATAATAAATAGACACTTATTGTCTTCGGCGGTTACTATACGAATCCCGATACTCTTGATCACAAGGTGTTCATTGCTTGATAAACTTGTTATGTCTATCGCGCAATATCACTCATTATTCTGATAGTACAACAATACTTTTGGCGCGAACTAAAGTACTTATCAATTGTTTATAAGCTGCCGATCCAGTAGTAGAAGCGGACAGGTAAAAGATAGAAGCCTTTGAAATATTGTGCTACAAAAGTATGTTAAAGATGTCATGGACAGACAAAGTTAAAACATAGGGTTCTAGAAATGCTAGGGGAAGAAAGAAATATGTGGAAAATAGTAAAGCATACAAATGATAGGATAATGGGACACATACTAGGTCATGAGGGAATAGTGCATAATATATTAGAAACAGAGGAAGAAAAAAAGTGAGATAGAGGTAGATAGATAGCGAAATATGCTGGTTGTATTAATTTCAGGGAAATGTGTCAACACAGAATAGGTATCAATGGAGGTTCGCGTCCAAGCAGTTCCAGGATGGAACAGTTAGTTATGAAAAAGGCTTTGTATTAAAACATGATGATTATTGTAAACAACACGGGTGTTGATTTTGCAATTTACTTAACAAATGTTGATTATCCAAAAGGAGTAATTGTAGAACTATTGATTCGGAAGATGTCTAAGTGGTAGGGGATCATGATAGCCGTTAGATTGCTTAACCTCCTTCGTGTACCGTTGAATATCGAAGAATTGCAGTAAATTTATAGAAAACAAAATAAGGAGAAAAGAGTAAAAGATATAAAAAAGGATTAGCACAAGGTGGTGCTGTATCTAACAAGAAAACACAGCTGTCATGTTTAAAAACAACAAACATAGAACAAAGAAAAGATTGCTGAAAGGATATACGTGGAGCGCAGCATTGTACAGCAGTAGTACGAGGACGGTAATAGAAGAGAACAGAAAAAAGATAGAAGCCTATAAAATGTGACACTACTGAGGTATGATGATTATAACATGGACAGTAAACTTAAAAACAAAGTGGCACTATAAATGGTAGAGGAAGAAAGAAATATGTGGAAAACATTAAAAACAAGAGAAATAGGATCATAAGACACACTATGTCATTAGAGAATAGTGCGGCATGTATTAGAAACAGAAAAGAAAAAAGGCGAGGTAGAGGTAAACCTAGATTAGACTTTTGCACATAAATAGTGAAAGATGTGGGTTGGGGGAATTTCAGAGAACTTTGTTGGTTAACCAGAATTGAAAATAATGAAAATACGCGTCCAACCAATTCTAGAACTAAAGACCTATCGATGAATATGTCGAAAATTGATACTAAAATAGTAAATTTTACTAGAACGTTTTACATACAAATTTATATGTAAAATTACAACAGTGACTTTCAAATATTACAGTTATTATTATCCTATAAGCAAAAAGTTTATTAATAATTACTACAATATTTAAAACACAAAATTATAGTAAAATTATCTTGCTTACCTCTTTCGGGATAAGTGACAATGTTGTGAAAATAAAATCATTTTAAAAATACGTTAAAAGGTTCTCATTCACTTCGTCAATTAACAAATATTTGCTGCATTCATATGCTACCTCTAAATGTTATTCTAGTCATGAGGTAATACTAGTTTGGTGGTGACAACGGCCTCCGATCATAGCGAAATTATTAATAGCGAATCTGAAATTCTAGGATGACCAAAAACGAAGCCTTATAGAAGGCAAACTTCTAAAAGTTTGTAATTATTGTAACTAAATTATAGTTTCGAAATATATTGAATGGCGAAAAAGTAGTATGAGGTTTTATAATACATGTAGTGTATGAACTGGTGTTGTAACTAAAATGTAGTAAGAAAATTAGTTATTTATGCAATGCATGCAATAAGTCCAAAAATGCTGGAAAAAAAGGTCTTTCATAGTACTTATACTGATTTACATTGATTTGAAGAGGTGATAATGACACATACCCTAAGAAACAAAAATATTATTGAATGAAATCAAAAATTTAAAACTCCAAATTAACCAAACTGGTGGAGGAAGTAAGGAGCTAATTTAGTTAGTGATAAAAGGTAATAAACCATCACATAGTGTTTCATCTATTGCTGCTAAAAACACTTAGAAGCAAGTGGTAAAACTGTAAATAGTTCTGTACAAAGGAAGTGCTGTACACATATTGTTGATTTCCGTGAGCATATTCTTATTTAAATTTCGAAAGGTCACTCTTTAAACTGGATTCTAGTGTTGTCTTCTTACTCATTCTTTCTATATTTCCCAAGCTCCTGTTATCAAACCCGATATTGATAAATTAATTGATCGGTAACTTTTGATTAAATAATTTATTTTTAAAACAGGATTTCACATTCCACTCTGTATGATTTTCTCGAATGTGCAAGTTTCTCGAGTTTTTAATTGAAACCGGCAATTTTTAGGCATTCTTCCTTTTTAGTGTTTTCTTACTGAGATTGGTAAGAGAGGTTAAGTATAATGCATAACTAATATGAACTTTATTTTCAGCTAGTTTAGTCTAGGTTTCGCTTTTGGTTAAAATTGTGTCTACGTTGTACATCTCCTTTTTCGTTTTGCTTGGTTTTGATGTTTAGACTGTATTAAAATTGCCACTTGACTCATTGCTAATTTAGGATCCTGGTAATGATAATTCCTCTTTGCTATAAACAATATGTTTTCTATACTCCTTACTCCGCATAGTAAATGTTTAGCAGACGCAATTGGCATCGATTTTATTCGTTAGTTTTGAAACACTAACCATAATATTAAATTGTTGTCTCTGTTACTAACTGAATAAATCTTACTAGTTATTTATAACGGTAAACCACCATTGTGTGCATCTGGTGGATGAGTATGAAGGTTGGTCCAAGTGTCGATTTGCAGTTTTGTTTTAAGCCAATATTCTATACGTACGATTTCGTACACGTGCAAATTCGTGTATTTGTTATTTAATAATATTATGTACCGGAACAAGAATTGCGTGTAATTTGTAATTGTGTTACGTGGGCCTGCATGCTTATTATTGAAGGGGCTTGGTGTTTGCGTAAAGCACACATTTCTACCCTTATCAGTTAGGTATAACATATGAGCTTTCGAGGATAGATTGAAAAGTGCCACCAACAAGGCAAATGTGCTTGCCGATTATTGTTAAAACTTTTTTCTATTTAATTTATTTTATAAAAATCTACCCGCAAAAGGGTAAAGTTAAAACGTTTGCGTGTAGTAACCCTAGCAATGATTCAGTCCATAAGGTGCTTTTATAACTCTTGTTTGATGATTTAGTATGGCTTTTACAATTACGTCCATTTTATTTAACTACTATTATTAACATTTATAGTAATTGTTTCATTTCAATCATAAAGGTAAATGTTTTATGAAGGTTTCATGATAAATAGAAAAATATTTAATAATATTGCTAGTTTCGAGCAGTATAAAGATTTGTATTTTAGGTTTCTGTTTTGATTTGTTACGAATGGAATATCTTTTTGCGTCCCTATATGTGTTTACGTCACACTAATTTCCTCTAATAGACGCACAAAACTACTTATTATAGATTTATTTGTTTTGTTTAATAAAGAACGCCATAACTGTGCGTTTTTAATTAAGTTGCTTTAAATGTTTTCTTATTATTATTGATATTTATTTATCTTATTGGATTGATTTATAGCGTTTTAACAGTCAAACGTGCTGTTCTTATTAATTTTATTTCCATTATTTACTAACTATTAGTTTTTTTTATTTCAGGGTGGCGAATCAGTTTTGTTTTTTTTTTTACTATGACCCACATCTACAACTGGTTAGTTAGCACGGCATTTTTTTCTTTTCCTTTATTTGTTGTGGTAATCGGTGTGGACTACTTACGGTATCTTCGTTGCGCTCTTACTTATCCGCATGGTATACCATAACAAACCAGAATACCACAACCACAAGTTTCATAGTTATCTAATCATAAATTTGTGTTCCTCTATGCTGAGATGCTCAAATCAAAATAAATTAAGAAGATCATCGTATCTAGATATCTAATAATCAATCACGCAATTTGAATTTTGTTAACTCTTAAACAAATGCGAATTGTATATAAGTATATCAAACAATTCTGACAGAGGAAGAATTAAATGTTTTTTGGTCACTCTACCTAGGTATTTTAATATTTGTTTTACAATGACAGCTTGCAAAAAATAAGAATCAAAAGCAATAGTCGGAGAAGATGCTTAAGGAAGCTGAAACCAGCAGGTTAGTGGATGTTTCCCCCCCCTGTAAAGTAATAAAGTTATTGTTTTGTTAATGGCTATACAACTACTAGCCCGATTTGTATTCGTCAATAAACTCTTATTATTTTCATAAAAGTTTGTTTACAAATACATCTTAATTTATATATTGTTTTTCACAATTTCTTATTGTGGACCGCAAATAACTTGTCTTTTATTATATATATATATATATATATATATATATATATATATATAAATTATTTATTTGTGTTAATAATATTGGAATAAATTGCATTCAATAGTTTAAAACATTTATTAGAACTTGACGTTTTGGAGAATTTGATTTATTAATCATAAGTTATAAGGTGGATAATAATAATTACATATATAAAGGATATAAACTACTTACTTTACTAACATGTTTTGAAAGAAATCCAGGTTTTTAAATTTTAATTAACATTTCTTAAAAATTAAGATGCTGACGAAAATGACATGTCAAAAATAGCCCTCTACATTTGTATAAGTTGATAGAACTATTTGAAAAAACTTATGCTTGTTAAAAACTGTCATATAAAATTAAAAATTTATCAGACAAATCTCATCTGACCAACAGATGGTGACTTTATGGGTAGTCAATAGAATATGTATCTATATATTTGGTTGTATACATGTAAGGGATGTTATGTTTATCTTATGAATTATAAAGTCTAAAATAGACTGCTTCTAAATGATTGATATTAGTTTTTTCATCTAAGCAATTTTCGGTTTTTTGTATGTGATAAATTTCTAAAAAAAGTCTTTTATAGTTTTTAGTTCTACTTCAAGTATTTTAACATTTTCTAATTTTAAAGTGTGGTTTGCGTGTATAGAAAAGAAACAGCTTGTTTCATCAATTTTTGCGTCACACTTATTTGTGTTAGTCTGCGACCTAGCTACTGTTTAGGTTGACCAACATATCGCGTTCCACATGAGCATCGAATTCTGTATACAATATCACTTTTCATCAGTTTTTTGGTTTTGTGTTTCATGTTTGTGAATAGTTCTTTGGTTGTCTTGTAATAGTTGAAGGATATTTGTGTATTGAGTTGTTTCAAGATATTTTTTTAAATTAGTAAATAATTCTTGAATGTATGTAGGATTTTTGTATTGATGATATTCATGTTCACTTATTTTTATTATTCGGTTTTTTATGGCAAAAAATTGCATTGATTTTGGGGTGGTGGAAGTGATTAGTTTTTAACAAGCATAAGTTTTTCAAATAGTTCGATCAACTTATACAAATGTAGAGGGCTATTTTTGACATATGTCATCTATGTCAACATCTTAATTTTTAAGAAATGTCAAATAAAATTTAAAAAGCTGGTTTGTTTCCAAAACGTGTTAGTAAAGTAAGTAGTTTATATCCCCTATATATATGTAATTATTATTATCCACCTTATAGCTTATGATTAAGGAGTCAAATTCTCCAAAACGTCAAGTTCTAATAAATGTTTTAAACTATTGAACGTTATTGTCGAACGCAATTTATTCCAATACTTTTAACACAAATAAATAATTTCTAACCAGTAGGTTCGTGACAAAAAATAAGATTACTTTCATATATATATATATATATATATATATATATATATATAATGTATTTAATATATATATATATATATATATGCCAAGAAAAATAATGTAATAGTAGACAACGATAAAAAAAAATTTACCAGTTAAAATGCATTTCGCTGCAGCGATAAAAAGAATTAGGTAATAACATCACATCTAAACGATAGTGTAACTCTTAAAATTTTATGTAGAAAATCGTATGGACAACCAATACTAATCTTATCTTACAATGACTATCGACACCATAAGAAATGCTGACTTTAGTATTTTTATAACAATAAATCGAAGCCATCAAAATTTAGCACATCGTTTCTACACAATTTTGTTGATCCCAGTGTGATTTGAAAACAGTACGTAATCACGTTTGATATGCGTCAAACCATACTTTATAATTAATTATAACTTGCGTCGGCAAACTTTATCATGCAGTGACCAAATGTAAGAAAAGAACACTAGAATAACTGAATGGTAAAAAATTAATTTTCTTTATACCAAATGAAATTAAATGTTTGTCAGAAAACCAAAGTATCTCTGCATAGAAGAAAAGTTAATATACATACAGTACTAGGGTTGGTGCGTTCAAAAGGTGCACTTTCCGACGGCTCCATCTTCAAAGGACGTCAGCAAGATAACATAGCCGCTTCTTCCGCATGAACGTTCAGATCCAATCATATGCTATACCAGACGCTAGCATATGCTTTGAACCCATGGTCAACGGTATGTACTAAGAAAGACAGAAATTCATAACTATTCAAAAGAAAACAGCAAAATTAAAGGAGAAACATAAAAATCCATCGTTCAGTTACTCCTCGCCATGAAATTAGAGCAATATAATCCGTACATCAAAACCTATTCTCTTCAGTCTAAAAAAACCAGCACAATAATAATATTTATTCCGATCGTACCTTCCCTTATAAACATCCATGTGCAGATAAATAAAATAAAAATGTATAGTACTTTCCGTTAAAATATCAACCTTTTGATAAAGGAATCGGAAAACTAATTGCATTGAACTTGTGTTGGAAAGTCCTTAGGTAACTATATATATTAAAACCTATCATATTGCTTCAACAAGCGAACTAAGATTAATAATTAAAAACCCGGTTAACGTCTGTGAACAAAAGCAGTCGCCAAGCTACAAAGCAACCTTAAAGTTCATCAAATTTATGGAGATATTAAATACCCGTAGGATGTGCTGCCTAACTTTTCGCATAAACTTACAGAAATTCAACATAAACCAATGTATAATTTATCTTCATTGCGGTGTAAATATAAACAAGCGAAAATTTTAAATGGATCGAAATTTGTGTTTGTATACAACCTGCAGTAAACACATATACCTCGTGTAATATTTCCTGAAAACAAATAATCGAATACCATATTTAAACGCTATCTTAAAATCAAATAAATTAGAGCAATTTAAATCATAACTATATATACTAATAACCACCTACAGGGTGATGAATAAACAATCGTCTAAATTCAGAAATCGGTTGAAATTGTTAATAAATACTCAAATGACCGTGAATGCAGTAAGAAATATAAAATTTAGCTAAATACGAACGTCAAATACTCGAATGCAGAAACTGCATCTAGCATATGGTTTTCAAATTGTCGTTCTGCCGTGCACGACTTATAGTACCATTTTGAAAAACCATGTTTTATCTACATAAACAAACTGACAAGTGTTACTCGCTCAGTTCATATACATGATTTTATAAATTGTATTCTTTTAAGAACAATATTGGGCATCTCCATAGGACATCACCGTGGATTATTTTTTTCTACATGCATCCGATGTTATATAAAAGTATACTCACAGATCTTTTACTACCAATAAAAGGTTCAACATCCTTGAACTTATGCCACAGAGTATAAATTAAAATATGCTCATTTAAAATCAAGTATTTTAATATATAACCTAATAAGTTTTATAATACAATATTCACTTACGATTCTGGTGTACACTACAATACAAACTGCATATGTAGTAAAATTATCCACTTCAGTGACAGATTTAGTTCGAGCTCTTTTCTTGTCAAGTATAAAAGTATTAAACTAAAAAGTAGAAAACTATAAATAAAAGTATTCGTTTTCATTGCTTGCGACACTGAACTAACTGTCAAATTATTAATTTGTAAAGCAGAAATCTAGTTATAAAGTGGATAATTCTCTCTTGCACTGGATTTACTACTATAAACGGTATACCGGGCAAGATCACCTTGGCCCCCCAATATTAAATTATTTTATTTTTTGTATAGCACCTTATTGCACCAACATTGCACCACATAGCACCACGACACTTGTAGCTAACACTAAAAAATTATGTCAGTTATTACAGTTCAAAATTTGGAGGGCTAAGATAATGCCAGTCACCCCACTATACCTTTTTTAAAAAAATTTTTCCTGCACCTGATGGCATTAACATAGCACCACATAGCATTACCATTCTCACAGCTAGCACCAAAAAATTGGAGAAGATATAGCAATTTAAAGTTTAGGGCGTCAGCCCTCCCCCCTCACTACATTTTTTTCATATCTTTGCTCTTGCACCTGTTAGAACTAACATAGCACTACATAGCACCGCCAGTCCCAAGTCTAGCACTCAAAAAATTACGTAGATATAGCAGCTTAAAGTTTATGCCCATTGGCGATGTTAGCCCCCACTGAACTTTTTAAAATTTTTTTTCTTTTACCTGCTAGTACTAACATAGCACCGCATAGCACCAACAATCGTACAACTGGCACCCAAAAAATGGCGTAGATATATCAGTTTAAAGTTTAATCTTTTCTCTTGCACCTGCTAGTACGTCAGCCACCCCCACACACACTTTTTGAAATTTTTCCTCTTGCAACTGCTAGAACTAATATAGCACTACATAGCACCACCAGTCCCATAGCTAGCACTCCAAAAATGACGAAGATATAGCAGCTTAAAGTTTATGTCCTTTGGCGATGTTAGCTCCCCACTCCACTTTTTTTAATTTTTTTTTCGTGCACCAGCTAGTACTAACATAACACCGCATAGCACCACCAATCGTATAGCTGGCACCCAAAAATGGCGTAAATATAACAGTTTAAAGTTTAATCTTTTTTCTTGCACCTGCTAGTACGTCAGCCACCTTCACACACAGATGTTTAAAATTTTTCCTCTTGCAACTGTTAGAACTAATATAGGACTACATAGCACCACCAGCCCCATAGCTAGCAATCAAAAAATGACGTAGATATAGCAGCTTAAAGTTTACGTCCTTTGGTGATGTTAGCTCCCCACTCCACTTTTTTTAATTTTTTTTTCTTGTACCTGCTTGTGGTAACATAGCACCGCATAGCACCACCAAACGTATAGCTGGCACCCAAAAAATGGCGTAGATATAACAGTATAAAGTTTAATCTTTTTTCTTACACCTGCTAGTACGTCAGCCATCTCCACACACACTTTTTTGAAATTTTTCCTCTTGCAACTGTTAGAACTAATATAACACGACATAGCACCACCAGTCCCACAGCTAGCACTACAAAAATACGTAGATATAGCAGCTAACATCGCTAAAGGGCATAAACTTTAAGCTGCTATATCTACGTCATTTTTTGAGTGCTAGCCTTGGGACTGGTGGTGCTATGTAGTGCTATGTTAGTTCTAACAGGTGCAAAAGGAAAAATTTGAAAATAATGTAGTAGGAAACTGACGCCCTAAACTTTAAATTGCTATATCTTTGCTAATTTTTGGGTGCTAGCTGTGAGAATGGTGGTGCTATGTGGTGTTATGTTAGTGCCATCACGTGCAAGAGAAAAATTTGAAAAACAGTGTAGTGGGGGGGGGCTGGCATTATCTTAGCACCCCCAAACTTTCAACTGTAATAACTAACATAGTTTTTGGGTGCTAGCTACAAGTTTTGTGGTGCTATGTGGTGCAGATTTGGTGCAATAAGGTGCTATACAGAAAATAAAATAATTTGCTGTTTGGGGGGGGGGGGGGCTAAGGTGATCTTGCCGGTATACCGTTATCACATTCTCGTTCAAAAAACTTAATTAAGTTATGAACAGGTTGCTTTCTTGTACTTCCCAAATGACAATCCAGCATTGTAGCAAACAATACACAATGCAATATTATATCTTAAAAGAATATTATGTGAAGTAAGAAAATACAATAAAAACTAACGAATGCCACACTAGACATAGCAAAAGGGCATAGTTTATTTTTACTACACTTGGAGTGAGCACATAATAAACCGATGAATTATTTACTTTGATGTTTCGTATTTTGCTAATTTCCTTTTATCTATTTCAATTAATGGAAACGAGGAGGGAGGATGTCAGTTCTAGATCCACCACCACCACACACCATCACCACCACCTCCACCACTACCACACTTGCAAAAATATTCGCACATCTAGTAACAAAAACTGCACAATAGATTTCTTCAACTAAGCATTTTTTAGCCTCTGGCATGGATAATTTAATTAAATTCTAATTTGCCTTTATCTTACAGTATACCCTTCCACTATATTAGCAAATATTCGCACATCTAGTAACAGTATTATATAACATTGTCATCTTAACCCTGCACAACAGTTTTCTTCAACTACTCATTTTTAGCCTCCGGTATGGATCGTGCTCTCGACACTCTGATCTGGACCGTCACCACACACCACCACAACGCATGCAAAAAAGTATTTGCACATCTAGTAACGGTATTAAATAACATTGTCATCTTAAATCTGCGCAATAGTTTTCTTCAAGTAATCATTTTTTAGCTTTCGGCATGGATAATGCTCTCGACACCTTGATCTGGACCGTCGGGCCCCGACTTCCTTCCACAGAACCGCGGCATCCTTTAACAGGGCCACCGGATTTGAAAATTCTTCGGCTAATTTATGGCGATATTTACATAAATCTACTAGATTAATCCATTAAACCTAATTCAATCGTTTGCAAATTAAATTTTTATTTGTCTCAATCTCTAGGAGTGGGGAGGTGGAAGAAAACTTTACAACTAATACATACAAACTTACAAACTATTATATACAAAAGCAGCTAAAAAACAGAACTTAAAACTACGTAAAATAAAACTTGTCTGTAGCTTTATGCCCCCACGCTTATGTATTTGTACTATTAGAGTAACAAATCGTTTATCGTCATCACCAGTCAAACTGATTTTATGTATGAGCTGGGTGTAGATTTCATGTTTTCTGCTACGTATGGTGGTCATAGTATGCATAAAAGGTTTACTTGAACTACATACAGCATCATTAAAAATATTTACACTGATTTCATAGGCAACAACATTTCTGCTTACTTCCTTAATTTTTTTGATAATGTTTTTTTGACTAATAATACAATAGCTTTTTAACCGTGTCCTCACAAATTCTAATATCAACTCTCCGGAAAACTCATCCTTAAATTTAGCCATCCCTTTCTTGTTCGCATGGGGTATACTATACTTATTGTCTTAAAGGTAGTCACTTGTGTCAAAATGTTCAATATTAGCACTCACGTTCTTGTAAAAATTGAGGGCTTCTATGCAATACATAAGGGAATCGATATCGGTATAGAGAAGCTGAATTTTCTTACAATATATACGCTTCATTGTTTCGTAATGAAATTTATACGTTAATGTTTTTGATAAATTCAAGACACTGAAACCGGCATATATTGGTTTATCATAATGCACCTTAACTCGATTCATTTGTACAATATAGTGTAATTAAGAGTCGCTATGCTTGCGACCACGTCCCTAATGCTCCACCCGAAGGTACTACATTGGGTTCAAACCCAAAATTAGACGTGCTTTAAATTAAACCTAACTTCAAAATTGATCGATCCTAAATAAAAATCCGGAAAGATTCAACTTTCTAAACATTCGCCAAATATTTAAATAGTAAATCTAGCTATTTTGCCTGCTCTATAATTTACAAATTCGTGCTCTCTGGTCTAAGTATTTTATTCTAAGTCAATCCTATATTCGTCCCTAACGTTCTCTATCGTTTCCTAACTGATTTATATAATAATAACAATCCTCTTTCCTATAGATACTGCAACCAAAAGTAGGCGGCAGAACGTCAAACAAAACGAATTAAGTCACAAGATAATAAAGTACATACAAAAATATATAATAAATGCAAAATATAAATATAAAATAAATGTAAAAATATAAATATAAAATAAATGTAAAATATAAATATAAAATAAATATAAATACATATCTAAATAAGCATTAAGCAAAAAGCATCACCCAAATTATCAGGTGCACTCGCATAAGCATTATGTCGGCTAGCACCATTACACTAGGAACGTGCTAGTTCAAGATTATTGCAAAATCTGCTTGTTAATATAAATCAATGCTTATGCGAGTACACCCGCCACAATTTTATTCTTACCTCGATAAAAAGTTTTCGAGCATCCGAAGATCTGGTCGTCTGCCTATATCTATTTGTAACTTACTGCTAGGAGAAATGTATAATATGCACTGCTAAAGTCCGGGTGGGTATGCACTAAGCGTTCTGGAGGGGGGGGGCGTGTTTTAACTCTATTTTATTTTTTGTTTATTTTATTAATTTAATTTAATTAGGGTTTTTTGATTTATTTTGTTATTATTTATTTGTTTTTGTTAATTCCCGATTCCGATTTTCCGCACCTGTAATGTGAGATAGTGATTGTTTTAGTGGTGTGGAGGATTTGTCCTGCATCTTAAAACATTAAGACATATGGTTATTTCTTTTTGGGGTGTTTAAATTTTTTTTATTATTTTTAAATTTTTTAAAATGTTTTTAATAGGTTTCAGGCGTATCCTGCTTGTAAATCATTTTCATGTCAAGTCATAATCTAGAGTTTTCCACCCCCTTCCCCTATTTACGTGCGGTTTTCGCCATCTAATCTCGCGACCCTTACCGCAAATTCTTTAAAGGCTGTCCAGAACGTCTTCTGGTTAGCCACTTTCGTGTCTTCCTCTAGGCTCTTTGGCCATGCTAGTCCTACGATAGTCAATTTCCTATCAGCTAACCCTCTTCAAGTGGGCAGTTGAAGAACACGAGTTCTTCGCTTTCTGCGCTCTCGGTGCATTCGTAGCGGTCGTTTTCGGTTATACTGAATCTTTACAAATACGCTTTCAGGGCCCCGTGCTCTGTTATCAACTGCACCATTTTATGGTCAAGATTCACCTCGATCTTATCTCTAGCTACTACACTCAGTATGAATTTGTGTATCAAACTGCTTGTGGCAGCGTTGTTCCACCTCTGTTCCCATTGTCGGATTGACTTTTTGCGTAGCTTTCTTTGAATTAGAGACCTCGGTATCGACGAATGTCATATCCGAAAGTCGCCCGTCGCGGCCTTTTTAGCTAGTTCATCAGCCCTATCATTTTCAACGTTACCATCGTGCGATCTAACCCAACAGAATTTTAAATCCAAAACTCGGACGCCGTATGTGCTATCCTCAAGACGTCCGCTTGAAGGTCTGTCGAGGAGTTCGTATTTGCGAAGGCCGTCAGCGCTGATTTACTATTGCTGATGATGTAATACACGGTTTTACCCGTGTGATTTATTAGATAATGGATAGCTCTCCGTATAGCAACCAGTTCGCACTGGAAGATAGTGCTCCAGTTCACGAGTTTGGGTTGAAACCGAAACACTTTCCTTTGCTCGTTACACACGACAAACGCCGCGCCTGCTTGCCTATCATCCATATGAGAACCGTCCGTGTAAATTCTGATACCCGTCACGTGCCCATCGCTTTCGACAGTTTTGATTCCTCTAACATCAGCCGGGTGTCCTAACTTTGACACAGCGATTTTCCCCTTGACTTCCTTATTTGCAAAATTCATACTCTATAATTTCCTGTCCTTTCCCTGTATTCACTAATCTCATATCTCTGATCTCCCTGACGACATATTCGATAGGGGAGTCCTACTGATCACCAGAACCGCCTCCGTGGAAATAGTTCTGAACGCCCTCGCCGCCTTGACCGCGGTTATGCGCTGCACGCTCGTCAACTGTCGAATATTTCCCTTACTTTACAACCCTACGCCCAAACTGATGCTGCGTACAGCATCGCTAGCTCTATTGCTCCGGCGTAAACTGTCCTAAGCGATTCGTCCCTGAAACCCCAGTTTATTTTCGCAACCGCCATCATTTTATTTGATATTTCGCTGCCCTTACTTTTTCCGTATTGTACGTGCGCTTTCCAATTTAATTCATTATCTCTCTTGACACCAAGGTACGTAATGGCTTCTTTGAATGGAATTTTCCCCTTCTTAACTCTAGTCTAGCGGGTCACTGTCCCGGTTTCGTCCCAAAATAGAGCGCCTCCGATTTTGACGTGTTAAATTTTAATTTTACCGCATGCGACCATTCGTGCAACTTATTTAGCGCCTTGTTTGGTTCTGTTCGCATGTCCATTAATAATTGCGATCTAATAATTAAAACCGTATCATCCGCTAACCCAACGATCGAGCATCCTGTGGGCAACTTCACCCTAAAGATGCTCTCATACAACTCATACAACTTACAGAATGTGAGACCAGAGCATGACCCCTGCGGGAATCCAGTTTCCACCTTGTGCGACAAAACTTCACCCGGAATTTCAACCTGTGCCCATCGCTCCGAGAAATAACTCTTGACCAAAGACATCAAGTTTCGCGAACAACCCCTACGATCTAACTAGTAAACGATTAATGTCTACCAGGCAGCATCAAATGCTCCTGAAATGTCCAAAGCAACAACAAAACTGTACTCTTTAGCATCTCTGGCCTACTTAATTTCCCGACAACAAACTCTAACGCGTCGATAGTCGACTTGCTCTCCACGAAACCAAACTGTCGATTACTAAAACCACCACTGTCTCGCACTAAGTGCTCAACGCGCGTGGTCATAACTCGGTCCAAAGCTATTCCCAGCACCGGTAGCAAGCTGATTGTACGATAGCTGCTCGGGTCTGACGCATCCGCCTTTTTAGGTTTAGGGATAAATTTCGCCTTCTGGACTTTCCAGCAACGCAGAAATACGCCCTTTTCTAAACAAAGATTAAACAACCCGGCAAAGACACACGGGGCTAACAGGCACGCCTCCAGAACTGCGTCTGAAGTGATTCCGTCATGTCCCGGTGTCTTCTCAGGGTTTATCCTCCTAAGAGCCCTTACGACCTCGTGAACTAGGATTGCCTTATCGGCAGGTGTTCCTTGCGCATCTGTAGCTTCTCGACGTACTAAATCGTGCGACCCCTCAACCTGCTCGGATTTATCCAAAGGGAAGAATTTCTCTAGCAAATATTCCGCCGTGGTTTTAAAAGCTTCCGTGTATTCGCCATTTGTTTTCTTTGTATTATTGAGCGCGATTTTCTTTTGCTTTCCTATTACTATGCGGTACGCGGTTCCCCATGGTTCTTTCTTGGAGATACGCGTGCAGAATTCTTTAAATTTATTTGTTCGCGTTTTTTCTATTAATATTTTATATTCGCGGTTACTTTGATTATATTCGATTCTTCGTTGTTCTCTTATTTCTCCCGAGGCGCGTTGATAGCGGTTCCTTAGGTAACGCGTCTCTGCCCGCCTGGTGGTTAGTTCCCGGGTCCACCAGCGTACGCTATCACTAAATGCTTTCTTTCGCGGCATGGAGTGCGACGACGCGTCTACCACCGTGTCGTTTAATTTTTTCACGAGTGTTTCTATTTCGCTTGCTTCTCGGCAGTTTAATAGTTCGTTCTCGAGTGTAGGGATGCTTTCTTCAAATGTTTGTTTAAACCGTTCTCAATTTGCTTTTTTATTATAAAACCGTAGAAATATAGTTAGCTGCTCGTTTGCGCTTGCTTCTGTTTCAACATCCCATGTTATTAATCTTGCTCCGAGAGCGTTACCTCGTCCGACCTTAATTCCCAATTACAAATTATCCCAAACATCTCGTGCGATGCTGCAGTTGCCTCTATGCCCCTCAAACGTAGGTGAATCATTAGTGTTTATCACACTAAGATCCCATTCCGCCAAAAGATCGGCAACCTGCTAGCCTCTATCGTCCTCGTTAGGGCTACCCCATAACCGCGCTTGGCATTGAAATCTCCCCCGATGATTAAATTTTTATTTCTGCCAATTTTACGAAAGATGCCCTCTATTTGATTAACTACGTCCTCGGTTTGAGGATTTTCCCGCCGGGAATCGACCGGCGAAAGGTACGCACTTATTAAGTAGAACGTATTTAGTCCCGTTTTTATTTCGGCCGTTGTTAAGAACTCGTTCGATAAATTACTTAATATTATTCTGGCGTACGTCGTATTAGTTGTTATTATTCCGCTACGCGGTCGTTCGCTGTCCGTATTTAAGATGGTACCCCCTCTAAAAACCTGTTACTTTGTTGCTATACAAGTGCGGTTCCTGTATAAGCCCGATGTCGATATTTTTCTCGGCGAATAACTTTACGAAGTTATTTGTTGCCCCTTTTTCTTTCCGAGATTTAGTTGCGCGTATTTTATCTCATTTCTTCTTATAAAATTTCTATTACCTTCACAGTCCATAATCGATGTTACGTGTGATTGCGTTCTTCAACCGCAGCATCGTGTAGCATCTACTCGACTTGGCGTCGTGGCGCGTATCGACCATCGCGCCACCGCCAGTTCTGTCGTTTGCTGTTGCGTAAACCACACAGCAGGGGACTGCCTTCCGGCAATTCTTGAATTTATACCCGGTCTCGGCACAGTTACCGCACCACTGTACCTTCTCCCTGCACTCCATCGATCTATGACCGTACTCGTAGTACCGGTAACACTGCATCATCGAGAAGTGGTCCCGGGCCCAGACTCTTCACCACCTGAGGTTGATAGCATTAGTTAATATACGCCTCCGAAGTGTGGGGGTCACTTCGAAAACTACGTTAACGAAAGGATCCCTAGGGCCCTTTCCACCAAACCTAAACTTCTCTTTCAGGTGATCTTCCAGCTTCAAATTGCCGAAGCGGGGATTCTGGCTTGGAATCAACCGCACGAGCTCTTCAACCTTCATCCCCGCCACGACTACCATAAGAACGCTTCTTCTCGATCGTCTTTGCTACGAGGTCTTTGCAATGCCCCCTTCGACTGCAATTTCTTGGCGTCGTCGCAACCTGCGCATTCCACTACAATACCGCCCCTACGTGTCCGACGAGCTTTGACCACAACAAACCCATTACGAGCGGGATCGACATGGGTCGACAGGCCGTCCTCCTTCTCACCAGGCTTGGCGACGACCATAACTGCAAAAGTTGACGTAGCACTTGCAGCTGCAACAGCATACGATACCTTCCGCGGCATCACCACCTCCTGGCTTCGGTGACCCTGCTGACCTGAAACAGCAATAATCCCTGCTAGACTTCCCCCGACAACACTAGCTCTCCTAGAATTATTTATACACAGACGAAGCGCCATAACCATGCCTATAAGCTAATTTGTCACGTCGCGGATATCATCCGCGGCGTGCCGAATCGCTTTCCTGTAGTCCACTATGATCGTGGCGAAGGTCGTCGGTACCTTCCCGCAGATGGACGCGTGCGCCTTCCTCACCCTGAACTTCAAAAACTCCAGCTTATCGAGGTCGCTAGCAGCAACGCTGCCGTTGCTGCTAGTGGACATCTTACACTGGGCTTTTAAGGTTGAGGGCAACTCCGGCGCCGTAACCACCGCAGAAGGCTCCGACTCGCCCGACACGACCGCCGCAGGCGCAGGCTCCTCCTCTAACGACTTAACCGCCTTTTGCGACCCTATCATAACGTCCGTCAACGTAACCTTAAGCTCTTTCCCGTCTATTGCGCTCCCAGCTTCCTACCTGACTCCAACCGATCTCCACTCTTTTCCTGGGCAACGGCTCGTTGCTCGGTGGGCCACCATGCTGGAAGCTAACGACAAAATGACAATCAACGAAAACGCACCTCAACAAACGACTTGACCATTACGACGCTAAAAGAACTCAAAGATAAGATATACCTTTAACGTCACGAATATCAGCGACGGCAAAACACAAACGTTGGTCCAATAAATGTACTTTGATTAAAGATAAACCGTAAACAACCCTGTATTTATTATTTTAATTTAACTTCAAGCCGCTAAACTAAATTTCAAATTTAACAAAAATACGATAAACACTAACCGTGAAAATAACAATTACAACGAAAAAAAAATAGCACTCTCCCCATTTAAAAATACCTCGAATTAATATGAACCGTAAACAACACTGTATTTATTTATTTAAACACAAGCTAATTACTTCTAAAAATTAAATTTATAAAATACTGCACTTTAAATTTAAATATATAACTAAACAAATAAAAACACGTGCTATTGGAACGCCGTACCCATAACGCACTTATCCCGTGTATACTCGGTATCTGGCACAAGCTTCAAATGCTACACCACTAATTACACTGAAAACTCAACTTCATGAAAGCTTAAGTACGCGTGTATTTAAAATATGAAATTTTTCTGTTTCTAAGCTAATTGTTTATTTCAAAAAGGGTCTAGATTTTGGTTTTTAGATTGTTAATTTATTATAGGCGCACCATAAAATTTTTACACACCTATTTGATGATTTTACACGGTTTTCTACTCGATTTACGCAGTTTTTTTTCTATAAATGTATTAAACACGCCTTTTAAATTATTTTTTAAATTATTTTGGGTATTTGTTTGTTAGTTTTTTTACTTATTTGCTCTAAATCATATTTAGTTTGTTCTTAAACCCGGATTTTATCTTAAAATTCCACGAAAAACGCGATTTATTTATTCATATAAATTATTGTTTTTGATTTTATTTCACTGCCCTGCTTTTAAAAAAATTAATGCAACACAGCAATAATATAATATACACTAAAAACCAAAGCTTCAAATATAATAATATAAAATAATATAATAAAATCTCTATATAAAAACTTATATGTAGCCTTCTATCAGCTCACTTCAACAGGTAACTAAAATGTCCCCCTTCACATACCTTACATGTAATTTTCCAATGCTCCATCCGATGGTACTACATTGGCCAGGAAGGGAATTTTTTTGCTTATAAATTTTTTTGAATTTTGCCGAACCCTTGCTGTTCCGTGCAAGGTAGGGATCTTTAAAGTGAGTGACAACACTCACACACGGGATCTCCATTTTACCTCTAATCTGAACGATGGCGTATTTTTGCGAAAAATGCTCGCCTAACATTTTTCAAGCGGACCGTGTCGGGATTCGAACCCAGGCCCTTGAGCGCAGTAGTCACACGCATACCAACTACGCCACGAAGCCGCCCGCTTTCACATTGGTCAGGAAGCGAGTTTCTTTTACCTAAAAAATTTGGAAATTTGCCGAACCCTTGCTGTTCCAAGCAAGATAGGGATCTTTAACGTGCGTGACAACATTCACACACGGGACCTTTATTTTACTTCTTATCCGAACGAAAGCGTATTCTTGTGAAAAATGTTCGACTAACATTTTTCAAGTGGACCGTCTCGGGATTTGAACCCGGGACCGTGGGCATAGTAGTCACACGCAAACCAACTACGCCACGAAGCCGCTCTCCTTTGCATACCCGACATTTGATTTTCCAATGCTCCAACCGAAGGTACTACGTTGATCAGGAAGCGAGTTCCTTTAACCTTAAAAATTTTGAATTTTGCCGAACCCTTGCTGTTCCAAGCAAGGTAGGTATCTTTAACGTGCGTAACAACATACACACGGGGCCTCTATTTTACCTCTCATTCGAACGAGGGCGTATTCTTGTGAAAAATTCTGGCCTACCATTTCTTAAGCAGACCGTGTCGGGATTTGAACCCGGGATCTTAGGCATAGAAGTCACACGCATACCAACTATACCACATAGCCGCCCCCCTTCACATACCTTACATGTGATATTCCAATGCTCCACCCGAAGGTACTACATTGACCAGGAAGCGAATTTTTTTTACCTAAAAAATTTTAAATTTTACCGAACCCTTGCTGTTCCAAGCAAGATAGGGATCTTTAACGTGCGTGTCAACACTCACACACGGGACCTCAAAGTTACCCCTCATCCAAACGAAGACGTATTTTTGTGAAAAATGCTTGCCTAACACTTTTCGAGCGGATCTTGTTGGGATTTGAACCCGGGACCTTGGGCATAGTAGTCACACGCATACCAACTACGCCACGGAGCCACACCCCTTTAGATACCTTACATTTGATTTTCAATGCTCCATTCGAGGGTACTACGTTGGTCAGAAAACGAGTTCTTTTTACCTAAAAAATATTGAATTTTACCGAACCCTTGCTGTTCCAAGCAAGATAGTTATCTCTAACGTGCGTGCCAACACACACACGGGATCTTTATTTCACCTCTCATTCGAACGAAGGCGTATTTTTGTAAAAAAATGCTCGCCTAAGATTTTTCAAGCGGACCGTCTCGGGATTTGAACCCGGGACCTTGCGCATAGTAGTCACACGCATACCAAATTACGCCACGGAGCGGCCCTCCTTCACACACCCTACATTTGTTTTTTCAATGTTCCACCCGAAGGTACTACGTGGTCAGGAAGCGAGTTCCTTTTACCTAAAAAATTTTGAATTTTGCCGAACCCTAGCTGTTTCAAGCAAGATAGGTATCACTAACGTGCGTGACAACACACACACGGGACCTCTATTACACCTCTCATTCGAACGAGGGCGTATTTTTGTAAAAATGCTCGCCTAACATTTTTCAAGCGGACCGTCTCGGGATTTGAACCCGGGACCTTGGGCATAGTAGTCACACGCATACCAAATACGCCACGGAGCGGCCCTCCTTCACAAACTCTACATTTGATTTTCCAATGCTCCACCCGAAGGTACTACGTTGGTCAGGAAGCGAGTTCTTTTTACCTAAAAAATTTTGAATTTTGCCGAACCCTTGCTGTTTCAAGCAAGGTAGGTATCTCTAACGTGCGTGACAACACACACACGGGACCTCTATTTTACCTCTCATCCAACGAGGGCGTATTTTTTTGAAAAATGCTCGCCTAACGTTTTTCAAGCAGACTGTGTCGGGTTTTTGAACCCCGGACCTTGGGCATAGTAGTCACATGCATACCAACTATACTATAGAGCCGCCCCCTTTCACATACCTTACACGTTATTTTCCAATGCTCCACCCGAAGGTACGACATTGATCAGAAAGCGAATTCTTTTTATCTGAAAAATTTTAAATTTTGCCGAACCCTTGCTGTTCCAAGCAAGACAGTGATCTTTAACGTGCGTGACAACACTCACACACGGGACCTCCAAGTTACCCCTCATCCGTACGAGGACGTATTTTTGTGAAAAATGCTCGCCTAACCTTTTTTCAGCGGACCTTGTTGGGATTTGAACCCGGGACCTTGGGCATAGTAGTCACACGCATACCTACTACGCCACGGAGCCGCCCCCTTTCACATACCCTACATTTAATTTTCCAATGCTCCACCCAAAGGTACTACATTGGTCAGGAAACCAGTTTTTTTTACCTGAAAAATTTTGAATTTTGCCAAACCCTTGCTGTTCCAAGCAAGGTAGGATTCTTTAACGTGCGTGACAACACACACACGGGACCTCCATTTTACCTTTCATCTGGACGAAGGCGTATTTTTGTGAAAAATGCTCGCCTAACATTTTTCAAGCGAATCGTGTCGGGATTTGAATTCAGGACCTTCCTACGCTTCTAACCAGTTCCGGAACTAAAAACCTAATGATGATGATAAAAGTAAATATTAAAAAAAAACATTTTTCTATTTCACACAATTTAAATTACTATGTTATATTGCAACATCCGTGTATTTCAATAATGTTTTGACTATATACAACGTCAAATATTTTTCAAAATAACTTGATGCTTTTAAGTTCCATTTTTTAGAATGCATTTAAATTTGAATCTCTTTCGCGCAGCTGAAGGTTCATGAGATTTAAAAAGACTTATAGAAAAAGAAAAATTAATTGGTTGATATTGCTATACCAATTAATCAGATATATGACGTAAAGCGGATTTTAGATTGCTTAAACTACATTAGAATTATTAGTATTTTAGTCTTGTTAATTTAAGTTAAACTTGAAACGTTTGTAACTTCATTTTGTGTTTGACCTATATCGTACATTAATATCTGTAGGATTATGCTATGAGATTGGTAAAAATTAATTATTTTATAATAAAAATTTAGCGAAATAATGTAAGCATGGAAAGTCATGCGTTACCCTGCTTTGCTGATTTTTAAAACGCTGATTATTTCTAACACGTTTTCAAGGTATTAAGTTGCATGAGAATTTATAAAAATTTTGTACTATTCATTTGAGTTTTCGTATTATCGGAATGCTCTATCATGCTACACGCAACAGGTAAAGTACGAAGGCCTTAATTTTAATTTTCTCCAATAGCAGTGTAACTAAAAGGTTTAAGTATATTTTCATGTACTGTGTTTTATAAAATGTAAAAATCAACTTTGTAGTATCTAATTTACAATGTATTCCAATTTAGTAAAATGAAGGTCTGCAATTTTTAATGTTTGTCAGTTTTGACGATGTTTATCCGCTACAGGGCGTGCTACTAACTGCTGTTAACCATCTTGAGTCTGTGAACTGCAGTAGAAATAGACCTGGGTGTATATCTGAATACGCCAGACGCGCTTGTACAGAAATGATCGTTTTTGCGGCGTAAGTCTGTAACTTACACTTTCAGAGAGTGTACGCAGTACGCGCGCGATCCATTAAATAATTTGTTTGCTACGAATAAAACAAATTTTGGCTTATAAGTTTGAGGATGATTAAATTGAATGTGTATAAAAAATTGGAAAACTAATAAAGTGAATGTCGGAATTTAAAAGACCTCTCGTTCATCTCATTTCAATTAGCGGAAAATTGTAATTGGTAAGTGCGTTTGTTGCATACGCTCTACTGTTTAGTTAATTAAAATAAATTAAGTAACAACAATTGGTTTATTCAAGTTGATGAATGTTGTTGAATAGCAACGTTTTTGAACGACCTCAATATGTGTATATTTTATAACATTGAAACAAATCAAAACCAACGAGCGCGTGCTTATAATTAATAATCCAGCACTGATTGGTATTAACTTAATTATTTACTTGTAGAAAAATTGAAAATGGCCAAACTGTATGAGAAATTACAAACTATTTATCAATAAATAGGTAACCTGAAAATATACACTCTGTTGAAGTTTTTCTCATACCTACTTAGAAAATAAATTCTGTAATAAAATTTCGGAAGTGGATATCTACATGCGTTTACATAGTACTTCAAATAACTTACGTTGGAAGTGCCCTGTTACATCCCATTCTACATTTAGGTTCGTAATTGTATAGTTTATTCGCTCATTGTTTCCGAGTAAAAGTCGCAAGGTAAATAAGTAGCAAGTGAGAGAAACAACGTTGGAATACTAAACAGGCGTATGCTGTACCGCATGTTGATAAGATTTAACTTTGAATTGCCTGTTAAATATGATATCCGGTGACACTAAAGCTTTGCTGCTTTAAGATGGACCGTCTTAAGAAATTTTAACGACTACCGCTTGAAGTCAATTTCAGTATACTATCTTATAGGGATCTATTTGGGAATGTGTAAACGGATGGGTCTTAAAATTTATGATGCTTTTATAAAGTTACCCCATCCTTCAAACAGGTCATATTCGTAACACTAAAGCTTGAAATATCCCAAACCGTAAATAAAAGTCGAATTTGTGTAAAGGAGATTTATGTTTTAACTGGACATCTTTCATGCATGAAATTTTTAAAATATACTCTGTTTAGCATTACTCAATAAATTTAAAAAGAGACTAAACCCAATCTCAATAATGGTTGGTTTGTTTAAACGTATGTCAGTTTCGAACAAGTTGCAAAGTTTATTTTATTAACAAGACCTGAGAAATATTTCGCGAGCAAAATCGAGGATCTGGGATGTTCTACTATCGTGTGAAATTGTCCGCAACAGTATCATTAATACTAGGGCTTGTCTATTTCAATCTTTCTTGGTAGGTTAGCTTTAGCTAGTAAATTGGATTTATCTATTTTTAAATCGTAAAGAACAAAATGAAAATTGTTTCAGTTTCTTTTTAATAAATCATTTTAATATTAACAGACAATTTGGTTTTCAAGAGCATCTATTTTAAAGAAAGATATAAGTAGTGGACACATTAACGGTTGTTGAATGATCCCATATGAAATTATCGAAATCAATTACAATGTCCATTCAGTCCGGTCCTATTATGGCTGTAAAACGCGCATTCAAGTAACTGGCAGTGTAATGGTTCAGACGGACACTTGAATAACACACATCTATTGTGTTTACAGAATTATCAATTATATGACCTCACATAACTTCTACAACAACAACCAGGGACGAAGACAGTTTAGCTTTATTAGAGACGCCATATTAAATTATCTCCTTAAAATAATCTTTTAGTAAATAAAATTGCGGTTCCTAAAGTGATATCAAAAGTGACTTCATATAAAAAATTCTTAGATATTCTTTCTGACGATAAAGTGGGTTTGGTCAGTGATGAGTTATCGGCCGTCGGATTGTGAATTTATCGTAACTGCTTTCTTTCTCGTTGCTCATTTTTGTTTGCATGCGCTAAAATCTAAAATTGAATTAAAATGGAATTCTTCTATTTCTCAAAATGGGACAGTTGTTAATTAGTCTAAAGAAAATGAAAAACTCAAAAGCTTCTCTATATTTATAAATTTAATTAGTAAATCAATTACACAACCAGTTTCACCACATAGCTAGTCGTATCATCAGGTGCTAAAATTACAAACTGAAAAAACGGAAGATTGCAAAAGACAATTCGTTTACAATATTTTAAGTCACAAACCCAAAGGAAAAAATGTGTTTCGAATAAATCACATGTTAACAACTATAAGTAGTATAACTATGGAGGTTTTGGCCAAGGGTAAAAAAGGTCATCTTCTAAATTTGCAGTATTATTTGAAAAATAAAAGGATATATTTGTTAATGGGATGTATGCGTAGGTGTATGCGAGAGAAGGTTTTGATGGAGGTGATAATGAGGAAGTTCTAGGGCTATGGAAATGTTGGCTCATCGGGATGGCTATACAGATATTGGTTCAAGCGTAAAATTTGCAGGTATTTTTGAAAAATGTTAATGTTTTTTTGTGTGTACGAATGGTTTGTATGTGCGTTGTAAGGAGTCAAATGTGGTTATGTGTGAGTTGTTTTCGAAAAATGATCAATAGTAAAGTCCAGGTGTTCTATGGAGGAATTGGACCAAACGTAAAATTTATTGAGGGCGAAATTGTGAGGTGTTTTTTTAAAAAAAGCGTATATACAAAGTGCAGGTGGTGTGTGTGCGTGCGTGCAAAAACAAAATATACGTGCAAAATTGTGAGGTGTTTTTTGAAGAAGTCGTTTATAAATAGCCCAGGTGAAAAAAGCTCCAGGCGTGTGCTTGTATTTGCACAATATTGAAAAGGGAAAATGGCGCGTTTCGTATCTGTGAAAAAAACAACAAAAAGTGTTTTTGGAATTTTTAAAATAAAAACAAGCTCATTTACACGGACATTTATATATATATATATATATATATTCAATATAATCATATATCAAATAAAATAACTATATACTTAGACTATTTACTAATTATGACATTACAACCTGATTTATAACGTAATGTCAAACAACACTAATTCTGATAAAATCTTGGTTAAATTTTACACTGTTACACAACACGAATTAAAACTACACGTCAAATTAGTAAATTTATTCATATCAACTTTGCATTTAGACTTTATGCGCAACAACATAGACTAAAAATCTTTTAATAATGATCATATTACAATGGTATAATCTCAAAACCTGTAGTATAATTGTATTACATAAATTATAGACATTGAACACACTATTTAAACTGAAACACACTAACACTGAATACATACATTACACATTGTCTACACGTTTGCGAAAATGACCGTTATTAATTAGCGCGAGCAGACCGATCAAGTTATACATTTTATTGTGATACAGTGCAATTAGAAGATCAAAAATTTTATAATAATTGGATTTAACTATATAGATCAAATTGCATTTAGACTGAATCATCACGCAAACAGCATTAATTCTCAAACTGACATCCTTTATTTAATAATCGTTTACCATGTTTGTCTACCATCGGTCTATAATCTAAACCTGTAAGTCATAATCTAAAACCTATCTTAATAATTTAATAGACAATTGGAACACACTAATAAATGAAACACACTAAACTGAATACATAATTAAACATTTCTACACTGTTTGCGAAAATGACCGTTATTAAACTTGTAGAGCGCAGAGTAGACCGTATTCAAGTTGTTCATATCCACTTTGTTATTTAGTGGATACGGTTGTTGCTGAATATAGAAAGATTCCAAGAAAAGTTTCTTATAATAATTGGATTCTATATCTAATATAGTGGTATTCTCAAAATTCGCTGTATGTTTAGTATTGTGCAAATGCGACGCAAGAGCACAATTAGATTTTCCAATCCTGGCATCACTTTTGTGTTGTATGATGCGGTTCTTTAGCCACTGTTTTGTCTGACCAACGTACGTTCTTTTGCAACTACATTGTATTTTGTAAATAACGTTGCTACACAGAGACTTATCTGTGCTATCTTTTATTTTTGTAAACAAACTACCTATCGATTTTTTATTGTTTATCGCATGCGCCTATAAAAAATCGATAGGTAGTTTGTTTACAAAAATAAAAGATCACAGATAAGTCTTGTAGCAACGTTATTTACAAAATACAATGTAGTTGCAAAAGAACGTACGTTGGTCGACAAAACAGTGGCTAAAGAACCGCAATCAAGTGATGCAGATTGAAATCACTATATTAGAATTTAGAATCCATTGATATGAATATATATAAGAAACTTTTCTTGGAATCTTTCTATATTCAGCAACAACCGAATCCACTAAATAACAAAGTGGATATGAACAACTTGAATACGGTCTACTCTGCGCTCTACAAGTTTAATAACGGTTATTTTTGCAAACAGTTTAGAAATGTTTAATTATGTATTCTGTTTAATGTGTTTCATTTATTAGTGTGTTCCAATTGTCTATTAAATTATTAAGATATAGGTTTTAGATTATGACTTACAGGTTTTAAATTATGACCATGTGACAACATGATCGATTATTAAATAGGATTAGTTTAGTTATGCTTGTTGCGCCGTATGATTAGGTCTAAATGCATGTTGTTATATGTTAATTTATTTATTTATTTATTTTATCTAATTGACTGTGTTATATTTTAATTGTGTTGCCGTAATTAATTTTTAAAAGTTTAACCAAGCTGTAAGACATGAATAAGTATTGTTTGTTAAGTTTAAATCAGATATAAGTCATAGTAATTTATGTAAGTACACAGTTTGAATTTAATTGTAATAATCTTTATTAAATTTTTCAGTCTATGAAAAAGGCATAAAGTCAATGCCGAAACGTTGAATAAAAATTACAATTTGACGCTGTAGTTTTATCTGGTAGAACGAGTGTATCCCAAGATTTTAATCAAATCAGTTGTTTATATATATATAATATATATATATATATATATATATATATTGATAATTTAATATCTTCGTATAGAATTTATTGCAAATGGTGTAGAATAAGTTTTTGCAAAATCGAAAGTTTTATATCAATAGATATGCAAATTTGTGTAATAACTTATAATAACTTTGAATGCATTAAATATTAGAATTGATAGAGTATTATTATGCTAACATATTCTAATAAATGTTGTTTTGTTTATGACTCGGACGTCTATGTTCTTGAATATTACCGGGTCATGATTATTATGAAAAAGCACACGTGCAAGCAATCTATTAATAATTAGAAAATGCAAGGCTTGTTTAGTCATTTGCAATTATAAAAAATACGATGAGACGTTGTACGATTTTAATGGTAATTGTTTAAACATGCAAATTTGTGCAATAATTTATAATAACGCTGAATGCATAAATAGTGGTGTTGAAGGCGTTTTATTATGCTAAAATATTCTAATGCATGTCGTTTTGTTTATAACCCGGACGTATATGTTCCTGGATATTGATGTATCTTTAATATTGAATAGCACTTTATAGAAAAATCTCAAAGGTTGCGTGTGCATATTATTAAAATACATTGTACATACATTTATAGGAAAATTGAACGAGTTCTTTATCGTATATCTGACACAGCCAGTATAATTATCATTTGCTTATCACAGCACGTTGAAAAGCGCCAGATATGTTTTAGCCTCTTGCAGCTTCTTTTTAAAAAAGCATTCTTCCAAAAAACTCTTTTATCAAATTTATTTATACAGAAATTACAAATAATTTCAACAAATAGGTACGTTATGTTCATTAACGTTTAAAATCAAAATTATTCAAAGTTACTATTCACTAATTAAATTAAATTAAAACTAGGGTGAGTAGCTTGAACAACCAACAATGTTAAAGTTGTGAAGCTCAAGCCTGACCGGCCATCTTGGGCTCTCGAGGGTATTTATGCTATCCCTGCTCTTACATCACTTTGTGGAAAATGGAGATCTCATGTCTGCTATTTCTTGATACAATACAAAGTATTATATTTTAATAATCTTAATTCTAACAATTGCTGTCTTATAGTCTACTGTGACCTGCACCTGCAGTTTTATATTACGTCTGGAATACAATGTAACTGTTTCCAATCTCATGTCTGGTTTGTGAACTTTCATTATCCTTTTATTATATGTCATTCAATTATACAGTGTAACAATTAAGACTTTATAGTTTCATTTGAATATACATATATATATATATATATATATATATATATATATATATATATACAGTGTGTCCAAATTTCGAGTCTCTACATTGTGATTTCAGTTATTATAAGAGATAGAAATTGGGTTAAATAGGGAAAGATTTGGAGGAATTCAGGCCAGTTTTGTATCCGTTTACAAAATTGGTGTAAGTTGTCTGGTTTTGGAGATATTCGAAGAAAACTAAAAATGGCGGATTTTGTTTTTTGATAATAAAACATGAATCATAAGTCGCACCATCACAAGACTTGCACATTATTAAGACACTTTTCTAAAAGGAGTATTTTAGCATAAAGAGAATCATTCGACTGTCTTTTGTTTTCGAGGAAACGCCCACAACTTTTGTTTTTCTTATGGCCGCCATTTTGAATATTAAGTGAATATTATGCGCCTTAAAATTACCTTTTCAAAGATATGCCACATGTTTATAAAAAAATGCAAAACTATCCTAAATTTTAAAAATAACTAAATTTGTATGTTCTTTAACGTTTGGTAATCCCAACAGGGCAAAAATTTGATTTCTACTTTATGAAAAGTACAATACACATTTTATAATGTACACAAACAGCATTTGTCAGAAATTATTAATTATGGTGGTATTAGAGTTAAAATGATATCGTTTTATAATAGTAGGCGGTGGTATGTGACAAAACCAAACAATTGAATTACAGTTATATGTCAAACAAATTCTAAAATTTAGATAAACTTGTGTGTGTTGTAAGTTTTGGTGCCGGTGGTGCTGCATTTTAAATTTAAAAAATGGCACATGTCTACAAGTTTTCGAATGAGGAAAAGTTTGATATGCTAAGTACTTATTTACAATCGTTTTGGAGCGCTGATACGGCATCCGCCAGATATTTGGAATTGTATCCAGAAAGACGACAACCGCATAAAACATACTTCAGAAAAATTGTAATGAATTTACTGAATTATGGTGCTTTTGAACAGACTAGGGAACAATACGACTTAAACAATAGGGAACGTGTTCTAAGCATTACTGAGGCGGTAACACGAAATCCATCCACATCCGTAAGATCTGTAAACCGTGAACTTAATATTCCAAAATCAACTGTTCATAATATTTTAAAAAAGGAAAAGTTTCATCCTTATAAACCTACTATTGTCCAAGGCCTCAAAAGAGAAGATTTCGCCAGATGAATGCGTTTTGTAATTGGTACATCCAAAATGCGAGGAAGAACCGCACTTTCCAGAATTGATAATATGGACAGACGAAACGCGGTTTACCAATTGCGGTGTGTTCAATAAACATAACACGCATCACTGGAGCACTGAAAATCATCATCTGACGGCGCAACGCAAATTTCAAACGAGATATGGATTTAACGTTTGGTGTGGTATCTTAGGTAGTTAATTATGATATAAATATTTTAGTAAATTAACCAATGTAATTAATACTTTTATAGGTAATAATTTGATTGGACCCTTTTATTTTGTCAATAACCTCAATGGCGCCAGATATACGGAATTGTTAAGAGACCAAATAATTCCGGCTATTAGAGGACTTGTACCAAATGATGATGATTTTCGAAAACTATGGTTTCAGCAAGATGGTTGTCCAGCTCACAATTCCCGAGAAGTTAGCGCCCTTTTAGCTGAACATTTTGGCCAAAATATTATATGCAATAGTGGACAAATTATGTGGCCGGCAAGATCACCATATCTTACACCACTTGATTTTTATTTATGGGGTTTTTTTTAAAAATGAGGTATATGAGTTTGAACCGCCTCATAATATAAACGAACTGCAGCAAAGAGTCCGTGACATTCTTAACTCTATAAATAGGCGCACGTTAAGCAGAGTTGTACGGAAGGTTTTAATTAATTGTCGAATGTGCCGTGATGCAAACTGACAGCATTTTCAGCATCTACGGGAAGGAATTTAGATGATAGTTTGCTGTTTCGGTCACATTTAATTTTGTTCCCTAAATTAGATAAGATAGGCTACAGTTTTATGTTTAAGTTAATTTTAAGATTTATATCCAATACTTTACGAGTTCTACTTAACAAAATGTATGTGGTACTACTACTACTGTTTGGAAAGTAGAAATCAAATTTTTGCCCTGTTGGGATTACCAAACGTTATAGAACATACAAATTTAGTTATTTTTAAAATTTAGGATAGTTTTTGCATTTTTTATAGACATGTGGCATATCGTTGAAAAGGTAATTTTAAGGCGCATAACATTCACCTAATATTCAAAATGGCGGCCATAAGAAAAACAATAGTTGTGGGCGTTTCCTCGAAAACAAAAAACAGTCGAATGATTCTGTTTATACTAAAGAAACACTTTTAGAAAAGTGTCTTAATAATGTGCAAGTCTTGTGATGGTGCGACTTATGATTCATGTTTTATTATCAAAAAACAAAATCCGCCGTTTTTAGTTTTCTTCGAATATCTTCAAAACCAGACAACTTACACCAATTTTGTAAACGGATACAAAACTGGCCTGGATTCCTCCAAATCTTTCCCCATTTAACCCAATTTCTATCTCTTATAATAACTGAAATCACAATGTAGAGACTCGAAATTTGGACACACTGTATATATATATATATATAGTATTGAGTTTATTTTTCTTTTTTCGAACGTATAATACAATTGGAATAATAAAGAATGTCAAATAATTTTTGGGATGAATTTCGTTCGGATGTTTTTTTTTAATATTCAAATGAAAATCATTTGTTGATAATCAACGTTTTGGACTATATTTAGACCTTAATCTTGATTCTAAAAGTATAATACATTAATAGCTAGACTAATGGTTGAGTACTTACAAAAACTTGATTTCTTAAAGAACTAAATTGACCAACATTTTGACATTTGAGAAAATTATTATAGAGTACCAACGTCAAATTGAAGTAGACTACTTATTTAAATGTATTTAATATGTAAACGCTTTTTAAAAAAGGTTGTTAGAAGCAAGGTTGTAGGTAGGATTGTGTTTATCAACAAAGCTATAGATTATTGATTGAAATTATATAGTAGAGTGTAAATATCTGTGAGATTGTGTGTGTCTGTTTTAAAGTTTAAACTATTATTGTCTTTTTGTATATAGTAAGTAGGGTAAATACAGGGCTACGACTTACCCCTATGACGTCACAAATCAATGTTAATTCCCATAAGGAGGGCTCCATAAGGAGTAACGTATCAGACAGAGACAGATTCGCACAATAGTTTTCTTCGACTAAGCATTTTATAGCCCCAGGCACGGATAATTTCAACATTTGCAACGAATTCGCACATTTAGTAACAAAAATCTGCACAATAGTTTTCTTCAACTAAACAATTTTTAGCCCCAGGCATGGCTAATTTAATTAAATTCTAATTTGTGCAAATATTCGCACATCTGGCGAGGGTTCAGCACTCCGATCTGGCACGGATCTTGTTCTCAGCACCCAGATCTGGACCATCTAACCTTTAATCGGCAAATATTCGCCTAAATTTGCACAATAGTTTTCTTCAACTAAGCATTTTTTAGCTCCAGGCATGGATCGTGCTATCGGCACCCTGATCTGGACCGTTGGGCCCCCGTCATCCTTCCCCAGGACCACCGGATAGGCAAAATTTTTCCGCTACTGTCTCTGTCTGACACATTACTCCTTATGGAGCCCTCCTTATGGGAATTAACATACCGGATAGGTAAATTCTTCCGCTAATTTATTTAATCTTTTCAACTAATCTAATACATAACTAGATTAATCCCATTAACCCTACGTTTGCAAATTAAATTTTTATTTGCCACAATCCCCCGTCGGGGCCTCGGCAGGGCCACCGGATAGGCAAAATTCTTCCGCTACTGTCTCTGTCTGATACATTACTCCTTATGGAGTTCTCCTTATGGGAATTAACATACCGGATAGGCAAATTCTTCCGCTAATTTATTTAATCTTTTAAACTAATCTAATACATAACTAGATTAATCCCATTAACCCTACGTTTGCAAATTAAATTCTTATTTGCCACAATCCCCCGTCGGGGCCTCGGCAGGGCCACCGTATAGGCAAAATTATTCCGCTACTGTCTCTGTCTGATACATTACTCCTTATGGAGCCCTCCGAGGGTATGGATTGAGCACTCGACACCCGAGCCGGGCCGACGGGCCCCGTCATCCTTTCCCCGGGTCCACCGAATCTGCAAATTCGCCCAGCTAGCAACATTTACATAAATCAGCAAACCAATTAGCAAGCCAATAAACTAAAAAGACATGTATCCGTTTATTTGCAAATAGACGTTCAAACACAAGCACATTATTTTTTGATTCAACTAGCTCTTAGTGGAGAGGCGTGGGGAAAAAAACTTACAGCTTATAAACTAAAACGTTGGGATGTATTATTATTAACAACCCATTGGAAAATAACAATAAGCGTTAATACAGTTTATTCGGTATAATAATCATTAATAGCACAAATTTGCATACAGTTAAGATACATAGATCGGACAAAAAAAAAATCCGCAAATGACAAAATGTTAATTTTAGTCTAATTTAAAGTCTATGTTCACTATTGCACCGACTTTACCCCAGGCTAATCATATAAACATTTTTCTTAGCATCAACTAGCTCTTAGTGGAGAGGTTTGGGGAAAAAACTTACAGCTTATAAACTAAAACGTCAGGATGTATTATTATTAACAACCCATTGGAAAATAACAATAAGCGTTAATACAGTTTATTCGGTATACTAATCATTAATAGCACAAATTTGCATACAGTTAAGATACATAGATCGGCAAAAAATCCCGCAAATAACAAAATGTTAATTTTAGTCTAATTTAAAGTCTATGTTCACTATTGCACCGACTTTACCCCAGGCTAATCATATAAACATTTTTCTTAGCATCAACTAGCTCTTAGTGGAGAGGTTTGGGGAAAAAACTTACAGCTTATAAACTAAAACGTCAGGATGTATTATTATTAACAACCCATTGGAAAATAACAATAAGCGTTAATACAGTTTATTCGGTATACTAATCATTAATAGCACAAATTTGCATACAGTTAAGATACATAGATCGGCAAAAAATCCCGCAAATAACAAAATGTTAATTTTAGTCTAATTCAAAGTCTATGTTCACTGTTGCACCGACTTTACCCCTGCTAATCATATAAACATTTTTCTTACCATCAATTAGCTCGCTGAAGGTTTTTATTCCATCAAGTTTTAAGTAGTTGAAAAAGCGTTCTGGTAAAAACACAAAAAAATCATCGCTTTGAACAATAGCACGATCCCCATACTTTGTTGACACAGGCCTGAAATAAAGAGTTAAAAATTAGGACGGAAATTTAAATATTACAATTAAATCACTTATGAGGTAAGACCGAAATATAACTTTTAAAAATGTAAAAGACATAATTCCGCGTCTTGATGCAAGAACAACAATTTTAAACTAAAAAAGGACTTACCTCCTGCTTGTACCTCGTTCTTCGGGAGTTGAAACAGATATTTTTGAACTAGAAACCCTAGGCCAATACTTATATGAATCGACAGATCCTTTCCAATCAACATAAATCCTGTTATAAAACACGACCATCGACTTTGATACCCTTTCACCGAACGCTCTACTTTCATATTGTTTATGGAAAAATTCGAAAGTGTTTCCTAACCCTAAGGTATTTTGGTGACGTTACATTAAATCGCGATAATTACATGGTTTTAAATAGAGGTCTTGGTAAACTAAAGCTGCTAAAATACATATTGCAAAAACAGTCTTTGAGAAGGATTCGTACTTTAGATATATGCGTAAATAAAATTCAAACTATAGCAATATCTAAACCAAAAAGCGCCCCATATTTAAAATGAAATCTTTAGCGTAAAAGCACCAAGGGCTGAAACTTGACCTTTTCAAGCATATTAAACAGGCTATAATAGAAATATATTTTTTAGATGTCTCTTAACAAGAGGTAATTCGCGAAAAATATTACCCAAGAAATGAATTTAATTACGGAAATATCCATAAAACTAATAATAAATAACGTCTTCGACCTTATTAAAATGTAACATAATTAATAGCCGGTAATTTGTTGACACAAATCCAAGCTCTTTGTATGCATTACGATACATTACTCGTAGAACCGAATTGGGAAAATTTACAGATTTTTGATAATATTTACGTAGAAAAGAGCGTTAAAACGCGGTATTATTTATAATACAATAGCATATTATGCAAAACCCGAAACCTCGAATTTCTGCAAAACGATAAAGGGCGAGCATAAGTTATCAATGTTTATTTATTTTCAGGTTAATTATACGTCTTCGTTAAAGCACTGAACAATGTCATAGTCATTTACACTTATTAGAATGTAAAAGGAATATTTTGGATGACAGAAAAACAAACTCATTCTATACATTACGAAACATTACTCATTAAACTAGAAGTACAATGCAAATTAAGCTAGAATAAGATTTTAATTTTATAATAATTATTTGTTAAAGGGATAATTTCCTGCAATTTTGAGATCAGAGTTTGAAGTATTTTGACCTTTACTGAAATATGTGTACAGCGTCGTTGGCCAATTACACTGACAAACGGGATAATAAAAGGATAGGTAAATAATGCTGAAACTTTAAAGAGAATTTTGTACCTTACATAGAAGATGTTTGGGTTTTGCAACTGCTAACAAGAATTACGTGAGGATTACTTTAATAAGTAAGTAATCATTAAGTAAAAATTTCTATCTAAACTTAAGCTGTAAATAACATCTAAATTGGTATACAAATCATAAAATTTACAATTTATATATATATATATATATATAAAGACAAGATATCTGCAGTCCTCAATCTGAAAAATTTGTGTACAACAAAAGATTTCTAAGATGTATCTGTAAATAAACCTTTATGGATATAATAAAAGCATATTTACGAATACAAATCGAGCTAATAGTTGTATAGCGATTAACAAAACAATAACCCTATTACCTCATAAGGAAAAGAAACATCCACTGACCGGTTTCGGCTTTCTTGGAGCCTCGTCAGAGTAGACTAGTTTCTAACCATCTTATGATATAAGTTCAAAGGAGCCTTTGTACTATGGCAAGAGAAAACCATAGCACCATCGGGTGGTAAACTCCAACACTACTAAGCGTGGAAGTACAAAAGTTGATTCGAAACTAAATCGTAGTTTCATAGATGGCTACACAAGTATGTACTGCCTTTGAGATTTGCGGAATGTTAATAGCATAATATATTTGCACTAAATAACCAACTTTCTTGTGGCGTCGCCCGAAAAGTTGGTAAAGAGATTTCGTTTCTGCTTATCCAGCGTTTTTAAAGTTTCTGCTTGTACTTTATCTGTACCCAGTGCTTTATAATTTTTTAGGCTCTTTAACCCTTTCATTGCACATTTATCTTACACGAATACTTCTGATATTGCACCAATTTTTGACGCTCTGCGTATTCAAACGTCTGGAGCAGTGAATGCTGCAAAACAGTGATAAAAATTAAATACTGTAGTTAAAAATCAGCCTTATTATTATAGTTTTGTGCATATTATGCATAAGCAAATATATACAACACAAGAAGTAACTTAAAAAAACTTACATTCCTAAACAAAAATACAAAAAGGCCAAAAAAGTATTATGTTATACCAAAAGTAAATGAATAACCTTTACTTTATCCAAATAAAGAAAAATATTTTTATAACAATTAAGAATGTTTTATGGTGTGGTACCTTTCAAAACATGACACGCAAAGAGGTGCATTGCACGGAATGCACATCTATCGGGTGTCACGTCTTTCTTTACGTTTAGCACAGACAACGCACCTCCATTGAGCATTTGCCTTTTTTTTGTCCCTGGCACAAGAGATATAAAGTGCCGTGCAGTTAGCCGCAGTGGATTGTTTCCATCTGCCGATCTTCTCCCGCGACGATGGTCAGCTGTAGGTTGGTAATATATTTCTAAAATTTCCTTGAGTTTTGTACAAAGCGAAAGCATTTATCATTGATAAATCCACCAAATGAAAGAAGGCCTTTTTATACTATTTGACAGATTTCCTGACGCATTCCACTGTGCTGAGCATCATATCACACTTGTCAACGGCACCCATGTTGTCGTTGTAATCCAACACGTATTGCGATTTTCTTATTGCTTCGTAAGTTTTTGGGTGTTGTTTTACAGTATCCACGACTTCACTGTTATGAAGAGTTGATAACATATAAACTTCGCTGCTGTCCTGCCACTTTATGGCCAAAGACTTATCCGTAGATTTGTACTGCACTGCTCCTTTTTCTAGTTTGTTGGGTAGCTTTGGTATACTCTTGCAAGTTCGCTTTACAGTTCCACAAGCATTCGTTTTTTTTTATGCAAGTATGTGAAAAGAGTCGAACTTGTATAACAATTATCTACATACAGTGTATGGCCTTTCCCAAGATATCGTTCAGTTAAAGTCAGAACGACCCGTCCAGATATTCCAAAATTTTTGTTATCAAAGTATGCTTCTGAATTTAGTTCCGTTGCAGCACCGACAATAAAGTCGAAAACACACCCAGTTTCGCAATCACAGAGCATAAAAAACTTTATGCCAAATCTGTGCCGCTTTGACGGTATATTTTGTTTGAAAAATAGTCGGCCCTTGAAAAGCAGCAAAGTCTCATCAATACATATATCTTGAAAGGGGTAGAGAGACCCTGCAAATGCCTTTCGTATGTGATTTTCCATAGTTTGTCGCCACCTGCTGGCTGAGTACTATCTGAGAAATGTAACATTTGCAACAGCAACAGATATCGGTCTCTTGACATTATTTGATAAAAAAAAAGGAGTAGACGTTAGTAGATCGTTGTTCCAATAACTATGAATATAATGTTTTTTCACCTGTGCCATTAGCATATTTACTGCCAGAAAATAGTATATTTCATCGCTTGTCGTTTGTCTCCAACGTTTAAGTCTTGAGTTATTGGACGCAATTTCTGAAATGTGACCATAGTACAAATTGCACTGTTCTGCAATTATTCAACTATTTCACTATCAAAAAACACTTGAAAGCAGTCGAAAAGCGTAGACGCAGAATCCAAATTGAGCGCTTTGCAACCGGAGTCATTATTATCAAACTCATGAATTTTCGGATCCAAGTCTGAGTTTGACTAAATTAAAACATTTGGTTTTACCTTTTTGGAACACTGAGCAGATCCAACAATAGACTCAATATCCGAATCGGAATTCGAGGCATCAAACTCAGCCGATGGCTCTGAATATTGTTGATTGCTATCGGTAGACACCGGCGTGCATGGGGGTATATCGCTTTCAGCTTCATCCCACCCACAATAATCTTCAGATAGCGGAAGATCCTCGTATTTGAAGTCGCTATTTTCCAAATTCTCTGCTATTTCTGCATCAGTTAACTCTATAAAACGTCTTTTCGCCATAATGTATGCATAAACAAAGCGTAAAACAATACTAAACTAAGCAGCTGCAACACATTCAAGAATGATTAAACTAACACAGCCAAATTCCTACACATAAAGATACGTCAAGACTAGTTTAAGTGCTGTTATTGGTGGGCTTAGTAGAGGAAGTCAATCGTACAATTACGTTGAGAGCAGTTTGTAACTGCGTATATTTTTTTTATCATTTGCGTAAATATTATTGCGTATATATACGGTTGGAGCAGTAAAAGGGTTAATGCTAGTTTAAACTTGTATCTAAGTATAGGATACCCTAAGTCATCCTTTTCGATTTCTGTTTTCTCTTGTAGTGCTTCTAATTACGGTCCCGCACATAAATTCCGTATATATCCTTGCCATATATGTACTTTCTCCACATTTTCTATAATGGTGGCTCACACCTACGTCGCTAATATTTTTATTATACGGCTTTACATAAAATTCTAACACCCTATTTCCTCTGTCGTTTCTAAACTTAATGAACCTACTACCGCTCTTTCCTAACCCTCACCTACCATTGCATTAAAATCTCCTGTGATAATTAAACTTCCATACTGTTTTACGAATCTTGGTATGTCTTCGAAATCTTTGTAAATTGCTTTAACTTCTTCATCACTGTAGCTAGAGGTGGGCGTGTAAACTTGTATTATTGGCGTATTTACCGGTTTAGATTCTTATCTAACCACGTACAGACTTTCGTTTTTTTTGTAAGTAGTTTTTTACACAATGTCCTACTTTTTTCCGCATAACTATCCCCAAACCCGTATTTTTTTTCTCTCATCCTGTATAAATTACCTTAAAGTCTCCGCTTGAAAAATTCATGTCCTCTGGCCACCGAATTTCGCTAATCCCTACTATGTCTAATGCAAACGCGTGAATTTCAATTATCACATTCTCTAGCTTATCTATTGCTTCATGCCCTAACATTCCACGCACTGATTTGCAAACTGTTTTCGATTCTTCATTTACACTTACCGATCACATCCTTGGAAATAGTCCTCTCTCGAAGATTCGAATGGAGAAACTATTTTAACCTCAGTGTTGTATACTCCAGAAAATGTCATTATTTTAAAAATGTTTTTGGTACGCAATGCACTTAGAAATGAGCAGCTCCGTGGCATAGTTGGTATGCGTGTGACTACCAAACCTAAGGTCACGGGTCTGAATCCCTAAACGGTCCGCTTAACAAATGTTAGGCGAGCATTTTTCACAAAAATGCGCCCTCATGCGGATAAGATAAAATATAGTTCCCGTGTGTGAGTGTTGTCAGACACGCTAAAGATCCCTATCTTGCTTCGAACAACCAGAATAAGGCAAAATTCAAACTTTCCAGGTAAAAGAATTCGCTTTTTGGCCAATATAGTACTTTCGAGAGGAGCACTGAAAAAAATCTAATGTGTGCTTAAGTGTGGTGGCTATATGGCTTAGTTGGTATGCGTGTGACTACTAAGCTCGAGATCCTGGGTTCTAATCCCGACACGGTCCCCTTGAAAAATGCTTGGCGAGTATTTTTCACGAAAATACGCTATCGTTCGGATAAAAGGTAAAACGTAGGTCCCGTGTGTGAATGTTGTTGCATACGTTAAACATCCGTACCTTGGAACAGAATGGGTTCCGCAAAATTCAAAATTTCCATTTAAAAAACTCGTCTCCTGGCCAATTTAGTATCTTTGGGTGGAGCATTGGACAATCAAATGTAGCGTGTACTTGCAAAGGTGGCTGCTTGGCTTAGTTGATGTGCATGTGACAACTAAGCTCAGGGTTTGAATGCCGATACGGACTGCTTAAAGTATGTTAGGCGAGCAGTTTTCATAAAAGTACACCCTCGTTCGGTTCAGAGGTAAAATGTAGGACCCGTGTGTGACGTGTTGTCACGCACCTTAAAGATTCCTACCTTGCTTGGAATAGCAAGGGTTCGACAAAATTCAAAATTTCCAGCTATAAAAGTCAGCTTCCTGGCCAATGAAATACTTTCGCGTAGGGCATTGGAAATTCAAATGCAGCGCGTAGTTGGTAAATTATGTGGCGGTTTCCCGTTGCCTTCCAGGTCGCAGTAGTGCGTTTTGGAATGACATATCGACTCCCATGGGCTCTGCCTCTCTAAATACTGAAAGAGCTGCCGTTCTCTTTCGAGGATTTGCCTTAATTAGGTTCCTCGATGAAAACTCCACTAATTTGATAAACCTATAGTTTGACTCTTTAGCTCAGTGAAACGCTCAAGGTATTCTATCCGTTCTAGTATTCTAGAACGTTTTCAAGGTGCAGGTCCGTTTAAATCGGGCTACAAAGTTACTCGGCATAATATTAGCGTTTCAGTCTCTAACTCTCTAGTAGTGTAAGGCCGTATCATTTTCCAAGATCTTTTTGATGACATGCTGCAACAAAAATTTTTTTACTTTCCTATATTTGATTTTAGCAACCCTTTGCTACCAATAATTTTATGGTACATATACATGCCCTAGATATTATTTTACATTATTTTGTCCTTTACAATATGTGTATATTGCATTCTCAAATATATCAAAATTTTAATGGATGATACTTCGATATTCAAACTAGAACTGAAGACTACAAACTTTTGTAAGTGTTTCGATTTATAACTTTGCTGAGTAGAAGTAAATAGAATGTATATAAAACTAACAACTTAACAACTACCACTTAAGTGAGGGGCTATTATTTTTGTTGAGTTCCTTTGTTTTGTAACCTTCTAGGTAAGAATAGTGCACTAAAATCAAAAAATGTTTTGTTTTCTAAATGGTGCTATACCCCTGACCAAAGTCTCGTAATCGAACCATTATTTAAAATAGGGTGGACATTTTTACAAATGCAAGAAGTAAATAATATTTTTGAATAGCCTTGTTTAACGAGTACTTATAAGAAAATATTTTCCAACAATGTGATTTACACACAACGTTATTATGTTTTTAAAAATTTCTCTTTGACGTCACTTAAATTAAAAAAAATCGTCAAATATTAAAATTTATTATAGTTGTTTATGCAATGCGAAAATGACTTGTTGGTTTAGTAAGTAAACCCTAATACATATTTGTATAACATACTTTTCAATCAAACTACAAAGTATCTCAAGGGTATCTAAAAACAATTATTAACAAAATGGTTTGTATGCGATGCTTTGGCTGTAAATGGGTTAACAACAAATTTTTGAAGAATTGAACGTACAGTGTGGCATGGTGCTATATAACCATATAAGCTTATAACCGGAACGAATTTTTAAACACAGAACCAAGGATGTGGGCTGTATTTTCGCATGGAAATTATTTCCAGCTGCCTTAATTCATGTTGATTTGTCTTCTTGCATTGTTAGCGTTATTTTACTAAAATAATGTAACTATGTTTATCAATGACGTTTCGTAATTCCTTAATGATGGTGTGCATACAGTAAAAATGAGCGTGATGTTTCATTTAACGAAGTATTTCTACATTCACTTCATCAATTTTTACAGTCAATTGAAGTTTAAGTGCGTTTGCTTTATACACAGAGCGCATGTAGAGAACGAATATTGAACGAACCCCTATACAACTTTCATTGTTGGGGTTAATTATTTCATCCTGTTTGGTCATACCACAGCTTTACAGAAATCTTGCTTAAGCAAGAGTCACTGTAGTGTCCAAGATCGACACTTAAAATATCACACATCTTTATAGAATTTGAAGAATGTCCAGCTTATTATAGCTATAGGGGTAGTATTAGTTTACATTTATTAGGATTGTAACATGTGTGTTTCTATGAACTGGACTTATAGATTCTCATGCCCCACGAATGACTGGTTTAATGTCCCAGAGTGCGTATTCAAGCTTGAGCTTATTCAAAGGACGGAACAAAATAGCATATGGTACTCCAAATATGAGAAAATTAACTAAATTAATAATACTAAATTGAAATTATATAAATGCGCTTTGCCTTCTAAATTGCATCAGCTAATAAAAATTGCTTGAATTTGAAACTATGACTACAGCAAAGTATGTAAGAGTAAACGGTTTCGAAGAACTGCTTCGTTATCATAAAATTATAACATTTCATTTCTCTAAAATTAAAAATTTTTCTTATTGTGCAAGGAAGATACAAGCGGCAAGCTAAAGCTATGATTACAAAAACCCGTTTAAGTTATTTGGATCGAGTATTTACGATTACGTTCTCAGTAGTTGGGAACTTAAGAATCAGTTCCAAATTTTACATAAATAAGATTTACATGGTACACGACAAAAAGTTGTACCCATCTCAAATAGATTAAGATCGAGTGGGATATGCACACATACCATCATTTTGATTTATATCAGTTCATGAGAGAATTTATATTTCTAAAAAATTTTCAACGAATCATCCGTTCCCAAAGGGAATTTTCATCCCAACTAACTCTTTTATATTTAGGACCAACGTTAGGTTTAACTTCATGGTAAAACCCAAAGCGTCCTATATCGTTGAAATTGGCGTTTAATTCTTTATTAAGTATAATGCAGATAGATTTAACATGTTGCTTATAATAAAAAATTAATCTGATGATACTTTGAAAGTACGAAATGCGTTCAAAGAATTTTGATTTACTCAGTAGATATTTCACAAAAAGTTGGTGTGAGAAATTGATTTGATATGTTTTTATTTTTGATGATAAAAAAGTTACAGGTAGAAAATGAAATTCGATAATTTTGATTTTCACATGTAAATCAGAAATGAACCATACTATCTTGAATTTCTTCTTAGACTCCTGAACGCCATACAATATAGCAACTTTGCCAAATTTCAACCTATATTCAATCTCTTATAGTAAACAAAACCTTTGTAGTGTGCCTCAAAATTAAATTTCCCTGTATATTATATATATATATATATATATATATATATATATATATATTGCTGTGATAAGGGGTTGCTTAAGGGTGCACGTTATAGTAAAGGTCGTTCGGGAAGAAGTAATTAGAATAGTCATCAGAAAACTACACTTATTTAAGGAAATAATTAAGAAATAGACATAGTTTGTAAATAGTAAGTAGTCAACACCCTGTATATATAGTAGAGATAGTTTTTGGGCGACGCAGGTAGACATAGGAAGACGCATAGTTGGCGTAGGAATGAGAAGTACATGTATTAAGTAGATAGTAAATATTAAATACCCTGTAGATAAAGTTTAGTTAATGTAGGTAAAACAAATAAGGATATTTTTCAGTGGAAGCACGCGAGTTATGTATCCCCCAATTACCTATATATTGATATATTGAATCTAATAGGAATTATTAGAAATCATTAAGTAAAAGTATAAGTTCAATGCAACATTGTAACACAAGGATAACCCAGAGAGGTTATCGACAGTTCATGTGAACGGACATGCAACTTTGCATCCGTGAGGGCAGTGATACTGCAGGTGGCAGGTCACAGGCGGTCAACAAACCGCAATTACTTAGAATTAAGATTGATACATTGTAACAAAGTGTAAAGCAGACATGAGATCTGCAAGTTCCCACAAGCCGTGTGAGGGGCAGGTTATTATAAAAAGCCCGGGAGCTCAATGCCCGGCAGTCAGTCTTGAGTTTACAGCTTTTGCATTGTTGTCTACCTAGGCTACTCACCAGTACAATTAATTTTTTATAAAGTTATTATGTACAAATTATATTAAATTAAATTTGTTAAAGTGTCGAAGTTTTTTTAAAAAACACAGCTCCAAAGGCCCGAACTTTAACTCGCGTAATAAATGATAAAGTGTAATTAGACACGCATTAAGAAGAAGAGTTCTAGACGATTAAATTAATACGGGTATAGAAATGGAGTTTCAGCTAGTTAATATAAATGCGTACAAAGATCTAATCATTTTGATAAGAGAAATGATTAAAAATTGCGTGAATCGCATGTAAACATGGAAATTTAAAGTCGGGTTGCATCAGTTGTTTATAGAAAAGCAAGTAATCTATCAAAATACAGCATGTTGATAATAATAGACAGATGCGGACAGGTGGTGATTATGAGGAAACGTAGAGCATTGCATCAGAAACTGCTCAATATGTAATTATTTGATTGGTCAGAGACAAGCGACGAGTTCTAGACCAAACCCACGGATGGAGAGGGAATTCGAGATTATATTAGCAAGCATCTTGATAGGAAAGTTAGTTTTGAACTCAATGAAGGCCGAAGTGCATTGCCATTAAACAAAGTGATACGTAATAAGTAGAAAAGTGAAAAATAATATGAGTGCTAATTTGAAGATTATAATTACCGTTTAAACGTTTCGAGGTCTGAGGGAAATAGACTAGGATTCTGATGTTAAGAAATACAGTAATACATTTTAAATGTCAAGTGGAAAAGAAGAATAATACAATCTTGAAGTACAGGGGTGAAACAAACTACAATTTTAAGTCTGGGGCAAGAATGATAAAAGTCTAAGTTTGAAGAATTGAAATAAATTGGGGTATACAATTTAATGATGGTGGTCTATAGTGTAATAATTTGAATGGAATCCAGAATTGGGGAAGATCATTTTTATTGGAAGCGTCGATGTGAAAAAGATAAAACCAGGTCAGATTTTCAGTTTTAAGACATTTGTTTTTTATATGAATTTTTATTTTATTTTTAATATTGAATTTGCTAAATAAGAAATGCTTGTGAAAAGTCAACAAAAGAAGTTGCATACGTATTGAATGAGTAATAAGAAAACAGGTTTAGAATATTCTACATTTGTTGGTAAAGATCATAAATTTTCTTTGGTGACTTTGGGTTTTTGAGTAAATGATTGTTAATAAATGAGATTTATAAAATTAACTGATTGAAAAGTTTATTTCGAATAATTTCAAAAGCTGTATATAACATATTGGTTTCATTATATAAAATCTAAATTTACTGAATTTTATAATTGCAAATAAATGCTAGCCGAGGTCATAAGATTTAAATAGTACAAAAGGCGGAGCCACCAGTTGAACAGGAAAGTGATAACTCGCAAGGCGGTAACGTATCGAATTTTGCCATTGGTAGATAGAGTTGTTTACAGATAAAGTCCAGTTGATAGTAATATTAAGAAAACAGCTGGAGGAGGAGATAATTAATCCTGAATATTAAATAGGTGGTCCAATAATTTAGAGTACGTAGGAAATAAATAATGCAGCTCAAAGTCGGGACATGATAATAATTCGAATAGCATAGCAATAAAGATGTCGCACCAACGTTAGGGCTCGAATTAAAAGCACGATTTTACCTGAGATTAAGAGGCGCGAATTAAATTAAAATAAATTTTAAAATACGATTGCGAGATTTCAGATACATTAATTAAACTAAACCGGGGATTTGAAAAGTTTCAATTAAAGGAAAATTGAGAAATTTGTACAGTAATTAAAGTTAGGTAGATTTATTTAGTATTTAAAAGTTTAGAGTAAAAATATAATAATGGACAAGAGAATACGGGAAACACGGGAAGCTTTAAGGCAACAAGGAGTAGAGATAGGATCCCAGGAGAGCGTAATAATTCAGGAAACCAGTTCCATTGAAGAAAGGCGAATTTCACAAGAAACTAAAATGTTGGATATCTTAATGGCATTAAATGAGAAAATGGATAAGAGTGAACAAGCCATAAATACAGTCACAACAAAAATGGAGGAATACAGCGAGAAATTGGAGAGTGAAATTAAGATTCTTAGTGATGGACTGAAAGAAACAAACCACAATATCGCGGAGATTAAAGCACAAATGAATGTCAAAATTGGGAGAGTTTCTGAGGAAATAGACGGCTTATGGAATCATATTTCGTTAATCAAAACGAAACAAGAAGACTACGAAAGCGAATCCAAGGATAAAATTACGAATTTAAATATTAAATTAAATAAAATTGAAGAAAATTGCGAAACGGAATTTAGATCGATAAATCAAGAAATAAATAATTTAAAAAGCAATCCAATAAATTTTAATAGGGAACCAATTAAGCTAATGCAAACGAATCTTTCAATTGAACAGTTTACGAAATTTTATAGGAACGGAAAATTGAATCCTAAGATATTTCTGAAAATTTTAAAATGTTGATACAGGGATCTACAGATGAATTATTGAAATTAAATTTAATTAGGGCAATATTAAGAGGGAATGCTGAAAGATGGTACTATTTAGTTGAGAGTGAAATAGAAACGTTTGAACAGTTTGAAAGCAAATTTTTACGTCAATTCTGGAATGACAATCAGCAAAATCGAATTCGAAGTGACTTAATTATGGGAAGATACGATTCGGCGAAAGGAATAACGCGAGAATCATATGCGATTGAGAAATTTACTGTAGCGAAGCAATTCGATCCTCCTTTAGAAGATAAAATTATTATAAGGTATTTAGCAAGTCATTTTAACGCTGAAGTAAAGCGATACATAACGACGCAAAATATAGTGGATAGAGATACGTTTATTGATTATTTGCAGAGATATGATGATTTGGAAAATGATTATGAAATGGAAAATAATTTTAGGGATCGACGCACGAATTTTATAAGGAATGATGAGACTCGGAATAATTATAGAAGGAACAGTTATAATTATGATCGTGGAAGAAATTTTAATAGGGGGAACTATGGCAATTTTGATAATGATTTTAGGCAAAACAGGAATAATGGTCAGATACCAAGGCAACGAATGGAGAGAACGAATCATGAGGGAAATTATAATAATAGAGGAATAAATAGACAGGAAAATGATGATCGACGGACGCAAGCTAGAAATATTAATAGTATGGAAATAAGAAATACGAATTGCACAGATACAGGGATAATGAGTCAGGCAGGACCTTCAATGCGAAATCAGGATTTTTGAGTACGGACGAACCAAGGAAAATTCTACGAATTAACGGATACGGAAATCAGCGCGAGTTTATGAAATATGAAATGGATAATGGATTACGAAGATTTGAAAGGAACTTATTACCAATAATTAATTTAAAGGTGGAAGATAGAATAGTTAAAGTGTTAATTGATACTGGAGCAGAAGCATCACTTGTTGCGGAAGAGTTTGTTAAACGAGAAAAATTGGGGGATAAAGCGATAGCTATAGCGAGGTGTAATTTAGTGGCACCAAATAATAAGAGATTTAGTGTAATAAATGAAATGGTAATTCTGAGATGTGAAATGGGGGATAAAATATGGGAAAATGAGTTTATGGTAGTACCTGGACTGAAGATAGATGTTATATTTGGGATGAATATGATAGATAAGTTGGGGTTGAAGATAAATGCGGAATGCAAAGAGATTGAGTGTAATGGGAAATATATTAAATGGTATGAAGAGGGGAATATAGTAGTAGAAGACGACTGCGTAAATATTAATCAGGTTAGTGAAGAGATAAATAATGGGTGTAATGAAAAGGAAGATATTAAGTGTCCAGATGATTTAAGAAATAGGGTGAATATATTATTGAATAAGCATTCAGAATAAATGGGGTCGAAGTCGAGAATTGCCACGGGTTATGTGCACAAGTTAGAAATAATAAATAAGGAACCGTTTAACAATAAAATATATCCTATTCCAGTAGTATATGGAAATAGAGTGAAGGAAAAAATTGAGCAAATGTTACGTGAAGGTATTATAGAGAGCTCCAGTACGAATTTTGTGAATTTATTAGTAGTCGTCGTAAATAAAAGGGATAATAGTATTAAGTTATGTATAGATACAAGTGAGATTAATAAGCGAATGAAGCCGCAATATAATTGTCCACCAAAGATAGATAGAATATTAGGGAAAATAGGTAATAAGAAAATTTATAGTAGATTATATTTAAAAAGTTCATTGTGTTTGATTCCATTAGCGCGAGAATCAAGGAAGTATACGGGTTTTTCGGTAGAAGGAAAGTTATAACAATTTAGGGTGGTCCCGTTGGGTTTGTCCTCGAGTACGGCTGCATTGGTGAAGGCGATGCAGAATATTTTGGGACCGTATGAGGAATTTTGTATCCACTACGTGGATGACGTGTTAATATTTAGTGATAGTGTGGAACAACACTTTGTTGATTTAGAAAGAATATTATTAGAATTAAATATAGCAGGTCTAAGGTTAAATTTAAAGAAGTGCGAATTCTTTCAAGATAAAGTTAAATTTCTGGGATATCAAATCAGCACGGAGGGCATAGTTATAGATAGAAATATGATTGAGAAATATAGATTAAAAGGACCCAGATTTAAGAATAGAAAGGGGGAGGCTAGAAATAAATAAGCTTAATTGACCCATGCAAAGACAGATGAATAGATGAAAGGAAATGTAAAATAAATTATGAATAGGTATACATAGAAAAATAGAATAGGATTTGAATATAAGAATAGGTATAGGTATAAATAGTATAGTATAATAGGACATAGGTATGAGATAAATAAAATGTAAATATGAGTTTAATAAAGAAAAAAGTTGGATTTCAGAATGGAAATAAAAATATAGTAATTTCATACCAATGTGAGTTTAAGTTCACGTTGGGCGCCAAAAAGGGACATTGTTATAAAATTTTATATTTTAATTTGGGGGAATTATGCTGTGATAAGAGGTTGCTTAAGGGTGCACGTTATAGTAAAGGTCGTTCGGGAAGAAGTATTTAGAATAGTCATCAGAAAACTACACTTATTTAAGGAAATAATTAAGAAATAGACATAGTTTGTAAATAGTAAGTAGTCAACACCCTGTATATAGAGTAGAGATAGTTTTTGGGCGACGCAGGTAGACATAGGAAGACGTATAGTTGGCGTAGGTATGAGAAGTACATGTATTAAGTAGATAGTAAATATTAAATACCCTGTAGATAAAGTTTAGTTAATGTAGGTAAAACAAATAAGGATATTTTTTCAGTAGAAGCACGCGTAATAAATGATAAAGTGTAATTAGACACGCATTAAGAAGAAGAGTTCCAGACGATTAAATTAATACGGGTATAGAAATGGAGTTTCAGGTAGTTAATATAAATGCGTACAAAGATCTAATCATTTTGATAAGAGAAATGATTAAAAATTGCGTGAATCGCATGTAAACATGGAAATTTACAGTCGGGTTGCATCAGTTGTTTATAGAAAAGCAAGTAATCTATCAAAATACAGCATGTTGATAATAATAGACGGATGCGGACAGGTGGTGATTATGAGGAAACGTAGAGCATTGCATCAGAAACTGCTCAATATGTAATTATTTGATTGGTCAGAGACAAGCGACAGGTTCTAGACCAAACCCACGGATGGAGAGGGAATTCGAGATTATATTAGCAAGCACCTTGATAGGAAAGTCAGTTTTGAACTCAATGAAGGCCGAAGTGCATTGCCATTAAACAAAGTGATACGTAATAAGTAGAAAAGTGAAAAATAATATGAGTGCTAATATGAAGATTATAATTACCGTTTAAACGGTTTCGAGGTCTGAGGGAAATAGACTAGGATTCTGATGTTAAGAAATACAGTAATACAATTTAAATGTCAAGTGGAAAAGAAGAATAATACAATCTTGAAGTACAGGGGTGAAACAAACTACAATTTTAAGTCTGGGGCAAGAATGATAAAAGTCTAAGTTTGAAGAATTGAAATAAATTGGGGTATACAATTTAATGATGGTGGTCTATAGTGTAATAATTTGAATGAAATCCAGAATTGGGGAAGATCATTTTTATTGGAAGCGTCGATGTGAAAAGATAAAACCAGGTCAGATTTTCAGTTTTAAGACATTTGTTTTCTATATGAATTTTTATTTTATTTTTAATATTGAATTTGCTAAATAAGAAATGCTTGTGAAAAGTCAACAAAAGAAGTTGCATACGTATTGAATGAGTAATAAGAAAACAGGTTTAGAATATTCTACATTTGTTGGTAAAGATCATAAATTTTCTTTGGTGACTTTGGGTTTTTGAGTAAATGATTGTTAATAAATGAGATTTATAAAATTAACTGATTGAAAAGTGTATTTCAAATAATTTCAAAAGCTGTATATAACATATTGGTTTCATTATATAAAATCTAAATTTACTGAATTTTATAATTGCAAATAAATGCTAGCCGAGGTCATAAGATTTAAATAGTACAAAAGGCGGAGCCACCAGTTGAACAGGAAAGTGATAACTCGCAAGGCGGTAACGTATCGAATTTTGCCATTGGTAGATAGAGTTGTTTACAGATAAAGTCCAGTTGATAGCAATATTAAGAAAACAACTGGAGGAGGAGATAATTAATCGTGAATATTAAAATGGTGGTCCAATAATTTAGAGTACGTAGGAAATAAATAATGCAGCTCAAAGTCGGAGCATGATAATAATTCGAATAGCATAGCAATATATATGTATATATATGTATATATATATATATATATATATATATATATATATATATTTACGTGACAAGGGGTTACGAGAGGTCATTGAAACCCAAATTCTACAAACATCCCACTAAAATATAATAGAATCCGGAAAAATAGAAATTTCCGTAAATTTATGGTTACTCCCTGTATAACACAAGCGCACTTTTATTCGTTGATGTACAAGCGAAAATGCAATTGCGCGTGTATAAATAAACACCCTGTATAACATAGGCGTTATGTAAATAAATAGCAACTAATGTAAGTTGTATATGTAAAAATAATTAATTGTAAGATACCGTAAAACGCATTCAACGCGAGCGCATTCGATCGTTTTAAGATAAATACAAAACCATTTATTTTCACTTACTAATTATCAATACATTTATGATAAAAGTGCTTTTGATTTGATATAAATAACACTAGCTTTATGCAGTTTGCTTAAGAAACTACAATCAACGTGTATTTAAAACACCAATTTTAATAAATTTTGTGTACCGAAACTTAAAAGCAAATATTTTCTATAAAATGCAACCCCTTTTATATTGAAATGCAATTAAAGTTTAAACTTATTACCTAGTAGATTTCAGAAATTTATTTTAAATAAAGAATTTTCTAGAATATTAGGAATATTAGGAATATAAAGAGATGAGGCATCAGTATTTAGAACTACGTAAATATTTAATTAATAAATGAAACATTTTATTCCAAGAAGTGACTCGATCATTGAAGAACCCAAAAAATTCAAGAAATATTTAATAAAATTGATTACCTTTCCCATTAGTATGCGACGACACAATAATAGGTTATGTGTTAAACAAGAAGAGGCAGCGCGCGTCACGAATAACTGGAACCAGATAACAAAGTAATAAAATGCCGCGATTTTATACGCTAATGAGTTTAAGAAACCTTGCATAATAATGTTACATACTATTCTAGTAAGTTCTGGATATAGATAATTTGAATATATAAGGAAGCGTTTATTAAAAACGAGGAGACATTCGATTCATAAATTTGATTGCGAAATGTTATTTTGAGAGAAGTCGCGAGCTGTCTCTTTGCGAAAATAATATTTGAAGTATGCAGTAAATTGCGTTGATGCAATGAATATAGAAGTGATGTTTTAAACGCAAATTACATAAAAAAATGAAAATTATTAGTTATAATAAAGAGGGAAAATTCTTCCAGATAACGCTATTTTAAAAATTTTATTAAATAATTGAAAGAACGATTTAAACAAAAATGTACTTTGGTAACTGCTGTTTAAAACGAGGTTATTAAATATGGGAAATCTGGTAAGCTGATTTGGACATCAATTTAAAATAAGGTAATATTTGTGGATTCTGCAAGTATTAATTTTAGATTTATTTTTAACTAATATTGGAATATTTGTATTTAACTTAAGGTAAAATAATAAGTGTTAATCATATAATAATTTTTTTGTAAGGAATTTTTACGAGGAAAGTTTGTGATCGGAGTTCGAAGCAATCTGACCTTTTAATAGATGATCTGTCAAGGATTGTTTAACCACACAAACTTTACAAGCGTGGCAATAAACATAACCAGCTAAACCATCCATAAAAAAGGAAATTTAGTTGCTTAAAATTAAAATAAGGTAAGCTACAATTTTTTTTGTAACAAGTACTATTAGAAATTATTTTATGTTTAAAAGAAACTATGTAAGTGCTTTTGTATAAATGCTTTTTGAAAATTCCGTCAATTCTGTTGAGCTAGCCAGGCAAAGTTAGAAAGGAAGGTACGTGAACAATTTCAAGTTTAACAAATTGCTGTATCTGTATCACAGCACACCAACAGCGACACTTACAACGCCGGCCATAGAAGCTAATTTAAATTAGTTTTCGCCGAAGCATAGAGTCGTTTGACAATTTTGTGAGGTTTTCCGAGGCTTTTGATGTGTTTGTCGAGCGATATTCATAGAAAATGAAAACAGTTAGAGCTTTTCACTGGAATTGAGTGTCGGTTACAGTTTTTCGGAGAATTGTTGTTGTCCGTTAGAAGTTTACGTGCTAAATTTCAACAAGGGCGGGTGCCGACCGAGGCTATCTAATCACCCAAATGGAAGGGTAACACTCGCTTAATTTTTCGTCGTTCCTACGTTCTACAAAGTTACTTACAGTGAAATATTTAGTGAAGTTATATGATGTTTATTAAGATAATTACACACAAGTATGTGTGATGTGGGAATGTGATCCGAAAGAATAGAAAAGATCCGTGAACATTCTACGAGTCGGAACGTAGAATGTCAGAAGTATGAAACAAGTAGGTAAGCTAGAGGACCTGAAACTTAAAATGGAGAGGTTAGCACTAGACATAGTAGGAATTAGCGAAGTCCGCTGGCTAGAAGCGGAGGATTTTTGAAGTGGAGACTTCAGGGTAATTCATACAGGATCAGAGGAAGGAAATTCGGGTGTGGGGATAGTTATGCGAAAAAAGATAGTTCAACGTGTAGAAAACTACCTACAAATAAACGAAGGAGTACTCAGGTTAGACTTGAATCTAAACCGGTAAATACAGTAATAATACAAGTATACATGGCTACCTCTAGCTACAGTGAGGAAGAGGTAGGGGCGATCTACAAAGATATAGAAAACATATTAAGATACATAAAAGGACATGAAAATTTAATAATTACGGAAGATTTTAATGCAGTGGTAGGTGAGGGTAGGGAAAAAGCGGTAGTAGGTTTATTTGGTTTAGGCACGAGAAATGACAGGGGAAATAGGCTGGTAGAATTTTGCGACAAGAACAACTTAACCATCACAGATACATTATTTCAACATCATGCTAGAAGACGATACACGTGGAAGATGCCAGGAGATATAGGAAGAAATAAAGTATAAGACTGTAGAAGCTACCCGGAAGCAGATATAGACACTGACCACAAGATCGTAATTATGAAGGTCGCACTTAAATTTAAAAATCTGAAAAAGAGGAACGGAGAAAGGCACTTTGACTTTGAGAAACTAAAAGATAAAGATATCCACGAAAGATTTAAAAAGTCAAATGAATTGTTGAAAGATATCGGGAAAATTTCTACTACTAAAGAAGTAGAAACAGAATAGAATAACATTAAATCTAGCTTAGGCATGGCGGCCAGAGATATTCTGGGGTATTCACAAAAAGAAAATAAAAAACCATGAATAACAAAAGAAGACGAAAATTTCTGATACTAAGGAAGTAGAAACAGATTGGTATAACATTAAATCCAGCCTAGACATGGCGGCCAGAGATATTCTGTGGTATACACAAATAGAAAATAAGAAACCATAAATAACAAAGGATGTCCTAAATTTAATAGAAGAAAGAAGAAGATACAAAAATAAATCAGACGAAACAGGAAAACAAAGATACAAAGCCATAAAATGGAAAACTATTCGCAAATGCAGGAAAGCTAAAAAACAATGGATTGATGAAAAGTGCAAAGAGGTACAAACGAAGATGGAAATAGGAACTAGAATGAATTTTAGGGATATAAAACCATATAGCAAAAATATAAAGGATGCGGGAGGAAACGTCATTATAGAAAATGTAGAGGAAGTAGCTATATAGCAGGAATATATAGGGAATTTATATTCAGGAGAGGAATTAACAGCATTAGAACAGGAATTAGATATTGAAAAAGATGACCTGGGATATCCTATACTTAGAAATAAGTCTGAATTAGCATAAAAAGCCTGAAAAGTGGTAAGGCGCTGGGTACAGATAAGTTGCAAACAGAAACTCTAAAAGCCGCTGGACAAGCAGTAACAGAACGTCTCTTCCGACTTGTAAGCTATATGTATGAGACAGACGAGATACCCAAAGATTTCAAATATAACATCATAGTAACTACACCAAAAAAAGAGGCGCGGATAGATGTGAAAATTTTCGAACAATAAGCTTGACAGCGCACGTTTCAAAAATATTAACTAAAATTGTACAAAGACGAATGGAAAAATGAGCTGAAGAAATACTGGGACACGATCAAATTGGGTTTAGGCGAAATAGGAGTACACGGGAGGCTATTTTAGCTCTGATGGTTATAATGGAAAAAAGAATAGAGAAGGGGGAAAGCGTATATATAGGTTTTGTAGATCTGGAAAAAGCATTTGACAATGTAAAATGGAAAAAAATGTTCGAAATACTCAAAAAGATTGGAATGAGTTATAGGGATAGACGAATAGTACATAGCTTACACAAAGAACAAACAGCAGTAATAGAACTAGAGCAAGAAAGTAGAGAAGTAAATATTAGGAAAGGGGTGAAACAGGGATGTGCCTTATCCCCATTAATTTTTAACTTGTGCATTGAAGAGGCAATAAATACTGTCAAATGTAGGAAGACATTTGGAATTAATATGCAGGGAAAAAATTGATATGCTTAGATTTGTAGATGATATAGCGGTATTAGCATATAGCAAGAAAGAGTTAGAAGCTGCTCTTAATGAAATGGAAACGGTTCTAACGGAGGAAAATTAACAAAAATAAAACTAAAATTCTAGTATGCAAAAGAGGAGACAATAAATCAAAAACAAGAATACAATACCTAAGAAGTCAAATAACGCAAAATGGGAAAAGCACAAAAGATATAAAACAAAGATTAGCTCAAGGTCGTGCTACATTTAACAAGAAAAAGCAACTACTGTGTTCAAAGACCACAAACATAGAAACAAGGAAAAGATTGCTTAAAACATATGTGTAGAGCACAGCACTGTATGGCTGTGAAGTTTGGACAGTAGGAGAAGCAGACAAGAAAAAGGTAGAAGTCTTTGAAATGTGGTGCTATAGACGTATGATGAAGATACCATGGACAGACGAAGTTAAGAACAAACAGGTACCAGAAATGTTAGGGGAAGAAAAAACTATGTGGAAAACAGTAAAAAATAGGAGAGATATAGGCCACATACTAAGACATGAGGGAATAGTGCGGAATATATTAGAAGCAGAAATAGGAAAAAAAAGGAGTAGAAGTAGACCTGGGTTAGACTACTGCACACAGATAGTAAAAGATGTAGGTTGCGAGAATTATAGGGAAATGTGTAGACTAGCCCAGAATAGAAATCAATGGAGGTACGTCTTTAACCAGCTGCACGATGGAAAATCTAATGAAAAAATAATAACTGTACTTAAACATGGTGATTATTATATACAACTACAGATATTGGTTTTGCAATACTCTCAACTAATGTTAATTGTGCAAAAGGATTTACTAGAAAACTATTAATACGGCAAATGTTTGAGTGTTGGGAGAAGCTTGGCAGCCACAGGCTACTTAACCCTCTTCACATACCACAAAATCTCGGTGAAATAGGGCATATAATTAGAAAACAATAGAAGGGAATAGAGCTGTATATCGGCTGTTGTGAGAATTGCAGGGAACTGTGTAGGCTAGCTCAGAAAATAAATAAGCTGAGGTACAAATCCAACCAGTTTCAAGATGTAAAACCCAATGACGAAAAAATAAGTGCTCTTAAATTTAATGATTATTATAAACAACTACAGGTGTTGGTTGTGAAATATTTTCAACTACGGTTGATTGTGCGAAAGAATAAATTTGGACAACTATTAATTCGACAAAGGTTCAGGTGCTGGGGAAACTTGGCAGCCAAAGGCTGCTTACCTCCTTCATATACCACTGAATATCGGGAAATAAGGTATATAATTGTAAAACAATAAAAGGTGACCCAACTGCATCAAACAAGAAAGAACAGCAGCTATGTTCAAAGACAACGAACATAGATACAAGAAGAAAACTGTTCAAAGCATAGTGTGGAGCACAGCTCAGTACATCTATGAAATAGGGGCAGTAGGAAAAGCAGACAGAAAGAGATAGAAGCCTTCTGGAATGTTGTGCTTCAGATGTATGAAGATGGTAGCATAGACAGACAAAGTTAATAACAAATAGGTTGTAGAAATAGTAGAAGAATAAAGATATCTGTGGAAAATGAAAAAATAGGAGCAATAGAAGGACAGGATACGTTTTAATGCATTTATGGGGAATAGTACGGGATGCTATTTACAAGCACTGATATTTTCTTAAACTAAGTTCTTAACCATAAGTCTATTGACAACACTAACACTACTATAATTTATTTATTTCATTTTTGTCTATTTATGTCCAAGCTGGCGGTACAATATACACGTTCACATAACACAAATTTATATTTAATAGGACATTAAAAACGTACTGACCAAACTAACTATACACGAGATGATTTATATACGACATTTTGATATAGACTAGCTCTGTACTTCATCAGCGGTCTTATATGTACCCTAAATTAAATAAATGATTCATATTTCGGTATATGCTAGAAAGTTCGAGGCTTATGTAGAATATACATTGCTTACGGCGCTTGTGTTTTTGACAATTGATAAAAAACTGCTGTTATGGCGTGGAAGGTTAATATTTATGCAGTACATTCCAAATATAGCTGCCAAATATGGTATAAAGCTTTATGAACTGTGTACACCGGATGGATATGTTTTATATATAATTATTTATTCTGGGGGAAAGGAACAGTGCAGCAAGGATTACGAGAACATGCATCAAGTGTTGTTCATGAAATTATTCAACCGTATCTAAAAAAGGACACACCGTATACATGGATATTATTCAAGCGTAGAACTTGCAGAAGATATGCTACGAAATAGAACACATTTACTTGACACGTTTCGAAACAACAGAAAATGCAACCAACAGAATAGGAAAAAAATTAAAAAACGAGAATATATATGGAAAAGGCGAGAGAATATTGTTATCGGAAGATAGAGAGATAAAGGAGAGATATTGGTTGTTTTTACCTGCCATAAATTTGAACTTACGCCTGTGGCATATAAAATGGTAATGAGAAGATGAAGCCAAATATTGTCGCTGACTACAACCAATTCATGTTGGGTATAGACAGGAGGCGGGAACAAGATGGTTTAATATTATTTCACTACTAGAAAAACCATTAGGTGGTATCTGAAACTTTTCTTTCATTTGTTAGATATTTGTATTTGGGATGCTTGTTGGCTATATAAAAAAGTCACAAAAAAGAATATCAGTTACCTACAATTTAGAAATGAAATTATTACTGCACTAATAGCAAATCAACAAAATGTAGAAACAAAAAAGGCTCTAAAAATATCTCATTTTTTGAAGAAAGTAGAGAAGAGAGTTAGGTGCAGGATATGCAGTCAGAACAAAAACCGGACGCAAACATAATACATTTGTGACTGGTGAACAGATAAAAAAAATAACCTAGTAGAACTCTGCACAAAGTATTTTCCTGTGTATCATAATGCATAACTTTATTTCATGTATTTTGAAATATAATAAAGTAATTTTTTCTTACTCAAAATGCTTTTTCCTAGACAATTACCAGTGAACATTAAGACTCATATAAAACAGTCGGTCTATTTAGTGAACTGAAGCGTCTATTAACCTATGTCCCACATATGAGTCATGGCCAAAAAAATATCAAATGCATATTTTTTGTTAAAATACACCTAAATCCTTTTAATAGAATTAATTTTGTGTTATATTGTTCAAAAATATATTCTTGGTCTGTGAGAGACGGTGCCCTTTTGCATAGTAGTAGCGAACGTGTTAAAATCTCGCGTACTGTACTGTAGTGGGTCTCAAAAAAATGTTTCGGTTCAATAGTTTGGTTTGATGCTTTTTTTACAGATTTATTTCCAACCGAGTTTACATAAAAATGTCGATGATTTCCCCTAATATGATATTGCCTACCCCTTGCTGCTTTTCTCACACTAGTATTTCTGTTGCATCTAATGTTCGCGAAAATCCGTGAACTGATTCCTTGTCCACGAAACCTAAAATGTGAAGTACTTCGACTTCCCTTTGTATTGTGGTTACAGTAGGTTTAGCGCAAATTGAATTGATGGTTTTCTTGGTTGCAGAAAACATTTGTTGAGCTCTGTTATGATTTTCTCTTTCTTTACAGTTAATACTGCATTTTTTAGTTTAAAGCAATATCATGCCTTTATATTTTTTTTTAAATTTGTCTGTAATTCCGTTTGCAAACGTGATTAATGCAATTTTTTATTAGAGATTGTCAAAATTTTAAATGATCGTTTGTCACCAGCTGCTTGAGCTTACGTTTAGCTAGCCCTTAATTTCTCAACTGTTTTACCAAAATTTTTAATAGGTTTATTATTTTGTTTATGATTATGCAATTTCGAAGCAAATTTTGCAACTGACTTTTTAGTTACAAAGAGTTGCCTTATATCGTTTACAAACATTTTCGTATCTACCATCTAGCCACATTTTAGCATTTTGCGTTAATATCATTTTTAGAAACTGTTTTGAACATTGATTTTGTATAATGCAAGGGTGTATAAGCTTGAAAGGGGAATATTTTGAGGGGCAATAAAGCTATTTTCACAACGTAAAGTGTTTTGTTTATATATTTCGTGAATTTTAGTAGTGGCCAACGTAATGAATGCGCACATTAAAAATATAACTATTTCTTATTACTTAAGTAACAGAGTAACTAAATTACAGTAAAACCTCCTCCATTTTTTAATATAATTATTGTCTCAAATGCCATTGCGTAATGACAGCCGGTAATTTAAAAAGTCTAAACTATACGGGGTGTTCCCTGAAAAATATCGCAGCTGATGTCAACTTCCGGTACAACCAAAAATCTTAGAAAGTTGACAAGTTGAGCATTTTCTAATTTGATGATTAATACCGGAAGCACATTAAAACATTTACAATTATTTTTGCTTTTTATCCTGGCTGGCTTTGTCAAAACATTCCTCGCAAAAGATAACACTGAATAATTTTTCAGAAAATCTTTGCATAGTTAAATATTCATTTTATAATAATGCGCAGTATAAAGAGAGAAATATTAACAGCCGAAATTAATTCATTACGTTCCAGAACTAAAATAAACACTCATTGTCTCAGGATGTTCTTAAAACAGCAATGCATTAATGCATATATATATATATATATATATATATATATATATATATATATTATAGTGGTTTTAAAAAATCAAAAATAAATATAAGCGAAACAATATCAAAACACCCTGTATAAAGAAACAACCAGAAATTACGTGCGAAAATTATATTAGTTAATTTATTTTTAAGTATCTGGTATTAACGATATTTTATAAATAATTAATGAAATTTAAGTAGGTTTGCAAAGAAAGTAAATAGTAAAAGCCAATGCCATTAATTTATTAATTAATTTGAATTTAATTGAACGATTATTGGTGTATAATATGCATAAAAGCATTTAAAAACCCAAGAATACCAAAGATGAGACCTGTTGCTATCGTACAAATATATCAGTAGGGTTTGAAATACGTGGAAAATCCAAATCGTAGAAGTGTTATTTAAAATGTTACGATTGAACACCTGCGTATTTTTCTAAAGGTCAGGTTCTGCTTAAATTGTGTAGATAACAAATGGTTACAGAGAATGTCGGATAAACCGTCGCTTATATTCACGGGAAATGCTAATAAGGGGGTTATTTAACGCACGCAGACAGTCCACGTGTGTAAACAGTGAACAAACAAGGATATCGATTTTTCAACCACTCAAGCAAGGTTAGACTGAGACGAAGAAAACGTATAAGCATGAGACCACAATAGTAGAGGAGGGATTTGAGAAACATCATTAAGTCTACGATTGGTCGATATGTTAGTTTGACTTGGCATAGACACGAGGATAGTGTAGCGTGATTTTCTTGAAATTTTATAACGAGGTACGAAAATTCGCAGATTTGAAATTGGGGTTGAGTGCAAAATTGTGAGAATGTGTTGTTGTGAGCGGGATTTCGGATAACTGGGGGCCTGGAGAGGTTACAGTCGAGAGACATAAATACTCTAGAAAACTAGGACTTGCTCTCTTGTCTTTTAACTGCGTGCCTTATTATTTTGATCGTCCCGAAAGCACATATGAAAGTTAAACATGAGTTGTAAGTATTTACAAATAATTTAAAGTGTATTGCTTAGTGATAGCCCCTAAATTAAATTAAAACGCGGTTAATGTGCCGAGATTATTTTATTGAGGTATCACCTATAATTTTTAATCAACTCGTGTCGGGACATTAAATAACGTAGATTACCGTGAAATGAAATTTGGAATTTGGTTACACCGAGAAGGAAGCGTTGGCGGTTCAACTGAAATGGAAGTCGTCTAGTAATTGAGAGAATCGACCTGCAGACCAGATAGAAATTTACATGGCATCATCTACAGAGCGAAGATCTTCTAGAAATTCCAGGTAACGATTTAAATTTGTGATTCTATAAACTGTATACATTGGGGTGGCGTATGAGAGTGTTTTTCAAGGTAGAGTGAATTATTCACGTATTGAACTGAATATGTGTAAATAACTTTATTACGGTATTCAACTAGAAATTGAAGGTGTCGAGAAAGCTTTTAAACGTTCCATCAGAACGTGAAATTTTGTGAAGAGTACATGGCTTTGTTTTTTTTTTAGAGGGCATACATTAATTGGGTTATTATGAGCTCACCATACCCCACAGTTTACGTAGATTATTAAAATAAATAAATAAATTATAATAAAGGAATTTTAGAGAAGGTATTATTCAAGGTCCATTAATCCGAGTACTTTTTATGTGTTTGATGATTTTTAAAATTAAATGCAGTACATTACAAAATAAAATTTACTAAAGTGTAACGTGAACAATAAAATAATAATGAATTGCATTTGTAAATAAATAAAAGATTGTATGCTTGTTGTATTTTGTGGTTTTATTGGGCGTGTGCGTGAATGATAGGATTTATGAATGAATATAGCTATCCAAAAGGAGGTCTTAATGAGCTAGCCGAAAGCAGTTAAAGAAGGCCATTCAACCGAGGAAGAGAGGAAAACGGGTAAGCAATATCTTTTTTGACTTATTTAAATTTTTGGAAATTTTTCTATTTTCAAATTTGAAAATTTAAGGTAATTTTTGAAAATATTTTTGTTGGTGAGGATTTTACCCGAGTTACACGGCATAAATTTGACGCCCAATTCGTGAGGCTCGATTCTTATTTTTATATATATATATATATATATATATATATATATATATATATAGATTGTAGTAATCTTTATATTGGGCAAACGTCACAAACTTTAAAACAACGTATAACCCAACACAAAAGTGACATTAGAATCAAACCAAATTCCTGTGCTTTATCAAGACACTTAATTGATTTAGATCACAAAATTGATTTTGAACATCCTAAAATTTTAGAACTAGAAAAAGATACACAAAAAAGACTATTTCTGGAAATGTATCATATATTTCGCCAAAAAAATTGTATAAATAAAAAAACAGATATTGGTGGTCTAAGTTCGATTTACACATACATACTTGGTCTTCAGAAGTAACATATACCTAATGCAATAATTGATATTGTAGTGATTAGCATTACATACATACACATCCTATCACATTCACACATACACGTACTAACAAACAAACAGATTAATATACATAATCACAAATATTCATAGACACTCACATAAATATAACATGTACACGCACCCACACTTATACACACACAAACACATACACACATGCATACATGCACACATAGGCATTCTGTTTTAAATCTTCAAATAATTAAAAAGTGAAACTGAAAGGTTTCAAAATTTGACATTTTATTTTTATTTTTATACAAGTTATACAATTTTCTTATAACAAATTGAAGCAAAAATTAGTTAAAATAGATTTCGATGTAATGTTCATGTTAATTTAATGTTTAACCTCGTCTTGTAAGTTACTATCAATTCATTTATATGTTAGCCTAGTTAATTGTAAAATTTTAGAAAGCCTGTGATCAAGAATTTAAATAAAATTCGAAAATTTAGGCCTTAAAAAAGAGTTTACTTTACTACAGCTGACCTCAAACCCATTAATAATATATCATCATATTTATAAAAGGTCATTATCTCTAAACTATATTATATAATAATATATATATATATATAATATATATTATCACTAATGACTTTGTTTGAATCTTGGGATATATTTCGTTCGAAATAAGTTAGTGGTTTAGTTTAAAACATTTATTATACTTGACGTTTCGGAAAATTTGTTCCTTAATCATAAGTTAATGTGTTTTTATAGAAAACCTGTTTTGACATGTAACGTCATTTCATTGAAAGTTGTTAAAGTGATGTTTTAACAACTTTCAATGAAATGACGTTACAAAACAGGTTTCTATAAAAACACATTAACTTATGATTAAGGAAACAAATTTTCCGAAACGTCAAGTATAATAAATGTTTTAAACTAAACCACTAACTTATTTCGAACGAAATATATCCCAAGATTCAAACAAAGTCAATTAGTGTATAACAAATACGTTCGTTATTGAAAGCAAGATTAACTATATATATATATATATATATATATATATATATATATATATATATATATATATGTATATATGACTACCAGAAACATTCTAGAAAAGAAATTAGAAGATTATTTTTCTCTTTTAACAATAATCCAAGACTGTCAAAACGGCTACTCGCTTTTCAGCAGTCGAAGCGAGATATGTTCGAATGCAAAGTATTCGGCAGTTCCTACTTGTACTCAACTGTTCGACTTCTTAACCTTGCAAAGCAAAACTTTAGAGCTTTATGAAGATATTAAAAAAGAAAGAACGCCAAAGCCAGGTGCACCGCTTCGCTTTAAATCTAGTTTAAACCAATTCTTCTTGGTTAAAAATTCGCAGACTTCAATGGCGACTAAAACCGCCAGTATAATTTGTCCCTATTGCGGGGAAGTCCATAATATCTATGGATGTTTGGCATTTAAAAAACTTAGCATTGCCAATCGTCAAGTTGCTATTAAATCTTTAAATCGATGTTTTAAATGCCTCGGCAGTCATACTCGTGATTGTAATTCTGTTGGTAAATGCAAGATGTGCCATTCCTCTTTTCACCATACTCTGTTGTATAAACCACTTGCTAGGGAACATATTACTGAATCTAACGATTCAAAAGCTGCACTCACAACTGAAGTTGTTTCGACATGCAGGTTCCTAATGTTTACACTGCAGTTAATGCAACTTCTCTTTTTATTTCTGATTCAGTAGATAATGAAATACGGAATTTCTGGGAATTAGAAGAAGTCAAAATGCCCAAAGTTCCCTCTCAAGAAGATGTTATTTGTGAATCTCATTTTCTAGAAAACTATTTTCGGAATGCCTTTGGTCGTTTTACTGTCGCTCTCCCTTTCAATAACAATATTAAACCCCTCGGTAGCAATCGACATATTGCTTATAAATGTTATCTAAATTTAAAAAAACGTCTTTCATGTTCTCTTGAAAAACAAAATTCTTATAATATGTTTTTACAAGAATATTTTGATCTTGGTCATATGATGTTTGCCGAAAATTCATCCAATTATATTCTACCACTTCATGCCATCTCAAAAATAACAAGTAGTTCTACCAAACTACGCGTTGTTTTTAATGGATCTGCCGTGGATTCATTAGGTCTTTCTCTCAACAGTAGATTATATGCTGGTCCCAAATTACAGCGTAATTTACCAGATATAATAAATATATTTAGATCGCATAAAATTGCTGTTTGTACGGACATTCGCATGATGTACCGGCAGATCTTACTTCGTAAGCAAGATTGTCAATTTCAGCATACATTTTGGAAACCAACTCCACAAGACAACATTTCTGAGTACGAACTTAGAACTCTTACAAATGGGTTAGCTCCTTCCGCTTTCTTAGCTCAAAGAGTTCTTCGACAATTGGTTATAGACGAAGGAAACTTTTACCCCATGGCTTCTGAAGCTATTATGTATCATACCTATATGGATGACGTAATTAGGGGTGCTGAAAGTATTGCTGAAGCGAAGCAACTACAGCACGAGCTAGTTAAACTTCTTTCTTTAGGCCAGTTTGATTTGCGCAAATGGTCTAGTAACTCAGAGGAATTGTTACAGGATTTCGAACAAACTGAACTAGAAACTCTAATTCCTTTTTCTGATCACGCTAGTGGTATAAAGATACTAGGTTTAGTCTGGAACCCTCGAATAGTCATGTTCACTTATAACGTGATACTCTTTGAAGGTGAATTTACAAAACGCTCTGTACTTTCTTATATGGCCCGCATATTTGACCCTTTAGGGTGGTTAACTCCAGTAATATTTGTAGTAAAGCATTATGTTACAACGACTGTGAGTTTAACAAATTGATTGGGATGATACCCCTGATCATAAGTGGTGTCAGGAAAGGCAAGGTTTTTGTAACCAAATTACTATGTTATCCCAGCTAAAAATTCCTCGTATTTTGTCTCAATTCCACGGCAAGCGAAAGGGGATACGGCGCTTGTGCCTACTTGTATGTTATTAGTGATAAATCGGTAAATTGAAATCTTTTACAAGCCAAAAGCAAGGTTGCTCCTCTAAAGCATGTTACTATCCTACGCTTAGAACTTTCTGGAGATCTTTTATTAGCCAAATTAATTCATTCTATGCGTTCAAATAAATGTCCATACCCTATTTTGGAAACTAAACTTTATTCAGACTCTCAAGTCGTACTTACATGGTTGCGTACGCCTACACATTTGTTAAAACCTTTTGTAGGAAATCGAGTAAGCCAAATTCTAGAATATACCTACATTGATCAATGGAGCCATGTTTCCGAAGAATTTAACCCTGCTGACGTCGCTTCTCGCCCCTCTTCAATTATTACACCAGGATTTGTGGTGGAATGATGAATCTAATTTAAATGATGTTTGTTTTAACCTCAACTACTCTTTTGTTCTTTTAAGTGAAGTACCTGAATTAAAATCAATTACTACACTACTCGTTGCATTTGAGCAGTGCGATTTTGCTGAATTCATGGGAAATTTTTCTTCTTTAAGTCGCTTGCGATATGCAGTGGCATATATTATTCGTTTTATTTATAATTGCCGTCACCCCATGGAAAAAATTCTAGGTCCTATTTCTCGCGATGAATTACATAATGCATCACATACATGCGTGAAACTTGTTCAACAACAATTTTTTGCAGTAGAATTGTTACAAATAAAAAATCTCTCTTCGTCTCTTTTAGAAAATTATCGCCGTTTATCGATACTCTAGGTTTGCTTAGGGTGGGCAGTCGCTTACAGCATTCACAATTGAACTATGATAGCAAACACCTTCTGTTATTGCCTAAAAAGGCAGTTTTATCTAAACTTATTTGCGACCACTATCATGCGTTATCTTTGCATTCCGCTCTTCATACCACACAAGCTCTTATTCTAAGGAAATACTGGATTTTAGGATCACGATCGTTAATACGACAACAAATACATCAATGCATACCATGTTTCCGATTTAATTCGTAGCTTTCTCAACCCATTATGTCTAATTTGCCTCCGTCCCGAGTACAATTAACTCGTGCCTTTACTCATGTTGGATGGAGTTGACTTTGCTGGACCGTTGCTTGTAAAGTCTTCCATTCGGCGTAATGATTCTTCTCTTAAATCATATCTTTGTGTTTTCGTGTGCATGTGCACGAGAGCTGTTCACTTGGAATTAGTTTCCGAACTTACTGCTAATGCTTTTATGGCGTGTTTTGATCGATTTGCTTCTCGGAGAGATGCTCCTGATACTATCTATTCAGATTGTGGAAAGAATTTTATTGGTGCAGCCCGTATGTTAAAGGAAGCTAGTGCGTTTCTTCATCAAAACCAAGATGAAATATTTTCCGCATTGGTTTCTCGCCAAGTTAAATGGCAGTTTAATCCGCCATATGCTCCTAATTTTGGGGGTATGTGGGAAGCATCTGTAAAATCCGCAAAATCTCTATTACTACGCACTCTTGGCAAACAACCTCTTACTTTTAAAGAGTTGTTTTCTGTTTTCACTCGCATAGAAGCCGTATTAAATAGCTGACCTTTGTGTTTATTTTCCCTGGATACTAAAAACAACCCTGATTATTTGACACCCGGTCATTTTCTTATTGGAGGCCCTAAATTAAGCATGCCAGAGATAACTCTGCCAGAAAATATAAATTTGGATTTGCGCTGGCTACGATAGCGCCAAAATACCCAGTCGTTCTGGCGGCGATGGTCCAATGAATATTTACTCACGCTATCTCAACGAACCAAATGGAATCGTTCCTCCGATGTACCCAAAGTGGGTCAAGTTGTTTTTCTTCCCGGAGTTAAAACTTCTCCTTTATCGTGGCCGTTAGGACGCATTGAACAATTATTTCCTGGTAGCGATGGTGTTGTTCACGTGGTGTCCGTAAAAACTACCCATGGTTCCCTCATTCGGTCGGTAAATAAAATAATACCCATTCCTTTAGAAAACTAATCTTTTTTCTTATTTCTTTCTCAAACTTAGATTTAGTTTTTAAAAAATTTCGCGTTTTATTTTACTTCTTTTCTATCCCGAGCATCAGCAAGTAAGCCGTAGCCCTTTACTGGGAGGAAATGCCCAGTTATATTAAAATTTTCTTTTCAAGTTGTATATATTTTTAAAAAATGTTCATTTTTGGTGGGCGGTTATGTTCGCGCCATTTCGCTCTCCCAACGTTGTATTCGTTATCAAGCCAGACAATTAAAAATAAGAAATACCATAATTAAAAGAGAGTCGATAAACAACCATCCGCGAACTCAAACGTGTTTCACATATTTTCAATATTCTTCCTATAATGGCTTTCTTACCATAATCATTTCCTTACTCCGTTCCTATTTACCCCTGGCCAGAAACAGTAGTGAAAGGTGCCGCGGTAGTGATCCAGATGTTGTGCTTCGGTAAGCATCTTTAAGTATTTATGTGACCTTGTATTTAAAATCTGTTTCTCCCTCTTTTACTCTATACAGTCCATGCTGTACCTTACAACCCCTGGTTTAGTGCCTACTGCACTCCATACAATTTCTATTTGCATCCCTTGACGTTCCAAGAGGCGCAGACATTTATATATATATATATATATATATATATATATATATATATATTTCTATGGAATTTGTAGGTTAGGATTAGTTAGATAGGGCATAGGACAAATTTAGGGCAGGCTGCCGTGTGTAAATACCATTCATTAGAAAGTTAATTAGGTGTCTTAAGAATCTAGTGTAACGATTAATTAGTTTAGAGTAGGAACTTAGAGTTAATTTTACTTAACTTCAGCTTTGCCGTTATTTGCAAGGAATTTTCATAATATATTAGGGAGCAGAAACAATTAATGTTAAATATTTATCATTAAGGTCAATTCATTAGTGTACAGTGTAAGGATGCATCCTTAATTATAGTAGAATAAGCGTATAATAGACAAAAAGCTTTTCATTTCACTTTAGCGTAAAATCAATAATTTGAAGGGCATAATTTTAGTGAAGTAGAAACGTTAATTTAGTATCATGTAGCATATACAAATATTATCGGGGATAATTTAGCATAAGATAGTATTTAAAAATATGAGGTTGGTAAAAAGAGACAGTTTCTAAGTATGAAAGTGTTTTCGATAAACAAAACTCGACGGTTACGGTAGGCATGTTCTTGGTAACGATTTATTTCAAGGAGCGTGGTAAACAAGCTCAAAATAAAATCAATATTTTGTACGAATGGAAATGGACGTTAAAACAGCCAGGAATCGATATAAAAACGGAGACAAAGTGTTTTAGCGTATGAACGAGGGAGATGAAATTGTTAGGTGTTGGGTTAACTAGGAAACAAGGATAGATCCAAGGCTATAAGTAGGAATGAAATAGAAAATATTTGTATAAGATATAGATTTAAAAGGGAGATAAGAATTTAGGTAGGGAAGCTATAGTCAAGTTATTAAGGATAAACAAAAAGCACATTAGATTGGGTATTAATAAGAGTAAGACAAATGTAGGGTTTATATTATTTAGGAATGGTGAATGGTTTCAACGACTGATTTAGTATGAATTTGAGAAACAAAGAAAAGTAATTGGACTTTACAAGTAAGAGTGAGACGCGCGACAGTTTAAGATTAAGAGAGGGTACATATGTGAGAGGGATTCGTAAACGAAATATGAGGAAAATTTTCGTTCTTAAGATAGAGAGAAATCAGGCTAGGTTCGTCTCACATGTGGGACGCGAATCTAATAAGAATTGATGTCTTGAGGCTAGTTTTTGAGAAAAGAACACGGCCGTTGTACGGTTGGAAGTTATTTTCGTGGAAATTTGTTGTGTTCAAGTGTCAAGATTTCGGGATTTTTAAAACCGTTAAAGTTTGTCTACAAAATTACGAAGAATTATTGAAGGCTAACTTGAGATTTTTAGAATTTTCTTTCAGTTGAGATTTTGAGTTTTGAGAAGTGTTGCAACGGCTAGGAAGTTACCAAGAAAGCTAGTTTACGTGGGGTGGTGAATTGTGAGATAGAAGGGTACTTTTGGGTCTATATAAACACCAGGAGTAGTGTGAAGCTTTCTTTTTTTCTTCGCTTGGCATCGACCTTAATACAAGTAGTAGTCCACATTATTCAGTGTTTTTAAGAAATTGTTATTTACAATTACACACACAAGTTGGTGTGCTGCAGTACTTGTCGTTTAGAAAATCATGAAGCACGTTTAGAAATAAAGGCGAAGCTTATCAAAGTCAAGTAAGTACTGACTACAGTTTACTTTGGTTATTGGGGTTTGCAACGCGTCCTAAAATGGCTTAGCGATTGTTAATGCATCGATTAGTGGTTTGTTGATGGTGTATGGAACAGTAAAGGAGTTTGGATAGTTTGGAGGCATTATTGATGGTTAATTGGAAAAATTTGGATAGCTGCGTGCTGACAGGAATGGTGTGATTCAACCTGGGAGCGGCTCCATAACTTATAGTCATTGTCGAGAGCAACATCATTAATGGTTGGATAACAGATACATGCGGTGTGATGTTTCCAGGTAACTGATTTTTATAAAAACATTGTTGTTGCGTTTATTTGATGTATTTTGACATTTTGTGCTTTTTGAGTGCATTTTTATCAATTTTATGGACTTACACATTTATTCAACTTTATAATTAAATGAGAATTTGCTTATGTAGAGATGGATATTTAAAATAATTGTATAAAGGTTGTTTATGTACAAAGTAAAGGGGACTTTTTTTGGTTGCTGTGCCATAATTTTGCACACATGTTTATAAGGGGTTTTCTGTAAGCTCACATCAAGACAGGGGTTAAAGTCAGGTATAAGGTTAGTCCACTTATTTTAAATAGGGTATTTGTATAATAAGAAAATTTTGATCTAACAACATTTTGTAAAGTGAATTGTTTCTTAATCGAGGATATGTAATTTTATGTATGTGACCAGTTATAATTGAAAAGATTTTGGAAACAGTAATTTTTTTGTGTAAATAGAATGTGATGAACTTTTGTAGTTGCGTTTTTTGGATAGGATTGTAGGGAGTATTTTTCAGATTGCAGCAAGGTTGCAGTGAGGTGAAGCCTTATTTTCAGCATCCTATGTAAATTTGCAAGATTAATGGTGTACCCGCTGAGCAGCCGAGATAAGCTTCAGAACATTATGGCTTCTCAATTGTGGGGCTTTGATTAAAAGGTGAGATTGCATAATATTATGACACCCTATTCGTGAGGTACGATTCAGCATGCGGAAATGCATAACAATATATATGTATATATATATATATATATATATATATATATATATATATAGAAGAATAATCCACATTTGGAATGCAAATGAATGCTTAATATATATTAATATATATATATATATATATATATATATATATTATAGTGGTTTTAAATGATCAAAAATAAATATAAACGAAACAATTTTAAAACACCCTGTATGAAGGAACAACCAGAATTTACGTGCGAAAGTTATATTAGTTAGTTCATTTTTAAGTATCAGGTATTAACGAAATTTTACAAATAATGATAAATATTTAGTAGGTTTGCAAAGAAATTAAATGGTAGAAGCCAAAGCCATTAATTTATTAATTAAATTGAATTTAATTGAACGATTATTGATGTATAATATGCATAAAAGCGTTGCTAACAGACAAATATATTGGTGGAATTAAAATACGCTGAAATACAACTCCGAGAAATGTATTTGAAACGTTTGTTACGATTGAACACCTGCGTAGTTTGGAAATGTCAAGCTTCCAATTATTTTTGTAGATAGCAAACGGTTACAGAGAATATCGGGTAAACCGTCGCTTATATTCTCTGGAAATGCTAATGAGCAGTTAGTTAAATCACGTAGTAAGTCCACGTGTGGTAGACAGCGCACAAACAAGAATATCGATTTTCTACCACTCAAGCAAGGTTAGAAGGAGACGTAGAAAACGCATAAGCATGAGACAATGGTAGTATAGGATGGATTTGAGAAACGTCAGTGGATCTACGATTGGTCGATATGTTTAGTTTGACTTGATATAAACACGAGGATAGTGTAGCGTAATTTTCTGAAAATATTGTAACGACGTACTGAAATTCGCGGATTTGAAAATCGGGTTGAGTGCAAAATTGTGGGAATGTGTTGTTGTGAGCAGGAGATTTCGAATAAACGTGGCCAGGAGATGGCAGTCTAAAGATATAAATATTTTACGGAAACGTAATTAAAGCCGTTAATATTTCGATCGTCCCAAACGACGTATGAAAGTCCACACAAGTTGTAAGTATTATAAAATCATTTAAATTATATTGCATAGTGGTAGCCTCTTAATTAGTACGCGGTTAGTGTGCCAAGATTACATTTTAATTGAGGTATCACCTATAATTTTTAACCAACTCGTGTCGGGACTTTAAGTAACGTAGATTACAGTAAATATTTGTGAAAGACGTATAATTGAAATGGAGTTCGTCTAGTAACAGCTAGAAACGGCCTGCAGACCAGATAGAAGAAATACATGGCATCGTCTACAGAGCGGAGATCTTCTAGAAATTTCCAAGTAACGATTTGAAATTGTGATTCCTATAAACTGTAAATATTGGGTGACGTATGAGAGTGTTTTTCAAAGTAGCGTGGATTCTTTACGTATTGAACATAATACGTGTAAATAAGTTTATTATGGTATTCAACTAGAAATTTGAATGTGTCTATAAAGCTTTTTAACGTTCCCTCAGAACGTGAAATTTTTGTGAAGAGTACATGGCTTTGTTTTTTTTAGTGCAAAGTAGAAGGGCATACATTATGCATAATTAGCTGGGTTATCATGAGCTCACCCTACCCCAGAGTTTACTTAGATTAAAAAAATAAATAAATAAATTATAAAGAAGGAATTTTAGAGAAGGTATTATTCAAGGCACATTTAAGCGTACATTTTATGTGTTTGATAATTTTAAAATAAAATACAGGACATTACAAAATAAAATTTACTAAAGTGTAACGTGAACAATGAAATATGGACAATATTGAATTTCTTTTGTAAATAGTAATAAATAAAAGATTGTATGTTTGTTGTATTTTGTGGTTTTATTGGGAGTGTGCGTGAATGATAGAATATGAGAGTGAATATAGATATCCAAAAGGAGGTCCAAATGAGCTAGCCGGAAGCAGTTGAAGAAGGCCATTCAACAGAGGAAGAGAGGAAAACGGGTAAGAAATATTTTTTTTGTATTATTTAATTTTGAATTTTCGAGTTTTAAAAATTTTATAAAATTTTTTCGAAAATATTTTTGTTGGTGAAGATTTTACCCGAGTTCCACGGCAATTTTTGACGCCCAATTCGTGAGGCTCGATTCCTATAAAGGTACCACGGCAATATATATATATATATATATATATATATATATATTGCTATGATAAACAAGAATTGGAATTATCTATCTCCGACGTTGGGCTGTCTTATTAATATTGCTATAAACTCCCTCCAGGAACTTTACTGGATTTTATCTTGAACCTACCTTGTCGACCAATAACAAAATTTGATACGTTACCGCCTTACTCGTTATCAATTTCGTATTCAACTTATAGCTCCTCTTTGATTGTTTTAATTATCAAATCACTCCCATTAACTTTATCTTATGACCTCGACTAGCATTTATTTGGAATTATAAAATTCAGTTAATTCGATTCTATATAATGAAACAAATATTATGTACAGTTTTTGTAAATTATTTAAAATACACTTTTCAATTATTTAACGTTGTAAATCTCATTTATCAAAATTCATATGCTTTTTAATCAAACCCAAAGTCACCAAAAAAAAACCTATTATTTTTATAAAGAAAGGAGTGTGGAACGTTTAAAACCTCTTATCATATTACGCACTTTATACGTATGCAAGTCCTCTGTTTTGTTGACTTTTCACATTTATTTATATTAAGCAAGTTCAATATTCAAATTAAAAAAATAGAAAAATAATGTCTTATAACTAAAAATCTAACCTGGTCTATTTTCTTCGCATTGACGCATCCATAATCAGCTAATATTTCCCATGCATTAAGCCATCCATTTGAATAAAAATTATTTTCCCCCAATTCAGGATTATTACATGCCCATTCGAAATATTGTCTATCCACACGCTTGAACCATTGCATTTAAATTATTGCCATCACATTGAATCACAATTGAAATTAAAATATAAAATATTATAACAATGCCCTTTTTGGCGCCCAACGTGAACTTAAACGCACATTGGTATAAAATTGTTATATTTTTATTTCATTTCATAAAAATCTAACTATTGCTTTATTAAACCCATGTTTACATTCAATTAATCTCATACCTATGTCCTATTATACTACACTATTCATACCTATATCTATTCCTAAATCCAAATCCTATTCTATTATCCTATGTATACCTATTCATAAATTTATTTTACATTTTATTCATCTATTCACGTTTCTTAGCATGGGTATCTCAACTAAATCAAATTTATTTCTAACTTCCCTCTTACTATTCTTGAATCTGGGTCCTTTCAATTCATGTTCCCTAATCATCCTTTTAAATCTGGGTCCTTTTAACTCGTGTTTCCTAATTCTATTCTTATTATCTATCCTATATCCTAAAAATTTAACCCTACTTTGAAAAATTCACACTTTCCTAAATTCAAAATCAAACCAGCTATATTCAGCTCTAACAAAATCCTATCTAACTGTACTAAGTGTTCCTCTACACTATCACTAAATATCAATACTTCATCCATATAGTGGATACTAAATTCCTCATACGGTCCCAAAATATTCTTCATCACATTCTCTAATGCATCCGTACTCGAGGACAAACCAACCAGGACACCCTAAATTGGTATAATTTTCCTTCTACCGAAAAACCCGTATACTTCCTTGATTCTCGGGCGAATGGAATCAAACAAAATAAACTTTTTAAACATAATCTGCTATAAATCTTCCTATTACCTATTCTCCCTAATATTCTATCTATCATTGGTGGACAATTGTATTGCGGCTTCGTTCACTTATTAATTTCACTTGTATTTATGCACAACTTAATACTATTATCACTTTTCTTCACGACGACTACTAATGAATTCACGAAATTCGTACTGGAGCTCTCTATAATACCTTCACGTAACATTTCTTCAATTTCTTCCTTCACTCTATTCCTATATGCTACTGGAATAAGATATATTTTAGTGTTAAACGTTTCCTTATTCACTACTTTCAACTCATGCACATAACCCTTGGTAATTCTCGACTTCGACCCAATTAATTCTGAATGCTTATTCAATAATATATTCACCCTATTTTTTAAATCATCTGGACACTTAATATCTTCATTTTTATTACCCCCATTATCTATTTCATCACAAAACTGATTAATATTCACGCAGTCGTCTTCTATTTCAATATTCCCCTCTTCATACCATTTAATATATTTCCCATTACACTCAATCTTTTTGCATTTCGCCTTTATCTTCAACCCCAACTTATCTATCATATTCATCCCAAATATAACATCTATCTTCAGTCCAGGTACTACCATAAAATCATTTTCCCATATCATATCTCCCATTTCACATCTCAGAATTACCATTTCATTTATTACACTAAATCTCTTATTATTTGGTGCCACTAAATTACACCTCGTTATAGGTATCGCTTTATCCCCCAATTTTTCTCGTTTAACAAATTCTTCCGCAACATGTGATGCTTCTGCTCCAGTATCAATTAACACTTTAACTATTTTATCTTCCACCTTTAAATTAATTATTGGTAATAAGTTCCTTTCAAATCTTCCTAATCCATTATCCATTTCATGTTTAATAAACTCGCGCTGGTTTCTGTATCCGTTAATTTGTAGAATTTTCCTTGGTTCGTCCGTACTTAAAAATCCTGATTTCGCGTTGAAGGTCCTGCCTGACTCGTTATCCCTGTGTCTGTGCGATTCGTATTCCTTATTTGCGTGCTATTAATATTCCTTGCTTGTGTCTGAGGATCATCATTTTCTTGCATATTTATTTCTCTACTGTTTCCTTCATGATTCGTTCTCTCTATTCGTTGCTTTGGTATCTGACCCGTATTCCTGTTTTGCCTAAAATCATTATTAAAGTTGCTATAGTTCCCCCTATTAAAATTTCTTCCACGATCATAATTATAATTGTTTCTTCGATAATTATTCCGAGTCTTATCATTATTTCTCTGCGTCCTTACAAAATTCATGCGTCGATCCCTAACATTATTTTCCATTTTATTATCAAATTCCAAATCATCATATCTCTCCAAATAATCAATAAATGTATCTCTATCTACTATATTCTGCGTCGTTATGTATCGCTTTACTTCAGCGTTAAAATGACCTGCTAAATATCTTATAATATGTTTATCTTCTAAAGGAGGATCCAATTGCTTCGCTACAGTAAATTTCTCAGTCGCATATAATTCTCGCGTTATTCCTTTCACCGAATCGTATCTTCCCATACTCAGGTTATTCCGAAATTTATTTTGCTGATTGTCACTCCAGAACTGTCTTAAAAATTTACGCGCAAACTGTTCAAGTGTTTCTATTTTACTCTCAACTAAATTGTACCATTTTTCAGCATTTCCCTTTAGTATCGCTCTGATTAAATTTAATTTATATAATTCATCTGTAGATCCCTGTATCAACATTTTAAAATTTTTCAGAAATATTTTCGGATTTAATTTTCCGTCTCCGTAAAATTTCGTAAACTGTTCAATTGAAAGGTTTGTTTGAACTAGCCTAACTGATCCTCTATTAAAATTTATTGGATTACTTTTTAAATTATTTATCTCTTGATTTATTGATCTGAACTTCGTTTCGCAATTTTCTTCAATTTTACCTAATTTAATATTTAAATCCGTAATTTTATTGTTGGACCCGCTTTCGTACTTTTCTTGTTTTGTTTTAACTAATGTAATATAGTCCCATACGCATTCTATTTCTTCAGAAACTCGCCCAATTCTTTCTTGCATCTGTGCTCTTATTTCAGCGATCGTTTGGTTCGTTTCTTTCAGTCCATTACAGAGAATTTTGATTTCATTCCCCAATTTCTCGTTGTTTTCATCCATTTTTGTTGTAATTATTTTTATGGCTTTCTCGCTCCTGTCCATCTTATTGTTTAATGCCATTAAGATCTCCATCATTTTGGTTTCTTGTGAAATTCTCCTTTCTTCAATGGAACTGGTTTCCTGAATTATCACGCCCTCCTGGGATCCTATCTCCATTTTGAAATTATTATATTTACTCTAAACTTTCAAATACTAAATAAATCTACCTAACTTTAATTACTGTACAAATTTCTTGATTCTCCGCTAATTGAAACTCTTTAAATGTCCAGTTTACTTTAATTAATTTATTATAAATCTCGCGATCGTATTTTTAAATTTAGTTTTAATTTACTTCGTGCCTCTTAATCTCAGGTTGTATTTTATTATGTTTTAATTCGTGCCTCTTAATCTCAGGTTGTACTTTACTGTAGTAAAATCGAGCTCTCACGTTGATGCGACATATTAATATTGCTATGATAAACAAGAATTGGAATTATCTATCTCCAACATTGGGTTGTCTTATTAATATTGCTATAAACTCCCTCCAGGAACTTAACTGGATTTTATCTTGAACCTACCTTGTCGTCCAATAGCAAAATTTGATACGTTACCGCCTTACTCGTTATCAATTTCGTATTCAACCTATAGCTCTTCCTTGATTGTTTAAATTATCAAATCACTCCCATTAACTTTATCTTATGACCTCGACTAGCATTTATTTGGAATTATAAAAATCAGTTAATTTGATTTTATATAATGAAACAAATATTATGTATAGTTTTTGTAAATAATTTAAAATACACTTTTCAATTAATTAATGTTGTAAATCTCATTTATCAAAAATCATATGCTTTTTAATCAAACCCAAAGTCATCAAAAAAAACCTATTATTTTTATAAAGATAGAAGTGTGGAACGTTCAAAACCTCTTATCATATTATGCACTTTATACGTATGCAAGTCCTCTGTTTTGTTGACTTTTCACTTTCATTTATATTAAGCAAATTCAATATTCAAATAAAAAAAATAGAAAAATAATGTCTTATAACTAAAAATCTAACCTGGTCTATTTTCTTCGCATTGACGCATCCATAATCAGCTAATATTTCCCATGCATTAAGCCATCCATTTGAATAAAAATTATTTCCCCCCAATTCAGGATTATTACATGCCCATTCGAAATATTGTCTATCCACACGCTTGAACCATTGCATTTAAATCATTGTCATCACCCTCTGGACTACCATTATTAACTTATACTTATGCAGCCCAATTTATTGTCATCTCAATCAGACTTATTCCTTTTTATCAATTTCCCCAAGCTTAGAATTGGATTATTATCCTCCGGACTCGGAAATCGTAGTTTATTTTCTCCGGACTTAGAAGCCCTATTATTATTATGTTTTAGTTTAAATAAATTCCCTAAAATCTACTTACGTTTAATCGGCAATCGTGATTTTCATCTTCGCACTTATACAATTTTTCACTTTCAATTATTATTACGTATCACACTTTATTTCATAGTGGCGCACCTCGGCTTTTGTTGAGTTGAAAACTGCCTTCGTTATCACTGTATCTGTTAATATATCATTGCTCTCCTACTCCGTCAGTGGGTATGGTCTACAAACTCGTCGCTCATTTTAACCAATCAAATCTTTGCATTTAAAGTAGTTTCTGATGTAATTTTCTATGCTTTCAAATAATTGTGGGCTGCTCGCAGGTGTCTTGTTATCAAACATGCGGTGTTTTGACGAATTTAATCGCTTTTCCATAAACAACTGATGCAATTCGACTTTTAATTTTCATATATGCATGATATTTACGCAATTTTTAATCTCCTTTCTTATTAAAAATGGTTAACTATTTTGTAGGCATTTACACTATGCTTCCTGAAGCTCTATTTCTTATCTCCGTATTAACCTAATTGTTTGGAACTTTTTTGAATGCGTGTTTAATTACACTTTATTATGTTTACTTACAAAATACGCGTGCTTCCACTAAAAATATCATTACTCGCCTTACCTAAATTAACTAAAACTCTATCTACAGGGTATTAAATATTTACTATTTACTTAATGCATGTCTTCCTTGTTTCTACGCTAACTATGCGTCTTCCTGTGTCTATTTGCGTCGCTTAAAACTATTTATACTTTATATACAGGGTGTTGACTGCTTACTATTTACAAACTATCTCCATTTCTCAATTCTTTACTAAATAAATGCAGTTTTATGGTTTCGATGGTAATTTCTAATTCTTAAACGACCTTTACTATAAAGTACACCCTTAAACAACCCTTTATCACAGCAATATATATATATATATATATATATATATATATATATATGTATGTATATAAAGTTAAGGATTAATTTCCGATGCAAAAATAGCTGTACTGCAATATTTCAATATCTATATTGCTAAAATACTTTACATTTGGATCTAAACTGCTAATGCTACTAAATGTATAAAAAATAATATTAACCTGTAATTACATAAAAGAACTCTATGTACGTTTGAACCATTTACTTTTAAACGCAAACTCTTGCTGGTTTCCAACTACTCTTATTTTCGGAGATCAATATAGCTAGAGTAGTCTGGGAATTGTTAACATTCATGATGTCTGAAGTTTATGTTATATTTGGAGCGCATAGTACCTAATTAATTTAATATTGCTTAATAAATCATTTAAATCTGTAACCCTAAACATCTGTTGAACTAGTAGCAGTATTTATGACGAATACCAGCTTACTATAGAAACAAAAAAATATTTCATACTTTGCATAAAATATTCGAATTAAACCGTAATGGAACTAATTTGTGCTAGTTGCAAAAATTCATATTCTTATTCAGGGTCATAAACCTGCAAGAGTATATCCTCTATTTTAATTCTTTAAGTAGTATAATTTAAACTACTGAAGATATGTGCAAGATAGTCTCAAAATAGAATAAAATAAACAGTAGCATTTGTTTTTAACGTAAAATTTTTCGCTTTTTGCATTTTGGATGCATTTTGAGTGGTTCTAAAATTGTCAATACAAAACAAGTATAAAATAGGACAAAATACACTGTCAATATACTGAAGTGGGCACACTAACGTCACGGCTCAATCAATTTGCTAAGGGTTATCACCTACGAAGGTTGATGTCAAAATTTCAGATTATGGGAAGTGTTTTCATCAGATGCTTGACATAAAAATTCAACAATTTTGACATTTGTGTGCCCAAACAAAAACAACGGAATTGAAAAATATTAAATAGTTTGATTACGGCATTATTTTAAAGTTAATAATAATTAAAGAAACATGGATTTAAAAAGTGAGAATTTTTTACCAATGAATTTCTTATATTTGAATAAAAATGGTGATTAAAAACTGCCCTTTGTGTGGAGACTGTAATGCGTTAGGGATACGTTAAATAAAAACCTACTGCAAAAAGAAGAAAATTAATCTTCAATGAACAAATTAATATTGATGCACCCTGTATAATTCTGATTCTATGTACAGTACTGTTCAGTGAGCTTGACATTTCAATCAATTGTTAATTCTATTAAAATCATATATTCAAAAGCTACAGAAGCGTCGTTTTATTTCTGTTAGATACATGTTGGAACGTAGCTTAGGTTCATAAATTATTTTAAAGCACAAATGGGTAAACAAAATATTTATTTCAGTAAATTCTCATAGGGAGATTATGTCATTTTTAGGAAGCTTTAGAATTATGAAGTAAACAACGGTAAAATGACCAATAGGCATGTTCCATATCATAATTATTTCATATATAGAAGACCTTTTTACAAATTTTAGTTAAATAAATAACCATCAATGTTATAGAGACACACGTGTAATTATAATACAAAATAAGCCTACACAACCTCATAAGCAATTTTTTACAATATAGTAAACAATCCAATCCGTTGTACTATAACTCGCCAATATCAAGTTTCAGATAATTTATAATATCATTCAATGCAATGTACTTAAACTGCTAGAATAATTTTGCATGTAGGACCGTATGAGTTCACATTTGATTTACGTGCCATAGGCATATTATACAATAATACCCCTTCTATTTGCATTAAACGTAGGAAAAATGGGGAAAAAACAGACAAACACTAGACAGTGGACCGAGGAAAAATTAGAATTAATTATTCATGAAACATCAACAACAACAGATCTGAGGGCGATAGCGTGGCCAGCTTAGTCGAGTTATGGCGTAAGCTATGAGTAATAATCGGGTGTTAACGTGGTGAGATTCCGCGAATTTTGGACAGACAACATTAACAAAGTTGATCGACCTGGTTCCAAGCAATAATCGTATTGGTGATTTGCACCCGCTAACAAATAAATTTCCTCTTGATAAAAATGCAGGTCTGTTCACTTGGAAAGGCTTGAATTGTAATAAAAGTTCATTAGAAATTTTTATTTTTTTTTATAATGTGGTTTTGTATTTACACAACGTCTATTTTAAGTAAAATATAGTGTTAAATAATTAAATGTGTAAAACCTGGACATTGCAAGTTAAAGATATGTTGCAAATTATTGTTGTAGTTAATTAACAAAGTTATGATCTATTGGAAATGAATTGATTATGAAATATCACCATTTTTTTTATGTACTTGTTCGCAGGAGTATCGCTATGTCGTCGATGTCTACATTGATATACATAACTTTAAAATTGTTGTATGTATACCTGTTTACAAGAAAATGAAATAGTGCTATATTAAAAGAAAGCTGGAGGCCCTTGTGGATGTTGCAGTGCCGGAATTGCCCTCAGCATAGAGAGGACAGCGCAAAACTTCGACTAGCAGTAACAAAAGCTTCGCTGCTAGAGGCATTGACGAGCTGGACATTTTTGATGTTTAGGACGGTAAAGGCGTAAACCGTTATCCACCAGAGGGTGCCGATAACCTCCGCCATGATTGTTGTCGACGACAGGAAGGTGATTCTGAATGCCGCGGGCAAGTTCTGAGACGTTGCGAATCGACTAATTGGTATAGTTTGGGTGTTGCCTATTCGTAGGGGAAGGGGGGATGTAGTAGGAGGTACAGGAGTCAGGGAACATCAATGCCGGACAAGGCATCGTACGCTTCAGCAACTGCTGAAGCTACGCTACGTTTGCTGTCAGGGTCGACGCCAAGCCAGGAGAGAAGGACGGCGTCATGTCGACCTTGAAGAAGAAGGTCAATCCCACTCGTAGTGGGTTTGTTGTTATCGGAGCTTGAAGGACGCGCACAGGAGGTGTTGTTGTCGAGTGTGCTGGTCGCGAGGTTGCGAGGAGGTTGCAGTCCCAGGTCGGAGGGAATTGCAAGAAACTTGTGGCAAAAACCATCGAGAAGAAACGTCCACGGATCGTTCCGCCGGGGGTCGAAACGTGGATGAAGGCAGAATAGCTTATCGGGTTGATCGCGAGCTAGAATCCCCGTCTCGGCGATTTGAAGCTGGAAGACCACCCGAGGGAGAAGTTTAGCTTTGGAGGAAAGGGCCCTAGGAATCTAATCGTCAACGTCGTCCTCAAACTGACCCCCACATTTCGGAGGCGCATATTAGCTGATGCTATAAACCTCAGGTGGCGAAAAGTGTGGGTCCGGGACCACTTTTCGGTAACGCAGTGCTACCGGTGCTACGAGCACGACCATCAATCCACGGAGTGTAAGGAGAAGGTTTAGTGGTACGGTAGCTGTGCCGAAGTTGGGCACGAATTTAAGCATTGTCAGAAAGCAGTTCCCTGCTGTGTGGTTCGCGCTAGGGCAAACGATAGAACAAGAGGCTTCGCGAAGGTCGATACGCGCCACGACGCTAAGTCGAGCAGATGCTCTACGATGCTACGTCTGAAGAACGCAATCACGCGCAACATCAATTATGGATCGTGAAGACCAAGTAAAATCTAAAAGAAGAAAGAATATTAAATTCGCGCAATTAAATCTCGGTAAAGTCAAAAGGGGCCACAAATACCTTCCTTAAGCTATTTAACAAGAACAAGATCGACTTTGGGCTTATACAGGATCCGCACCTGTATAGCCATAAAATAGCGGGTTTTGGAAGGGAGGTTGCCGTATTAAACACAGATGGCAAATGACCGTGCAGCAGAATAATTATAAATAATGGAACATGCGCAGGAATAACACTAAATAATTTATCGAAAGAGTTTTTAACGACAGCCGAAATAATAAGCGCGTACCTTCCGCCGGTCGACTCACGGCGGAAAAATGTTCCAAACCCAAGACTTAATACACTAAATCGAGAACATTATTCGCAAAATTGGCAGAAATTAAAAACTAATCATCGGACGAGACTTCAATGCCAAGTAGCCATTATGAGGTAGTCCAATCGAAGACGATAGGGACTCGCAAGTCGCTGTTCTGTTGACGAAATGGGATCTTAGCGGGTTCAATAATAATGTTTCACATATGTTTCAGGAGAATAAAGACAGCAGCTTTATACATGTTACTGTAGCTTCGCACGAGATGTTGGAGATCATTTGTAATTGGGAACTGAATCAGACGAGGTATCGCTCTTTGTGCATGAATTAATAACGTGGAATGCCAAGACAAACGTAAACGAGTAAATAACTATCTTTCACGGTTCTGCAATAAAAAAAGTAAATTGGGAGTGGTTTAAACAAAAATTTAGCGAAAGCATACCCGCGCTCGGGAACGAACTACTAAATTGCCGAGAGGCTACATAAACTGAAACCCTCGCGCAAAAATTAAACGACGCCGTAGCAGACGCGTCGTCGTACTCCATGCTGCGGAAGAAAATATTTAAAACAGCGTACCTTGGTAGATCCCGGAACTAACCACCAAGCGAACAGAAACGCTTAACCTACGCGACGCTATCAACGTGCCTCGGGAGAAATAAGAGAACAACTGGAGAAATTCTTCACACGGTTTGATACGTCGGGGAGCTGCAGAGGCACAAGTGATAGATGTCTATATGACAATTTTGAGTCATGAGGTCGTAAGGGCTCTTAGGAGGATAAACCCCTAGAAAGCATCGAGGCACTATGGAATCACTTCAGACGCAGTCCTGGATGCGTGCCTGTTGGCCCCTCATGTCTTTGCTGGGTTGTTTTATCTTTGTTTGGAGAAGGGCGCAATTTCACGTTTCTGGAAGGTTCAGAACGTGCAGTTTATTCCCAAACCGAAGAATGTATCAGATCCGGCCAGTTATCGTCCAGTTAGTTTGTTACCGGTACTAGGGAAAACCTTGGATGAGTTGAGTACGCTATGCGAGACGGCATAATTTTAATAGGATACAATTTGGATTCGCAGAGGGTAAGTCGACTATCGACGCGCGATAGTTCGTAGTCGAAAAGATCAAGAGGCAAGGGTGGCAAAAAGGCATTGTGTCTTTGTGGCATAGGACATCTCAGGAGCATTTGATGCTACCTGGCTGTCATGTATCGTTTGGGATTTGGAACGCAGGGATTGTCCGCAAAACCTAATGTCATTGATCACAGGTGAAATCTCCGGCCGAATTTCTGTCGCGAACGGTGTAAAGGGGATGCCCGAAAGGGTCATGCTCTGCTCCCATGTTCTGGAAGTTGTTGAATGACAGCATTTTTTGGGGTTAAATTGGAAGGCGCACCTACACACGTCAAAAGTAAGGGCAGTGTAATATACAACAGAACGATGAAAGCAAGCGAAAATAAGCTGGGGATTTAGAGGCGAATTGTTGAGAGCAGTGTACGCTAGAGCAATAGAATGAACGATGATGTATGCGACATCTGTTTGGGCAGAGGGTTGTAAAGTCGCAGAAGTTTGGCAATAGGTGAACGTTCAACGCATAACCGCAGTCAAGGCGGCAAGAGTGTACAGAACTACTTCCACGGAGGCGGTTTTGGTGATTAGTAGGATACTTCCAATCGAATTGATTTTCAAGGACATTAGAGATCGGAGGCTCGTACATATAGGGAGAGGGCTGGAAATTGACGATAATCTCGGTCTTATCAGTAGGAAGGTTTAGAAAAAAATCGTTTTACTCGAACTAGGGCATCGGCTGGTGTCAAGGGGCTCTAGTTTGTCAAAGACGATAAAAACGTGACGGGGATTAGGATCTGTACAGAAGACCCGCAAATGAGCAATAGGCAGGCAGGGGCTGCGCTCGTTGTGTATAAAAACGGGAGGGAAGTGTTTTAATTCAAACTAAACTCGCAGACCAGAGCACAATCTGATAGTGCGAGTTGGTAGCTATAAAGGAAGCAATAGAGTACGTCATTAAACACTCAAGCACAAATGGGTACTTTATCATTAGCGATAGCAAATCGACCCTGACTGTTCTGGCAAATATAAACACCTTGACAGATCTCTAAGTGGATTGGAAAATAGCGCACACGGCACTTCGGTGTCGAGATTTGAAATTTTATTAGGTTAGGTCGCTGAACGGCAATTGTGGAAGCAACATAGCAAATGAACAGGCCAAAGAGGCCGCAACAGGGGTGTTTCTTATATCGTATTCATCGGTACCGAGGTCGCTAAGCTTCAAAAATGTCTATGGAATAGAAGATTAAAATTAGAACAAATCAGTCAGGAAACGATAGTGACCGTTAGAGACGAACTTAGGCTGAAGTTAGAATAAATTACTTAGACTAGGACGGACGATATTTTAAATTTATAGAGTAGGAATATATGGCTGAATTCGCTATTAACGAATTTGGCGTATATTTAGAAATTCGAATCCATTGATAAAAATTAATTTAGCTAGATTTAGATAGTTTCAAGTCGACCCTTCACGTCGCACCGGTAATCAGTGCTGGCGATCGCTTTCCGCTATTGCGGATTCCTTCCTTACTTTTTACTAGTGTCTTGTTGATCAGACACACTCCAAGGTCTGCGATATTGGTACCAATATTTAACCCTAACTTTGGTTTTAATTTATGAATTATATTTAACGATTAATTAATTATGAAGTTAGATTTATATAAAGCACGTAATTATTCGTGTTTAAATTCAATGAGGTACCTTCTGGTGGAGTATTGGGGTCGTGGCCTTAAGTGTAGCGGTCCTTACTCAAATTATACATTATAAATATTTATGGTTCCGGGTTGGGACCGTGTCATTTTATAAATTAAGGTCGACGTTTCGCCCACTTTAGGCTTTATCAGGACAAGAAAATAAATAAGTAATAAAATAAAAATAATAAAGATATATTAAGTAGACAAGTTAAGTGTAACGAGAAGAGTTACTCCTGAACTAGCTGACTCACTTAGCCCATTCAAAGCCAAAAGGTGTCTACCTTTTGGCTTTGAATGGGCTAGTGAGTCTGCTAGTTCAGGAGTAACTCTTCTCCTTACACTTTAACTTGTCTACTTAATATTATCTTTTTATTATTCTTTATTTTATTACTTGTTTATTTTCTTGTCCTGATGAAGCCCCTTACAAAAGTGGGCGAAACGTCGACCTTAATTTATAAAATGACACGGTCCCAACCCGGAACCATAAATATTTATAATGACTCCGGTCGTGAAATACTCCGACAATATCTCAAATTATACAGTTTCAATTTGACCTTACATGGCGACTGTTCGTTTTCTTTAGAATTCTTAAATTCTGAGGTATGCTGTTGTTTTATCGGAGTCGAGGGTTCTTGTGCTTGTACTAACAACGAATTAATTCGTTCTTCTATCCTTGTAGCCTCTTCTTTTATTTTACGCGAAGTCTTTAAACGTCTTTCTGTAAATCTTGTTTCTAACTCAAGCGAGCTTATCAATAAATCCTAAGAAAATTTGGCTTCCATTTTCTGCAAACCAACGGAGAATTTGGCTTCCATTGTTTGCAGGCCCTCTAAATTTTCATTTTCAGTTTTTCCGCAAAAGTAGTATTTTCTTTTATAGACTCCTCTTTCAATTGTTCAGCGGTTTCTTGCAGCATTTCTGCAAGGCTTCCGGAGGTTTGTTCTTGATTCTGCACGTTTTCTTCTAAAAAAGAAAAGAATTTCGCTGTACATTTGTTTGTTGTTGACTACGAGTAGTAGATATGCAAAATAGAATCGTTTAAATGCCTTTTTCACTACAATTTTGCATCTGGCACAGTTGTTGCATTTTCTTTAATTGTCCTTTAGTCTTTATTTTCAATAAATACAAGTCTAATTGTTCTTCACAATTACAAATATTTCCAGTCTTGGTTATTAACATTATCTTAATCACTATTTGTAGGCATTAATTTAATCTTCTGAATACAATGAGTTAAACACTATTGTAGCAATAACCATATTAGTAATTTATTTATCTAACACATTTACATCACGGAAACAGATTAAATTTAATATTATTTTATGTACATTAAAAACTTATTAAGACTGAGTTCACTAATACTGCTCTATCGCAACGTTTATAAACAACAATTCTTTATTCTATTTAAATCGAGAAAACGTCTAGAATGCACGTCTTCAAACCTATTTTATTACTGTATATATTAATTATCCTTTTTATCGCTAGATAGATATGATTTTAATACGATACCTATAAATCATTCCTTCTTATCGCTTAACAGATATGAAACCGTTTTAGTAAAAACCGAATAGGTATAATTTTCATAGTGTTCTGTATACTTCTTGATTACTGCCACAATACTCTTGACAAAGAAATCCACGAAAAAGAAACAAATATATTGCACAAACGCCTTCAAAGCGAATTTAATTCTAACATTATATACAAGTCAATAGCTAAATTTGAAAATAAAAACGAATAAAAAAAGCCGAGCAGATAAATGCTTTAAACAAAGCAACCAAAAATTATACTTCTATAGCGTTTGTTAATGATGAACTTACAAGCAAATTCGTAAAATCATTTAATAAATTTAACAGTAACAGAAAACTGGTTTCAAACAAGTAATTTTATTGTTTATGCAAAAGATACCAAGCTACTAATACTAAAAGATGATATTCAAGGGAACTTGCTTCGAGTGCAAAATTAGCTATATCATCAGAACAATTAGGAATCTTGATACGAGGTTGAATGAGCACATAAAACGACCCACTCAATCTGCCTTTGGTCATCATCTACTTCAAGAGGACCATAAATTTGATAAGCATACAATAAGCTATTGCACAATGTAATCACAAAAACTTCATGCATATACATTTATTAGAACTAGAAATCACCAATAGCTTCAATAATAATAAAAGTTCCGTAACGCCCAACATGTTAATAACAGAAATTACATTTTTTTGTGTACAAGATTGTAGTAATTATTTCCTGTTTTAATCGCTCTAGATCTCTAATATTGCTTTGATAATCATAGTAAGGGGCGTTCATCAAATTTAGCCATTTAGTTTGCTTTTGGTTATGTACAGACTAGATTTTAAGGCTTTTAAGTGTTTGTTTTGCAATTTATATGTTTTGATGGTGGGACTAACTAATTTTTTAATATAGTCTAATTCCTGACATTTGTGTACATTTCACTATTTAATTTGTACTGTAGGTTCTTCGTCCAATTATATATTTTAAAAGAAATTGTAATTTCACTATTTTAAAATCAAAGCAGATTAAGTGATAATTATTCGGAAGATGCTCTAATTTTCATTAAAATTTTGCAGATTAAATACTAAAATTACTTTTTTATTTTATTTATTATAATTTACGCTTTAAATAAATCAATTTTAAATATACAGTTTATATTGTGCTAACATATTGAATCCGGATGATAGTACAAAAGAGAATCATGAGATCTTTTAAACAATAATACATCTTCGAGTGACATTTCACACATCAGTGTAGTGACATCACAGACAGTAGTTTTTGTTGTCAAATGCAGTCCAAAACTATGTACGTGTAACATTTTGGGAAAATAAATGCAAGGGGTTGCATGACTTTGCGCTGTTGTCATTAGCAGTTTCATAAATTACATTTTATTTTACAGGCTGTCATTTATGATTTCTCGTTTTTAGCAATTTTACGAATTTGTCTTCTTCATTATGTATTTAAAATGTTCTCCTCAGATCAAATTACGCTTTCTATGTTGTTTTTCAGGATTAACGGTAAACAATACGCCCAAGGCTTTAGACAAACGTTCTAAAGAATGGTATTATATGTAAGGCATAGTAACATAGCAGTTGCTTGTCTATATGACATTACCACATTGTTTCGTGAAACAGAATATATCTTAATTGTTTTAAAGTTCTAGACTTGGTGGTTTTACTCAACCCTTTAAGTGGACGCTCGGATGGAAACTATGTTCTGCAGGATTTAGTTACACTAGTAGTAAATATCACAATCTAATCATCTAAATTACTACATAAAAAGCATACAGCAATTTACAGTTTTTTAAAAAGAATATTTTATAATTCTCGCATGCAAATATTTGGTTCGTTTCTAAGACCTTCAGTTGTTCCCAAATTATTTCCAACTTAAGAATTCACTGGCTAGTAACTTTTCATTCTACGCGAGTTAAGGTTCGTGGCTTGGGAGCGGCCTTTTTAAAAAACCATTTCCAAACTTCTTAACAATTTATTTTTATTGATACAGAATTGACTAGGAATTTTAACAATCTAGAATTTTTATTATTCTAACTCCGAAGTACATTAATTAATTGTACAAAAAATGAGTAATCTAACAAACTACAATGCTAAAGCTGATCGATAGATTAACTGTCGTCGACTGGGGCTCCCGGGCCTTTTATAATATCCCTACCCCCTCACATGGCTGTGGGAACTTGCAGATCTCATGTCTGCTTATTCTTAACCCTATTTATAAATACATTGTTGCGATCTTACTTTCTAAATAATCTTGGTACGTGACCGTCGGTGACCGCCTGTGACCTCACATCTGCAGTGTCACTATCGTCTGTGCTACAAAGTAGCGCTTCACTTTCCAAGAAGGTTAATAAACTGTATAAAATTGTCCTTGATTTACTTTGTTGCGCTTCACTTAACATTTCTAACATTTCTAAAAATTTCTTAATTATTCTATTTCTTTACACATATATCAATTGGGGGATTACATAACTCGCGTACCGTATACAACAATATATTTAAAATTCTTAGAAGTATAGAATTTTAAAATTAAAGTTTTTTCTTCGAAATGAGAATGGTATCTGGTATTAATCATTACTACTGAATGCAAGGTCCCAGATTCGATTCTCCACATTGACCGCTTGAAAAATGTTGGGTAATCATTTTTCACAAAAATACGCCCTCGTTCGGATTACAGAAAAAATGTATGTCCCGTGTATTAGTATTGTCACGCTCGTTAAAGATTCCTAACTTGCTTGGAATAGAAAGGGTTCAGCAAGATTCAAAATTTTCAGGTAAAACAAAAACTCACTTTCTGTTCAATATGATATCTTCGGGTACAGCATTAGAAAGCTGAATGTAGAGTAGAAACATGCGTCACTGTCTGGACCGCAAGTTGTATTGCATTCACCTTTGTTGAAGCCACTATAGTAGATTGCCAGATACTGATTGAAGGTTACGAGACATTTTTCTATTACTTCAACCAGTATTTTTCGAAAGTGATTTAAACTTTCTAAATTAATTTAGACGTAATATGTAGGAGGTTTGATTTTAGGTTTGCATATAATTTCTACTTTGATATCAATCCTACAATTTTTTATATTTCTCTTTGTCGTCTCATCTTGCAGTAAGTTATTTTTTTATACACTTATTCTTATAATATTCATATATATATATATACATGTGTGTGTGTGTGCGTGCGTGCGTGCGTGCGCGCGTGCTTGCGTGCATGCGTGCGTGCGTGCGTTCATGCGTGCATGCGCGCGTGTGTGAGTGCGCGTGCGTGCGTGCGTGCGTGCGTGTGTGCGTGCGTGCGCGCATGTATGCGTGTGCGTGTGTGTTGATGTACTAACAAGTTATTGAGCACCAAATTCTGTAAGGAAAACCATCCCAAAGGCGAAAAAATTAAATTTTCTAATACTTAATTTTTTATACTCTGTATAATATTCTATTAATATGACAGGATTATTATAGTATTTGCTAGTACATAAGTCAAGCTCATGTTCTAAGTAATGTGCAAATATTTATCCTTTTTAAAACATCATGTAAAACAAATTTCTAATGCACGCTAAAAAAACCAGTAAAACGAGTTCTAATGTTCGTTCTTATTAGCGAAACCCTTAATTCTAATTTAAGCAAGTTTTAAAAGATAAATATTTATTCTCCACTGAAAACGAACAATTTGAATACGACCCAAAACGTGTTGTGTAACCTTTTAAAAAAACACTATATCATTTAAAACAAATTCTAAACCGCGAAAATACAAAAGCATCCCTTGATTGAAAACCCGTCATTTTCTAAAATGTAAATGCTAATTCAATAATGCATAAAGATTCATTCACTTTGAAAATACTAAATAATTTTTATAGCAAGTTCTCTTCTTGAAAAACGTTATTTGTAACTTTAGTCCTAACACAATTGCAAGTATCTAACACGAAGTGTAAATAAGGCATTTTTCTGTCAAAGAAGCTATTTTTATTGCAGATTGTTCGTAGAGTCATAAATCATGGGTACATAAAAGTTACAGCAAATCATCTTTACAACGTGAATGATTACACACTAATTAAGTGAGTTCGTGTAACGCGATAAGACGTGTAAAAGACTATAAACCAGATAAGATAACATGCTTGTAATGACCATAAATTATTTTAAAAGCATACTAATAATTATGAGTGGGTAATCTTGAGATTACCACACCAAAGATATTTTAGTTAAAAATGGGTATCTAGAATAAATCAATTGTAACATGTCTGTACTTTTATATTGTTTCAGCATTCGTGTAATTTCGTTACTAAAAAGAAATTTATTTTCTCCAAGATATTCTTATTAAAATTAATTATGCATAGAATAAAAAAACTTGAATCGAAAATGTAATTTTAATGTAGTTTGTCTCTTTTTGTGTGTTTTTTAAAAATATGGTTACAAATACAAAATAATAAAATTGAATTCTGATTTTTCTTATGAATCTGTCTTGACATAACAAGACCTTACTTTTAATAATACGTTAAAACAAGATTCCTGATACCCAACGGACAGATCTGTGTATTGGTTTACATGTATATCACATCAATTTAGTTCATATTCTTTATAGAAAATTTAAATCACATGTAGCTAATTTGAGTAAATAAAATTTCAAACTTATTCAGATATAGAAATGATTAATGACCTTATTAAAGATTAGACATCTGTAATAAACTTTTTAAAAAACAGGAAGTGGACTTTAGAATCACAATACTTAGAACACATGTATATTCCACGTGTCTTACAAAATTACTTTAATATTACTTCCTAATCAATCGTATTTCACGTTATTTAAACTTGTTTAGTATAATTTTTAACAAATAACCTTGTCATCAAATTAAAGAAATATTACACTTTTATGATCTTAACGCAAAGTTGATTCGTGCACAAAATTTAGTATGAATAAGCAATCCTCTATTAAAATTTAATATGAGCACTTCTAAAAGTCTAACAAACATAGAAACTGAAAGTTTTAATACCTGTGCTTAGTGAAAAAGTTACCTCTTGCTATCGAACTGCGATGCACATGTTCCGGATCCTTCTTACAAATTTGATGCCAAGAAACATCGAACAAAAGCTTTACACACTTCGTTAACGATAGTTGCCCCAATTACTAAATATAACCGTAGTTAGTTCATGCGCGTTAATAATCACCGACGTGTCTAACTATTTTTAAGAGGAAGCGTGGTCTATTGCCTTGCCGGAGCTACAGGAATAACAGCTCTTCTGGGCCCCCAAGATGACCACCTCACCTGCCCCTACCATGATATATTTATTCTCAGGCTCCACTTGTCACGAGCCCGTGTCGCCATCTTTATAAGTTACAGCTTCGCTTACATGTTAAACTACAAAGGCCGGCTTGGCTTTCCGTACCGTCCACGTAAAGAACAGCTCATACGTCTTGCGCGTCACCTCGTGACCCTATTTACGCAAGCGCTATCTTAATTTTAACAACTGAAAGGATACAATCTGCCTATGGATTAGGCAACACAAATGACTTGTTCCTTTTTAAATACGTTTTCAGAGTGTATATTGTTATTAAATATTTCTTGGTAATGCATTTAAGCTAATTAAATGGTAATAATTTCCTGTTCCATTGTGGAATTGTTTCCTTCAGATATAACTATATCGAATACAAAAATCGAATATCACAGATCTACAATGCATAGATGTGATTTCTTCAAAACCAGTGCCACAGAATATATATTCGTTAAAATAGTAAGCATTTAACACCCTGTATATAGAGCATAAGTAGTTTTAAGTGACGCAAATAAACACATCTTACAATAATAGGACGCATAGTTAGCATAGAAATAGGTAATTCAGGCATTAGGTAAATAACAAATATTTAACACCCAGTATATGGAGCTTTAGTAATTTTAAGTAATGCAAACTATATTTTTCAGTAGAAGCACGCGTATTTAAAAATAAGCATAGTTCATGTAATTAAACACGCATTCAAAAGAATTCTAATCAGTTATGATAATACGGGGATAAAAGATAAAACTTAAAGAAGCTTTCGGTAAGTGCGTAGAAACAATTAACATTTTGATAAGTAAAGGTAATCAAAGATGCGTAAATAAATAAACATACATGAAAATCAAAATTCAAATTGCATCAGGTAATTTTTGTATGATATGGAAAAGCGATTATTTACTCAAAACACCGCATTGTTTGATAACAAAGCATCTGTAGCATCTGCGTGAATATTAATCAGTTTAGTGATGAAATAGATAATAAGGGTAATGAAAATGAAGATATTAAGTGTCCAGATGATTTAAGAAATAGGGTGAATATATTATTGAGTAAGCATTCAGAATTAGTAGGGTCGAAGTCGAGAATTGCCACGGGTTATGTGCACAAGTTGGAAGTAATAAATACAGAACCGTTTAACACTAAAGTATATCCTATTCCAGTAGCATATAGGGATAGAGTGAAGGAAGAAATTGAAGAAATGTTACGTGAAGGTATTATAGAAAGCTCCAGTACACATTTTGTGAATCCATTAGTCGTCGTCAAGAAAAGTGATGATAGCATTAGGTTATGTTTAGATACAAGAGAAATTAATAAGCAAAAGAAGTCGCAATACAATTGTCCACCAACGATAAATAGTATATTAGGAGAATAGGTAATAGAAAATTTATAGCAAATTATATTTAAAGAGTTCATTTTGGTTGATTCCATTAGCGCGAGAATCAAGAAAATATACGGGTTTTTCAGTAGAAGGAAAAATATATCAATTTAGGGTGGTCCCGTTTGGTTTGTCCTCGAGTACGGCTGCATTAGTGAAGGCGATGCAGAATATTTTGGGACCGTATGAGGAATTTAGTATCCACTACGTGGATGAGGTGTTAATATTTAGTGATAGTGTAAAGCAACTCTTGGTACATTTAGATAGGATTTTATTAGAGCTGAGTATAGCTGGTTTAATTTTGAATTTAGAGAAGTGCGAATTTTTTCAAAGTAAGGTTAAGTTTTTAGGATATAGGATAGATAGTAAGAGTACAATTAGGAAATATGAATTGAAAGGACCCAGATTTAAAAGTACAATTAAGAAATATGAATTGAAAAGACCCAGATTCAAAAGTAATAAGGGGGAAAGTTAGAAATAAATTTGATTTAGTTGAAACACCCATACAAAGGGGAACATGAAGAAATGAAATGTAAAATAAATTTAGGAATAGGAATACATAGGATAATAGAATAGGATACGGACATAAGAATAGGTATAGGTATGAATGGGGTAGTAAAATTGGATATTGATATGAGATTAGATAAATGTAAATATGGGATTAATAAAGCAAGAGTTAGTATTTTAAAGGAAATAAAAATATAAGAATTCTAGACCAATGTGAGTTTAAGTTCACCTTGGACGCCAAAAAGGGCATTGTTCTAAAATTTTATATTTTAATTTGGGAGAATAATGCTGTGATAAAGGGTTGTTTAAGGGTGTCTTATATAGCAATGATCGTGCGGAAACCATAAATTATGATAGGAAGCAGAAAACTGCATCTATTAAGTAGAAAATTGAGTAATTGGGATAGTTTGTGAATAGTAAGCATTTAACACCCTGTATATAGAGCATAAGTAGTTTTAAGCGACGCAAATAAACACATCTCACAATAATAGGACGCATAGTTAGCATAGAAATAGGTAATTTAGGCATTAGGTAAATAACAAATATTTAACACCCGGCATATGGAGCTTTAGTAATTTTAAGTAATGCAAACAACTATATTTTTTAGTAGAAGCACGCGTATTTAGAAGTAAGCATAGTTCATGTAATTAAAAACGCATTCAAAAGAATTCTAATCAGTTATGATAATACGGAGATAAGAGATAAAACTTAAAGAAGCTTTCGGTAAGTGCGTAGAAACAATTAACATTTTGATAAGTAAAGGTAATCAAAGATGCGTAAATAAATAAACATACATGAAAATCAAAATTCAAATTGCATCAGGTAATTTTTGTATGATATGGAAAAGCGATTATTTACTCAAAACACCGCATTGTTTGATAACAAAGCATCTGTAGCATCTGCGTGAATATTAATCAGTTTAGTGATGAAATAGATAATAAGGGTAATGAAAATGAAGATATTAAGTGTCCAGATGATTTAAGAAATAGGGTGAATATATTATTGAGTAAGCATTCAGAATTAGTAGGGTCGAAGTCGAGAATTGCCACGGGTTATGTGCACAAGTTGGAAGTAATAAATACAGAACCGTTTAACACTAAAGTATATCCTATTCCAGTAGCATATAGGGATAGAGTGAAGGAAGAAATTGAAGAAATGTTACGTGAAGGTATTATAGAAAGCTCCAGTACACATTTTGTGAATCCATTAGTCGTCGTCAAGAAAAGTGATGATAGCATTAGGTTATGTTTAGATACAAGAGAAATTAATAAGCAAAAGAAGTCGCAATACAATTGTCCACCAACGATAAATAGTATATTAGGGAGAATAGGTAATAGAAAAATTTATAGCAAATTATATTTAAAGAGTTCATTTTGGTTGATTCCATTAGCGCGAGAATCAAGAAAATATACGGGTTTTTCAGTAGAAGGAAAAATATATCAATTTAGGGTGGTCCCGTTTGGTTTGTCCTCGAGTACGGCTGCATTAGTGAAGGCGATGCAGAATATTTTGGGACCGTATGAGGAATTTAGTATCCACTACGTGGATGAGGTGTTAATATTTAGTGATAGTGTAAAGCAACTCTTGGTACATTTAGATAGGATTTTATTAGAGCTGAATATAGCTGGTTTAATTTTGAATTTAGAGAAGTGCGAATTTTTTCAAAGTAAGGTTAAGTTTTTAGGATATAGGATAGATAGTAAGAGTACAATTAGGAAATATGAATTGAAAGGACCCAGATTTAAAAGTACAATTAAGAAATATGAATTGAAAAGACCCAGATTCAAAAGTAATAAGGGGAAAGTTAGAAATAAATTTGATTTAGTTGAAACACCCATACAAAGGGAACATGAAGAAATGAAATGTAAAATAAATTTAGGAATAGGAATACATAGGATAATAGAATAGGATACGGACATAAGAATAGGTATAGGTATGAATGGGGTAGTAAAATTGGATATTGATATGAGATTAGATAAATGTAAATATGGGATTAATAAAGCAAGAGTTAGTATTTTTAAAGGGAAATAAAAATATAAGAATTCTAGACCAATGTGAGTTTAAGTTCACCTAGGACGCCAAAAAGGGCATTGTTCTAAAATTTTATATTTTAATTTGGGAGAATAATGCTGTGATAAAGGGTTGTTTAAGGGTGTCTTATATAGCAATGATCGTGCGGAAACCATAAATTATGATAGGAAGCAGAAAACTGCATCTATTAAGTAGAAAATTGAGTAATTGGGATAGTTTGTGAATAGTAAGCATTTAACACCCTGTATATAGAGCATAAGTAGTTTTAAGCGACGCAAATAAACACATCTCACAATAATAGGACGCATAGTTAGCATAGAAATAGGTAATTTAGGCATTAGGTAAATAACAAATATTTAACACCCGGCATATGGAGCTTTAGTAATTTTAAGTAATGCAAACAACTATATTTTTCAGTAGAAGCACGCGTATTTAGAAGTAAGCATAGTTCATGTAATTAAAAACGCATTCAAAAGAATTCTAATCAGTTATGATAATACGGAGATAAGAGATAAAACTTAAAGAAGCTTTCGGTAAATGCGTAGAAACAATTAACATTTTGATAAGGAAAGGTAATCAAAGATGCGTAAATAAATAAACATACATGAAAATCAAAATTCAAATTGAATCAGGTAATTTTTGTATAATATGGAAAAGCGATTATTTACTCAAAACACCGCATTGTTTGATAACAAAGCATCTGTAGCAAACAACCATTACTCGAAAAGCCAAGAATGTTACATCAGAAAACCACTTTAAGTGTAGGAAATACAAAGACCTCATTGGTTAAGATTAGTAAGCCAAGCCCACATACAAAGAAGGATCAACCGATATATTAACAGCGAGCAATCATAACGGAGCTCAGTTTCAACTCAACAAGGCCAAACTGCGTTACTCTGAATCTAAGAGTAATGCGTAATAATAATATTTTAATAGTAAAATTGTTGTGTGACATATAGTGCTACGAATATGAAAATTTCTATTGCCGATTAACGGCTCTAAGTTTGACGATAATAATTCTGAGACGGATGACAATAAATCTAAGTTTGACGATAATAATTCGAAGGCTGACGGTAATAAATTTAAGTTTGACAAAAATAATTCGAGGCTGATGATAATTTCGAAATTCCAAAGGGGTGCATAATTCAGTAGATAATATTTCAAACGGGTATATAATAGTTCCGAATTGGTGGAGAATAATTTCGAATACGATGTTAATGATCCAAATGGATGGTATAATAATGCATGGAAAATTCTAATTGATGTTGGTTGATAATGGATGCGTCGATAATCTTGGTACAATTTTGAGTTGCGAGAAAGAAATAAAGAAGCACGAAGTAAACAGACCAGGTTAGATCTTATTAGTTTTAAAACATTTTTTTTTATTTGAATTTGAATATTGAATTTACTTAATTAAGATAAACTAGTGTAACAGAGTCAGCAACGAACTTTGCATACGTTGAAAGTACGTAATATAATAAAGAGGTTTTGAACGTTCCAGGCTTTTTTGATAAAAGTATAGTTTTTGGTGACTTTAGATTGATTGCAAAGCATATGATTTTGAGATAAATAAAACTTATAATATTGATTGATTGAAAAGTGTATTTTAATAATTTTCAAAACCTGTACATAATATTTGTTTTCATTATATGGAATTAATTAACTTCATTTTATAATTCAAACAAAGAGGTAATCATAAAGGGGTAAAAGGAAGAAGAATTGATCATCGTAACTTTGTGTAGAATAATAATAAAAGCTAGCCGTGGCAGAATAATAAAATTAGTGGGAGTGAAATTTGATTAGAAAAACACAGAGGTGGAGTTATAAGTAGAAAACGCCATTGACACCGAGTACGGAGTTATCATATCAAGTTTTATTGGACGGAACAACGTCGGGGCTCGAGAGTTCCTGTTAATACATAGCAATATATATATATATATATATATATATATATACTGAGTCTTCTTTAATAAGCGATATTTAATAAATATTGAATAAGATGTTGGTATTTTTGGGCGAATTGCTTATATAACTAAAGGTTTCAATCAATTTTACTTTATTTACTTTACTAGTTTCGGAGAATTTGTCCCCTTCATCAGAAGCTAAAATAGTACATAACAGTTAAATTAATAATTGGACAATAGTTACTTACTTTAGTAAATGCGTAAAAATACCTTAAAAGTAACTAGCAATGAATATAAAAACATATCAAGCTTAAGACTAACATTTTAAAAGTGTACATTTTTAAGACATTTATAAATTTGGAAATCATGATGACATATGTCATATTTAGAATGTTGTTGCTAGATAATTTTTGGAACTGTAATACTCTTAATAAAACTATTTATAATTAGATTGAGTAATGTTTGGTAACTATATAAACTATATATTTAATATTATAAAGATAAAATAAATTTTAAAATTAAGAATTCTTTAAAATTTAAAAAAAAAATTAAAAATGTTTAATATTGGTATAATAAGGAATAAATGTTACTTAAATTATCTATGTCGGTTTTTGAGTTTAAACTGTTTTTAATTTTGTTAATATAATATGATTCTAAAAATAATCTTCTTTTATAGTTTGGTTCAATTTCGAATATGGTAACTTCTTCAAAATTTGGTTGATGGCCAGTTGTATATATATGTGTGGATAGTTTACATGATGTTTTGCCTAACTTTCCATCACTTTTATGTTGGGTCAGTCTTCTTTTAATATATTGTTTAGACTGTCCAACGTAAGTGCCTCCACAAGAGCATTCAATATTTTAAACAGTATTGTTAAGTAGCATTTTTGGAGTTTTATCTTTCAACTTATCAAATAAAAGACTTAGTGATTTTGTATATTTATAAGTTATTTTTGTATTTTCTTTCTTTAACGTGTGTATAATTTGTGGAGATAATTTTTGAATAAATGGAATGGTTTTGTAAGTGTTGGGTTCTAACGGATGTGTTTGATGTGTAGGGTTATTGTCTTGATGTTGATATAAAATTTTATTAATAAGGTGTTTCGAAAGCCATTATTAATGAAAATTCTTTGTAATTTTAATAAATTTTTGGAGAAATTGTGGATGTGAGATTTTTAATTCTATATTTTAATGCTGAAATGGTATTAATCTTGTGTTGAAGAGAATGATTTGAAAAGTAATTTATATATCGGCCAGAGTTAGTAGGTTTTGATACCAATCAAATAAAATATGGTTGTTATTGTCTCGGATTACTAATGTATCTAAAATGGTATTTGTTGATTAATTTCTATTTCATGAGTGAATTTGAGATGTGGATTATATTGATTAAAGGCTTCGACAACTGTTTGAATCATATTGTAAGGAACGCAGCATAATATGTCATCTACATAACTTATTATAAAGGGAAAACAAATGGTAATGTTGGTATTATGGTTTGAATAAGTTCATTCATTACAATCTGTGAAACTATTGGCGATAATGGTGATCCCATTGGGGTTCCAAAATTTGAAGATAGAAGGTATTTTGGGATGAAAATAAGTGTTACTAAAAACTAGTGATAGTGAACTACAAAACATTTTCATATCTAAATTACAATGTTGTTTGATATTACTCCATTTTGATTTTATAATACTTATAACTAAATCTAAAGGTATATTTGTAAATAATGAAGTAACATCTAGTGAAATTAGTCTATAGTTTACGGGAATTTGGAAACCATTATATTTATCAATGAGTTGAAAGGTGTCTTTGATACTGAAGCCTTCTTCCATTGGAAATGATTTACTTAAGATATCAGATAGCCATTTTGATATTTGATATGTAGGTGTATTGATTGAAGAAATGATTGGTCTGAGTGATAAAATAGGTTTGTGAATCTTAGGTAATCCATAATATTTACCAGCAACGGAGTTGTTAGTGATAAGTGATTTTTTGGTGTCAATGGTAATCATATTTTTATCGTATAACATTTTTATGTGATCTTTAACCTTATTTTGGATTTTTTGGGTGGAATCTCTAGATAATGTTGAGTAGGTACTGTTATCGTTTAAAAGTTCAGTTGACATGTCAAAATATTGCTGTTTATTTAAAATAACGGTTATCTCACCTTTATCGGATTTAGTGACAATTAATTCAGGATGTTCCTTCAAAAATCTTTTGGTTTCATAAAAAGATACGGTTTCGGGGTTTAATTTATTGTTGTTAACAGGATTTAAGATAAAATTTGTGATGTGATTGGTTACTTTGGCTCTTTTGATATTTGAATTTTGTTCAACTTCTGTACCATTGTTGATAATTGATTCTACAGAAGCTAATAACTTACCCATGTTGATATCTTTAGTTTTAATTTCTAAATTAAACTTAGGTCCTAAAGAGAGTAGGTTTAAGTAGGGTTCTGGTATATTAATATTGCTCATATTGACTATCCATTTTTTATTATCAACAAACAAGGATGATAATTGTGTTTGTTTATTTTTTAAATTTTGAAGTTTATTAATGCAAATGTATTTATGGAGTTCACATTGTTTATGATACAATATTTTTTGTCTATTGTGAAATTCATCAATGATGAATTTTGGGAGTAAGTTTTGAAGCGAATTTCTAAAATTTATAATATCGTTTTTTACATGAAATATAGTAGAATGACATACATTAATTTCTAGAGAGAGAATTTTATGTTCTAACCTTTTTATGATATGCTGGAGTTTCATATTGATTTCTAGCTTGTTATTGAGCATCAATTTGTTGATTTGATGTAGTTGTTGTGTGATATGTTTTGGACTTATTCGGTGCCTTAGAGAACTGTCGTAGGGTATATTAAGGTATTTTTACGCATTTACTAAAGTAACTATTGTCCAATTATTAATTTAACTGTTATGTACTATTTTAGCTTCTGATGAAGGGGACAAATTCTCCGAAACTAGTAAAGTAAATAAAGTAAAATTGATTGAAACCTTTAGTTATATAAGCAATTCGCCCAAAAATACCAACATCTTATTCAATATTTATATATATATATATATATATATATATATATATATATATATATATGTAAACAAACTCTTATGAAAATAATAAGAGCCATTGACAAATACAAATCGGGCTGGTAGTTATATAGCCATTAACAAAACATTAGCTTTATTAATTCATAGGGGAGGAAACATCCACTGACCAATGGTTTCGGCTTGTTAGCCTCATCAGAGTGGACTGTTCCCAAGAACCCTATGAAGTAATCGAAGCTATTATAATGATATAATTTCGAAACAATCACTGTACTATGGCAAAAGTAAATAAAACCGCCATCAGGTGATAAAACACCAACACTACTAAAGTGTGGAAGTACAGAATTGAACCGAAACTACATAATAAATTTTGAAAATGACTATAAAAGTACGTTGGGCCTTTGAGATTTGCGGAATGTTACAGCAAAATTTATTTGCTAACGTAACAAACCTTCCCGTGGCGACACCCGGGTTCATGCCCCAAAGGCAATTCAAATAAACAAAGACAAGTTATTTGCAGTCTGCAATTTGCGGACTGCAAATAACTTGTCTTTGTATATATATATATATATATATATATATATATATATATATATATAAAAGAAAAGTAGGATTAATGAGTCTTAAATTAATACAAAGTAGAAAAAAATTTATAAAACTGGAAAAAGATAAAAAGACGAAACCAGCTCCAACAATTTGAAACAATTGTCAATAACTTTTGAAAATTTTATCTTTATTCTTGCTAGTTCAGTGGATTTCTAGTTTGTATTATTCTATTAAATACTTAACTTTTGTTTATCAGCATTCTAAATAATAATAATACTTATATATAATAATACAAAAAGACAATATAAAAATTTATGTATATCCGTATAGTAAAATAATAAGTACACTGGTACGCTTATGGTAGAAGGATAGGAATAACTATCAACTAAGTATTAACCGCAACCTTTATGTCTAAAACTACCTTTTCGGAGATGTCCTGAAATAATGAAAGGAGAACTCTAACAGAAAGAAAGATATGTTGATATCAACATAGATCAGTACCCGAATACTCAAAAGGATAGCATAAGGGTTGAATGGGTTAGGACAAGCAATAAGTTTTTTATATTGGTATTTATTTTAGAAATTAAAACTTGCTACATGTAAATCATTACATGCGTTTACATAATACAGGACGCTTCTTATGTTGCACACATTATATTGTTATTTTACAGCTCATAAATTGCACATTCTGTTAAATGTGTTCATTGTGTTAGAATTGCAGTAACATTAAACTTCTTTATTTAAATAAGCATTACCGCATTCTACATGCAGCATATCATAAAGCAAAACGTATGATCGTTATGTATTTGAAACAATAACGCTGTAAACGTGTGACGATTATATCTTATCCAACAAGGCTATTCCTATTAAATGCATGACTTCATTTTAAGATATTGGTATTCACACACGATTCAACGCATTCGTATATATATTGCTGTGTTAATCGAGAACCACGATTGGGTCGTGCATAAAATGCGGTGATATTCCCTTATATTAGGCCTCACGACTTGGGCAAACCATAAAATGCTGTGATACTTCACCAGCCCCTACGATGAGCGTCCTAAAATGCTGTATTATTTTCTTTATATTAATCAAGCACTTGTAAAAATGTTAATTTATAAATCTCTTTGCCTCAACTAGCTGATTCAATTAAATAAAGCAATTCTACAATACACAGTAAAATGATTAAATATTTACAACTTTTTTAAATATCTTCCCCTTTTTAAATTATTTACATCTGTCAGATTTTGAGAAAATAAAGCCAGCAAAACGAGCTATTGTATTTAGGGACCTTTTGAAACGTCTCAAGATGACTATTGCCTTTCATAAATTTATCAAAGAAACCCCGGTTTTGTCGCCTCTTACATTTTTGAATTATTAATGAATTAAAACAGTTTACAGAAATAAATCATATCAAAATATCTAGCCTCGAGTGGTTCAGTAGCTTTTCAGCATTCCCATGATTTTTCGTGTCCAGTCTGAATGTTTTGAATCGAATTTGAAAGTCGACATCCAACCAAAATACTATCCAAATCGTTATTAATAAGTTTATTTCAATAAAAGGTTTTCCATCTCCGTAATTAACGAAACAGTAATAGAATATTTACCAAGTCAGTGATTAATCTAACAGGCAGTAATCTCCAGAGTCTTCCTGACTCGTATCCAAAACCGTATTCAAAATCGTATCCAAAAGTCGTATCCAAGATCGTGTCTAGACTCTTATCCAAGAGCCTTGTTTTATTTATTTTTAGAAATTGTATAATTTCACTATATCTGGTTTACTTACGGTTGTAGTAGAACGGCTCGCTTACACAATTTTTACACTCTTATAAAAATGATTTTCACTTTACTTTTATTTAACTGTTTGCGTGAATAATTTAGCACTTTTGAGTATAGTGACTGCCCAGTTTCAAATGTATACTAACTCGTTGTTCAATTGTTATCGTATTTAAAAGCCTTGTCTCTTTGTTTGAGATTCGTTGATTCCACGTGTTGGGCGACACCAATTGTCTTATCTCTTGTGTTATTTCGGAAACTTTACTAATTGTGTAGTTTAATTACTTGGAAGAACGCTCAAGTTGTCACGTAATTCATTCACATATCATCACATTTAATTCAAAAATTCCAGGATTTTTCGTTTATTAAATCACGTATTCTTGTTATTTGCTTTATTCTGATCTAAATAGAAATAAACTTGGTGTTTGTTTATTTCCTAGTTAAATTGAATTTTTGAACAAATGTAATACTTTTCTATCACGTACGCTTTTCAAATAATGCATAATTTAACCTGCGTAAATGATGATATATTTAACGCACTTGTTGAATATTTATCTAGCCAATTCATATAGGTTTTTCGTTGATTTAATTTTTATGCTTTTCCTTACATTTTTAAATCTTATATTTGCTATTTATAATGACCTATTAACTCTTCTAATATCTGTAATTATGTGCTTTTGTTATTTGGGAGTTTCTTTTGTTTATTCTACGACCCCTATGACTTAACCTAGCCCTAAATTAACCCTATAATTACAGCATTAATCCCCAAAATTAAAATAAAATTTTTTGGAAAATGTTAGTTTTTGGCGCCCAGCGTGAGACAAAAATTCACATTGGTCCAAAATTGTTTATTTTTATTTTATTTTACTATATACACAACTCCTACATTATTTTTACATCCCTATTCCTATTATGATCTATATTATACCTATACACCTATTCATTCTAAATTTTTATTACTATTGTGCTATTATAATTTATTTGTATTTCACTACCTATCTACCCATACTTTTACTATTTACATAAACTTTTTCTATTTTCATATTTTTTATATTTACTTATATACTTCTTCATCACCTCTTCATATTTCTCTTGTCTCTATATCCCTATTCACATACCTTTCTTATTTATCATCAATTTATACAACATCTCTTCATATTTCTCTTGTCTCTATGTCCCTATTCGAAACTTTTTCTATTTATTTATAATTCTTCATCTCTTCATATTTCTAATAAACCCCTTCTATTTATCTATCCCTAACTTATCTATACCTTTTCTAATTTCTCATAAACATCATCATCTTTTCCTATATCCAATGAATCACTCCTATTTACATCAACCTATGCTACTCCTATTTATCCTAAACCTATCCTAATTATTATTAACCTATCTTATGTTCTATTGTTTTCTAATATTTTCAATATGTACAATTCCTATTCCCGGATCTATCCTAATTTGTTATTGACCTATCCTAATTCATTAATATCCTATTTAATTCTCCTATGCTAATTTATTATTAAGCTATCCTATGTTCCATTGTTCTCTCATATTTACAATTTGTACAATTTCTATTCTCCATTATTAAAAACTCTGTATCTGAAATTATTTTGTCCTTCTTCTTTCCAAAATTGACCATGTTTACAACATTATTTTCTGCAGTTAACTTGTTATCATAGTTTTCCCCCTAATGTGTCCTCCTTTATATTCTAAAACTTCTCTAAATCTTAAACCATCATTTCCAAATTCTTCACTCGGTTCCCATATCCTATTTTCATTTTCCAACAAACCAAAAGGAACCTTTCACATTTATGATCTCGCCCTCTTCTATAAAACCCGATATATTTTCTTGATTTTGTTTCAGGTGGAATCTTATTACATGTCTCTGTGTCTACAACTTCTAATTTCTTTACATATCGCGATGCTATTATTCTGGATTCTGAATTTTCTCTAATAGTGTCTTTACTTTTTCTTTTACTTCTTCTGGACTTTTTATTTTATCATCAATATTCCCCTTTATATCAACTTCACCCTCACATTTATTAATATTTAGACAGTCTCCTTCGACTTCAATGCTCTCCTCATTATCCCATTTTATATTTTCCCCTTTTACGTCTATTGCCTTTCTTTCGGCATTTATTTTTAAACCCAACTTATCTATTATGTCCATACCAAATATTGCATCTACTCTTAACCCCGGCACTATTATAAATTCATTCTCAAACTTTATCTTACCCATTTCACATTCCAGAATTATTATTTTACTCACACTTGCAAATCTTTTGCTGTTTGGTGCTATTAAATTAAATTTCCTCATGGGCATCATATTTCCTATTAACTTTTCTCGTGTAACAAAATCCTCAAACACTAAAGACGCTTCTGCTCCCGTATCAATAAGTGTTCCACCTTGACTATTTGCAATTCTCATTTTAATTATCGGTAATAAGCTTTTATTCATTTCCTTTTCCATTTTACATTTTATATATTCACGCTGGTGTTTGTATCCATTTATTTTAAGGGCTTACTTGGTTTGTCCTCTTTCAAAAATCCTGATTCGACGTAGATGGTCTTGCTTGACTCGTAACTTCTGCATAGGTACGGTTCATTCTTGTAGGTTGTGCTGATTGTTGTTTCCGATGTTGTGTTTGTAAGGTACACTGATTTATGTTTCTGTCGTGATTTGTTCGCTCTGTTTCTCTTCCTGGAGTGTCTCTTGTGTTTCAGTTCCTTCTAAAATTATTATGATAGTAGCTACTGTGATTGCTTCTATAAAAATGTCCTCCATAATTTCCCCTATTATTTGATCTATTGTTTTCTGTGTTTCTTTGCATTTTACTTAAATTTTCTCGCTGTCTTAGTACCATCCTACCTTCCGCTACACAACTTTGTCCTAACTCATCACAACGTTGTAAATATTCCAAGAAAATCTCCCTGTTTACTAAATTTGGATTATTACATAATGTCTTATTCCTTCGCCAAAATACCCCGCTAAGTATTTTATGATTTGAATTTCTTTCATCGGCGGATCTAATTGCTTCGCTAGACTGAATTTTTGTATAGCGTATATTTCTCTGGTCATCCATAAGTTCTGATTATATTTTCCTGTAATTAAATTATCTCGCGCTTTGTATTGTTGATTATCCCCCAAAATTTTCTCAAAAACCTACTTTCAAACTGCTGAAATGTCTCTATCTCGTTTTCTATTAAGTAAAACCATATCTCCCCGCTTCCTCTCAACATTGATCTAACGAAATTTAAATTGTACTTTTCATCCGTTGATCCCTGTATTAATTTTCTTATATTGTTTAAAAATACTTTTGGATTTATCTTGTTGTCTCCATAAAATTTGGAATACTGTTCAACTGAAATTTCAGGTCTATTTATCCTAGTGTGTTGCTCCTGATTTCTACCCACATTTTCAAATTCTGATTTTAAATTACCTAACTCTCTATTTACATCATTAAGTCCTAGTTCACAGTTTCCCTGAATTTCCCGCATCTTTTTAGCTAAATCTGTAATCCGGTCATTTGTTTTTTTTCCAGATGTTTCCTGATCTAATTTCACTTTCCAAACCTAGTCTCTAACTTTATCTACATCGTCCATCATTCTAACGAATTTATTTTCAAAGTGTACCTGCATTTCCGCGATGGTTTGATTACTTTCCTTTAATCCGTCGCTTATAATTTTTATTTCGGCACCGAGTTTTTTCCATTCTCCTTAATCTGCATCTTAATATTTTCCATGTTTTCTTCGCTTTCGTCCATATTTTTGTTTAAGGCTAACAGAATAGACATGATTTCAGATTGTCGTGAAATCTGTTGTTTTTTACCTCGACCTCGCGTCAACCGTTGTCCTTGCATTTCTATAGATACATCGTGTTAAATTACGCTTTCTTGTAACCCTATTTCTACCCCTTGGTTCCTTAATGCCTCTCTGGTCTCCTTTATTCGTTTATCTATTTTTTATTTTTATTATTATTAATATTTGAAATTCCTTCAAGTTTTTAAATTCCTAACCCTTCTAAAGTTTAAATTTTTATTAGTGCTCTTACAAATTTTTATTTTTAAATTTCTCGCTCCTACAAATTTTTAATTTTTAATTTTTTTTTTCATTTTAATTTTCTTTTAGTGGTGTTCTTGGCCCTACACTTTGGGTCGCCATAAAATGCTATGTTAGTCGAGCCCCACGATTGGGTCGTGCATAAAATGCTGTGATATTCCCTTATATTAGGCCCCACGACTTGGGCAGATCATAAAATGCTGTGATACTTCACCAACTTCTACGATGAGCGTCCTAAAATGCTGTGTTATTTTCTTTATATTAATCAAGCACTTGTAAAAATGTTAATTTATAAATCACTTTGCCTCAACTAGCTGATTCAATTAAATAAAGCAATTCTACAATACACAGTATAATGATTAAATATTTACAACCTTTTTAAATATCTTCTCCTTTTTAAATTATTTACATTTGTCAGATTTTGAGAAAATAAAGCCAGCAAAACGAATTTTTATTGTATTTAGAGACCTTTTGAAACGTTTCAAGATGCCTATTGCCTTTCATAAATTTATCAAAAAACCCGCGGTTTTGTTGCCTCTTACATTTTTGAATTATTATTGAATTAAAACAGTTTACAGAAATAAATCATCAAAATATCTAGCTTGGAGTGGTTCAGTAGCTTTTCAGCATCCCCATGAGTTTTCGTGTCCAGTCTGAATGTTTTGAATCGAATTTGAAAGTCGACATCCAACCAAAATACTATCCAAATCGTTATTAATAAGTTTATTCCAATAAAAGGTTTTCCATCTCCGTAATTAACGAAACAGTAATAGAATATTTACCATGTCAGTGATTAATCTAACAGGCAGTAATTTCTAGAGTCTTCCTGACTCGTATCCAAAACTGTATTCAAAATCGTATCCAAAAGTAGTATCCAAGATCGTATATAGACTCGTATCCAAGAGCCCTGTTTTATTTATTTTTGAAATTGTATAATTTTACTAAATCTGGTTTACTTACGTCAGTAGTAGAACGGCTCGCTTACACAATTTTTACACTCTTATAAAAATGATTTTCACTTTACTTTTATTTAACTGTTTGCGTGAATAATTTAGCACTTTTTGAGTATAGTGACTGCCCAGTTTCAAATGTATACTAACTCGTTGTTCAATTGTTATCGTATTTATAGACCTTGCCTCTTTGTTTGCGATTCGTTGATTCCACGTGTTGGGCGACACCAATTGTCTTATCTCTTGTGTTATTTCGGAAACTTTACTAATTGTGTAGTTTAATTACTTGGAAGAACGCTCAAGTTGTCACGTAATTCATTCACATATCATCACATTTAATTCAAAAATTCCAGGAATTTTCGTTTATTAAATCACGTATTTTTGTTATTTGCTTTATTCTAATCTAAATAGAAATAAATTTGGTGTTTGTTTATTTCCTAGTTAAATTGAATTTTTGAACAAATGTAATACTTTTCTAGCACGTACGCTTTTCAAATAATACATAATTTCTGCCTGCGTATATGATGATATATTAACGCACTTGTTGAATATTTATCTAGCCAATTCATATAGGTTTTTTGTTGATTTAATTTTTACGCTTTTCCTTACATTTTTAAATCTTATATTTGCTATTTATAATGACCTATTAACTCTTCTAATATCTGTAATTATGTGCTTTTGTTATTTGGGAGTTTTTTTTGTTTATTCTACGACCCCTATGACTTAACCTAGCCCTAAATTAACCCTATAATTACAGCATTAATCCCCAAAATTAAAATAAAATTTTTTGGAAAATGTTAGTTTTTGGCGCCCAGCGTGAGACAAAAATTCACATTGGTCCAAAATTGTTTATTTTTATTTTATTTTACTATATACACAACTCCTACATTATTTTTACATCCCTATTCTTATTATGATCTATATTATACCCATACACCTATTCATTCTAAATTTTTATTACTATTGTGCTATTATAATTTATTTGTATTTCACTACCTATCTACCCATACTTTTACTATTTACATAAACTTTTTCTATTTTCATATTTTGTATATTTACTTATATACTTCTTCATCACCTCTTCATATTTCTCTTGTCTCTATATCCCTATTCACATACCTTTCTTATTTATCATCAATTTATACAACATCTCTTCATATTTCTCTTGTCTCTATGTCCCTATTCGATACTTTTCCTATTTATTTATAATTCTTCATCTCTTCATATTTCTAATAAACCCCTTCTATTTATCTATCCCTAACTTATCTATACCTTTTCTAATTTCTCATAAACATCATCATCTTTTCCTATATCCAATGAATCACTCCTATTTACATCAACCTATGCTACTCCTATTTATCCTAAACCTATCCTAATTATTATTAACCTATCTTATGTTCTATTGTTTTCTAATATTTTCAATATGTACAATTCCTATTCCCGGATCTATCCTAATTTGTTATTGACCTATCCTAATTCATTAATATCCTATTTAATTCTCCTATGCTAATTTATTATTAAGCTATCCTATGTTCCATTGTTCTCTCATATTTACAATTTGTACAATTTCTATTCTCCATTATTAAAAACTTTGTATCTGAAATTATTTTGTCCTTCTTCTTTCCTAAATTGACCATGTTTACAACATTATTTTCTGCAGTTAACTTGTTATCATAGTTTTCCCCCTAATGTGTCCTCCTTTATATTCTAAAACTTCTCTAAATCTTAAACCATCATTTCCAAATTCTTCACTCGGTTCCCATATCCTATTTTCATTTTCCAACAAACCAAAAGAAACCTTTCACATTTATGATCTCGCCCTCTTCTATAAAACCCGATATATTTTCTTGATTTTGTTTCAGGTGGAATCTTATTACATGTCTCTGTGTCTACAACTTCTAATTTCTTTACATATCGCGATGCTATTATTCTGGATTCTGAATTTTTCTCTAATAGTGTCTTTACTTTTTCTTTTACTTCTTCTGGACTTTTTATTTTATCATCAATATCCCCTTTATATCAACTTCACCCTCACATTTATTAATATTTAGACAGTCTCCTTCGACTTCAATGCTCTCCTCATTATCCCATTTTATATTTTCCCCTTTTACGTCTATTGCCTTTCTTTCGGCATTTATTTTTAAACCCAACTTATCTATTATGTCCATACCAAATATTGCATCTACTCTTAACCCCGGCACTATTATAAATTCATTCTCAAACTTTATCTTACCCATTTCACATTCCAGAATTATTATTTTACTCACACTTGCAAATCTTTTGCTGTTTGGTGCTATTAAATTAAATTTCCTCATGGGCATCATACTTCCTATTAACTTTTCTCGTGTAACAAAATCCTCAAACACTAAAGACGCTTCTGCTCCCGTATCAATAAGTGTTTCACCTTGACTATTTGCAAATCTCATTTTAATTATCGGTAATAAGCTTTTATTCATTTCCTTTTCCATTTTACATTTTATATATTCACGCTGGTGTTTGTATCCATTTATTTTTAAGGGCTTACTTGGTTTGTCCTCTTTCAAAAATCCTGATTCGACGTAGATGGTCTTGCTTGACTCGTAACTTCTGCATAGGTACGGTTCATTCTTGTAGGTTGTGCTGATTGTTGTTTCCGATGTTGTGTTTGTAAGGTACACTGATTTATGTTTCTGTCGTGATTTGTTCGCTCTGTTTCTCTTCCTGGAGTGTCTCTTGTGTTTCAGTTCCTTCTAAAATTATTATGATAGTAGCTATTGTGATTGCTTCTATAAAAATGTCCTCCATAATTTCCCCTATTATTTGATCTATTGTTTTCTGTGTTTCTTTGCATTTTACTTAAATTTTCTCGCTGTCTTAGTACCATCCTACCTTCCGCTACACAACTTTGTCCTAACTCATCACAACGTTGTAAATATTCCAAGAAAATCTCCCTGTTTACTAAATTTGGATTATTACATAATGTCTTATTCCTTCGCCAAAATGCCCCGCTAAGTATTTTATGATTTGAATTTCTTTCATCGGCGGATCTAATTGATTCGCTAGACTGAATTTTTGTATAGCGTATATTTCTCTGGTCATCCATAAGTTCTGATCATATTTTCCTGTAATTAAATTATCTCGCGCTTTGTATTGTTGATTATCCCCCCAAAATTTTCTCAAAAACCTACTTTCAAACTGCTGAAATGTCTCTATCTCGTTTTCTATTAAGTAAAACCATATCTCCCCGCTTCCTCTCAACATTGATCTAACGAAATTTAAATTGTACTTTTCATCCGTTGATCCCTGTATTAATTTTCTTATATTGTTTAAAAATACTTTTGGATTTATCTTGTTGTCTCCATAAAATTTGGAATACTGTTCAACTGAAATTTCAGGTCTATTTATCCTAGTGTGTTGCTCCTGATTTCTACCCACATTTTCAAATTCTGATTTTAAATTACCTAACTCTCTATTTACATCATTAAGTCCTAGTTCACAGTTTCCCTGAATTTCCCGCATCTTTTTAGCTAAATCTGTAATCCGGTCATTTGTTTTTTTCCAGATGTTTCCTGATCTAATTTCACTTTCCAAACCTAGTCTCTAACTTTATCTACATCGTCCATCATTCTAACGAATTTATTTTCAAAGTGTACCTGCATTTCCGCGATCGTTTGATTACTTTCCTTTAATCCGTCGCTTATAATTTTTATTTCGGCACCGAGTTTTTTTCCATTCTCCTTAATCTGCATCTTAATATTTTCCATGTTTTCTTCGCTTTCGTCCATATTTTTGTTTAAGGCTAACAGAATAGACATGATTTCAGATTGTCGTGAAATCTGTTGTTTTTTACCTCGACCTCGCGTCAACCGTTGTCCTTGCATTTCTATAGATACATCTTGTTAAATTACGCTTTCTTGTGACCCTATTTCTACCCCTTGGTTCCTTAATGCCTCTCTGGTCTCTTTTATTCGTTTATCTATTTTTTATTTTTATTATTATTAATATTTGAAATTCCTTCAAGTTTTTAAATTCCTAACCCTTCTAAAATTAAATTTTTATTAGTGCTCTTACAAATTTTTATTTTTAAATTTCTCACTCCTACAAATTTTTAATTTTTAATTTTTTTTTTCATTTTAATTTTCTTTTAGTGGTGTTCTTGGCCCTACACTTTGGGTCGCCATAAAATGCTATGTTAGTCGAGCCCCACGATTGGGTCGTGCATAAAATGCTGTGATATTCCCTTATATTAGGCCCCACGACTTGGGCAGATCATAAAATGCTGTGATACTTCACCAGCTTCTACGATGAGCGTCCTAAAATGCTGTGTTATTTTCTTTATATTAATCAAGCACTTGTAAAAATGTTAATTTATAAATCTCTTTGCCTCAACTAGCTGATTCAATTAAATAAAGCAATTCTACAATACACAGTATAATGATTAAATATTTACAACCTTTTTAAATATCTTCTCCTTTTTAAATTATTTACATTTGTCAGATTTTGAGAAAATAAAGCCAGCAAAACGAATTTTTATTGTATTTAGAGACCTTTTGAAACGTTTCAAGATGCCTATTGCCTTTCATAAATTTATCAAAAAACCCGCGGTTTTGTTGCCTCTTACATTTTTGAATTATTATTGAATTAAAACAGTTTACAGAAATAAATCATATCAAAATATCTAGCTTGGAGTGGTTCAGTAGCTCTTCAGCATCCCCATGAGTTTTCGTGTCCAGTCTGAATGTTTTGAATCGAATTTGAAAGTCGACATCCAACCAAAATACTATCCAAATCGTTATTAATAAGTTTATTCCAATAAAAGGTTTTCCATCTCCGTAATTAACGAAACAGTAATAGAATATTTACCATGTCAGTGATTAATCTAACAGGCAGTAATCTCTAGAGTCTTCATGACTCGTATCCAAAACTGTATTCAAAATCGTATCCAAAAGTAGTATCCAAGATCGTATCTAGACTCGTATCCAAGAGCCCTGTTTTATTTATTTTTGAAATTGTATAATTTTACTAAATCTGGTTTACTTACGTCAGTAAGAACGGCTCGCTTACACAATTTTTACACTCTTATAAAAATAATTTTCACTTTACTTTTATTTAACTGTTTGCGTGAATAATTTAGCACTTTTGAGTATAGTGACTGCCCAGTTTTAAATGTATACTAACTCGTTGTTCAATTGTTATCGTATTTATAGACCTTGCCTCTTTGTTGTCACGTAATTCATTCACATATCATCGCATTTAATTCAAAAATTCCAGGAATTTTTGTTTATTAAATCACGTATTCTTGTTATTTGCTTTATTCTAATCTAAATAGAAATAAATTTGGTGTTTGTTTATTTCCTAGTTAAATTGAATTTTTGAACAAATGTAATACTTTTCTATCACGTACGCTTTTCAAATAATGCATAATTTAACCTGCGTAAATGATGATATATTTAACGCACTTGTTGAATATTTATCTAGCCAATTCATATAGGTTTTTCGTTGATTTAATTTTTACGCTTTTCCTTACATTTTTAAATCTTATATTTGCTCGTAACTACCCTTGGATATGCGTTTAATCGCTTGTACTGTTATATACAGTGTGCTCTCAACTAATAATATTTATAATGACCTATTTACTCTTCTAATATCTGTAATTATGTGCTTTTGTTATTTGGGAGTTTCTTTTGTTTATTCTACGACCCCTATGACTTAACCTAGCCCTAAATTAACCCTATAATTACAGCATTAATCCCCCAAATTAAAATAAAATTTTTTGGAAAATGTTAGTTTTTGGCGCCCAGCGTGAGACAAAAATTCACATTGGTCCAAAATTGTTGATTTTTATTTTATTTTACTATATACACAACTCCTACATTATTTTTACATCCCTATTCCTATTATGATCTATATTATACCTATACATCTATTCATTCTAAATTTTTATTACTATTGTGCTATTATAATTTATTTGTATTTCACTACCTATCTACCCATACTTTTACTATTTACATAAATTCCTATGACTTAACCTACCCCTAAATTAACCCTATAATTACAGCTATATATATATATATATATATATATATATATATATATATATATACGAAATGATATAATAATTGCTTTTACCAAATTTATTTGTATTGCAAAATAGTATTAAGATGTATAAATAAACACCCACTTAACGAAAAATCGAAAGAGTTTTTAATTATACAAATGAAGCTAATATTTGCATAGATATAAATGAAAGGGTTTTGATTGTTTCATAAAGGAAATAAACATTCATCACTAGTTTCGATCTTTCTGGATCTTATCAGGATGAAGTGGTTTATAACCATTTGAAACAACCAAAAATAATTGACAATAATATGTATAGCAAAACTAGACCTTCTAGTTCGGATTCATCATCAATTCGTTTTGCTATCATTTCACGCTTGGAATATGGAATGTTGCCTGCAGCTTCAAATCTGCCTCGCAATTTTTCAAAATCCACAATTTTTGTCGTTTTCAAGTTCGCATATTTTTGATTATAAATTCGACTTGCCACTAATGGGTTTCGATCAACTTCACCATCCAGTACACCATGTTAATCAATTCTTAACGTGTGAAATTCGGCGCGATAACAACAAATTAAACGGCAAATTTGCAAGATAATTAATAATGACAGAATTTGGCTGATTTGCTGAGGTTAGCCTACTTAGTTTTCTCTATTGTGAAAACCGCATAGAAAAATCTTTTTTTTTCATGTAACCTATACAAAGTTTTTATACCATTGGAAAGCTCTCCAAAAATGCTATTCAATGGCAACATCCAATATGGCGGGTGCCATTTGAAAAAATTGACTTTTCGTTTATTTTGAGTTTTGATTCACCCTGTATAATAGAAAGTAAAAGTAAGCAACGGACGCTATGGGTAATGATACTTTAGGATGTGGAAAATCTTTTTGTGAAAGAGTCAACTTTTCAAATTCAATACGAAAACTCATTAATTTTTTGAAACTAGACATGATATGATGTTTCCAAAAATGACTCATATGTAATAAACCATCCATTGTAGAAGCTTGCTACCATAGGGCGTTTTATTTAAAAAAAACATAACTTTGGGTTGGCAACCATATTAGCACACCCTGTATATAAGGGATAATATCTTTAGATTGTGCGTCCTAGCTGTGGCTATCGTTTAGAAAATCGAAAGTTGATATCTTCAATAACAAAAAAGTTATAGAAAGTTCCCTAAGGACTTGTACTCCCTGTATATAAAAATATTGTACAAATTTAGATGCACACACACGCACGTGCGCTTGCACGTTCGTACGCATGCTTGCAGGCACGTAAGCATCATCATATGCATGCACTTGCTTGCGTTCCTATAAATGAACGTTTCAACGCCTGAACCTAGACACGTGTACACGCACACACAGTTAGGCAGGCGCTACAAACACCTTTATAAGTGTGTTGGCGTGAACACACCTGCGCAGACACATTCACACAAAATCACATATACATACACATTTGCACCAATGTACCCACGCGCGCATATATGAGCACTTATACACGCACCACATGCACGTACACATACACGAATATATACAAGCATACACGAGCTAGCGCATTCATAAACGTTCGCAAGCCGTGTACACGCTCGCACGTACTCTCACTTGCTTATATATACACATACACGAGCGCACAGACACGCACACACACGGACATACATACGTAAACGCACACGCCCGCACACCTGCACGTATGCACGCTCATACTCAAATCAACAAATCTAAATCATGTACACAACCATATATCAACCTAACTTTCAGTTACATTTGGCATTTTTGTGAATCACATCTGACAATGTCAAGTTTTTTTATTTATGACAGCTATAGACAGGAAGCGACGCTCAAAATTACAGTTTTAACCCGATTATTAAATATATACGTATATTAGGTAATTAATTACACAAGGTAAGTTGATAATTAGCAACGTATTATAGTTAATAAAATGAAATAATAACTTAAACTTTTATGCAAAGCCCAAATAATTATTTCCAATCGCGTTAGTAATTGAAAGATGGAAAATATAGAGTCCTGGACAGGATTCGAATCTGTATCTTAGGCTTTCGTCAAACGTAATTGAAAGTGTATTAAAATGTTATACGGAATTCAATTTAGCTAATTAATTAAAGCTTTAATTGCTATATTTATTCTCTGTAAATGCAACTAGATATTGTATTAACGCGGATATTTTTACACACGGGATAATTATTTTATGCACGGAAAATGAAAGTTCTAATTCATCTTTATCACAAAGAATTAATTATATTTATATTTTTAAAATGAAAACTCGTTTCATTAATACACTGATAAATTTATCGCATATGCCTTCTTTATGATTGATATGAATTCAAATGGCTTTTTATTTTATATCTCAGAATTATTTGATATTTCCCAATATTACAAACTTCAAATTTTGGATTGCACCTTTTAAGGTGATTATCTCCACGTATAAGTCCGAGTTCACGTTTTTAAACTCCGTCAACCTTGGACATTATACAAATTAATAACTGCACCTTTTGCTTGAAACAATAATATTAGTTCACTTGTACATGATACATATTTAGCAGTCGCCACATCTCCAGAAGACCTGAAATCAATCTCCAACCCTTAAGCCCATATCGGGATCTTGTTTGAATCATTGTCACCTTTACGGGACAAACACAGGGTCATCTCTACAATGTTTCTTGGAGACACCGTCTTTGAACTTGTACAGCGTTGTACATTTCACTGTCGGTCGTCTATCACGTTAATAATTTCAGAAATACGAGACGACATTTCTATTATTACCTATCCTCAACGTGAGTTAAGAGTACGTTGTTTTGATCAATCTACAGTACTAGATCATTCGATTTACAATCAAAATGGTGCGATTAAATTGCACCTATATTGTAATTGTTTCTTACATTTTAACCTCAACGAAGTCGTTTATACAAGATTTTCTTGTGGCACTACTTTCTTTGATGCAATCCACATTGCACATTTACTACCTACCATGCGGACAACCTTGAAAACTCTCGTTATTCACTCTTCTCATTCTGAACCTACATTTATTAACGTCACCGAATGTTCTTTATTTGAATTTTAGTTCTTCTTCCACTTTAGCACGGATCGAGCAGAACCTTGAAGATCCTTTGCATAAAAGTTATGCCAACTTTTGTGCACCTAAGAATAATAGCCTATATTTGATCTGAAACGTTATACTCGCAATTCTTTTATCCCACTTATTTTTACGAGGATACCCAAACCCTTTCACCTTAGCTGAATTTGCACGAGCTGAAAATCCTTTAAACGATAACTTTACGGGAGGCGCATTATTTATATTTTGACAATTCTACTGATTTTTATTATAATAATTGTCTACATAGTAGAATGCTTTTGTTATAAACTTTGCCAGAAACGTGCACTGAACTCTACATACCCTAGAGTTAAAGTTGCTTCAATAGGAACAAATACCACTTTCCATTAGAACAGTTCAGACAGCGATAACGATGAGCCATCAGATCGACAGACACCTCATTGAAGCAACATCGACTTAACCATTGCACCAGGATGCATCGCGTCGTTGGATCATTTTTAAACTCGTAGGTACATCTCGCCAACATTTTTCCTTTTTTGCGCCTACTACTATTATAAAGTCAGACAATATAATTACAATATATTTATGTTATTTTGCTGTCCCGAACCCTCATAGATGGGCAGAACCTTTCTTACTTTATATATGTCTTTGACTATATAGTTAGTCTTTTGATTTTTGAATTTTTCCAAGGAAGTCTCTTATTTTGTTTTATAATACGGAGCTACTTATCTTAACTTTAATATACTACTACTGGAAAAATACAAAAATACGAAATAGACGTCACTTTAACTCTGCAGCGGTGAAATATCTAACCCCCTCAGGGTCGGAACGATAAATCTGATTCAGTCTTTTTAAGACAACTTTTATAGGAGTATATAGACAGGGCACAAACCTTTATTATATTGCAAAACCTTTTGTTACACATTCAGCTATCAGTCATTAGTATAATCAGTGCACCTACTTTTTAATTTTTTTTATTATTTGCGAATCTGGTGAATACACTGACAAGTAATTTTTAATGTAAGAATACAACTCATATCTAGGAGCTCCCAAGTCGTAACTTCATATAAACGTCAAACTTGTTGGATTTATTTTACTATGTCTCTAACTAACATTTTCCTATACATGTTAAGCTTAGCCATTGGGATCATGGGAACATTGCTAACCCCAGGACTATAAGTATATGCAACGTTTACCAAATGTAACTTTCTATCATTCATCGCGACAAATTTTGTTTGAATTCCGACAACTAGAAATTTCATTTGCCAACCATACCTGTATAGACAACTTTTGCAGATAAAGAATTGGAATTCACGACCACTAGTTCCTCGATTTTTGATTAGCTAGTGCCCATCTGGAATCTTACAATCGGCTGCGCCAGGTAGATTTTGGGCCGTTGGGAGCTTCTTTTTAAAAAGATTTTATTTCCAAACAAAACACTCCTATCAAGTGTATTTTAATTAATTAATTATAAAATGACTTTATTTCTTCAAAGACACTAGAACGTTTATATACATTAAACATTAAGTGCTTGATATTGAAAAATACTATGAGTTACAAATCAATAATCAATAATTAATAATTACAAATGAGTAGCTTTGAACAACTAACAATGCTAAAGTTATGGAGTTCTCAGACTGACTGGTCATCTTGGACTCCTCGGGGTATTTATGCTATCTCTGCTGTTACATCACTTTGCGGGAAATGCAGATTTCATGTCTGCTATTTCTTGATACAATAGAAAGTATTACATTTTAATAATCTTAATTCTAACAATTTCTGCCTTATTATAACCTACTGTTACCTGCACCTGCAGTATCATATTACGTCTGAAATACAAAGTAACTGTTTCCGTTCTCATGTCTGGTTTGTGAACTTTCATTAACCTTTTATTATATCTCCTTCAATTATACAATGTAAAAATATTTTTTAAGACTTAATAGTTTTATTTGAATATACATATACATTATTAATTTGAGGGATATGTAACTCGCAGTCGCTGATTGAAATGTGCCAACATAAGACATTATGTTTAGATGTAATTCCAATGTTGGAATGCGCAACATCAGCACACGTAATTTTGATAGGGTTACACGATTCCTTACAAAGGCACATTTGTTATGGATTAGTTCTAAATAAAGTAACTAATTCACCATTTGCCTGGAGCACATTTACATGCACGGCTGCATGCAACACCAATTGTAGATATTGCTTACACACAACAAGCGTCACACCAATGGAACCTGTTGACACCTCGTTGTGATCCATTCAATGAACGTTTATGCTTCCTAACTCATTTGTATGATGACCATGTCTTAACGATATCATGTATCAAATGTTTGCTTGAAAAGAGCTCCGGTGCACAGTTAGTGACAGTATGTCCTTTTGAATGCAGAGAGACAGAAACAGAAGTTGAATTTATAACACAGCTAGACGCAAATCACTATATAATAAATCATCCACGCCCAAATATGGCAGTTGGATGTAATACTTCAATTTTCCATATGCCAACACCAACTCATGTTGCCGTACTATCAATGGCCACCAAGTACAAGCATTTGCAAGTGACATGTTATGTTTTACCAAACTGGAATCACCTATCACACTACTACTGCATATTCAGTGGTTCAAATTCCTAAGTATATCATTACCGAAGTATAGAAATTTGACAACTTGGATGATTGTCTAAACCATAATTTGCTACCCGAACAAGTAACATCAGGTAGTAACGCTTTTTTCACGCGGACATATTTTGCAGAAATCGTCATGTTATATTGAGGCCCTTTGATATCTTAATTGCGCCTGTTTGCTGGTGGTGTTCAGAGAATACTTTACAGTCGTTGATTTGAGAATACTTTTACAGGTGGTATTTGTCGCTGAGAAATGTCTTTGAAAGGAAAACACGTTACCACTTTGTGCCTTTTCTCCCTATATATATATACCGGTTGAGCGTCGGAAAACATTTTATTTTATGCAGCGTCCTTTTCACGTAAAGAAACTCTAAAAAGCCGCGGTGTTACTTATGAAGCTTTCTTTTAAGAGGCATTGCTTTGCTTCAGTTTTTATAAGTCAAACTTAGATAAGTGCTGTAACTAGTGAAATTGTTTTATAGAAGTATCCGGTCCGGCGACAATTGTACGTACTTTTAGATCTGCTACGATGGTACCAGAGGCAGGCTGGCGATGTACGATAGGGTACATACTGTGTTAATAGTTTCCTCGAAAGGCAGCTACTCCTCTTTGCCACACAAACAGACTTAAGGTACGAATACCCTGCTATATTTTATGCTTTATATGAAACCTAAGTAATTCTCTTTTATGGTTGATAAACACGCCAGTCTTTTAGTTTTTTCTTACTCGTGGCTATGGCACAATGAATTACAGACTGCGGTTCTAAAATTTAGTTTCTCGTATTAGTGTACAAAGTGATTACGGGATTGTTTGCAAGTCACAAGTAGGATAAAATAAAGCTCGCGTTGCAGCATTTTTACTTACTTTAAAGGAAATGCTAACTTCAATAAATTGTTTACGAATTATAATCTAGATTAAGTTTAACATTTGGTTTGTCAGTTTAGGATTACGCTATTACTTTTAGAAAGTGCACTTTGGTAAAGAGCAGGTAAACAGTTTTGCATATATTATGTCTATTGTTCTTCTTGTATTAATTTAGGGCTGATAACATCATATAAATATACTTGTACTTGTTACTTATATTTTAATAAGTGATGTGACTGGGAAATAATCCCTAATTGATATTTGTTTAAATTTTTATGTATTTATTTGTAGTGATGTTGTGTTATATACGAGTAGACATTTTCGTCTATATCATGTTTTAACAGAACGGTACGTAAATGTTCGTTTTGCTTGTAAAAATTTTTTTTAATACCATGTTTGTTAACTATTGACTTGTAATACATCTACTTACTGAGGTTTCCAACAATTTTTGTCTGAAACCAACCCCACTCTATGACGTTTTCAGCTAATACTGCAATAATTCTTTAAATATTTTTCTTGTATTGTGGTACTTTTTGCGGACGATTTTCTTTACTTACTTTACTTTCCTTTCTTGTATGCACGGAATACCGTAACAAACTTATACTTAAAACGAACTCTTGTGCACATTCCTTCATTCACTATTTGTATTGTATTTTGTATTGTATTTTGTATTGTATTTTGTATTGTATTTTGTATTGTATTTTGTATTGTATTTTGTATTGTATTTTGTATTGTATTTTGTATTGTATTTTGTATTGTATTTTGTATTGTATTTTGTATTGTATTTTGTATTGTATTTTGTATTGTATTTTGTATTGTATCTTGTATTGTATCTTGTATTGCATCTTGTATTGTATTTTGTATTGTATCTTGCATTGTGTCTTGCATTGTATGTTGTATTGTATTTTGTATTGTATCCTATATTGTATTTTGTATTGTATCCTGTATTATATCTTGTATCGTATTTTGTATTGTAATCTGTATTGTATCTTGTATTGTATCTTGCATTGTATCATGTATTGTATCTTGTATTGTATTTTGTATAGTATCTTGTATCGTACCATGTATTGTATCTTGTATTGTATCTTGTATTGTATCTTGTATTGTATCTTGTATTGTATCTTGTATTGTATTTTGTATTGTATTTTGTATTGTATCTTGTATTGTATCTTGTATTGCATCTTGTATTGTATCTTGTATTGTATCTTGTATTGTATTTTGTATTGTATCTTGTATTGTATCTTGTATTGTATCTTGTATTGTATTTTGTATAGTATCTTGTATTGTACCTTTTATTGTATCTTGTATTGTATCTTGTATTGTATTTTGTATTGTATCTTGTATTGTATCTTGTATTGTATCTTGTATTGTATCTTGTATTGTATCTTGTATTGTATCTTGTATTGTATCTTCTATTGTATCTTGTATTGTATCTTGTATTGTATTTTGTATAGTATCTTGTATTGTGTCTTGTATTGTATCTTGTATTGTATCTTGTATTGTATCTTGTATTGTATCTTGTATTGTATTTTGTATAGTATCTTGTATTGTACCTTTTATTGTATCTTGTATTGTATCTTGTATTGTATTTTGTATTGTATCTTGTATTGTATCTTGTATTGTATCTTGTATTAGAATAGAATAGAAAAATTTTTATTGTGTAAAAAAAAAAAAAAACAGAAAGTAGATACACAAAAGGTAACATTCGTATATACGTTCTTCCATGTTACCTGCAATACACATTAAGTATAACAATAGTATTACAATAATGTAACTACTTAATAAGTTGAACAATTAAAAGAAATTCAGTATATTTTTTCTTAAAATTAATTAATGAACTGTGACATACATCATTATAAATTTTTGAATTGATTAGAGTAATAGCAGTGTAAGCGAAAGAGTTTTCAAACTTAGCGGTCTTGTGCATTGGTATATCATACTTAACAATTTCATGAAGGTTTTCTTATGCACACTACGTCTTGAGATTATACTATCCAATAAATACAATGGGGCCTTGTTTTTACAAATTTTATACACGAAGACAGCAAAATGCAACTGAATTCGATATTCAAATTTTAAATAACTATGTTGGTAATAACTAGGGATATATGATCATACTTCTTAATGCAATGTATATATCTAATACAAGCATTTTGAGCAAGTTGAATCTTATTTTTATAATGACGTGCCAAAAAATTATAATAAACCACGCTACAGTAATCAAAAATAGGATATACAAGCGATTGAATTAGGAATCCTTTAACTTTTCAGACAATAGATATTTAAAAGGGTAAAGAGTTTTAAGTTTAATATACACTTGTTTAAGTTTTATGTCCACATGCCTTTCAAAATTGAGCTCGCTATCTAAGATAAGTCCCAAACTCTTGGTTTGCTCGACTTTAAGTAAACTATCTCCACTTATACAAATTGCCGAGCATTTATAATTCTTAAATTTGTTTATGTTGGTGTTACTCCCTAATATCATGTACATACTTTTTTTCGCATTCAATTGTAGACCATGTCTATCAGTCCAATGCAATATGGCTTGCAAATCAGCATTTATTTCTGCTATCGCTTGAATAGACTCATCTGGCATAAAGTCCTCAAAAGCTGCGTGTCGTCAGCATAAAGATAGATAGAACAGAATTGGACCATCTTAGGCAAGTCGGAAGTGTATATACTAAATAAGAGAGGACCTAAAACACTCCCCTGCGGCACACTGCAGGAAGTTACAAAAGGTTGGGCTTTTTTACCATTCATTTCTACTATTTGAACTCTTGATAGTAGGTAGCTTAAAACCAGGCACACACTTGATCAGAGAAACAATAGTAGCGTAGTTTTGCTATAAGCAAATTACAATTTAAGACATCGAAAGCCTTGCTGAAGTCAAGCAACGTCAAGCAGGACACCTTCTGATTATCCATACCATTTACTATTTCAGTTGTAACTTTAGTAAGGGCAGTTGAAGTACTGTGATACTGTCGAAAACCTGACTGAACACTTGGAAGGATGTTCTGTTTCATAATATATTCATTAATCATATTATAGACAAGAATCTCCATCATTTTTGCCAATATTGGCAGAATGCTTATTGTCTTAAGTCACCCACCGATTTCACCTTTGGGATCTTTGGAATCGGCTTAATTAATGAAGTTTTCCATTGCTTAGAATTCACTGTTTTGCAGAAAGTCATTAATTAACAATGTTAGCGCACTCAAAATATGGTCAAGACTAAAAAACAGTATTTCATAGCTAATACCATCTATTCCCATAGCACGGGACTTAATTTTCCTAAAGGCCGCCTGGAGATCATGCTCAGTAATAAGTTTAAACTTAAAAGTGGTGTTACATTTTAGGAATCTATTAGACTCATAATATTCCTTGGTGCGTTCACAAATTGGAGGAGCCATCATAAAGACACTTTCAAAGTAGTTACTTATGGCATTTGCATCAACTATATGATTTGGAATTTCCATATTAGGTCTAATGCGTATGTTCCATTCCCTAAGTTTTTCCCATCTTTTTAGAGTTCATACTTTCTTTTTAAGTTCAAATTCCATGTAAGCCTTTTCTCATTTTTTATTGCAAAGGATAAATAATTCTTAATGTCTAAATAGTACTTTCTATGCTCTATCTTATGAGTGCCTTTATATTTGACAAAGGCTTTATTTTTAGCTTTATTATTTCCTTTATAGTTTCTGTAATATACGGAAAGTGTTGCTTTACAGCGACAGTCTTCTCAGGTGCATGTTTATCAAAAATACGCAACAAGCATCTATTAAGAGCAGTAACTTTATTTTCAGCACTGCCATTCTGAACCATACTTATAAAGTCTATCTTAGCCATGTCAAGATTAAACTGGTTAAGATTAAAATTTTTAAAGTCACGGTATTTCACAAGTTTAGGGAAATGTTTAGGTACTCGTACATCTAAAACTGAATAAACCAATCTATGGTCAGTAAGGCTATACATTTCCATAGTACCTGACGTAATTAATTTTAATGAGTTATCAACACAGATAACATCAATCAAACTGCTGTTAGTATAAGTGAGCCGAGTAGGTTCCAAAATTACTTGTTTTAAATTAAATGCAATAAGTATCTTCTCAAGGTACTTACTTTCAAAGTTATTCTCTTTCATATTAATGTTTAGGTCTCCCATCAAAATAGTCTGACCATAATGTGATGAAAATTGAGATAGGGTACTTTCTATTATATCAATTTGTTTGTAATTTACTGAAGGTGGCTTGTATAAAGTTGCACACAAAATCTTTACATTTTTGTATGCAATTTCACACCATAACTGCTCAATGTCACTAGTTATATTAGATGTATTTAGAACTTTGCACCTGAATTCATGAGCTACATAAATAGCAACGCCACTACCCCTGGTTGCTCTATCAACTCGGAATAGGTTATACCCAGGAATGGCTAGCAACTCATCAAAGTCATTTGTTGACAACCATGTTTCAGTTACTAATAGTATATGGAATTTTTCTTGTAGCACTAATTCCTTGATCCCATAAAAAGAAGGAACAAGTGATCTTATATTAACATGTGCTATGTATAATTTATTAAATGAACTTTTTTTGATTTGATCAGTAGGATTCACATGACTATTGGCTCTACTTTCACTGTAACCATGTAATGACACACTATGTAATATTAGGTTGCTACTTGCACAGTCGGTCGCTTCTGAAAAAACCTATTGACGTAAACTCCCTTCGGCCAAAAGGCTTCATCAAGAAGCACAGCCACCTGATTGACTGGGACTGACACTTTATAAGAAGAATAAACATCAGGTTTTTCGAATTTAACTTTTCACATCTCACTTGTGATATATGTGGTTGAATAAATGCGATTAAATCGTCAGCTGTTGTTTGTGGATCAAGTCTGCTTACATGTATTGATGAAAGTTTAGGTATACTTTTCAGTTCAGCAGCATTTGATGTGCCAACAAAGGGTTTTGTTCTTTTATTCTTAGCTACATAATCCTCTTTTACTGTTTTCATATTAGCATTTTGAGACTTTCTGTATTTTACATGTTGAAAGTCATCATCTGCTATGGTGTTTTGTACACATGCATTTTGGATAGCAAGGGAAACTTCATTGTTTGTAACTATTTTAGAAGTACCTTTATCTGATTTAATACTGCTAATTTGGGTTCTAGTAGATACATTGTTAGGTTGCAAAACAGTTTTTGTAATATTATTTGCATTTAGTTCAGTGCAGTTTACCTTATCAGTCTCTTTTTTATTACAGTGATCCTCAGACAGGTACTTGTTTTGAGCCACTTGAGCATAAGTGGTATTGATAACAGGCTGCAATTCAACAGGATTTACTAATCTGTATCTTGTATTGTATCTTGTATTGTATCTTGCATTGCATCTTGTATTGTATGTTGTATTGTATCTTGTATTGTACCTTGTATTGTATTTTGTATTTTATCTTGTTTTGTATGCTGTATTCTATCTTGATTTGCGTTTTGTATTGTATTTTGTGTTATATTTTGTATTGTATTTTGTAGATGTGTCTATATGTTTTACATATTTTTTATGTTGCTATTTTTTTTGACACGTGTGAGTGCATTACTCTTACTACTACATTTGTACTTAATAGGTTGCAACTTCCATTCAGATTTATATGAACATTTCTTTTACTCCGCTTTATTGTTGCGTTGTTGGTAGCTATTCTATACTTTTTATATGCTAATTGTATTGCTAAGATAGACTTACATCTGTTCTCATTCTTTCTTATTTTTTTTAAAAAAAGTGTTATATATCGCATTTTCTAATTGTTATGTTGTCACATTTTATTTCCTTTTTTATTTTCCCTCCAGCTCATCTCCCGGGACGTCCATGAACAGCATAACCTAAACTGCTCGTTTAATTAAAACCGCTTGTTACTTTGTATTTATGTCTCGACAAGGAAATCTTGACGTCAAGTTCGATTTACAGTAACCCCGTAGTTAGCCATTGGTCAGAGAAACCTGTGATAAACTTCAGTATCAGCTCGATAAATTCTTAAAACAGAACTTCCCGTAGTTGACCTCATTGCCGGGGCTTTCAGATAGCGTCCTTCCACATATCCGGTACAGCCTACTATAAATCCAGCCCAACATGGTCAGTCGGGGCAGTTTCATTTAATTCCGCTCAAACTTCAGTCAGTCACCATTCGTGTCAACTCGCGGTACTAAAGTAGCACGCCAACTAGAGTCCCCAGCAGCGAAGTTCTTTATCTCTCATTTAATGAAAATGTAAGTCGAGTTAAATAACTAATTAATCTTATATTAAGTATATATGCTTTTAACCTATTGTATACGCTTACTGTATTCTAATCAACATTGATATCGTTGTAATAAACTTAGTATGATTTAACTCTTATGATGCTACTCAGCTATTCTGTTTCTGTTATTTGGGTATTGGTGAGTTGACTGGTCAAGAATAACCTCTCCATCCTCGGACTCTTTGCGGCTGACGTTGCATACCATCTCAAGCAATCGCGAGTGATCCTCTATCTTTACCGTTCCCGGTGTAAGCGATACATAAGGACATTATATTAGACTGTACGCCAGATCACAAGAACAAATAACTATTTCGTACGATTTGTTTAATTTAATAACAAACGTCACAAAGTTGAAATTTAAGAACATTTTTAGGGTTTTTTCTATTTTAGATCAATTTGGTGTAGGTTTAGCGAAATTTTTGACTGATTATATTAAAAATGAGAGGACAAGAATATGATAACGGAGCTAATAGGAAGGGCAAGCATGATGGAGTACAAAAAAATATATCACATACAAATTCTAGAGCGCAAAAGTTTCACATGAAACGGTTAGCATTTTTGGAATAATCCAAGAATTGTATAATTTTTTTCGGCTTCGATTAATAGGTGAAAAGTTATAAAAAAATGTATTGTAATTAATTTTGAAACCACTTTCAGACACTTGATTGGAAAGCAGAATGCAAGCCATCAAGCTGCTTAGATATAATCTTCCTGAAATTTACGATTCGCTTTAAGAAATAGCTGATAGTGGAGATTTCAACACCTCGGCAGTAGCACAATCACTTGCATTAAAAATAATATTCTTTGAATTTATATGTACCATAGTAGTAGTGCAATATTTTACTTAATGTTATTATAGTAAGTAAAATACTAAAAAATCTGAGATAAATACTGTAAAATGCATAGAAACTTTGAATAATCTTTTAATATATTGGCAGAAATGTAGATCAGACCACGAACTTAACAGTCTTTTAGTAGATGCTAAAGAAATTGCTAAAAATTTAGAAACCGAACAAACATTCCCAGAAGTTCAAACAGTTAGAAAAGTTAAACCAAAATTTTAGTATGAACTTGATGATCAGCCCATTGTAAATCCAAAATATTAATTTAAAATGAATTTTTATCTTTGCATTTTGGATGCAGCTATAAATTCTGTCCAGGAAAGATTTTCTCTCTTAAAAGAGCATGGCGACACTTTCATTTTTTATGTCTTCGGCAAATTAATATCTACGAATAAAGTTACCTAATCACAATTTTGTAAAGAGTTACAAATTAAATTAACTGATGATAATCATTCAAATTTTTGCGCTGTTGATCTCGTAGGTGAGACTGGAGCATTCCAAATCTTTTTTAACTGCTGAAAAATATTCAGCAGAAATAGTAGAATTTATTTACAAAATGACCTAATAGATACTGTTACGTCATCATCGAACAATTTGGTGTTGGTGACAATAAATGCCATTAGTGCGGGCACCCTACAGTTTAGTGAAACATTTATACCCGTCAGTGGGAGTGCGTGAAGTGAGACAGTCGTACTCGAACCGTTACAAAAGACAGTCGTATGAGAGCTTTTTGAAGCGACACCATCACCCAACGTGCGTGTTCTTGGTTGTCCGCGAACCTTTTGTGTGTGAACTTTTATTGCCCCGAGCGGCACAGGCTTTAAGGTATTTATACCCTTTATTAAGTAGTTTGTTGTAGTTGCTTTAGTTATTACATAACCGCTCCACTGCCATCGGTATTGCTACAAAAAGGCAATTGGTCCTTCCCTATAATTACCATATCTATATCACCTCATTCATCCCATACATTCATTGGTCCAAACGATCCGAATTTCACTAGTTCTATGGTTTATACGCATGTCCTAAACTTTTTGCATTTCAGCGAGCGTTTCAATTAATTATTTTAGCTTTAAATTTGTGTTCAAACTCCATATTTAGCGGGTTAAAATGTGTAAATATTATTTATACTGTCTTTAAACTAAATTAAGCGATTTTGCCGTAATTAAACCAGCAAGCGTTTAATTATAAACAAATCCTTAATATAAAATTTGCTAATTTGCATTAAAAGCCATTGCGCGTTTTTAGTATCACATACAACCTTTCAGTCGGTTTGCAGTAAAATATTGAACACATTTGCAGGAGTAATAAAGTTGTAAAGCTGCCTCTTTCTGCAAATACGTTAAGCCACATGTTCCTGTGAGCTTTGATGTAAAGGCCGCCCGGTTTTAAACTGTAAATCTTATCTTTACGCTTTGTTTGACAAACCGTTAGGTTTTCGACGTGTTGCTTAAGACCCATTGCAGGCTAATAGTCATAAACGTGATTTATCGATTTATGCGCTATTTTACATTTTTCGTGCCTTGAACAACAACTCATAATATTTTAATATTCCTCAGCGCACATCTGAGCGGTTACCGTTTTACAGCATTTTATTGTAGGTTTCTTAGAATAACAGTCACTATGGCTCCAAAGAAAACACATTTAGCAGAACTCAAATTACTGAAGGAACGCATTATAGAGATGTGGGAACTTGGCAACGCTATACAAAGTAATTCAAGTTTAAAAACGTTGTTCCATATTCAAACAAGGGGAGTCAATGACATTTACTCCAATTTTAATAGGGTTTTAGTTGATGTCTTAGCGTCCTGTAACGAAGTAGAATAATTGAATTACAACGTTTTGCGGATGGAAGTGGATTCCGTTTATTATTGCATACTGCTGCATCTTGAAACGATGCAAGAAATGCGGGCACAAATTACGGAAAATGCTCCAAGCAGCACGGGATCAAAGTTGTTACCGTTAAAGTTCCCACATTTTAATAATGAGGTAACGGAATTCACATCCTTTATCTATTTATTTGACAGTCTGGTTTATAATAATGCGTCGCTGTCTAATATCGAAAAATTAAATTACCTCAACAATTGCTGTAGCGGGGAGTCTTTAAAGTTATTAAATCGGTACCTGTTTCGGGGGATAATTTTATTATTTCCTATAATGCCTTGCGTGAGCGATTTAGCAATCCGCGTTTATTGGCAACTTTGCATTGGAAAGCTATGAAAGACTTTCCACCTTTAAAATCAGAAGACCCTAAGAAACTTAGGGCACTTATTGATTGTTTTTCAGAGAACCTTGCTGTTCTAACTAATTTAAAGTTTCCCACTGAACATTGGAACTTCATTCTAGTCGATTTTCTTTTAGAAAAACTCGATCCGTTTACTAGAAAACGCTTTGAACTCCAATCGGATCCGAAGCAAATACCTAATTTCAAGGATTTGAGATATTTTTAACTCAACAATGTGCAGCGTTGGAAACCTTTTCTTCAACCGCACCTGTTTCTTATTCGACGACTGTCCATACATCTCACACATCAGTGCCTAAGAAATCCTCAGCGTTTCAATTTAAACCAAAAGTTTCTTCTAACCTAGTTTCACTGGATACACCAAGTAGCTCCAGTGACTCAAAGAATTCATTTTCGCACCATTGTCCTTCTTGCAAGGGCAATCACTTAATTTACATATGTCAATCGTTTCTAAACAAAACTCCGACGAAACGTTTCGACATTGTCAAACGCTTACGCCTTTGTTTAAATTGCTTACGAACAGATCATGCGTCCATGCAATGCAAATCCTATAACTCTTGTCAAACTTGCGCCAAGCCGCATCATACCTTGCTACATTTTGAACCGCAACCTGCATCTAGCGGTTCAGCTGAACCGACCGCTACACACATGCATAAAAATGCCAATAGGACGCAGTCAGCCTCTCCTATACCGGCAAATGTTTTGTCTTCACAGACGAATTCAAATCTTGGGGTTACTGTCTTACTCTCCACTGCTGTTGTGGAAATTCAAGACCGGTCTGGTAGATACAAACCGATCAGGGTACTCGTAGACCTTGACTCTCAAGCTAGCTTTATTCGAGACGATTGCGTGAGCAAACTTTGGCTTCCACGCATACGTTCTCAAGTTCCGATTTATGGACTTGGGCAGACAACTTCAGCGGTCAATAGGAGTGCCGTCAGCTGCACCATTCGCTCTATTTTAGACTCTGAAAAATCTCTAGAAGTCACAACTTTTGTGCTTTCGTCAATATCTGGCAAACTACCTAGCGTTGAAGTTCCTAATAATTGGGAACACTTATGCGGCCTGCACTTTGCAGACCCGACCTGGAACTCTCCAGGAACCATTGACATGCTCCTCGGAGCAGATGTTTATCCGTTCATCATCAATGGCGGTGTTATACATGGCAAATTTCTTCAGCCTGCCGCCATAAATACAATTTTGGTTGGACTATTATTGGTCCCACAAAAAGCTTGCAGTCTGATACTGTCCAAGCATTTTTTACTTCTGTAGAAGATCCTATCGACCAGACCCTAAGGCGGTTTTGGGAGATAGAAGAGTTGCCATCCAAGCCTTATACTGCTCCGGAAGAAAAAAAGGCAGATTTGATTTTTGAAAACACGTTTTCTCGTGACCCTAGCGGTCGTTTTATTGTTGCGTTACCGTTCAACGATACTTTGCCCATTTTTGATAATTCCTTTGACATGGCTAAAAAAAGACTATTTTCGTTAGAGCGCAAATTGCATGCTCAACCGGAACTACGCGCAGAGTACAACAATTTCATGCAGGACTATCTTGATGCGGGTCATATGGCATTACTCGATTCTCCGCCCGTTGGGAACGATAATTATTTTTTACCCCATCACCCTGTGTTTAAAGAGGAAGGTCATACTTCTAAAATTCGTGTGGTTTTTGACGCCTCTGCAAAGGCTAAAAACAACGTGTCACTTAATGACACTCAATTGGCTGGACCTAGTCTCCAAAATTATATTTCGTCAATCTTATTGAAATTTTGTACTCATCGTTTCGTTTTTACTTGTGATGTTCGCCAAATGTATCGACAAATTTTGGTTACCGAAAAACATCGAAAGTTTCAATTAATTGCTTGGCGGTTCTCCGCAGAAGAACCCATTCAGACTTATCAGCTTAATACAGTGACCTATGATATTAAGTCATCGCCTTATCTTTCATTAAAAACCCTTCAGCAATTGGCCGTTGACGAAGGCAAAAGGTTTCCGTTAGCCGCTGAGGCTATACGGTCAAATCTATATATTGACGATTTCGTCGCCGGTGGAGATTCTATACCATCGGCCCGAGAAATTAAAGATCAACTTATCCGACTTTTACATTCGGCTGGGTTTGAACTTCGAAAATGGAGTTCTAATTCAGCTTCTATTTTGAAAGGCATTCCGTCAGATTTTTGCCAATATACTTCTCTCGATTTCGATTCTGACGAATCAATAAAAATATTAGGTCTTCAATGGTCACCTACAGAAGATATTTTCTCATTTCGGGTTAAACCATTAAACCCAATATGTACAAAGCGCAACATACTTTAGCAAGTTGCCAGAATATATGATCCATTAGGGTTTTTAGCCCCACTAACACTTTTTGCAAAACGCCTAATCCAGCATCTGTGGATGTCAGGTTTAAATTGGGATGACATCCCACCAGCAGACATTTCGTCTCAATAGCAGCAATACCAAGAAGAATTACCGTTATTATCGTCATTAAAGTTACCACGTTGTTTACCCCCTTCGGATCCTTTTACTTGTCATTTGCACGAGTTTTGCGATGCTAGCGAGGTAGGGTATGCAGCGGTAGTGTATTTTCGGTTCATAAATCAAACTACTGAAGAAATAACTGTACAATTTGTAACCGCTAAAACAAAAGTAGCTCCAATTAAGCGCATTTCAATTCCACGTTTGGAATTATATGCCGCCGTTTTATTAACCGATTTACTTTCTTTTACCATTCGGTCTTATCAAGGCTTGATTGAAATCTCCGATGTTTCAGCGTGGAGTGATTCTACGGTCGCTCTCACTTGGATACGTTCTCCACCTTTTCGTTGGAAAACTTTTGTGGCAAACCGTGTTAGCCACATTCAAGAAATCATTGCATCTAGCCGATGGTTTTATATTAAATCTTTGCATAATCCGGCTGATCCTGCATCTCGGGAATTAATGCCAAGCGCGGTTATTTCATGTTCGCTATGGTGGGCGGGGCCTGAATGGCTTCACTACCCTAGTGACTCGTGGCCGCCTCAACCAACATTGTCAACCTCAATTGCTGAGGTAACTACGGAAAAGAAGATCCTAACATTTATCGCTCAAACAGATTCAAACGTCATTGACATTTTACAAAGTCGCTTTTCATCGTTATATAAAATCCAAGGCATCGTGGCTTACATTTATAGATTTTCTAAACCCATGGCTCAACGTCATACGGGTCCCCTAACAGACATTGAATTACACAATGGTCTCATGATTATCGTTCGGCATGTACAAAATGTTACATTTTCAAAGGAAATAGCTTCGATCAAGGCAAACCGTAAATTACCTAAAAGCTTGCGAAAACTTTCTCCATTTGTTGATCCACAAAATATCTTAAGAGTAGGTGAGCGCTTGACACATTTTTCGCTTTCCTATTTCGAAAAGGTTTCCTGCGTTATGGTCTCAGCGGCACCGATTAACCGAACTTATCATTCGGTCAACTCATGAAAGGTATTGCCATCCCGGTGTTAATACCACAGCGTATCTTATCCAACAGAATTTCTGGATCCTTTCTATTAAAAATTCAATCCGAAATTATTTATCATCATGTCATAGATGTTTTCGTACCAAACCGGTCCTGGTAACTCCTCCTATGGGAGACCTACCGGCAGCACGTATTACCCAAATCAAACCGTTCAGTATTGTTGGTGTTGATTTTGCTGGCCCTCTTTTAATAAAGGCTAACCGCCTGCGAGGCTCTAAAACTCTTAAGGCCTATATTTGTATTTTTGTTTGTTTTGCCACTAAGGCAGCACATATTGAGCTTGTTTCGGATTTGTCGGCAGACGCGTTTCTTGCCGCTTTGCGACGATTTATAGCACGTCGAGGACGCTGTTCTCAAATATTTAGTGATTGCGGTACTAATTTTGTAGGTGCCTATCGTCAGCTTATGAGTTATCTGCATAGTGCAGTAACCTCAGAAAAGATAAAGTGGTCGTTTAATCCACCTAGCGCCCCTCACTTCGGTGGCTTGTGGGAAAGAGGCGTTAAATCGGTAAAGACACACCTAGCTCGCGTAATCGGCGAACAAAAACTTACCTTTGACGAACTTTACACAGTTCTTACTCAAATTGAATCTGTTCTAAATTCAAGGCCACTCTGCGCTTTGAGTTCGGATCCAAATGACTTGCGTTGCTTAACACCAGGTCATTTCCTAACTATGGAGCCTCTTTCTGCACCACCAGATGAGGACCATTCAACCAACGTTTTATCCTTAAAGAGCAGGTGGAAACTCCTGCAAAAACTCCATCAAGATTTTTGGGCTCGCTGGAGCCATGAGTACTTACATACTCTGAATCAAAAGGTTAAATGGCACTCTAAGGTAGGTGTCCGACAAGTTGAAAAAGACACTATTGTCCTCATCAAGGACGACCAGCTTTCTCCACTTCAATGGAAGTTTGGTCGTATTGTTAATACTTTTCCCGGTGCGGACGGTATTATACGTGTCGCTGAGATCAAAACTGCACATGGCACATTAAAACGACCTTTGGTCAAACTAGCGCCGCTACCGGTATTTTAATTTTATTTTATGTTTAGATGTATAGACACATTTCTTACATGTATAGTAGTATATTATTTTTACATATTTGCTTATTTACATATATTTTTTTAAATATTTTTCATAGTTGGTAATATCGCTCGCTGTAGTGTACTACCCTATCTTTCGTTACCTGTTTTCCTAGCAAGGTCAAATCCCATGTGATTTCCTTCACCCAACCTACTTCCCTCCTTTTCAAAATTCTATGAATTTGGTGGGCGGTATGTTACGTCATCATCGAACAATTTGGTGTTGGTGACAATAAATGCCATTAGTGCGGGCACCCTACAGTTTAGTGAAACATTTATACCCGTCAGTGGGAGTGCGTGAAGTGAGACAGTCGTACTCGAACCGTTACAAAAGACAGTCGTATGAGAGCTTTTTGAAGCGACACCATCACCCAACGTGCGTGTTCTTGGTTGTCCGCGAACCTTTTGTGTGTGAACTTTTATTGCCCCGAGCGGCACAGGCTTTAAGGTATTTATACCCTTTATTAAGTAGTTTGTTGTAGTTGCTTTAGTTATTACATAACCGCTCCACTGCCATCGGTATTGCTACAAAAAGGCAATTGGTCCTTCCCTATAATTACCATATCTATATCACCTTAACATCCCATACATTCAGATACTTTTCCAAATCTGGCAACTTCTACTTGTATTTCTTTGACAATGCCTGTATCCGTTACCTAAAGAAAACGGTCTTTTTTAAAACTTAAAGTAATAAAAAACCATATCCCTTCTACAATGGAACAGGAAAGACTGGCAAGCCTGGCCACCATTTCAATTGAATCTGACCATTGTAATGAATTGGAAATAATTAATGGGTTTACGCTAAAAAAGCAAGACACGCTATTTTTTGAATGTACTATTTTATTTCCGTAGTGTAGTTCTAAATAATTTGCATTTTAATTTTAGTTCAATATGTAATTACTTTGGTTTGTATATAGGTATGTTTATAATGTTTGCAATAATTTATAATTTTATCTGGTTCATTGATGTTAAAATGAAATGCTTATTAAAATGCTATAAAGTTTATTTGATACTAAATTACTCACAAATACTAACAAAATATTGTATTTGATGTTCGTATTTATGTACTAAGAAATCCTAAAATGGCTTTAAAAAAATCAAATGGTATTGGAGGCGGAAATTAGCCATTTGCACACGAGAAGCAAAAAAAGTTCCAGCGCAGCCCTGCACATTGAAATGATTGTACTTTTAAAATTTTTTCAGCAACCAATACTTCATTTCCGCGCAGCACATTCTTTTATAATAGTTTTAATTTAGACTTCGTCATATTACTCCCTCCCGGTACCCAATCGTTTAGAAACTTTAGCGTTAGATACCTTACACCTAGCGCTAACTAGCACCCAAGTCCTAAAGCTAGCACCATTCAATTACCGCCGCTATAGCTGTTAATTACCGGGTGGGTATGGTGTGACGCTAACCTGCCCGGTATTCCAATAACTCCATAACGTTTGCACTGGATAGCCTACACTTAGCACTAGGTAGCACTCAAATCCTGAAGCTAGCACCATTCAAATAGCGTCGATATGGCCATTGATTACGAGATGGGGGCTAGTGGACGCTAGCGCCCGCCCCTGGTATTCCAACAACTTCAAAACCATTGCACTAGATAGCCTACACCTAGCACTAGCTAGCACCCAGAACCTAAAGCTAGTACCACTCAAACAGCCACGCTAACACTATTGAACTGGAGGACGAATTGTAGTGTGACGCTAGCCCTTATTACTATCCCAAATATTATCGTACTTTAGCTCTAAATAGCCTAGAGCTAGCACTAGCTGGCACCCAATAAATACCAGTTAAACCTACAAACAAAGACAAAAGAGAACTATTATACAAGTAGGCCAAAAACTTTTTGCATTAAAATTTTTTTCAGTTTGAACAATGTTGTAATAACGTCACACTACCATCTGTCCCCCAATAATCAATGGTGTTATCGTGGCTGTTTGAGTGGTGCTAGTTGTAGAATTTGGGTGCTAGCTAGTACTAGGTGTAGGCTATTTAATGCAAAAGTCTCCGAGTGATTGGTTTCCTGAATTACTAGCGTTACCCCCCCTGGGTAATCAATGATCATATCGACGCTATTTGAGTGGTGATAGCTCCAAGATTTGGGTACTAGCTAGTGCTAGGTGTAGGCTATCCAGTGCAAAAGTTTTGGAGTTATTGGAATACCGGGGGAGGGGAGGGGTAGCGTCACACCAGCCCCACCTAGTAATTTACAGCTATAGCGGCGGTGTGGCTACTGTTTCAAAATCCGGTTTCTCTCAATTAAGTTTTGTAAACTGAGGCTAGTAGGATGCAATATACGGTTAAATTTATAAATCCAAACCTAAGCGCTTCATATGGCTAGTTACTTCCTATTGATTTTAGTATCTGCGGATAGACAACTCCGTACGTAGATCTTGAAACGGTACGTTTCGATTTTTTAGAATTATTTACAATTACGTATAACTTTTGATCGGTTCTACGTCTACGTGTATCATTAATGTTATACCCGCAACCTACTGCAGGAATAAAAGGAAAGCTTTTATTTAAATTAAATTACAAAACAAAATTGACAGCAGTGATCTTCTAGTAAAGTTCACAAAAGAGCTGACACATAAACTAAAACTATTATAAATTGTGCTACGCAGAAATAAAGTATTAGTTGCTAAAAAAATTTTTAAAATATTTTGGAATGCTTCAACCTCACCTACAAGATCAACAGCGCGAATATTTGAATGATTATTATCAGTTGATTTAATTTGTAGCTCTTTACAAAATTGTGATTAGGCAACTTTATCCGTAGATATTAATTTGTCGAAGTCATAAAAAATGAAAGTGTCGCCATGCTCTTTTAAGAGAAAAAATCTTTCCTGAACAGAATTTGTAACTTTATACAAAATACAAAAATAAAAATTGATTTTAAATTCATCTTTTGGATTTACAATGGGCTGGTCTTCATTTCCATACTAAAATTCTTGTTTAATTTTGCGTTATCTGACTGTTTGAACTTCTGGGAATGCTTGTTCTGTTTCTAAATTTCCAGCAATTTCTTTAGCATCTACTAAAGGGCCGTTGAATTCGTGATCTGATCTACATTTCTGGAAATATTTTAGAAGATTTTCCAAAGTTTCTATGCATTTTACAGTATTTATCTCAGATTTTTTAGTATTTTACTTACTGTATTAACGTTAAGTAAAATATTGCACTACTACTATGGAACATATAAATTCGAAGAATATTATTTTTAATGCAAGTGATTGTGCTACTGCCGAGGTGTTGAAATCTCCACTATCAGCTATTTCTTAAGGCGAATCGTAAATTTCAGGAAGATATATCTAAGCAGCTTGATGGCTTGGATTCTGCTTTCTAATCAAGTGTCTGAAAGTGGTTTCAAAATTAATTACAATACATTTTTTTATAACTTTTCACCTATTAATCGAAGTCGAAAAAAAATTATACAATTCTTGGATTATTCCAAAAACGCTAACCGTTTTGCGCTCTAGAATTTGTAACTGATATACATATATATATATATATATATATATATATATATATATATATATATATATTGTAGTGGTTTTAAAGGGCTAAATTTAAGTATAAACAAGGCAATTTCAAACACCCTGTATAGAGGAAACAACCAGAATTTACGTGCGAAATTTATTCATTTAGTGAATTTAAAGTAACAGGTATTACCATAATTTTACAAGTAGTGATTAAAATTTAGTTAGGTTCGTAAAGAAAATAAATTGTAGAAGCCAATGCAAATTATTAATTAATTTAATTGAGCTTAGTTGAAAGGGTTATTACGTCTAATACGCATAAGAGCTTGAAAAATCGATATTACCAAAGTGAAACGCTTTGCTTACAAACAAACAGCCGTTGAAATAAAATACCTTGAAAAGCCAACTCCGAGAAATGTTATTTTAAAAACGTTCGTTAATTAGGCACAGCTGCATGTTTTGGAAATGTCATGTTCCCCTTATTTGTGTAGATAATAGACAGTATTCGAGGTATATCGGGTAAAATGTTGGACGGTTAGTGTAAATGCTAACTAAAAGTTTGCTTAGAGCGCAGAAAGGATGGACGATCAATGATATGCTTCGGAATGAGACAGGCATAATAACAGTTCATTTCGAAACGCACGTATTCAGTCCACATGGGTTAGATAGAACGCGGACAGCAATATCGATTTTCTACCACTCAAACAAGGTTAGAAGGAAACATAGAATATGCATAAGAGAGGAATAGCGTTAATACAGGCGGGGGTTTCAAGACGTCACTAATTATCTCAATGGTCGATATAGTTAGTTGTAGAACAGACAAACACGGGAATATTGAATGTTAATTTTTCGGAAAATATCATAACGACGCGCTAAATTTCGGAGATTTCAAAAACGGTTAAACCAAAATTTGGGAAAGTATTATTTTAAATAAGGTATTTCGCGGGAAGAGTGGCCGAGAGGTGGCATTCGAATTGTATAAATACTCTAAGAGAATTAGCATCGCTCTCTTTTAACTTCGCTCTCTTAGTACTTTCATCGCTTCAGACTACAAACAGAAATTTACCACGAGTTTGTAAGTATATAAAAAATTTTAATTTAAATAGTACAGTGTTGGCCTCATAATTTGATACCCGGATTGTGTCAAGTTTAAATTTTATTGAGGTGCAACATATATCTTAACAAGCTCGTGAAGTGACGTGAAGTAACGTAAATTAAATTAAATTAAATTAAAGTACGCAATTATAAAAGAAGTGTAATAATATACTTGGAGTTGGATTTGGATGCATCGTGAAGGCAGAGCATGCAGCACAACTTAGAGGGTGTTCATCTACAAATAGCTGGAGGCGGCGAGCAGAGCAGAACCACGAAACAACTTAACGACATCGTCAACGGAGTAGGGATCTTCAAGAAATTCCAGGTAACGCTTTAGAATTTGTTGTTTTTATAAACTATGAAAATTGTTGTGATATGTGAGAGTGAACTATGAAGGTATTTTACATTATTTTGGGTATTAAAAATAATACGTATAACTAACTTTTATTATGGTATTTAAATATAAATCTAAAGGTGTATAGAAAGCTTGTTAACGTTCCTCAGGAATTTAAATCTTTTTTGTTAAAAGTACATGGGTTTTTTGTGTTTGTTGTAAGAATATGCAAAGTAAAAAGCATACATTATTCATAATTAACTGGGTTATCATGAGCTCACCATACTCCAGAGTGTACTAATTAAAATTAATTATAAATAAATAAAGAAAAGTAAGGTATTATTCAGGGCCCATTTACTCCGGTTACATTCAATGTGTTCGATATTTCAAGTTAAAATCCTGGACATTACAAAAATAGAATTTATTGAGGTGTAACTTGAGCACTGAAATGTAGATAATATTGAATTTTTATTTGTAAATAACGGTCAGCTAAGTATTTTCTAACTTTGTAGAACTGTTCATTATAAATATTGAAATGTTAGTTATTTCGGGGGTTATTAGAGTAATTCAAAATGACATTAGAGATCTTACCCCTCGTCGAAGACACCACGAAAGTGCTAAACAAAGCCAGACAACGAATAGAGAAAATTCAACGAAGAGAAATTGAGAAACGGCGTAAAAAAAATAATAAAACGTTTTAAAATTGGAGATTTAGTAATTATAAAGAGATTAAGGGTATCTAATTGGGAAGAGAAAATATGTGGGAAGTTGTTGTTACCGTATGAAGGGCCGTATAGAGTTAGGAGGATTTTTTCAAAAAGTAATACATATGAGCTCAAATATGAGAATGTAGTGAGTCGTGGCAGATTTCACATAGAGAATTTATACCCGTATTTAAACGCAGAATACCGCTTATGAAAAGCACAAAAAAAAGAGAGAAAAACCAGTAAATACAACTTTACAAGCATGATTACATAATTTGATTTACTTATATAATATATGAACATTAAATAAAAATTTAAAATTAAAAATTATATTAGTCTATGATTTCAACTGAAAATACAAATTAACTTGAAGTTGAAGAAGGTACTCAGAAAAAGGTAAATTCGTATTTTCAATTAAAATCAGGTGGGGCTATGAAGTGTATTAGATTGAAGTCCCTTGTAATTAATTAACACTTACATATCATTAGCGACACAATACTGAACGATTTATACTTAAATTTCATCAAATACAATTGATCCATACTTAAGATTTCATTAAACACATAACATGGTGAATAATTTACACTTATTGCACTAGTAATTATCTACAGTCAGTTAAAAACTAGAAACCATAAGATTTTAAACAGCATTGGGTTTTTGAGCGAATTCAACAATAATAAAATCACAAAATACCATAACCAGAGGATGTAGGGCTCTATTTATAATTGGTATGTTTATTATATTAAACCAGAAAGGACCATGAAAATCAGCTACCTAAAAAAAGGAATGATTATAATATGTAAAGTAATTAAGATATAAAGTGTTTAATCAAATACCCATGTCAAAAAATACCTGTAACGATCTATATTCTATGTTAATTTAAGGACTCATTATTATGGTACAAGAAGGCTGGTGATTGTATATTGCATATAAAAATATGTAAAAGAGTAGCCTAAAAGACAATTGTTTTAGTGGAGTTGGCTAAGAAAACAATTATGGTTACTAATTATGATGTTTAAAAAAGTTGTTGTTGAAAATTAATTTGTAAAATAAAGAAGTTCTTTTTGAAATTTAATCCTGTTCTTTGTGGAAGATAAATATTTGAATATTATGTATCGTCATCAAAACTGAAGATATATGCCAGCAAGTGCAGTGTTGAAAATAAAAATAAAAAAGGTTTATACAACCTTGTTGAAATTTAAAAAAAGGTGGTGTAAAGACGAAGCCAGAATATACTAGTGTAGTAGCAACAGGAAGCTGGATTCATCACAAAGTAGTAGGTAGAACGGGAGGTTTCAGTGCGAGTCCCAGGATCATCGTAGAAGTTGGTCATCATACTTGGAACCAGTTTTGGTAACTCAAATCGTTCCATCAAAAGCACTACAAACTGTAAAGTATCCAATTTTTCATTTGTATTTATAACTTGTATTTCACATTGGTTGTTTCTAAAACTAAAACCAACTATTAATCACAGATAGATACTCTTCAAGTAAAGTATTTAATTCAGGAAGCGGTCCAACAACGTAAAGCTGTGAAGGGTTGTACATACCTTCGGGAGTCAAAAAAAAAGGTATTTATTATAGTTACTAATCTGAAAATTAAAATTTTAACACCCAATCCTGTAATTAAAAATACACTAACATATACAATTCTAAAATAGGTTAGGGTTACTGTTCTATATAGTTTGGTGTAGAACTAACCTTACCGGCATTTGTGTTTTTCAGAAGCTTATTCTAATTCCATACAGAGGGAGATAATATTCATATATTTGCAATTTGATATTAGTCATTGAACCCAGAACTAGTATCATTTTAATTTGAAACTTACCCTGAGAGAGTTATTTGGAGTCTTAATAAAAAGCCGAAGTATAAAAAAAAGGGATAGAAAATACGCATACAGATTAGAGCGCATACAGATTAATATATATATTTATATATATATATATATATATATATATATATATATATATATTCTTATAATATATGAGCAAATTAGCAATGCACCAAATTCCCCTATAATTTCCTTTCTTTAATTAATAATTTACTAACTTCTCTATTGGGTCTTTAAATCTGCGCCTCGACTAATGAAAACTCTTATCTCAGGTTAATTTTGTGAATAAATCAATATCTGCATACAGCGTGAGTTCTGAACTATATACAGATGTGCGTGAATGTAGGATGGTAAGGTGATCTAGAAATGGTGATTATAGTTAACGACCAATTGCTTTTTGTAGCAATACCGATGGCAGTGTAGCGGTTATGTAATAAATAAAGCAACTACGACAAACTACTTAATAAAGGATATAAATACCTCGATGCAAGAAAAGTCACACACAAAAAGTTAGCGGACACCCAAGAACACGCACGTTCGGTGTGGTGTCGCTTCCAGGGCTTTTGTACAACTGTTTTCTGTAACCGTCCGAGTACGACTGATTGATGTTACTTCACGCACTCGCACTCCCGGCATAAGGCTTCACTAAAAACTGTAGAGTACCCGCACTAATGGTATTTATTGTCATCACTACCAAACTGTTCAATGATGACGTAACATACCGCCCACCAAATTCATAGAATTTTGAAAATGAGGGAGGTAGGTTGGGTGAAGGAAATCACATGGGATTTGACCTTGCTAGGAAAACAGGTAACGAAAGATAGGGTTGTACACTACAGCAAGCGATATTACCAACCTTGCAAAATAAAAATATATATATGTAAATAAACAAATATTTAAAAATAATATACTACTATACATGTACGAAATGTGTATATACATCTAAACATAAAACAAAATTAAAATACCGGTAGCGGTGCTAGTTTGACCAAAGGTCGTTTTAATGTGCCATGTGCAGTTTTGATCTCAGCGACACGTATAATACCATCCGCACCGGGAAAGGTATTAATGATACGACCAAACTTCCATTGAAGTGGAGAAAGCTGGTCGTCCTTGATGAGGACAATAGTGTCCTTTTCAACTTGTCGGACACCTGCCTTAGAGTGCCATTTAACCTTCTGATTGAGAGTATGTAAGTACTCATGGCTCCAGCGAGTCCAAAAATCTTGGTGGAGTTTTTGCAGGAGTTTCCACCTGCTCTTTAATAATAAAACGTTGTTTGAATGGTCCTCATCTGGTGGTGCAGAAAGAGGTTCCATAGTTATGAAATGACCTAGTGTTAAGTAACTCAAGTCATTTGGATCCGAACTTTAAGCGCAGAGTGGTCTTGAATTTAAAACAGATTCAATTTGAGTAATAACTGTGTAAAGTTCCTCAAAAGTAAGTTTTTGTTTGCCGATTACGCGAGTTAGGTGTGTCTTTATCGACTTAACACCGCTTTCTCACAAGCCACCGAAGTGAGGCGCGCTAGGTGGATTAAACGACCACTTTATATTTTCTGAGGTTACTGCACTATGCAGGTAACTCGTAAGCTGACGATAAGCACCTACAAAATTAGTTCCGCAATCACTAAATATTTGAGAACAGCGTTTTCGACGTGCTATAAATCGTTGCAAAGCAGCAAGAAACGCGTCTGCCGACAAATCCAAAACAAGTTCAATATGTGCTGCCTTAGTGGCAAAACAAACAAAAATACAAATATAGGCCTTAAGAGTTTTAGAGCCTTGTAGGCGGTTAGCCTTTATTAAAAGAGGGCCAGCAAAATCAACACCAACAATACTGAACGGTTTGATTTGGGTAATACGTGCTGCCGGTAGGTCTCCCATAGGAGGAGTTACCAGGACCGATTTGGTACGAAGACATCTATGACATTATGATAAATAACTTCGGATTGAATTTTTAATAGAAAGGATCCAAAAATTCTGTTGTATAAGATACGCTGTGGTATTAACACCGGGATGGCAATACCTTTTGTGAGTTGACCGAATGATAAGTTCGGTTAATCGGTGCCGCTGAGGCAATAACGCAGGAAACTTTTCGAAATAGGAAAGCGAAGACTGTGTCAAGCGCCCACCTACTCTTAAGATATTTTGTGGATCAACAAATGGAGAAAGTTTTTGCAAGTTTTTTTAGGTAATTTACGGTTTGTCTTGATCAAACCTATTTCCTTTGAAAATGTAACATTTTGTACATGCCGAACGATAATCATAAGAGCATTGTGTAATTCAATGTCTGTTAAGGGACCCGTATGACGTTGAGCAGTGGGTTTAAAAAATCTATAAATGTAAGCCACGATGCCTTGGATTTTGTAGAACGATGAAAAGCGACTTAGTAAAATGTCAATGATATTTGGATCTGTTTGAGCGACAAATGTTAGGATCTTTTTTTCCGTAGTTACCTCAGCAATTGAGGTTGAGAATGTTGGTTGAGGCGGCCACGAGTCACTAGGGTAGTGAAGCCATTCAGGCCCCACCCACCATAGCGAACATGAAATAACCGCGCTTGGCATTAATCCCCGAGATGCAAAATCAGCCGGATTATGCGAAGATTTAATATAAAACCATCGACTAGGTGCAATGATTTCTTGAATGTGGCTAACACGGTTTGCCACATTTCTCCAGTAGTTTGATTTATGAACTGGAAATATACTACTGCTGCTTACCCTACCTCGCTAGAATCGCAAAAGCCATGCAAATGACAAGTAAAAGGATCCGAAGGGGGTAACAACGTGGTAACTTTAATGACGATAATAACGGCAACTCTTTTTGATACTGCTGCCATTGAGACGAAATGTCTGCTGGTGGGATGTCGTTCCAATTTAAACCTAACATCCACAGATGCTGGAATAGACGTTTTGCAAAGTGTTAGTGGGGCTAAAAATCCTAACGGATCATATATTCTGGCAACTTGCGAAAGTATGTTGCACTTTGTACATATTGGGTTTAATGGTTTAACCCGAAATGAGAAAATATCTTCTGTAGGTGACCATTGAAGACCTAATATTTTTATTGATTCGTCAGAATCGAAATCGAAAGAAGTATATTGGCAAAAATCTGACGGTATGCCTTCCAAAATGGAAGCTGAATTAGAACTCCATTTTCGAAGTTTAAAACCAGCCAAATGTAAAAGTCTAATAAGTTGATCTTTGATTTCGCGGGCCGATTGTATAGAATCTCTACCGGCGACGAAATCGTCAATATATAGATTTGACTGTATAGCCTCAGCGGCTAACGGAAACCTTTTGCCTTCGTCAATGGCTAATTGCTGAAGGGTTTTTAATGCTAGATAAGGCGATGACTTAATACCATAGGTCACTGTATTAAGCTGATAAGTCTGAATGGGTTCTTCTGCGGAGAACCGCCAAACAATTAATTGAAACTTTCGATGTTCTTCGGTAACCAAAATTTGTCGAATCATTTGGCGAACATCACAAGTAAAAACGAAACGATGAGTACGAAATTTCAGTAAGATTGACGAAATGTCGTTTTGGAGACTAGGTCCAGCCAATTGAGTGTCATTAAATGACATGTTGTTTTTAGCCTTTGCAGAGGCGTCAAAAACAACACGAATTTTAGAAGTATGACTTTCCTCTTTAAACACTGGGTGATGGGGTAAAAAATAATAATCTTTCCCAACGGGCGGAGAATCGAGTAATGTCATATGACTCGCATCAAGATAGTCCTGCATGAAATTGTTGTATTGGGCGCGTAGCTCCGATTGAGCATGCAATTTGCGCTCCAACGAAAATAGTCTTTTTTTAGCCATGTGAAAGCAATTATCAAAAATGGGCAAAGTATCGTTGAACGGTAACGCAACAATAAAACGACCGCTAGGGTTACGAGAAAACGTGTTTTCAAAAATCAAATCTGCTTTTTCTTCTTCTGGAGAAGTATAAGGCTTGGATGGCAGCTTCTCTATCTCCCAAAAAGCCTTAGGGTCTGGTCGATAGGATCTTCTACAGAAGTAAAAAATGCTTGGACAGTATCAGACTGCAAGCTTTTTGTGGGACCAATAATAATCCAACCAAAAATTGTATTTATGGCGGCAGGCTAAAGAAACTTGCCATGTATAACACCGCCAGTGATGACAAACGGATAAACATCTGCTCCAAGGAGCATGCCAATGGTTTCTGGAGAGTTCCAGGTCGGGTCTGCAAAGTGCAGGCCGCATAAGTGTTCCCAATTATTAGGAACTTCAACGCCAGGTAATTAACCAGATATTGATGAAGGCACAAAAGTTGTGACTTCTAGAGATATTTCATAGTCTAAAATAGAGCGAATGGTGCAGCTGACGGCACCTCTATTAACCGCTGAAGTTGTCTGCCCAAGTCCATAAATAGGAACTAGAGAACGTATGTGTGGAAGCCAAAGTTAGCTAACGCAATCGTCTCGTATAAAGCTAGCTTGGAAGCCAGGGTCTAAGAGTACCCTGATCGGTTTGTATCTATCAGAATGGTCTTGAACTTCCACCACAGTAGTGGAGAGTAAGACAGTAACCCCAAGATTTGAATTCGTATGTGAAGACAAAACATTTGCCGGAATAGGAGAGGCTGATTGCGTCCTATTGGCATTTTTATGCATATGTGTAGCGGTCGGTTCAGCTGAATGCCTAAAAGCAGGTTGCGCTTTAAAATGTAGCAAGGTCTGATGCGGCTTGGCGCAAGTTCGACAAGAGTTATAAGATTTGCATTGCATGGACGCATGGTCTGTACGTAAGCAATTTAAAGAGAGGCGTAAGCGTTTGACAATGTCGAAACGTTTCGTCGGAGTTTTCTTTAGAAACGATTGACATCTGTAAATTAAGTGACTGCCCTTGCAAGAAGAACAATGGTGCGAAAATGAATTCTTTGAGTCACTGGAGCTAATTGGTGTATCCAGTAAAACTACGATAGAAGAAACTTTTGGTTTAAATTGAAACGCTGAGAATTTCTTGGGCACTGATGTGTGAGATGTATGGACAGTCGTCGAATAAGGAACAGGTGCGATTGAAGAAAAGGTTTCCAACTCTGCACATTGTTGAGTTAAAAAATATCCCAAATCATCAAAATTGGGTATTTGCTTCGGATCCGATTGGAGTTCAAAGCGTTTTCTAGTAAACGGATCGAGTTTTTCTAAAAGAAAATCGACCAGAATAAAGTTCCAATGTTCAGTAGGAAATTTTAAGTTAGTTAGAACAGCAAGGTTTTCTGAAAAACAATCAATAAGTGCCCTAAGTTTCTTAGGGTCTTCTGATTTTAAAAGTAGAAAGTCTTTCATAGCTTACCAATGCAAAGTTGCTAACAAACGTGGATTGCTAAATCGCTCACGCAAGGCATTATATGAAATAATAAAATTATCCCCAGAAACAGGTACCGATTTAATAATTTTCAAAGATTCCCCGGTACAGCAGTTAATAAGGTAATTTAGTTTCTTAATATTGGTCAATGAAGCATTATTGTAAATTAGACTGTCAAATAAAGCAATAAAAGATGAGAATTCAGTTACTTCATTATTAAAATGTGGGAGCTTTAACGGTAACAATTTTGATCCCGTACTGCTTGATGTACTTTCATTAATTTGTGGTGCTCGCATTTTTTGCATCGTTTTAAGGTAAAGCAAAATGCAATAGTAAGCTGCATCTACCTTTTTACGTAGAGCGTTGTAATTTATTAATTCTACATCGTTACATGAAGCTAAGACCCTAAAACCTTATTGAAATGGGAATTAATGTCATTTACTCCCCTTGTTTGAATATGGTATAACGTTTTTAAACTTGAATCACTCTGTATAGCGTTGCCGAGTTCTAAAATTTCTATAATGCGTATTTTATATAATTTGAGTTGTGCCAAATCTGTATTTTTTGGAGCTATAAATAATAACAATGTTATTCTGAAAGATGTACAAATAAATGCTGTAAACGCGGTAACCTTCAATTGTGCGTTGAAAAATATTAAATATTATGGGTTGTTGTTCAAGCACGAAAATGTGAAATAGCGCATAAATCAATAAATCACGTTTATGACTATTAGCCTCCAATGGGTCTTAAGCAATACGTCGAAAACCTAACGGTTTGTCAAACAGAGCGTTAAGATAAAATTTACAGTTTAGAAACGGGCGGCCTTTAACATGAAAGATCACAGGTTCACCAAATTTTAAAATGTGGCTAGCATATTTGCAAGAAAGATGCAGCTTTTACATTTTATTACTCCTGCAAATGTGTTCAATATTTCACTTTGTAAACCGACTGCAAGGATTGCATGTGATACAAAAAACGCGCAATGGGTTTTAGTGCAAATTAGCAAGTTTTATATTGAGAATTTGTTTGTAATTAAACGCTTGCTGGTTTAATTACGGCGAAATCGCTTAATTTAATGTAAAGAGAGTATATAGCTATTATTTACACATTTTAACCCGCTAAATATGGGGTTTAAACACAAATGTAAAAGCTAAAGTAAATGATTAAAACACGCTCGCTGAAATGCAAAATAATATTCAGTTTAGGACATGCGTATAAACATAGGACCGGTGAAATTTGGGTCAAATTAGGACCAAATGTGGGATGGTAAGGTGATCTAGAAATGGTAATTATAGTTAAGGACCATTTGCTTTTTGTAGCAATACCGATAGCAGTGTAGCGGTTATGTAATAAATAAAGCAACTACGACAAACTACTTAATAAAGGATATATAAGCCTGTGCCGCTCGGGGCAAGAAAAGTCACACACAAAAGGTTAGCGGACACCCAAGAACACGCACGTTCGGTGTGGTGTCGCTTCCACGGCTCCCGTACAACTGTCTTCTGTAACCGTCCGAGTACGACTGATTGATGTTACTTCACGCACTCGCACTCCCGGTATAAGGTTTCACTAAAAACTGTAAAGTACCCGCACTATCAGCATGGTGATAGTGTGCGAGAGTTTTTAGATTTAACAGGTAGGTGTCTGTAAATTTTCAGGAATTTTAGCTAGTAAAAGACAAGTGTAGAGCAGCCGAGGGCGACTTTCAGGAACCTCACAACATTTATGTCGACCTAATATTAGAGTCCTCAAATTAAGGGCGAGTATACAGGTAACTCTCACAATAATATATATATATATATATATATATATATATATATATATATTAGGGATTTGTTTCGTCAAAATAGTGCTGCCCATTAGCGGGTACCGCCGGTGTTCTCTGAACACCCCTGAACACGGGGTTGTCGCGGCCCTGTCAATGTGATTTAGGTTTCAAAGTAAAATTGGGAAAGAACTAGAAATATCATATTCTCTAAACTCAAACATTTGAAAATAGCAGACGCAATTTCAACTTCAATGAATCGTACAATTTTTGTAAGTATACAGTTTAAAACTGAAGTTGAGAAAAAACTGAAAATATTGTTTTGTCTAATTTTAACATTTTGTAACGTATTTTTTTTCTTGTTACACTTCCTTCTTTAATATAAAATAAATCAGCAATAATATAAAATATATAATTTATAAATTTCCGTTCAGTAAAAAACTAATACATAAAATTAATAATAGCATATAGACTCCTTTACCTTTATGGTCTAAGATTCGTTACTAAGCTTCGTCGAGTTGTCAATTTGTGCATTTCTTTATCAGCGTTCGAACGGGTAAGCTGCTCTGCAGGATAGTGAAGTCAAGATGGTCGTGTCTAAACACGTGGCCTGTAACACAGTCCGAAAAAAGATGGATAATTGATTGAATCTTTGTGTCTGGAGGTTGAACCTAGCAGCTGTAGCGTGAGGATGTTTTTGTATAAGTTCCACCTAGAGCGGTTCAGTTGATTCCTGCAGGCCTAAGGAGATGGAAGCTCGCCTTTCATCATTAATACAGTTGGTATAAAATTATTTAAATAAATTTTTTAACATTTTCCCTATAGTGCAATATCGGATATGATAAAATTTTATACAATATGGTATATGGTAATTTAATGTTATGCAGTTTCATATAATTCAACATCATAAATAAATAATATCGAATGAGCAAATCTTGGATCTAGAAAATTTGTTGGAGTACTAAATTTAATATCATGTAAAATCAAGCAGAAGTTAGTTTCGTTAAATAATGGTTGTATTCAGAAGAGCTTTGGTAATTCCAGTAATAATTTTGTAAGTATTCACATGGTTTCTGTTTGTGCGTCGCAGATAATCGATGGTTATGGAAATTTCCGTCAGCTGAGGTCAAAGTCCTATTTCTTTCGTTCAGAGCAGTATTACTACACGTGAGTGTTCCTTAGAATTTAATCACTCTGAATATTAATTAAGTTGCAATAAGAAAATAGTACATTGAAATTTTGTAACGTAAAAGCGATTAAGGAAAGAAAGAATTAAATAACAAATCTATTGTTTGTCAGAATGTTTGCACATGCACACAAAGTTTACATTTAAAAAGTTGTGAATGACATTTTGTCAGATATAAAAAACATCGATTTAGTTGTCCTATTTAGACCTCACATGTCATCTTACGTTAATTTAAAATATGTTTAAATATTTTGAGGTCATGAACTTTGATTTTTAGTCAACATGTGGAATTCGCGTAATAACTGTTAAGTAAAAGTAACTTTAGGTAAATACATGCTATTTTATCAGCACTTAGGTAATTAAATTTCATTGTGAAGGTCGAAGAAGTATTTCTATGGCTCGAAGAAAATATGTAATACGAATAATTAAGAAAACTCAAATCCTTACATTTAAAATTTTTTAGAAAGATCCATTCAGAGATCTTTATATTATTGAAAACAATTCTTTATCAGTATATTTCTGTTCCATAAAAATTATTAATTCAAAATATTATAGAAATACGAATTGAAAATATTATAGTAACATGAATCCAGAAATTTATTCAAATAGAATCTATTTTGTTTTTGCATAACTTTTTATTATTTAAAATTCAAGTAAAAATTACAAGTCATCCCTGATCAGAAATTGTGTGTAATGAAAACAAATTCTCTGGGTGTATATTTTAGAAACCTAAATTCTATTATTTTATTTTTGGCAAATATTTTTGAAGACACCAATGGTGTCAATGTTGTACCTTTGTTTGTTCACAGGTCAAGCCGAGACATCTGTATGACATCTGGTGTTTGAGGTTTTGGTAAGTGTGTTTAAAAGAGTGAAATTCAGGTTTTATGGCTATGTTAGTGGTGTTGACATAAGGTTTCCGCATTCCCCTAATACAAGCACAGTTAAATTTTGGTGGTTATTGTAATGAAAAATACGGTGGCGCTCATTAAATCTATTTTTGGTCTTTTGACAACCCATGACCCAAGCTCTAGATCTACCCAGAGCTAACACTCGACCAGCCGTTTATGTCTTAAAAGTTTTATTTTTTCTCAAGCCATTTTCCATCCAACTTTATCTTGGGCTTGCATTAATAATAAGAAATTCTCGACCTTGTGATATCAGGTTAGGGTTTAGGAAATGTAAAGGTGTAATTTATTAGCTGATAGTCACGAAGATAAATAAATTTAATAAAAAACAAGTAAAAAGAAAATTATACATTACAATTTGACATCAACAAACGCTTTGTAAACTGCAATAAATTTCATAATATTTGCAACCCAAGAAAGTACTTGAACCAATAAAAGTAGTAAATAACAATAGAGAACCCTTGTAGTAATCTGCCTACCTTCTACTGCCTCCAGTGGCGTAACTACACCCCTGCCAGCCCCCGCTATGCGGGGGGGCCCCAAGTGCAAGAAGGCCCAAACGATAATAAACTCAACTTATTCATCTTCAACGTATTTGGCAGGTAAGAAACGGTCAAGAAAATATTGCCGCAGGTTAACGAACGTTTTCTTGATGTTACTACTAGGAACTGCTGAAATACAAGAAATAATAATTAAGATAAATACTGAACACTACCTGCAGCCTGCATCCTTTCTTCTTTCTATCCGTTCTGTCCTATTTTGTAAGGGTTAATAAACAGATGAAAGAGACTGTAAACTTTAATAACAAAGATGTCTATATTATTCTTAAGTGATAAGTTGTATAAAGTGGTAAAGCATTATTAAACGACGTATAGTAGGGTTAGTTTGGTTTGTGGGATTTTAAATAGGAATAAAAGGGCTATTGTCTGTACAGTACAGATTCACAGGATGGCAGGTAGCTTAGTAACCTTCGCTTTCTAGAAATATAATACTAGAAAGAAATTCATTTTGTGGTTTCTAGTCAGCTGGTTGCAACGTATTTGCATTAGCTGCATTATATATAACGGAAAGGAAGTAAAAAAGCATTCCAGTACGTTTTACTCAATAGTGTTGTGTTCGTATTACAGGAGGTCTTTCATATTTAAACGTAAGTATTTATATCTATTTTTATTAAACTACTATTGATTTGATCATAGTTGAAGTCGCGCTGAGAAATACATATAAATAAATCTTTAAGCATTCAATAAAAATCATTTATATTTTGTTAATTAAAGCATTTAAAGCAAAGTATGTATGTGTTATTTGTAATTTCAAAAGGCTTTTAAATAATTATTACTTATCTAATTACATTATAATTAATTTCATTCAAAATTGCAGGAAATAATATACAATGAGCACTACAAGCGGCGCTGCAAAAAAACGAAAAAGGAAACTATTGGAAGAATCAAAGAGCAAGATTCCAAAAATAAGTTCCTTTTTTATTTCTAAAGAGTCCGAAAAACAAGAACAATCTATGAAAGAAATTGGGCTTTCGACAGTAGCATCTACTAGTTCCGCTACAGACGAACAGCAGTCGTCAACAATTTTAAAAACTCTCACCCAGGGCGCAAGTACATCACATAATGACGGCCGCGATAGAAATTTGGAACTAGATACCACTACAATTACAGAGGTAAATGTGAGTAGTACTTTTTCACTTAATGAACTATCTATGGATCTGACGAAAGAATATCCAACCGATTTTGCACATTTTTAAAAATCAATGTTTTACAACATGACAATTTAAGAAAAGAAATAAATAATTACGGATTGTGTAGACCAGATGGTGCGTTTCCTAAAGATAATAAAATAGAAGTTTTTCAGTTCACTATTATTACTTAATAACTGCAAGCGAAAATAAAAGCAATACGTTAAACTTACCACACAATTCAAATGGGTGGTTGTGTTATTCTAAATTAAAAATTGTGTTTATTGTCAACCATGTTGGCTGTTTGCTTCAGTAAGGTCAAGTTGGACGACCGGAATTAATGATTGGCAGGGTTTATCAAAAATTAAAGAGCATTTGCTTGCTCAATCTCATTTAACTTGTTGTTTTATTTACGATATGTGGAAAAAAATTATTCCATAGATAAGAAAGATACTCTACTATTAAAACAAGAAACTGAATTTTGGAAAAATGTTTTACACAGACTTTTCAATGTTACTTTAACACTATCCCAGCGCATGCTGTCATTTCGAGGACATAGAGAAAGTTTTTCTGATTCAAAAGACAGTTACAACGGTAATTTCTTAAGTTTAGTTCATTTAATTAGTAACTATGATCCTATATTACAAAAGTGCTTGAACGACCCAAAGGTTCAATTAAATATCTTTCCCCAAAAATTCAAAACGATATTATTAATACTTTAAGCGCACACTTAAAAATATTTTATTAAATAAAATTAGATCCGCTCCTTTTTCTCAATCATAATAGACACTACACAGGATATAACTAAGATTGATCAATTAAGTAAAATTGTAAGATATATTGATTTTAAAAAGACAGCTTGGGAGAGGTAACCAAAATAGATATTTGTGAAACTTTTGTGGGTTTTACAAAAGTAGAGTCCCAATCTGCTGAAGGACTATGTAATACTATATTAAGCAATTTAACCAACATGCAATTAGATATAAATAAATGTAGAGGGCAGGGCTACGATGGAGCTAACGTTATGAGCGGTACGTATTCTGGCGTGCAAAAGAAAATTTTAAACATAGAGCCTGCAGCCTTATATATGCACTGTAGTGCCCATAACTTAAATCTAGTCATAAATGATGCCGTTAAAGGTATAAAAGAAATAGAATCGTTTTTCTACTTTTAGAAAACATATATACATTTTTGCTAATAGTATAGTAAGATGGAATTGGCTTTCTGTTTTAAAGAAAATTTCACACAATTGAAACGCTTAAATCCGACACGTTGGGCGGATCGAGTAAAATCTTTAGCTGCCATAAGAATTCGGTATAAAGATATAGTAATGTCTCTTAATAAAATTATTATGATATCAAAAAAAACAGATGAACGAAATGACGCAAAGCAAATATTAACTAGCATGGATAATTTTAATTTTATTTTTTAAGTGTTTTTAAGTCAAATTCTAGAAGAGCTTAACAAGCTCTCACAAACTGCTCAGAGTGAAAAGGCGAATATTAATCAGATAACTCTCTTATTACAAAAACTTTAAAATTTTCAAGGAAACAAGAAATAACTATTCCAACATCAAGGAGGAAGCAGCGAAAGTTGCAGGGCAATGGAATATTAAACCGGAATTTATAAAAAGGCAACCAAAAATAAAAAGCATTACGATGAATTATCCAATGATTATCGATTTAATGATGAAGAATTTAAATTTAAAATAAATGTATTTTATCGCGTAATGGATATTATAATTTCACAGCTGTCGAATCGTTTTAAATCGCTTTTTCATGTAAACGAAAAGTTTAATTTCTTAGAACCTAATGTATTTTTGAATTTAACTGCAGACGATATTTTATCTAAGGCAAAACAATTGCAAAATTTTACTACAAAGATTTAAATGATGCTATAGGTATAGAACTTACTACACTCAAAAATAATAGACTTATTTGTGATGAATTAAAAATGTTAACGGTATCTTACAATTTTAGAATATCTAGTACTTTCCAAATCTACAGGTTCTAGCAGTTTTCCAAACACCATAACAGCCTTAATGTTATACCTAACTTTACCCGTTAGCGTTGCAAGTGCGGAGAGATCTTTCTCAAAATTAAAAATTATTAAAAATTATCTTAGGAACCGCACTTCACAAGATAGATTAGACGATTTATCCTCTTAGCAGTAGAACATGACACTGCCAAAAATATGAATATAGAGGATACAATAAACGCGTTTGCAGCAAAACATGCAAGAAAAATAAAATTTTGAATTTGATTTGGAATGTCTGCTAGCTCATAGGTTTTTTTACTGTATCAAATTTTTAGGTGTAAATAATTTTGTGCGGCGTATAAATATGTAGATTTAATATTAATTAACTTATAAGTTTGAATTTATGTAATTTGGTTTTATAATTAATAAAGCACTTGATTAATATAGTATATGTATTTAATTCTATACTGCTTCCTTCTCTACATGTACTATAATTTAAAAATATGGCTAAATATAAGCCAGTAAAAGTAATACATTTTAAAGAGAGCCCACTTTAAAATTTTTGCGGGGGGGCCCAAAAATCGTAGTTACGCCACTGACTGCCTCGCTTGCAATAGCAGTCGAATGGGAATTATAGGTAAAGATGAATACTATGAAATATTTAAAAAGTACTTTATTATTTAATAAACATGATTCAGTTTGATACATTCTTCAACTTACAATAAAATATTTGGATAATTCTTCGTTAATGGATATCACACATTTCACCTTTCTAATTGGAACGTAATCGCGCAATAAACACATTTTCACTTATACTATTGTTTCTTAACCCAGAATTGTTTATTTGTATATGCAATAAACGATAGTACGGCATTAACGTTCTGTTAAACAGAACCTCATACATTATTGCTAATGCTTCTACAATGCTTAGAAAATGCACTTCGTACAAAATTTCTTAAAAATAATGGTTTGAAGCAATAATTCTTTGCCAACCGAATTTAATATTTTATGTTACTCGTACAAAAATGAATCCCGACGCATATGATTTGCTCCCGGGAGTTTTATTTATTACCCTGCCTCGTTTGTGAACACACTACACGTACAAAATTCTACTAAATGCAAAAATAGACATCGTGTTTGTAATAGAATTAGAACACTAGAACATACTGACTGCTTTTATGAATGGTGTGTTAAATAGTGCAGAGAAAAGCTTCAGTAAGCCAAGTACAACTGCCACGTGACAGTTCTTTTTCCATAGCATAGTCTATGATTTAATAAAGGCAATTGATAACGTCAAGTTTTTAAATTGTATAATACCGTATCTACATTGATAAAATTTGAAGCGAATTACAAGGTTAAAAACTTTGATAATATAAAAGAATCAACGACACCACATATGACTACTTCATACATGTTTATCTAATATTTAGCGCGAGTTAGGTTTTGGGTCTTGGGAGCTGCCTTTTTAGAAAGTCTTCTTTCAAAACTCTTCTAACAATATTCTATTTATACAGAAGTTACAAATTGAAGTTGAATTTACAAAAACTGTTCTAAATATTCTAAGTTGAAATTAATTATTAATTGAACTAATTTATGGCGAGTAACCTGAACAACCAATAATGCTAAAGTTATGAGGCTTAAGACTGACTGACCTTTTTGGTCTCTCCAGGGTATTTATGTTGTCCTTGCCCCTCACATTTCTTGTGGGATCTGCAGAGCTCATGTCTGCTTCTTTCTTTATTCATTAATACAAAGTAACAATCTTAATTCTAACAATAAGTTTCTTACAGTCTATTGTGACCTGCATCTGCAGAGTCAGGTTACGTCTGGAATACATTGTATTCACATCCGTTCTCATGTCTTCTGTCTGACTTCTATTAACTTTTTATTATATATCTTTAAAATAGACAATGTTGCAAGTTAACTTAAAATTCAATAATTCCATTTAATTATATACATATATATATATTTGATTTGGGGGTTATGTAACTCCTCCCGACGTAGATGAAAATTAAGGGATTTGCTTAATTTTTAAAATTCATTGTCCCTAAGGGTACATTTATTGTTGCTTTATTTACCTTGGTTGCTTGCTTCTTATGACTAAACTTCGTTTCTTTATTCTTATATCTAAGATACATTTGTACAATAAATACATAGTTAATAGAATGATTAAAATGATTAATAAAATTGTCCAAACACTTATATTATCGTAATGTAATTTTGGCACTTTTAACTCACTTAAGTGTTCTTTGTAATTGTCCATTGGTTTTACAGCTTGGTTGAGATCATCTAGGTCTGGGTGCTTTAGTTGCATGGGTTTCTTGATTATCTCGTCGTCTTCGGGTTCTGTAATCTTGAATTGTAGTTCCAGTAAATTTGCGAATTTCTTAGTTACTGTTGGGTCTTGGTATACTCGAATAATTTCGTTTTTAATTTTAGATAACAGTCTTCTTTAATGGTGAATACTTTACTTCCAATTAATGCTAAATTGTTCTCGTCTTGGTTGCAATGGGGGGTCGCTACTATTTCCTGTGGAAACACAGCAATCGATTTGTTTTCCGTAACTTTTTGAATTTTCATGTTGATGATTTGTACTGGTTTTGCTTCACAATTGTTGTATTGATTTGAGACTCTTAATAATTGTACTTCACAAGGGCTATCTGTTTGAATGGCTGTTGTCGTTAATGATTGGCATAAATATTGGCTGGTGCTACTTCTTTGCATTTTTCGTTCGTGTAGCCATACCTAAGTTCATTTAGAGAAAGGAGTTTGGTTTTAGGGATAATAACTTGATACTTGCTAGTAACTTTCATGGGGAAAGCAAATAAATAATAATAATAATAAGTGTTACTTTCTACTATGGGGATTTCTATTAAAAATGTGATTTTGTTATTTCTTACATAACCTTTCACTATGGCTATTTTTTCAAATATGAGTATATTTGATTTTACTATTTCAAAGGGTAGTTTACTGTTAGTTATAAAAGATATAATTCTTAATAATTCATGTATCAAGTCAATTGGTTCTAGAATGCTAAAGCGTAATGTGTTTAGTTTTGCGAATGTTACAGCGTTATCTAAGTTAGCTGAAATTTGTTAGATTACAGTAAAGGTTGATATTATTTGAGTAAGTATCGTGTTAAATCTGATTAAATCTCGCATTCCTAACATTGTGGTTTGCATGTTACTTTCAAGGGTTTGTAGTCTATTGGCTATACTGTCTTAGTTTTTTACTAGCTTTCTTAACGTATCATTGAATTTTATTACAGTTGACTGGGTTAAGGATATTTGATTTCTAACAATGGTTTTTATCTCGTTTTGGATTTCAATTAAGTGTTGCCTGTGATAGCTTTTACAATGTTACCTAGTCCGTTGATAAGTCCTCTTTTTCGTCCAGTGATTGGATCTGTTGGTATAAATTTATTAAATTTATCTTCCATGTTTTTTAAAATGTTTTCTATTATACTGTTGTAATTAAGCCTTTCTATTGAGTATTCTTTTTCAAATTTGGCTGTGTCCATTGATAGTTTTAGTCTGTAATAGTTGTCTCTAATTTTGTGAAACTCTTGTTTTAATTCTGTTAAGTCAAATTTCTGTGCGAATGTCCAATAATGTATTGTGTTTTGCATGCTTCCCAATTTTACTGGTAGTATACCGAGGTTGTTCTTAATGTCTTCGATTACTATGTTGTTTTCCGTTCTACCTGGATGGAGGTTGACGGCAAGGGTGATGACTGTCCATCTGAAATTACATGGTGTCTTAGGTTTTTCAAATGAAAATATTTTACAATTTTTCCGTTGTTTACTACGGCTACGTTTTTGTCTGATATCTTTTTAATTTTGAACTGGCCTAAATTTTTGGGGGCTGTTTTGTATCTTTTACTTTGAAAGTTTTTCTTATATACGGTTTGTCCTACCGAAAATTTATTTATATCGAGATTCTTATTGCGGGTTGCTGTAATACGTTCTATGTCGTTATCTAATTTATTTTTTACCTTATCATAAGTTATTTTTAATTTTTCTTTATGGTCTTTAGCATACTGTTGGTATACTTTTTTGTTGTAATTTATATCGTAAGGGTTATGGGAATTTGAATGTCCTAATGTTAATTCGAGGGGTGTAAAGTTTGTCGATGAGTGGATTGTGTTGTTGTAAGCAATTAGTGCGGATGACACTAAATTAGTGATGTGTTCTTTCTTATAAGTTAATCTTAATAATCTGATCTGCTCTAATAATGTTAGGTGCAATCTTTCAATTAAACCATTTGATTTTGGGTGATTTTCGGCTATAAAATGAATTTTTATTTTATGGAGTTCTAGGGTGTTTTGTATCGTTTCACTTCTAAATTCGATGCTATTATCTAAAGTTATTGTTTCGGGTGTGCCATAAAATGTAAAATATTGTAAGAATCCTTGGGTTACGTCGTTGCTTTTTTTGAAGTGATCGGTATTGCTTGGCCTAATTTGGTGAATGCGTTTACAATTGTTAAAAGGTTTTGTGCTTCTACCATTAGAGTGTCTGTAAGTAATTTTTGAAAAGGTTTGCTGGGTGTTTTAGTTAACATTAAGGGTATTTTTGAGGGTGTTCTGTCGTATTTCGCTTTGTCGCATAATTCGCATTGGTTAATAAAATCTATGGTTAATTCTTTTATGTTTTTAAAGTAGTATCTCCTCATGAGTTGCTTTAGGGTTTCGTTGATTCCACGATGGTTGGTTTGGCCTTCGCGTTGATTTCTAATTACGTCGTTTATTTCGTCAGGGTCATCTAAAGTTATTAATTTTCTTGTACATCTGATAATTTCAGGGCCCGAGTTATTAAATAATCTGATATATAATTCTGAGAATTTCTTGTATAAATGTTCGGTGGTGAAATAAAAGTAAAAACGTTTTTTCTCTGGGGTATATTATTTTAAAATTTTAATTGTCTGCTTTTCGTTATTGTCTCTAGTTATCTGAATTTGGTATATGTTTTTGTTATCTATTTTTGTATATTACACTGAATTGGGGTTGGTTAAAACTTCGGTAATTATGAATTGATTTGGTTTTATGTCTATGACTTCATTTAAAATTTTAATCGGGTTTTTTGGTTCTTCATTTTGTGTTGAGTGAATTGTCTGTTTCTTCTGAGTTTTCCCTTATTTCTGTTTGGTCTACGTTACCTATAATTGACTCGGTTTTTATTGCGTTGAGTTGTATGCTGCTTAGTGCGTCTGCGTTATTGTTATAAATTCCCGCTGAGCTAGCAAGGCAGGAAAAAGGGCGCGTAAGATAAAAGCTCATATTTTATATTGCATTCTTATATTAATCAGGCGGCCGCATCCCGATTCACAGCATTATTTTGTGGCTTTCAACGTTTAGACAGCAGAGTCATAGCAATATATATAGATATATATATATATATATATATTAGGAATTGTGTGTGTGTGTGTGTGTGTGTGTGTATGGCATTAGTTTTATGTCATTCATTTAAGGGGGTGTAGAGACCGATAAAACAAATAAAAATTGTTAATAAATCTGGGATCTAAAGCAAACAGTTTAGTTACAAATAGACACACAAAAAAGTAATAAAATTGTTTTAAAACCATTGCAACGTTGACTAAGTCACAAATAAAATATACAATTACATCATGCTTTAAAGTCAACCAATTAAGTTGTGCTCTTCAACAAACTTAAATTAGTGAAATAGAGTGCATGTTTGCTGCCAAACGAAATAACTCAATATACTTTAGTTGCTACAGAAAAAAGTTTAACACTTTTTCTAAAATTCACATGTTTAGATAACAATCACAAACAAAAATTATATTCCATAATGCTGATGTGGTCGACTGTATTTGGTTCTTGACGTTCCTTATACGTTTGCTGCAATTCAGCGTTTATGCAGAATACGATATCCTACTTTAAGTTGAATATACTTTTTCATTACATAGCTCGTAACCGGAGTTAGATGTTGTAACTATGTGTAATTGTTGTAATTGTTGTGTCTTTCACCTACGTGCTTAGGTAAAACATTTCAATGCAGTATTGGAACATAATTGTGGTTGGATATAGGTAATTGAATTTTTGTCGCGTTAGTAGATTAATGGGTTATTTTTCAAAAATACGAAAACCCGAGAATTATATCAACAACGAACTTGCAAATACGATGGAAATTTCAAACACTTATTGTGAGATCATTTCATGTGCGTGTAGTGATTCAGGATACGTTAAGTATTTCTTTAAAAATATATGACAAAAGAGCAGTCCTAAAACTTTTGCTTAAGTTGATCAAGGTCCGCTACTTAAAAAGCGGTCTAAGAGTAAAATGCCTTACAGGGCTTTGTTTAGCTAATCAATCTGTATTACCTCCTAAATTTAATGACATAAAACTAATGTCACCCTGTATATATATATATATATATATATATATATATATATATTGCTGTGTTAACCCCTGTTAGCCCCTTGTTATATTAATATTTAGCCCCACGACTTGAGCTGACCATATAAATGCTATAATATTCGCCCCACAGTTGGGCTTGTCATATAAATGCTGTGTTATTTTATTTAGGGTTAACAAGCACTTGTAAAAATGTTAATTTATAATTTTCCTTGCCTCGACTAGCTGATTCAATTAAATAAAGCACTTCTACAATACACAGTATAATGATTAAATATTTCCAACCTTTTTAAATATCTTCTCTTCTTTTAAATTATATACATCTGTCAGATTCTTAGAAAATCAAGCCAGCAAAACGTTTCAAGATGTCTATTACTTTTCACAAATTTATACAAGAAACCCCAATTTGTCGGCTCTTACACTTTGAATTATTATTGAGATAAAAACATTTTTAGAAATAAATTGAATCAAAATATCTAACCTGAAGTGGTTCAGTAGGTGTTCTGCATTCCCCAGAATTGAAGTTGACATCCAGCCAAATTAGTATCCAAATCGTTATTGGTGAGATTATTCCAATGAAAGGTTTTTCATTTTCGTAATAGAATATTTACCATTTTCAGAGATTATCAGATTGCTTGAACAGTCAGCATTCTCCAGAGTCTCTTATCCAAAATTTGTATTTAAGATCGTAATTAACAGGAATCTTTATTAGGATCGTTATGTCGATTGCAATTTAAGATTGTAGTTAAAAGTGGTGGTTAAGAGTGGTGATTAAGATGGTAATTAAAAGCCCTGTTTTATTTATTATTTGAAATGGTATAATTTCACTAAATCTGATCTACTTACGTCTTTAGAAGTACGGCTCGCTTGCACAATTTCACAGTCTTTAATTTTTAATTTAATTTAATTTACTATTCACGTAAATATTTAGCACTTTCAAGTATAGTGAATGCCCAATTTCTAAAGTATACTAACTTGATATTCAATTGTCCTGATATTTATAGGATCGGCCCCTTTTGGTTGTTGTTCGTTGACTTCACGTTCTGGGCGAGACCAAGTGTCGTATCTCTTGTTATTTTGGGAAAGTTTACCGATTGTTTAGTTCAATTGCATAAAGCGATGCTAAAAAAGTCACGTAATTCATTATAATACCTCACATTTAATTCAGAAATCCCAGGAATCTTCGTCCAATAAATCACGTACTATTGTTGTTGGCCTTATTCTAATCTGAATGTAATAAATTTGGTGTTTGTTTATTTCTTAATAAATTGGATTTTTGAACAAATATGATACATTTAGATCACGTACGCTTTTAAATAATGCATAATTTTTGCGTGCGTTTGAGATGATATTATTAACGCACTTTTTGAATATTTATCTAGCCAATTCATGCAGGTTTTTCACTGATTTAATTTTATTGCGTTTCCTTACATTTTTAAATTCTTATCTTTGCTCGTACCTACTCTTGAATATGCGTTTTAATCGTTTGTACTGTTATATACAACGTGCTCTCAACTAATAATATTTATAATGACCTATTTGCTCCTCTAATATCTGCAATTATGTACTTTTGCTACTTGGGAGTTTCTCTTGTTTATTGTACGACCCCTATAACTTAACATACCCCTAAATTAACCCTATAATTACAGCAATATATATATATATATATATATATATATATATATTTATCAATAATGGACTTTGATAGCATAAATATTTTAATGAAAAGTTGTTAGTATATTGGGTATGAAGTCCAATCAATAAAAGTTAGCGTAAAATTCAAAGGTCTAGTTTTATTATTCTTAACGTTCCGGCGACTCTTTTCGCCTTTATCAAAAGTATCTACAAATGGAAGCATTATAAATTAAAGCGAACATAGCATATGAATAAGTCGCTCACCGTATAAAATTAATAATTGTCAACTTATTTTTTTGAAAATGACAGATGATTATGTGACTAACATAATTAAAATAAATTTAGATGGAACTTGAAGGGAAGTTTTTTAAAATATTGTATGTTGAAAGTTGAGATGATGAAAAGTCGGTATGGTTGAAGATGATGATGTAGGAGTGTTTCATGAACATGAACATAACAAATATACATTTGGTTGCATATAAATGTGTAGAAAGTGCACATTTGTTGGGTTTGAATTTACAGTCGCATTATGTTGGGTTAGACGACTCTTCAACTACTGGGAAGTTTGGCCAATGTAACAGGCCTGGCAGCTGCAGACGATCCTGTAGATTAGGTAACTATCGAGCAATTTAGGTGTCGGGTTCTTTATTTTGGTGAAAAGATTCTAATAGTATTGTTAAATTTGAAGGAAATGGCAATGTCTGGTTGTTTGAGTGGAGTTAGTCTTTGTATGAATGGCAATTTTTTGTACATGTTGTTGTTGTGTTCTGTTGATAAGTTTTTAGGATTGTTGTTGATTGTCACAGTATTGGTGCAAATGAGTTTACGTAAGAGTTGTTTGGAGTAGACATTATTTAATAAAGTGTTGAAAAGAATTTTCTTGTTTTTATTTAAAAATTGTGAGTCAGAGATCTTCTGTATGCGATGTTTCATGGCATTGATTGTGCCAATTTTATGTTTAAATGAATGGTTAGAGAAGAAATTTAGATATCTACCTGAATTGGTAGGTTTGGAGAGGAAACCATAGCTTTGTACTTACATACCACTTTAACGTTTTAACACAAAGATTCTTTATTAGCTTCTACATAAATTTTTATTAAATTGCACTAGTTCACTTTAAAGTAACTATTATCACCAATGATGGATGAAATCAAAACGAAATCGAAAGAGAAAGAGAGCTCGGCCCCTCTCTGCCAGTGATTAAATAAGTAAAATTCGCCCCTTCCCCCATTTTAAATTGACACATACGTTTGTACACCCGTTCCTATAATTCTTGAAAATCTTTTCTAACCGCTCGTTGTTTGAACGAAGAACCCCTAACGAACCTCAGAGTCTTGCGAATTTTTCATAACGAACATAACAATACTCGGTAAATCGCTTCAAACTGTCAACCGCCGTTCTAATTTAGCCTCTACATTTTCATTTGTCTACGCCTCCAAATTGAACAAACATCTTTCATTTCCCTTGTATCTATAGCTTATTCTCACACATATGCTTTCACCAACTGGATCTCTGCCCTTCTTGTACAATTTACACCAATCACCTTTCTTAGCTCCATTCTCCCACTTTTTAACAGACGCTTGTTTGCATCTAAATATCCTTGAAATTATCGATTTTATATAGGTCTCCTTACTATACTGTCTCCTGAATTTGGTATACGCATCTCTCTTGTACTCAATACATTTTTATTCTGTCTTGGTCTTTTTTTGGCTCTTTACTATACTACCTTCAAGATTGAAATCAATATTTTAACCACCAAAGCGCGTTTACCTTAATTCCAACGGCTATTCTTTTCCAATAACCCATTAAAGTTTGTTTATTGCCACGCTCACCGAGTAATATTTTGTTTTAAACGTGTTGGATTTTACGTTTGAAAATAGAAATGTTATTTAACACCTGCTCTACGCTTTTAGAGTTTCATATAACACTTTACTACAAATTTAAATACGATAGAAATATTTTACCCTAATTATTATTTATTATGCCCTGTATTTATACAAATATTATGTTACATTCTCCTTGGCTAAATTGAATTGACCCTAGATTATTATACACTATTTAAGCTAAAAAAATAATTGTTAAAAATATTCTAACTCCCTAACTGAATAAATTTATTTCATCTTATCCAAAAGCTCTCAATCTATGAGTTCACTTGTGGTCTTATATATCCCAATGACCCCTTAATTACACGATATTATCCTTCTATTTTAATAGAAAGAATAACACAAATTTGGTGTTTTCTTTATATTTAAATACCCTCAAATTAATTCTGTATGTACACCTATTACTATCCCTATTACCTAACCTATCACTATTAGTTTACACCTATCACTATACTTCTATTTATCCCTATTCTTGTTATTTTATACCTATCCCTATTCTTTTATCCATCACTTGCTGTTCACACCAAACTCTATCTATCTTAAACCTATTACTATCTATCTACACCTATCTTTATTTATCTTTATCTATCACTATCTATCTCAACCTATCTTTATTTATCTTTATCTATCATTATATATTCACACCTAACTCTATTTATCTTTCACTATCTATCTACACCTATCTCTATTTCTTTATTTAAATCTAACTCTTTTCTTAATCGTCCTTGTCATCCTCCTCACATATTTAATAACTTGCACCCTTGTCCTTTCTCCGATTCCTATCACTATTATCTTCTTTACTTCGTATAAAATAAAATTATCCTCTACGTCCTGATTCTTAACTTGTTTTTCATTTACTACTACTGCCTCTGATGTGGGCAAATCAAACGATATCACTTTACCATTACCACATTTTCCCTCTGTGGAAAACCCTGCGTATCTTATAGAATTACGTTGCAAAGGAATTAACCAGAACGAATTTCTCAAATCAAGCTTGCTAAAAATACTTTTGCCACTTAACCTTGCTAAAAATGTGTCCATGGACGGTGGACAATGGAACTGTGATTTAGTTCGTCGATTGATCTTTCTCGCGTCCAACATAAACGAATACTCCCATCTTTCTTTTTAACGACCACCAACGGATTAAAAAAATGTGTGTTTGAAACGTCTATTATGCCATCTTCTAACATTTTTACAAGTTCTTGGTTTACCTGATTTTTATATGCTGCGGATATAAGATAGATTTTTGTAGTGAATTGTTCCGAGTTATCAACCTCTAACACATGTTCGTACCCCAATGCTGTGCTCGCTTGTACTTATACTAGCTCAGAACGTTTTCTTAATAAATTTTGTACTCCTTCAACTTTTTCATCTGGACATTTAAAAGTATTTATTATTTTCCCCTCTTCTTCATCTACCTCTAACACATTTACATTCAACCCAGTGTCATCTTCAGTGACCTCATACCTACTCATCCAGGGCAACTCTATGTCGCTTACCTTCACCAAACTTTTATCACAATTAATTATAATCCCCATCCTCCTCATACAATCCACTCCTATAATAATTTTGAATTTTAGTCCAGGAACGATGATAAACTCCTGCTAACAGCTTACTAATCCAATTTCTACCCTTAACATGACCATACTATTGATTACCGCAAACCTTTTCTTGTTAGGAGCTATTAGATGACTCCTTTTTATTGGCATAACTCTATTTCTAATTTCATCTTGGATCTCCTTGACGAATTCCTGCGATATCAAACTCGCCTTCGCTCCTGAATCGAGCAACGATCCTACAAACCTATTTAAAATTTTAATTTCAACCACCGGCAAACAAATTCTCTCTTCTTCTGTCCATAAACTCGCGTGGATGTTCATACTTAAAAATCTTAATTTCTAGTGGTTTGTCCTTCTTTAAAAATCCTGCCTAGCTCTGGTCTATCCACTAGGTCCTGGTTGTCCTTCCACAACTTGTGCATACGTCCTTCGGTTTGTGTCCTGTCCCTCAGATCTCTCCCTATTATCCACATTCGTCGACGTCCTATTGATCTCGGTTGAACTATGTTGCCTTTGTAAACCAGGTCTTGGAATAGCTCCCCTCGTGCTGCTGTTGCTCCTGAAATAAATTCTCCTTGGTCCCCAATTATTCCTAAAATTTTGATTTGTCCTCTTTTGAGTATACGCATTATCTCTCCTACCCTCAAATCGTACTACACTTATATTCCTGTACCTGCTCTCTCGAGGTCTTCCCAAACTTACATCATCATACCTTTGCAGGTACTATGTTTTGTAGAGCAACGTGTTGCTTAACCTCACTCTTAAAGTGTCTCAACAAATATTTGATGATTTGACGATCCGTCAAAGGTGGATTTAATTGCTTCGCGGTGCTATATTTTCTAATCGCATATTGTTCCCAAGATTCTTGAAATTCTCCCTTATATTTCCCTGCAACTAGATCATCCCTAACCTAATCCTGCCTATGATCGCTCCAATAATGCTTGAAAAATTTTTCCTCAAAATCTAAATATGACTCAATATCAAACCCTACCAAATTATACCAGGCTGCTGCGTTATCTTTCAACAAAGCCTTTACTACATTTAATTTAGCTTGTTCCTCATATAAATTACACACTAATGTCCGGATATTATTTATGAAAATTTGTGGGTTCACCCTATTGTCTCCATAAAATTTCATTCGTTGTTCTTCTGAAATATTACTCGCAAAAATCCTTGGGCTCTCCCCCGCTAAAGCACTTATATTTTGTTTAATCCCTGTCACCTCTCTCTCACCGCTGCCTATCTGGTCTATACATGACTCACTCACCTCAGTTATTTTTCCATTGATCTCCTCCTCACAAAAAATTCTAACTTCTGTTTTTAGCTGTTCAATTTCACTCCGAATCCCAACTATACTCCTTTCATTCCTTTCAACTCTCATTTTAACTTCCTCTATTTTTACTGTTAAACTATTTTTAAAATCAGAAAATTCCTTAGTCGACCTCTCTATCTTTTCACTCAACGTCTCCCTAACTCCAGTTAATGTTTCATTCATCTGCTCCACTCTTTTTGATTCTTTACCCATTTTCTTAACTCCACTTAGTGTTTCATTCATCTGCTCCAACTTCCGGTTTGATTCCTTTCTACCTAGTCGAATTTCCTCTAACATTCTTATTATCAGCTCTTTTTCTTGCTTTCCCGATTCTGTTCTTGATTGATCCCTACTACCTCCTGCTTCCTCCATTTTCCTGATTTTTTAAATAACGCACTATAGACGCTTCCAATTTCTACTCCTTCACTTCTAAGCCACCCCTTTCTTAACATTCGTTCAACACACACCCAAAATTAAATCTAAAACTATTACTAAAATTATTTACACAATCCACCCTTTTCTCTCAAGTCGCCAGTTTCCTGAAATAAAAACAAAATTTTTCTTTTTATCTGAAATCGAGCCCCTCACGTTCGGGCCGCCATAATATTGTGTATTTAAGCTCTAACTGCTCGAGCCCTTCTGTTGGGAAGCCATAATATCGTGTATTTTGCTCTGGCATGTCTCTGAAGTCATGCCCCACTGTTGGGTCGATATAATTACTGTGTGGTTTAACTCTGGATCTCCTCCTCGGCTGCTCCCAATAATTTCTATTACCCAATTTCCTAAGTTTACTATTGACACCTATCTGTTACATTCAAAAACTTCCTCTCAATATCCCCATGCTGAAACCTAAATAGAAATTCACATCAATCACACACTCAAAAATAACTCAATTGACCAAATATATCACACACTATTTAAATTGGATCCATAGTACATTTTAAAACACCATTCTTTTAGGTACATGCATATAGGTTAATAATTTTATAACAATAATCATGCAAATTGATAACCCTATAAACACATATCTTTTTATTAAAGTAAGAGGGTGTTCCTCATACCTTACGTTACCCCTTTGTCCTAGCATAACCTCATAATAAAACTCTGTAACAGTGCATATAAATTTTCTGCTCTACCAAATATCAATAAGCCCTCTATACCTCTTTACAACATTTGGTTATCTGTAAATTCATTAATTATTTTCAAAAATCAATTTCCTTTTAAAGTCCCATAAATGTCTGTTCATAAAATATCAAATAATAATAAAAACACATCAAGCTCAAATCCAAATAATCACAAAACACCATAAAAATATTCACCGTTCAATGTTCTATTCTATCGCTTACCTGGTTTCGATCTTTTAAGTGTGCTCTACCACCTAGCTCCTTGGAGATGCTGCCGTCTAGTACATACCCAGTCCATCTGCTAACTCCCTGGTCCAATTACCATACCTGCCATGCATGCCGCTGTTTACAATTTCCAATCAAAAATTCCAATATCCAAAATTAAGTTTTATTATTTACACCTCGCTTTTCTTCATCATCCAAACAATTTTAAATTATGATACTTCCGTGCATTCCGATATCAACATAATAGGCTTTGTATTTACACACCACTTTAACGTTTTTAACACAATGATGCTTTATTAGCTTCTACATAAATTTTTATTAAATTGCACTAGTTCACATTAAACTAACTATTATCACCAATGATGGATGAAATCAAAACGAAAGCGAAAGAGAAAGAGAGTTCGGCCCCTCTCTGTCAGTGATTAAATAAGTAAAATTCGCCCCCCCCTGTTTTAAATTGGTACGTACACTTGTATACCCGTTCCTATAATTTTTAAAAATCTTTTCTAACCGCTTGTTGTTTTAGCAAAAAACCCCTAACGAACCTTGGAGTCTTGTGAATTTTTCATAACGAACATAACAATACTTTGTAAATCGCTTTAAACTGTCAGTCACCGTTCTGATTTAACCTCTACGTTTTCATTTGTCTACGCCTCCAACTTGAACAAACATCTCTCATCTCTCTTGTATCTATAGCTTATTCTCACACATATGCTTTCACCAACTGGATCTCTGCCGTTCTTGTACAATTTACACCAATCACCTTTCTTGACTCCATTCTCCCACTTTTTAACAGACGCGTGTTTGCATCTAAATATCCTTGAAATTATCGATTTTATTTAGGTCTCCTTACTATACTGTCTCCAGAATTAAGTATACGCATACCTCTTGTACTCAAAACATTTTTATTCTGTCTTGGTCTTTTCTTGGCTCTTTACTATACTACCTTCAAGATTGAAATCAATATTTTAACCACCAAAGCGCGTTTACATTAATTCCAACGGCTGTTCTTTTTCAATAACCCATTAAAGTTTGTTTGCTGCCACGCTCACGGAAAAATATTATTTCCCCTCGTTGTTTCTTTTAAACGTGTTGGATTTTACGTTTAAAAATAGAAATGTTAAATTGACCCTACATTATTATAAGTATTTAAGCTAAAAAAATAATTGTTAAAACTGTTGTTAAAACTTGCGATGTCAGGTGAAACGACACGAAGACACAAATTGTGAGCTAGGTGATGCTGTACTTCCCATAAGGTGTCTGTGTTAAATTTTACAACTTTGCTACTCCTGTCCTGATGAGCCCCAATTAGGGCGAAACGCGTCGACAGGATGCCCTCGTGGCTGAATTTGAGTCACTTGCCAATAATTCTTTTTTACTTTGTTTGATTTAAGACTCATTAAACCGACTTTTCTCTTAAATATAACTTTTGGCTATGGAAAAAGGCAGTTGAGCCGGATCTCCTCCGTGTCGGCTGTTGTTAAAACTTGCGATGTCAGGTGAAACGACACGAAGACACAAATTGTGAGCTAGGTGATGCTGTACTTCCCATAAGGTGTCTGTGTTAAATTTTACAACTTTGCTACTCCTGTCCTGATGAGCCCCAATTAGGGCGAAACGCGTCGACAGGATGCCCTCGTGGCTGAATTTGAGTCACTTGCCAATAATTCTTTTTTACTTTGTTTGATTTAAGACTCATTAAACCGACTTTTCTCTTATATATATATATATATATATATATATATATATATATAACAGTTAAGAAGATGAAATAATACCTTAGAATTTTGTGCAAAGCCTAAATGATCATTTCGTATCAATCTGGTAATTAAAAGATAAAAAATATAAAGTCCTACAGAGGATTCAAACCTGCATCTTCGGTTTTCGCGGTCGATGCGCTAACCAGTTGCCATCCATCCCGACACTAGACTTTAGAAATTTTTCTATTATTTTTTTTTCTGCGTCATTCTCTTGAGCATCTCTCAGAACGGGTGAACATCAAGTTTCATTTAATAATGACTATTAGAAAAAGTTATATTATTTACTGGTAAAATGTTTATTTTAATAATTAGATAATGTGCCGTCGCAAACAAGTGCAACAAAGTTTTGTACCAAAATATCAAACTGACAACAGTGTTAGATTACTTTGTGTTTTTTGCTACGTTTACTAAGCTATACTTTAATATTAAATAGTAATTATGCAAAAATTAAGTTTCCCAGAAAGAATCGCAGTTGTAACGTCTAGTTGGCAATAATGTTCGCTCAATGAGAGAAGCAGCGAGGGAATTTAATAATAGGCATCCCTAGAGATCCCAGATTAGCTGCAACACTGTTTATAATATTAATAAAATATTTAAGAGACTGGTATTGTTTTAAGACATCTTTTAGCAGCGAATCATCCACATCAAAGAGTAAGACCTATCGAACGATGAGGCAACTTTTACAATTAACGGAGTATTTTCTTCTCTAAATCTTCATTACTGTTCTGTAGACAATCCTGAATGGGTAATTAACTGCAAAGGTCTATATTCACAAAAAGTAATCATGCAGTGCGGAATTATGGGTGAAAGAATTATCGAACCTTTCTTTTTCGAAAGAACCTTAAATGGGCAGCGTTTTTTGGAATTTCTAAAAACAACATTACAAATGTTTTAGATAATATTACCCTTCAAGATTCAATAAATTTACATTTTCAATTGGTTGGTAGTCGTGCTCATAATGCCGCAATAGTGAGAGAATGGCTAAACACTCATTAGTAGAATGGCGTCCTAGAGCTCCAGACTTAACCACATTATTTTTCCTCTGGGATACGATTAAACATATTGTGTATAAAACGCGTCCTCAAATAATGGACGATCTGCGCGTCCGAATTATAAATGCTTGCGCTGAAATAACTCCAACATAACTAAGGATGGTACAAAGAAACATTTTCAGGCGTTATGAAAAATGCATTGAAATGAATGGTGAGCTGGTTGAAATTACAAAATTTAGGTTATCGTTATTTCTTTGGTTTGATTAACATAAGTTGTTTAAAAAGTAACCAAGATATGAACAAAAATTGAAATAGCATACAAAGGTGAACCAATATTTGAAATAATAGTAAATAGAAACACTGTGACACAATACAAATTAAAATAATTAATACTCCTTTACCACAAAAAATATTTTTAAAGACTAAATCCGTGGTCTTCATCAGTAGTAGACTTAAAATTAAAAAATTAAAAGTTGTTCAGGAAACCCTTCTGAGAGTATTCTCCTCACCACGTAGGCTGAAGTAATCTTTCCCAACAAATAATTTACTAAATTTGTTTTGAACACCTGAGGATATTTTCCTCACCAAATAGGCTGGTGGTCTTTACAAAACAAAGTGTTTTTTTAATGCTTTTTATTTTTAAGTTTACCACTGATGATAACCACATAGTGGTCGAAATACGTATTTAGTCTCTAAAAATATTTTTTGTGGCAAAGGGGGGTATTAATTATTTTAATTTGTATCGTGCCACAGTGTTCTAATTTATTATTATTACACAGCTTACTATAAGCTTCCAGTTTCAAATACTTTTACTACCTTGATTACTTCTTTAAAAATATGCATTTTAGAAAGATAGGTGTAAATTGCCGATTTGTTATATATATATATATATATATATATATATATATATATATATAATTTTCTAGATGAAATTATGAATTAACTGAACCTTAAAGCTAAAACTTTTCATAATAAATTGATTTAATAGGAAATGTTAATTTAACTATTTTCGTAGTCTTTAACACAAAGAGACGCAAATCTTAAAAGCTAATCTGACCTTTGATCTCAGTTGGCTTGAATTAATTCCATACCCAACAGTTTCTTGATATTTTAAACCTTAAATATAAACTTCCATTACAAGAATTGAAGCTTGAATAAAATTATACAAGACCGTCACCAGGTTTAAGTCAACAAATAATTTGCAACGAATTCAATCTCTATAGAATAAGCTCTAATAGATTTTAATTTAAGTTGCTTAAAAAGTGAAGAAGAGATGACCAAAAATTGAAGTAGTATATAAAATTGAAACAAAATTTAAAATAATAATAATTAGGAATACTGTGGCACGATACCAATTAAAATAATTAATACCCCTTTATCAAAAAATATTCTTAGAGACTAAATACGTATTTTGACTACTATGTGGTCATCATCAGTAGTAGACTTAAAAAATAAAAAGCAATAAAAAAATTGAAAGTTGTTCAGTAAACCCTTCTGAGAATATTATAATCACCACGCATGCTAAAGTTATCCTTCCAACAAACAATTTATAAAATTTGTTTTGAACACCTGAGAATATTCTCCTCACCAAATGGGATGGCGGTCTCTATAAAACAAATTGTTTTTTAATGATTTTATTTTTTATGGCTACTACTAATGATGACCACAAAGTGGTCGAAATACCGATTTAGACTCTAAAAACATTTTTTGTAGTAAAGGGATATTAATTCTTTTATTCAAAATTTAAGATATTATTTGAAGTAATGATTGAAGCCTTAAAACAACTTCCATTACTTGAATTAACTTAAAATGTGCAGGTTTACTTACAATTTCTTAGAATCGGCGAAAATCAACTAAATACAAACACTTTGTGTCAACTACAATATTTTACTTGCACTAGTTTTTATATAACACTGTTATTTTTAAATAATTTCAATAGTTTATAGGATCACAGAAATAATCGTTTTATAATTACTTTTGTCGTATAGATAACCTCTCATCCAGATTATAAACAACAATTTTTTCAAAAACTTTGCTACACTATCCGAGTATGAGGCTTGATGCAAATCACGTAGTCCAAACCAATAACAAACGTTTTATTTGACAACAAAATATCTGATTTCTCAGCGCTCTCAACAATTCGAAATCGACTCTTTTTACTATACGTAAATTCCAACAATTTTAATTAATAATATTTCCAAATGGTTCCTTCATAAACAGAATGTTTGCTTGTAATGTCTAGGCTAAACGCTGAAAATGTATTCTTAGTGGTAGGAATAATGAACAATTACGTGACTTTTAACATGAAGCGCTTTAAAGCAGAATTAAATGCATTTCTCAGTGAAATAATAACTCTTTTATTAAAAATTTTACCTTGATACTGAATGAATGGTACAAATAAAATATCCATCTATCAAGAAGTAGTTTTATACATTGAGATGTCTTAATGAAAGTTTACACTTTTATTAAAAATTATTTAGAATTAGAATTTCGTCTTAATTTACAAAATGGCGCTCTTTTCTCTTAACTTCAAGTACTTCAAGTACTTGCCAGTAATACTCAAATTTAAGCGACGCGGTAAGACGAAAATCTGTAGATTTTTGGCAGAACTCAAGCATTAATATGTCTATAGCACCATAGCTACGATCTCACCAGTCTGTCTACAATTGTCGCGGCACACACAACATAAAGATTTTGAAGGTTAATCGCGGTAAAAACCATAAATTATACTACACACGACGGAGAAGAATTAACCTGCAAGCTACAACTTATGCGATAATTAAAGTTAATTTTAACTATTAATTGCAAACGGAACATACCGCCGACCAAAATGTAAGGCATTTTTGAAAAGAAAATAACTACAAAGTGTGGAATGGAATGGAATAAATTAATTAATATAAGAAAACCCAAGAAACATTTCGCGAACCAAACCAAAACAAAAAAATTGTACAGAAAAGATAAAGAAAATTTACAACGAAGGTAAAAAGCAGCGCTTAGCAACAAACCGCTTCAATTCGCCTTGTGCGGTTTTGAGAGTGGCAAACCTAACGACCCCACCAGCTCGTGGATGGACCGTAACAACACGTCCAAGAGACAATTAAAGCGGTGGAAGGTAATCGGTTTTAACTAGCGCTAAAGCATCCACCTGAACCTGCGGAGACATTTTGTGCGATTTGGACCGTTGTTGGACCGCATACAAATACTTGACTATCAACGTCAAAAATTTTGTTAAAATCGTTGGAGGAATTGCCATCGAGACAGGCGGCTGGGCAAAAGTCAGAAAGGGTAAGTTCTGGAATAGCGACTAAAGGGGCCAAAGTCAGAAAGTTACCTAGTGTCACGCAACTCCAGTCGTTGGGATTACTGCTTACGGGGATGAAAGAAATCAAGTTTAATATGGCTTTAATCTAAACAGAGACAGTGGCTAGTTTCTCGTAGGTCAGAACTAGCTCTCCTATAATACGAAAGAGCAAGGTTTTAACCGACTTCACACCCGCCTCCCAGAAATCATCAAAATGAGGCGCAAAGGGCGGTATAAAGTACAAAAAAATATATTCTTTCGCGGCAACCGATTTTGCGAGAGAAATTAACTGTCTATGGGCATCTCCAAAATATGTGCAATCACTGGAGAGATGACCACAGTGGCCATGCCTCGCAACAGATTGGCGTAGAGCAACTAGAAAAACGTTGGTTGACAGATCAGAAACTAATTCAATTTGGAGTGCCTTTGTATCCATGCATATAAAGAGACAAATATTCTTTTAACACTTTAGCCCCCCCGTGCTCGCAACATGGTAGTAGATAAGTGGCCAGCAAAATTAGCGCCCGAACTCAAAAAAGGCTGGACTTGAATGACTCGACATGGAGGAAGGTGGCCCATAGGACGCTACGATGCGGTAAAATTAGTCTTCCAACAAGTCACACACTCACTCCAAACTCGACAAATAGACTGCCTACCTAAAACAATCTAGAAAACATTGACGAACGATAAAATCAACCATTTGAACATCAGCAAGGAAGTATTTCAGATGAACAAAGTTGATGCGAAGAGTCTTTTTTGGTACTGATCCGGAATCGATTACGTCCAACTCAACAGAAGAGTGTGTTTGTTGAGTATATTTAATCAGGGGGTTGAAAGCGGTATGGAGCTCGAAACATGACAAAGGTTCAGCACATTTTGCCAACGGATTTTATATGTTGTGAACAAAACGGAGTGTTTGAGCGACAATGCGAATAATAAATTGAAAAGATGAATGACTTTCCAAAATCGTTTCAATGCAAGAAGGGGATGCGACAGCGGTCAATTTAATAGAACATTCCTCGATGAAAACTTCCGCAGAATTAAAAGGCGGAATGAGTGGACTACAGGTGTCGAAGGAGCGATGCAATGCATGCGATGCTGCCCTTTGTAAAAAACATGAAACAAGTCGGAAAGTAGCACCCCACCTGATCCGACATCGACACGATTCTCAGAGAGAGGAATATGATGCCAAGAAGCGCGAGAAATATTTTCCTGAATATAGAAAACTCAATTGGCGACGAATGTTTTCCATCGCTGGGATGGTGTACGAATCCAAGAGAGAAGGACCACGGAGTCAGACCAACCAAAAACTTTTTCAAAGGTAATATGGGGTTTAAAGGTTTTCAGGATAAAGGTTAATAGTTTCGACTCCAAAGCGGCGGTTAACAGTTTGAGTGTAGAGAAAATGAGGGTACAAAGTGGATGAACTTTAGAAGAAGTGATTGGAAAACGAAAATTCACGACAGCACAAATTAATGAACTTTGCACGTAGAAAATTGTTTCGGAAGTAGCAAGTGTGGTAAAGCAAAGTCGGAAAGAAGAGGTTATTTGTACAGATTTTTCTCCCACAAACTGAGTAAGTCGGGGAGGTCTAACATATCAGTCTAATTTCAAAAGCCACAAACGTTGAGTCAAGTGTTTCATCAAAACAGTTAGAGGAGATATCATTTCTATAGAGTCGAAAATTTGGGGTAAGTTGGAGAGTAAGCTGCGTTTGGTACAGGCGGTACACTGTGATTGAACCCGAAAACAAAAGCTATTGGAATTGGAATTTCATTAGAAACTTAGAATCAGAGGCTGAGTGTCAGGATCTGCAAATGAGCGAGGTAGTGCTAATTCCTTAATAATTCCAAATAATTATTAGACCACTTATGCTGTTCAAAACCACCAAGTTTTAAAAGAACTCTTAGCTCATTTCGTGAAGCCAAGGTTGATTCCTTAGAGTCTTCACCTGAAGCAACATCATAGATGTAGGTATTGTTGCGAAGGGCAAACTGTGCCAAATAAAAGAAATTTTCATTGTCTTCGACCAACTGCAGGAGAGTACGTATAGCAAGAAAAGAGGTGTAATTTACCCCATAGGTAGCGGTGTTCAACCGCGGACCATTAACTATATGTATAAGAGAAAGACGGAGAGCGCACATAAATTACGCTAACGAGGCAATAAAACGCGGAGATTTGAACACTGATGAGAAATTCCCATATTGTTATGGTGTTAAATGTTCCGTACGGAGCTAGAACAATCTAGAAAAGAGATAATATTTATATATAAACAGAAGCAATCGAGATATTTTATGCACGGAAGGTGTATTTTGATAATAAATGAATGGCTTTAACCTAAATTATTCCCAGTACTTTTGATAAGTTTCAGTTTTTCATTACGATTAGTTTTATTCCATACACGGAAAAATATACTTCGCTTTGCTTTTTTTTTAATTGATTTTATTTATACACACGGCTTGTTTTTATACTGGGTAGAATAATAAATATTCGGGGATCTTCAGTTACCTTTTATTTTTGTGAACTTTATTTATAGAATTTGAGTTCCCATGACCTCTCGTGATCTCTTTTCACGTCAATATATATATATATATATATATATATATATATATATACAAGCAAAGTGTAGAAATAAGAACGTTGCAACACGGTTTATAGCTAAAATTATACCAAAATTGTAATCAAAGTAGTAATTGTATATAAAGTAACGATGTATACTTTATGGCCGCTACTGTTCCGTGAAAACAAAATCCCGATGAAAAATATAACTGGAACTTATATTTAAAAAATTGTAAGATAAATTCATGGTCAAAATAATAAAGGTGTAGGTGAATGTTATGCCTAGAGTTTTTTTACACTTTATATTTTAATTTATATAGGTTTAGCACAGTATCATGATAATTTTTATAGCTTTTATCTCAAAGTACTGTTACTATGTGAAATTGTATGAGATTATTATAATAAGTAAAGTTAAAATTCTCTTAATATTTGCTTCTTAGTGGAATATTTAACAAGTGGTTGAATTAGCAAGTATTTTTTAAATAGCAAGTCAATGGTTACGCAATTACTTATTTATAGTCACTTCTTGATGAAAGATAGTAAAATAAAAGTTCTAGAGACTGAAATATTAAAATATAGATATATTGTCTTTCCAGAAAGTTTTTTGGCAGAATGTCAAAAACCTAACCAATAAATTATATAAAAATTTTAAATAAAGTGTTGCAGATGATTAGTATAAATATTACAAAAAATTTACGCAGGGACATATAGCGAACTAAAACAACAACTGTTTGTTTTAATAACTAAAAATCCTAATACCAAAATTTATTTTAAAAACTATGTTTAAGACGTTGCTCTTTTAAAGAGTGGCCACCATAGAAATTTCAAAAACATCTAAGTTTATTCAAGTTTTTGAACATAAAATTGTACAACAACAAAATAATCAACAGTTTCAAGTTTATTGTACCATAAAAATATTTGTATTGAGAAAGTCTGTATTCACTACTTACACGATATATCTTACAGGCTAAAATAACTTGCAATTAATTTTAAAAAGCTTTTAACATTTCCAGTTCTACTGTAATATGATGTTTACGTACGGGTTCAACTTTTGTGATAAGTTCGAAATTTCTGTATTCATAGAAAATACGAAAATAGTTGTTTATATAAGTTGTAGGCGGTCTTTAGTTTTATATTCTAAAACTAATTGATAATATACAGGGTATTCCCTAACATGGTGCCAGATGAAAGTTATTCCATTTTAAACGAAACGCTCTGTACTTTGTTTAAAATTTTAGGTCAGCATCATGTATCGATTACATCAATAATCACGCATGGTTTTCCACCTTGGACTTGAAAAGCAAATACTGGCAGGTAGGTTTGGAGCCAAACGATAAAGAGAAAATTGCGTTTACAATTGGAACTGGATTATGGCAGTTCAAGGTCATGCTCTTTGGATTATGCAATGCCCCTGCTGCATTTGATGGAGTCGATATTGCGTGGATTGTCCTGGAAAACATGTCTGGTGTAACTAAACGACGTGATAGTGTTAGGCGGATCTTTTGAAAAACATCTTAAGAACCTAGGGGAGATATTCCAAAGATTACGCGGGGCAAACCTTACCTTAAGCGCTAAGAAATGCCACCTATTTGGAATAGAAGTGAAATACCTAGGACATGTCGTTTCGGAGACCGGAATAACAGCCGACCCTGACAAGATAAAATCGGTGCAAGAATGGCCTACACCAGCAGATGTACAACAACTTCGCAGTTTGCTGAGATTGTGTACATATTACCGACGTTCTATGCTAGGGATTGCGAACATTTCCAAACCGTTGACAAAATTCACTGAAGATGGACGAGAATATAATTGGAGTGACGACTGCTACAGCGCATTTGAACAACTGAAACGGCTACTAGTTACAGTATCGATTCTGAGTTATCAACGAATGGAGGGTGAATTTGTGTTGGATACCAATGCCAACAACACAGCTATAGAAAGTGTTCTTTCTCAAGTGCAGGACGGACAAGAAAAAGTTATTGGGTTATTTAGCAAAGTTTAGTCGCGGCCAGAAAAGAACTATCTTGTAACAAGATTGGAGCTGTTGGCCGTCGTCAAATCCGTAGAGCTTTTTTATATCTACTTATACGGTCGTAAATTCCTGTTAAGAACAGACCATGCTGCACTAAAATGGTTACTGCAGTTTCGAAATCCTGAAGGGCAAGTTGGAAGGTAGATAGAGCGGCTGCAGGAATATGACTTTGAGACAGAACATCGTGCAGGAACTAGCCATCGAAATGCAGACGCTCTGTCAAGAAGACCTTGTTCGGTAGACTGCAATCATTACTCTAGGATGGAAGAGAAAATAAGTGTCATCCATAGAATAACGGTAACTGATGATACTTGGCAACCCGAAAGAATACGAGAAGACCAGAAGAATGACACCGAATTGGGACGTATTATTGAGTGAAAAAGTAGAGGACAACGACCAGCTTGGGAAAAAATTAGTATTTCAAGTAGGTGCCTGAAGGCATACTGGGCACTGTGGAACTCCTTGGTGATTGAAAATAGAATCTTGCAACGACGCCTAGAGTGTGAAGATGGCACTAAGAGACGACTTTAAGTGATAGTGCCGAGAAGCAGTGTTTCAGAAGTGTTGCAGCACTTGCACGATGATATTTCGGGATGGCACTTTGGCGTGAAAAAAACTCTCAAATGAGTGAGAGAAAGATTCTATTGAGTGAACTGCAAAAAAGATCTGAAGGAATGGTGTCGGAAATGTGAGCTGTATGAAGTGTTAAAAAAAAATAATGATGTAATGTGCCGGATCAGAAGATCTCTCCGTGGTAAACCGAAAGTGGTACACTTTGACCGTTTAGCATCTTATGCTGCCAACAACCAGGAAGACTCGAGTAATGAAAATGGTGTTCGAAAAGTTATTAATCGTGAGCCTAATGTAGATTTTGAGAGTTTCATGGCGTCGTATGGTGGTTCCGCTAAGGCGAGATTTGACGTTGTTGTTGAGAAACAGCAAGATCTGTTTAGAGCACCACAAGGGTATTTCCCTGCACATTCCGTAGCTCAAGATCTGCAAATGTCAAGGGGAATAGCTGTTGTTTTCAAGAAAAAGTTTGGATGTGTGAATAAATTAGTACAACAGCAGCCAACTGTAGGAAAAGCTTTGGTTCTTCAGGGTGAAAATCATTATGTTTACTATCTAGTCACCAAAAATTCTTCATGGTAGAGACCTAGTTATAGACATGTATCGGAGGCTTTGCTGAATCTTAAGGCTCAGATGATGGGAAATGGAGTAACGAGACTAGCGGAGCCCAACATGGCTGTGGACTGGATCGCTTAGATTGGAGAATAGTTCGAAATATGCTAGAAGTAATTTTCCAGGAACCAAGACCAAGAAAATGGTGTTGACTGTTATTTTCAAAGACGTGGTGGATGCACCAGAGGAGATAGCTGCTGATATCGTCATCAGTCATCGAATTGGCGTCAAAATGTTTTTACAATTACGGGACGTAACAGTTTTTAGGGAGGGGGCAGTGTTACGAACTATTAGGCAACCCGTCAAACACGTAAGTTGTATAACCGAAGTGTATTCTACATAAGTCTCGAACATTCCAGCAAGCACTAGACTATAAATCATTTAGTTAATTTTAGGGTATATATAAGATCGGTGATGAGTGTACATCAGTTAGTCTATATTAAAATGTCGTATATAAATCATCTCGTGTATAGTTAGTTGGTTATTACGTTTTGAAAGTCCTATAGAAATATAAATTTGTGTTATGTGAACGTGAATATTGTACCGCCAGCATGTACATAAATAGACAAACGGGTAATATAATATAAATTGTGGGAGTGTTAGTGTTGTTAAGAAGACTCATTGTTAAGGATTTAGTTTAAGAAGATATTAGTGCTTGTAAATAGCATTAGTGTGATAGTGCTTCATTGTTAATTGGACTGAAAACATCTATAAATAAGGCACATACTGTTAATTAGACTTCTGAATAGTGAGTAATAAAGAATTTTGTTATTACTGGTTCTAAATTGGTGAAACGCGTTAATAGTAGCCCGCTGCGGTATGTTATATAACCCAGCAAAAGCCGTTGCTGCTGTAATTGGAGGAAAATGAGAATCCGGAATTAAAATCAAGATACGGTGTTCTATATATAAAAAATATAAGGTACCAAGGGGCCAAATAGTTTACACTCGTAACAGTCAGAGCATTCAACTAACAATGAATTAATTGACATTTACAACGGTTTATTAAAAGTTTGCAAAGGCGAAGGATTTTGAAGCTCTAGGCAATGTTTAGGATGACATACACTCAGGAGACCATCAGCTTTCAATGAGTTTCTATCGAAGCATGAAGCCGTGATTATGAAGGAAATCAGATCAAGTGTTAAATACATTCAACGTAATATAGATTATTTAAACGAACGGTTGAAATAAATGCGCTTATGCCTATACAAACTAAAATTTAACAGGTAGTTGAGTAGAATGAAATAAACTAATTTTGCTTTGAGTATTAATTGAAGTGTATCGTTTCTAAGAAGATAGGTAGAGTATGATCGTGTTAGGAAATTAGTACAGCAAAGTTGTTAGTAATTAGATTGTAATAAATTATTATCAATTCATTTGTAACTTCTTTGAATTTGTGAGTAGGCGGGTTTGTATTCTTTCAATAAACAACAGATAATATAACTTTGGTTTAGTACCGTGTTACAATAACACTCCGTATATTTTTAATTAATTTTACAAAATGAATTTTAATAGACTAAATTCAACTTTTATGAATAATTTTTTCTTGTGTGCTTGTTCCATAGTAGCAAACATAACGAACGCTATCACTAAAATTCGTTCGAGAGCACAAACATTTACTACTAATTTAGTTGGAAATGTATTTATCTAATGCACTTCGAAGGCATCTTAACAACTATTGAAATAAATAACTCTTAGATAGTCGATTAGCTAATAACAAACAAGACATAAACTAATCTAATTGTATCTTTAATAAATCCTTAATAAATTATAACATACTTCGACGAAAGATGGGATTCAAAGTGAAACACTAAAATTAAAGCATTTTTCCTTATTGTTCTAGGCATTTTATCTTTTTAACATCAACACACTGGAACCAGCGGTACTGAATTGCCTTTAGACTCAATTTTTAATTATCAGTTTTAAATTCTTAAAAATACTGCTCTGTTGTAGCAAGAACTTCTTTGCCTCTCTTGAATTTCCATCTGGCAAGAAACAGCTTGAGTATCTAGAGTAAGTAAAAATCAGATGTGCCAATGTTTGTGCTGTGCGTGCGTGCGTGCATGGGTACTTGCGTGTGTGCGTGCGTGCGCGTGCGTGCAAGCGGGCGGGCGCGTGCGTGTGAGCGTGCTTGATTGGGCACAAGTACCCGGAATCGTACTTCATCCAATACAACTGGTTTGAAAGAGTTCATTTTTGTGAAGGAATAACATCTTTCTTTCAGGTCAAGCTAAACTTTTTTATATTTGTAACTTTGATTATGTCCAGAAGGAAATACTACATGTACAATTGTAAGTTTAGGTCTATGCGAGATAGTCAGTAAGAAGTATTTCCCTTGAATTCTAGAAAAACACTGCCACTACACTTCTGGCTAATAGAAAATGATTATCTGTCTTCAGTAGAGTACCGCTACAGAGCATCTGCTGTTGAGTTTGCCGTTTTGATTCTGATATATAGTAATGGACTGAAGCTTGGGCATGCGTTAAAAACTAGTACATAGGTTTAGACTTATGTTTAGGCTGACCATAATTCTTTAGAACTTTTTTCAGAGATAATTGTATTTTTATATTATTTTCTTAAGAAACTGTGCTTTTTGTTGATATAGATGCCAAACTATCTGTTCGCGCCGTTATTTCAAGGGATAGCTACCTTAAGCTAAGATAACGATATTTGTGTTTAAAATACACTTTACATTTCTATTGAATTTAAAAAATAGTCAGAATTTTATCTGTAATAACTTGCTTAAGTGGTTTCTTTCTTGTGATAAAAGGCAAACAATTTCCTATTCACTCATTCCAGAAAAAAAGGTATATTGTAATATTGTTATGCATTGTGAACTAATGCTTGAACTCGATAATAAAGGAAATGGTTTGTGATCATTGTGCGGAATACGGTACCTGTAGATTTCTTAAACACAACAGATTGAGAGTTTGTAAAAAGTGGTTTTATTAACGCCTCACTACCAAACAGCCTTATTTTTACTCATTTACCTCATTGAAAGGTAAGGTTTCTATTTTTACATGCGAGATCGCCAGTAATGAAAAACAATATACCTATTTGCTAGATAGGACAAAAAATGTTTTCAATGACAAAAACGTCGCGTGGTAACGGTAAGCTGTATAAACAATGTAAATTTTAAGATTGTATTTTTTTAAACCAAAGAAACTAACACTAGATCCACAAACACAATATAAAAACTAAACATTCAGTTTTTTAATTTTTGCTAACTATAGACTTAAATAATAATACCCAGCGGGGTGCTATATTTAAATTTACTATATTTTATAGCAATCACAAAGCATTTTTGGTGCAATTAACAATTTAACTTTAAAAGATCAGGGAAGAAACGAAAAGTTTATGCCCTTCAGCTGTGATGAATAATTATCCATGTGGTACGCTAATTGAATGTTACTCATCTCACCCATTTCTGGAATTTCGTCTTTTTATTAAGACTCCGAAATGTTTGCAAAAGATAAAGTGAGAGAATTTGCACAGCATAAGTGCTTTTGTAGACTATTCATCCCCTTCTAACCCTTATGTGGGTAAAAGGAGATGAAAATCTTTAGTTACTAAAATTAAATGTTCGTCCGTTACGTTAGTCAAATTGTTTGATTTCGTGTTCAGTGCCTAATTATTAATAATCCACATCGAGAAATTTTATTTTCCATATAAGATTACATAGAAATCAAAGACATGAGTGGATTAAAATCGCATATATTGAGCGGTGCACAAAAACAAAAAATTCGTAAGAAGAAAGAAAATGACATTAATACTAAGTATTCGAAGCTTGATGCTTTTCTTTTACCAAGTGTAAGTTCATCTTTTTATTGTGTACCTGAAGCGTCTTCAAAAAGTGATTTGCACGAACAAAATGTAGATGTACCCACCATTCATGATGACAAATGTAAGGAACGTGATTTTGTGCTTGACCAAACTACCGGAAATTGTGAAAAGAAAGATGGAAACGTTCAGAAGGTTGATCTGGTTAGTAGTGATTTAGCAATTAATGCAGATACAAACATAGATAACGAATTAAGGGAGAAGATTTTACAACTGGGTTTATGTTAGCCTGAAAAGATTTTAAAAAAAGATGCAAAGGGACGGAGTTTTTCGTCGGCGTATTACAATTTTACAACCAAGACAGGACAGACGCTCAGAGAAAATGTTATTCATCACGATTAGATTCTGCTTATTGTCAGGTATGTTGGGTTTTTGCAGATAGAAACAATGCTAATTTTAAAGATGCATGGTGTAAAGATATAAATGACTGGCAAGGAATATCAAAAAAGATTAAAGTACATGAACATTCTATAATTCACATACAAGCATGTCGCGCATATTATGTTTAGAAACAAAATAAAACAGTTAATGCATTATTAGAGTCTAAATATAAAGTAGAAATCAACAAATGGCGTCTAGTTTTACGAAGAAATATAGATGTCATAATGACATTGGCGACCTGTAATCTTCCTTTTCGAGGGCATCGAGAAAATCCTGATTCCTTGCATAGAGGAAACTGGAAACTTTCTGAACATAATTGATCTTTTGTCAAGCTATAATCCCGTTCTGAAAGTTCGTTTATCAGATACAGGATCTGAAAAATATTTAAGCCCTACAATTCAAAATGAGTTAATTCATATCATCGAGTCTAAAGTTAGACAAAATATTGTTAAGAATATTAAAGATTGTCCCTTTTTTTTAATAATTGTGGATACAGCTCAAGATATTTCAAAGAAAGACCAGCTAAGTATAGGAATCAGATAAATAATCATTAAAATGGACAATAATAATGAAGCAAGTAATGCCAAAATTAACGAATCATTTTTAGGTTTTACCGAAGTGTCAAATCAGACAGCAAAGCAATTAAAAAGTGAAGTGTTGAATTTTCTCAGTACATTAGACATATGCTTGGAAAAGTGCCGAGGAAAGGGGCACGACGGCGCTGCTAATATGAGTGGAGCTTACGGAGGATTACAAAAACTTATTAAAGGTAATCAACCCATGGCAAAATACATAACATTGTCCCGCCCATAATTTAAATTTGGTTTTAAATGATGCATGTCTTAATGTTCCTTGTGTAAAACAATTTTATGATATTTGCCAAAAACTTTACAATTTTTTTGGACACAGCATTAAGAGGTGGAGTGATTTAAAAATTGTTCAAAATAACGACAATATTCAGTCAACTATAAAATCATTATGTTTTACTAGGTGGTCATCTTGATTTGAGTCTATTGTAGCAATTCGTTACAATTTTGTTGCAATTCTTAAAGTATTATTAAATATTCAACTTATTAGTACTAAACGAGAAGAAAAACAAGACGCATCAGCTATTCAAAAACAATTGGAAAAATTTGAATTTGTATTTTTACTAATTTTTCAATGCAGTATTTTAGAAAATACAAATTTAATTTCAAAAATATTACAGTCCACGGAAGTAGATTTAGAAAAGGGGCAGGAACTGTTGAATTCTAGTTGAACCTCTATTCTAAAGCTTCGTAATAATTTTGCAAATGTTAAAAAAGTGCTGGTGATCTAGCTACTAAATGGAATATTGTTCCGAAATTTGTAGAAAAAAGATATAAGAAAATAAAACAATTTTTTGATGAAATAAGTACTAACGAAAGGTTACAGAGTACTGATAGACTGTTTGAAGTGGAAGTGTACAAAGCAAGTATAGATATAATTGCAAGCCAGTTAAAAAATCGTTTTGTGAGTATAAGTGACATAAGCAAAAAATTCAGTTTTCTTCCTCCAACAAATGTTGTAAACATTGAAAATAACGTATTGTACAACGATGCCAAAAATCTTCAAATAAATTATTGCCATGATTTATCAATAGACTTTCCAAACCAGATTGTTTCCCTCAGAACAGTATTTCACGAAGATTTAAAAAGTTGAATTCCATAAGAGAATTAGGTGATTTTTTAATAATCAAAAATAAGTGCGCAGCCTCATGTTTATTAAAAATATCATAATTTCAAGTCATTCAACAAAAATTCCTACTGATTGTAAAGCTTTTCTTGCAAACATTCAAAATAAATTACAACTTGTTCGATTTCTTTGCACTAATGCTCCAAAATATGCACACGTTAAAGAAGACTGCGAGATGTACATTTGTGGAGGATTCGACGATCCAACTAAATGTTTCAAGTTACAAGGGTCTTTATTTTGTGAGGTACTTGAATTACAATCAAACCACTTAGAAGCTGATTCAAGAATGTTTTGCCACATATTTCACGCAGTAAGGATTCAATCTGCTCATATTATTATAATCAGCGCTGATACAGATGTATTTGTCTTGGCAATTTATTTCTGGAAATACTTAGCAAATATCGGGTGTCTTGGTCTATGGTTCGACGGTTCTCATACAAAGAAATATTTTCTAGGATGCCATTTAGCTGCTGAATCCCTGGGTGAAAGAATATGCGATATATTACCAGCATTACATGCTATAAGTGGTTGCGACACTACTAGCAGATTTGGCAGTAAAATGCAATGCTTGAAAGCTGCGTCTGAAGATTATGTACAAACAGCTCTTATGTCAATGGGAAACCTTGACCTAAATAATGAGCAATTGAAACAGTTAGAAATAGTTTGCACTTATTTTTTCAAAAAAATTATTTGCTGATGAACTCAGATATAAACTGATTTCTCAAAACATAGGTTTCGGTTTTAATTTAATGAAAGTGATATGCACATCAGATGCTTTGCATTTGCATTTATTAAGGGCCACAGTACAAACATTTATTTGGAAAATTCTCATCAAACACAATTACACCCCATTGATTATTGCTTATATGGTTATGAAAAGCTGAATGGTGACTTACGTCCACGACAAATGACTAAGCCGTCTTTACCAGAGTCTTTAATTCAACCTTGTAAATGTATTGCAAATTGTCGCACAATGTCTTGCAGTTGCAAAAATCAGAATTATTTTGTATTTCTTTATGTAAATGTATTAATAACAATTGTCTAAATATAAATGAGTAATTGTTTGCCCACTTTAAGTATATTTTTGTTTAAATTAACTGGTTTTTTTATATGACTTTTTTTATTAATAAAAAAAGATTTTATTACTTTTGTTTTTTTTTCAACAATCCATCCACACTTCAACCATTAGAAAAAACTATAAATTATTACCGAAATAATTATAAAAATGATTTTATAACATGTACTCAATACATTTCCTTTACAAATAAGAGTAGAGGGGGTAAACAAAAAATGGACCAAAAAATTGACCGGCAAGATCCGCATTATTAATCTTCGACCTTTTCTTAACTCAAATCCATTGGTGGAATTCGGTCCTCACATTTTGCATACTCACTTACCTCTAGCGCCCGGTCTATATAGTGGTTATTAGCATACCAGCACATTTGTCCTTCTTAAATTCTATGTGAACCCTCTGTTTATTGCCTGTTTATTTATTACTACTATAAATGTGTACCATAATTGTCTGAAATTTACTAAATAAGCGATTTTACCCCTCAAAATCGGTACTGTTGAGGTTGTTAAAATTTAAATTTGAATTACTGCCATTTCATCATAATAATTATGAATTCTCATACATAATTCATAAATAACTCGAACAAGCCTAACCGTGATCCAAAAACTACGGACTACGGACATTGCATAATCATTAACAAGCTAACATATTTCAGTATTCCAGCAATATTGTACTTTATAGAACCGGGCTTTGTTTCTGATAATCCTCTAAGGGCAAATAACTTTATTGTTTTTGAGTTGCGTGAAAAATGTTATTTAAAAAGGTCGTTTGCTTTAATGCGTTTTATGCACAGTTGCAAATAAAGTATCAACTTAAAATACACCTCATATATATTTTTACGATCTTTTCTTATTGTATCTGTTTTCTCGTTATTGTACAAACTACACTTTACAATGCCTTTGGGAGATGATCTTACTTTTTAAAGCTTTTTCTGATTATTCTGTCAATTGTACCCATTTTTCCTTCTTTTAATTTTATCGTTTTGTTTTTAGCACCTATCGTTTCTTAGCTTCAATAATTATGCCGCAATTTGATTTTTATGAGGTTGAAATCAAAAACTTTTTTTAAAAGATATTGCAACACATACTTAGTTCTTCCATTATAGGTACTTATCATTGCTTTTATGAAAACAGTTGTAGCAATTTCTATTTTTAATGCAACTTTAAACTGCGCATTCACTGTAACGTATATTGTTCTTACACTTCTTTACGGAAACCAACGTCGTCTTATGCGGAAATGTATGAGAGAGTATCACTAACCTAAATTACTTTTATTAAATACAAATTAGAAAACAATAGAAACGGAAAAGTGCAAGAGATAAAAATGAATAACACAAGGCCGTGCAGTTTCTAACAAGAAAAAGCAACTGCAATGTCAGAAGACAACAAACATAAAACAAGCAAAAAATTGTTGAAAGCATATATGTGGAGCGCAGCACTGTACAACTGTGAAACGTGGACAGTAGGGGAAGCAGATAGGTTGCTGAATGTGGTGCTACAGCTATATGATGAAGATATCGTAGACAAACAAAGTTAACAGCAAAAAGACTCTAGAAATATTAGGGGTCGAAAGATATCTGTGGAAAACAGTAATAAATAGGAGAGATAGGATGATAGGCCACGCTCTAAGGGAATAGTGTGGGTTATATTAGAATCAGAGGAAGCAAAAAGAGAGAGATAGAGGTCTAGATTAGACTATTTCACACAGATGGTCAAAGATGTAGGCTATGTAAATTTAAGGGAAATGTGTAGTTTAGCTCAGAATAGGAAACATATATGAGGTACGTGTTTAGGCACTTTCAGGACTGAATACCTAATGATAATGAAATACAAATTAATTTGTGTGTCAAAGGTACACACATCATAAGCTGATTGCTTAAAATTACCATTGTCTTTTTAAAGGCATATTTATAAGTAAAAATGTTCCATGCATTTAAAATTATTGCATAGTTGAGTAACAAAATATTACATTATATGCCGTAAATGCCATAAAAGTTTGTAATTAGCATCGGCTATTGAATAAGCGTTTCGAATACTACGTATTGGAACTACATTTCAGATAATAAGTTACAGAATACTCTGACGTCTTTGTAAAATCTCAAGCACGAGATAAGTAGAAAATCATAAGTGCTTCCTTCAATATGCGTTTCAGTCTCGCATTACTGTTCCATGTCACACTTCAAGTTGTCGAATATAAATAAATGGAAAAACACTGAGAATTTTAATAAGCTGTTTACGTAAATTAAGCCTTGGATATATCTCCAAAGCACAGGAAGTTGAATAAATTAGAATGCTATCTATTTGTTTCAAAAGAATGCATAATGAATATTTGATCGCAGTAGTGTAACTTAATTACTTACTATAGCTTGATGATTGTTCGATCTATGATTGTACCAAGGTGCGTTTTAGATACGAACTTCTAAATATAACATCATTCAAAAACTAGTTTCTTATTTTTTGTGTTCGATTTCTAAATTTTGCGTCTGTATACTGCAACTTTCCACACATAAAACTTCATGTTTTCGCAACATTTAGGGTTATCGACCTTCGCGAAGAAATGGTCCTCCCTGTGATGAACACGACGTTGAAGGAAGTCGATTCTTTTGTCGTTGAAAACAGTGAATTGTAACTTGATAGTGGTGAGAGAGAAAGAGACAAATACCTCAAACTTTGAAGGACCACCAGTTTTAAATAAAGTTCCAGCAATTGAGCCAGGAACACTTCAATGTAGAGTTATAATAGTAATTGAAATTAGAACTGTCGTAAAAAATATGTTCAAAGAAAAAATTTAACGACGTAACTTTGTGTTTGCATTTAATTTTTGTACATTAATCATAACTAAGTACACAAGTTCACTCACGTTTTTGACTTAAAGAATGAATCTCTGATTATTGAAACCATGCGTGAACACGGTAGAGAATGTTTTGTTCTACCTGGATTACAGCAATAAGAAAACAAAAATTGAAATAATTACAGGCAAACGTAGGATCGATTTAGAAATCGAACCGCACCCCTTTGGAAAGAAAACTGAGCAGAACTGAATAAAAACCTATCTCAACTCTTTAAGAAAAAAAGCGCATTATCTAAAATTCGACCGATTTGTTTACTACGAGGACCGTTTTCTTTTCAACCTCCGAACAGCAGGTGGTCACTCTGTTCAGTGGGCGACTGAGCATCTCCTCTTCAGTGAGTAGTTGCGCATCTTCCTTTCACACGATCTGTCAGTCTAATCCTTGATGGCGTTCTAAACTGAGCTGCAGCCATGTAAACATGGGTAACTCAATTGATTCTTCGCCATGTGGGAATTGCGGAGTGTTACTAGTTTCCTGCAAGCAGAAGGGAATAGTGTAGCAGACATTCGTCGAAGAATGAGCCTTGTATATTGAGAAAACTTTATGAGTAATGTTGTGGAAATATGTTGTGTTGCCTATGAGTTCATGCAGCTGGGGACTACGTATGATACATGTAGTTGCTTATTAAGAACTTTATGATGTTTGCGGAGAGTAATCTAAAACGGAAAAGAAGCATGCTGACTGGACAACACCCGTCTTCACAGCGCTGCTGTAACTAAACGGATCCTTCAGCAATTTCAAAGGGGCGTGTTCCATCACCCGCCATACGGTCCTGATCCAGACTCAACTGACTTCTATGTTTTCCTTGAAGTGAAGAAGTGGCTAGGAGAGTCAGCGCTTCTAAAATAACGAGGAACTTTAAGACAACGACAACAGTCATTTCAATTCAATCGCGGCCATATTTTATGAAGAAGGTGTTGGAAAGCTACAACAAGTGCTTCAATCACCAAGGTAATGACGTCAAAAAGTAACCATATGTGTACATAACTTTTCGTAATAAAATCATTGATTTATATAGTCAAAAGGTTTACAACCCATGCGAGCTATAATGTACACGTGTTAAACTACAACAATGCTCGGCTTGTAGTTAATAAAGAAAGAATAAAGGTATTAATTATTCTTCTTAATCTTTTTCGGGAATTAAACCACTCATAGTTTTTAAAATCATCTTTATTTACGTTTTGATCCATGACCTAGGTTCGTTGTCAAAATAATAAAAACTTCAAGTTTGACATTTATGACATAAATTGAAGGTGACTTTGATTTATTGATGTTCGAAATATTTGGTTTGAGTACACTAAGCAAAAATTTTTAAAGTTTAAAAGAACGATTGCCTTCAATTTGTGTTGCGGCCTGGTGCCGACTTTTTTTAGGTAGCCAATAACGTGAAATCAGCTGATTAATTTTTTTATTGGTGAATTTTATATAAATTCAATAACTTGGGAATTGAAAAACATTTTTTAACACGTTTCTATTTATACAATTGAGAGGATGGTTATTAAAGAAGTGTGCGATCGCGTTACCGTAAGGCTTAAGCAGTCGTTTTTTATATTTATTTTGAGGGGAAAAATCATCTCTTATCATCTCTTATCACCGATGATAACACAGTTCAACCACTGTGTACTTGTTGCAGCAGATCTGCTACTGCACTTTCCCGTGCAGCTTGCTGTTGTTCTATGAAGGGGGCTCTGTGACTCAATTGGTTTGTGTATGACTACCAAACCCAAGGTCCCGGGTTTCTTAAAAAATGCGCCCTCGTTCGCATGAGAGGTAAAATGTAGGTCCTGTGTGAGTGTTGTAACACTCGTTAAAGATCCCTACCTTGCTTGGAACAACAAGGGTTCGGCAAAGTAAAAAATTTCTATGTAAAAAAACTTGCTGCCTGGCCAATGCAGTACCTTTGGCTAAAGCATTGGAAAATCAAATGTAATGTTCTCCATGAAAGTTTTTGGAACTAGTTTTGTACAAATTTAGCGCACGCTCAGATCTTCTGTTACTATTAGACGAGCGTTTCCAATCCATGTTCACTTCTTCTGCAGTCATTTTCGTAAATGATCATCGATCCGGTATTACAAATGCACTTACCCTGCCGGTGTTGACGTCTGTACGTGAGGTTGTAGATCATCTACTGTGCTTTTTTTTCTGTTTGTTTTACCTTCACGAAATATGTTAGTTATACCAACGTAAAATTCAAGCCGTTGACATAACCTTATTTTTAAAAACTTTCTGAAGCTTACAGTAAGCGGTCATCGTAAGGTACTTAATTTAATTAATTTAATATTATGTTGGAAACTTTTTTGAATATAGTTGGATAATTTTAGCTAGCTATTTATTTTTAAAATAGGACTTTATGTTTTGAATTGGACGTAAGCGCACTTAATTTGGGCGCTACATTGGGGGAACTGTCTTTCGTGAAACTTTTTAATAAAGAGGGATTGAGAAAGTGGTTGCTGGTGTCAATTTCCGAATGGACCTTCTAGTCAAATTGTCCAATCGAAAATTATGCCCAAAGAGTTGAGGTGATACTTGAGTAGGGGATGTGGCTTTCTTCATTTCTCAGGTGATTATATCTTAGCACTGCAGCACCGGGGTCGAAGAGCTTGACCCCCGTGGGTGTTCTATTTCCTTATAAAGCAGGGAAGGACGCTTCACGACTTTTCGCTTTCAGTGGCACTCGCAGTGTTGTATAATTTAGGGTTAACGGTTTTTATGTTGAACTTCTTACGTTTAGTATTTTACTTGTTTAATTTTTGTTGAACTTGATGAGTAAAGTATTTAGTGACGTTCTGCCCCCTCATTTCCACCAGCATCCTCATTACCACACTCATCTGGACCAAATTTACATGTAAATTTCTATAAGGAGGAAATGAGGGAGATGAATCTCCTCCTGCTCTCTCCTTGTGGACCTCCTTGTGAATTTTTTTTTTATTACCCCAACCATTTTGATTATGTCACACCCGCATTCTTTCCACCCTCGAAATAAATCTTTCTCCACATTTCCACGCACGAGATAAATCTATATTGTTTGGCATCAATTAATATTAGATTTTTATCAGCTACCCAAATTTCTAGAAATTTGTTAGATAGTATCATCCCCCAAAGAGCTACCCTCATTTTAAGATTTTTTCCGCCAACATTCTGAATCAAATATTTTTCGACTAGCCATTTTTACCCGCGAGATAAACCTATCTTGTTTGGTATTAATTAATATTAGATTTTCTCAGCTACTCGAATCTCTAGGATTTTTTTAGACTACATCACCCCCCCAGGGAGCTACACTCATTTAAAGATTTTTTACCTGCAGCGATTTCTGACCGTCCTTATAAATTTTTTAACCATGCGACACATCAAATTAGTCTAGAATTTTATGCAGAATCCGAATCTGAAAACAGATTTGATATAGGACCGCCCTTTACAAAGTTACACATATACACTCTACGAGATAAATCTTTCTCCACATTTCCACCCACGAGATAAATGTATCTTGTTTGGTATTAATTAATATTAGAATTTTCTCAGCTACCCTGAATCTCTAGAAATTTTTTAGATAGCACCACCCCCTAGAGAGCTACCCTCATTTTAATATTTTTTACCAGCAACGACTTTTAGCCGTCCTTATAAATTTTTTAGCCATGCAATACATCAAATTAGTTTAGAATTTTATGCAGAATTCGAATCGGTAAATAAATTTAAAATCGAACCACTCCTTACCGTTTTACACACACCTTCTAAATTATAACTTTCCTGCAGCTCAAACCTAAAAGAAAATCTAAAAGCCATTCTTAAAAATCTTAATTACAGACAATTTTACTAATACAGTTTAAATTTTGTAAACCACATTTCTAAATACATATTCACAATTTTTATTCTTAACCTAGAACTCCTCACATCGGCTTATACTTATTAATATTTATTTCTAAATAGAGCACCTTTTCCAAAGACCAACCGGACCCACATGTTTGAATTCCTCTGATTTTGTTTTCATGGTTTCGCTTATGACCTCGTACATATTTTCCAGATTACTAGAAGACGTTACAGCCATATTTTTTGTGTTAAAGGATTTCACATCGGTAGTCTCTTCTTCCATTTTGGTGTAAACGCCGTAGAGTTCGCAATAGACTTTTATTGCTATATGTTGTGTTCTTTTTTCATTAAGTAATCGAATAAACCGTTCTTTCTGTTTCCAAAGAAACTCGGACACTCCATCGTCGACACTAGCGTTCTTTATGCGATAGCTAGCCATACGGTTGTTAAACGCTGTGCTAACCATTTCTACGCCATCTTCGCCAGTAGCCGTAACTGTTGCATTTTTATGTCTGTTGCTTCTCAAGTGTGCGGCATAGGTAGTCTTTTCCATTTCGAAATCGCATACTTTACACATAATTCGTGGTTGTTTCGTACAAGACCCTTTAACAGCTGACGGAGCTGAACGTTTACGGCTTAATGACATACCGTGCTGTTTTTACTTGTGTCGCTGTAAGTTGTCTATTCTCGAAAAACCGATACCGCAAGACATACAGTTTAAGTACTTTGCTGCTGACGGATGTATAAGCTTAACCCTGGACGATGTTACACCGCGACATTTGTTCTGGTGCCGTTTAAGAGCATCCCTTTTGGTAAAGTAGACGTGGCAGGGCTTGCATTTAAAAACGTTTGCAGGTACCTTTTTAGTACAAAACAAAATTCGCACTATAGGACTTTGGTGAAACTTGTAAGCGAACTAACTTATAACTAAAGAGTTTACTCTTGCGTACCTGCTTTATGTACCCTATAAAATGCAAACCGAAGGTTTCCGAAGACAGCCGAACGAAATTGAGGATTCAGCGGGGGACTAAATGACGTCATCTTTTGCCAATCCTTGCTACTCGTCCAATACATTTAGCACCAATGCATGCACCCGGTTCGCATCGTCCATGCTGCGAATGCAGTTATTAGAAACATCGGAAACGTCTTCCATGTTATACGGATCAACAATCGCATCGCGTGCATATTAAAAATTCAAAAGGGCGGTAGCACACGCACACAAATTGGTTGGAAGTTTTGCGGTGGAAGATGCAGTGCTACTATAAACAAAAACTTAATAAAACACTTTAAACCTTTACTAAGGGAATACCAAACTTGTTGTCTACAGAATACTTACTAATAAAGCAATTTAATTTTAAATAACTCCTACGTCATATTTTAGGAAATGGCAGGCTTGAATATTTTCTTTGGAAACAATCAAAGATTGCCCAAGACACTCGAAGAGTGCACAAACGCGGTCACTAAACCAATTAGCATTAATACCGAGTATTCTGTGCTTTCGTAGGTTGCTCATTTCATAGAACCAAATCTTCCGCATAGCGGTCGGTAGCACGTAATTATTTCTAGAAGCGGTAAGTACTCGATATCGCCCAAATAAAGAATTAGATGCTCAATGTCTGTCAACTTCCGATTCCCTCGTAAAAGGTAGAAAAGACTCGGTCAATCATCCATCTAACTTATACTTCGACCCGCTTTCGTTCTGATAATTCCCAAACATTTTTCAAACGACAATGGTTTTGGAATTTTTAAACCTCCGAGGGATCTATAAGTCGTGATCAATTACACGTTCGAGCTACTCGTAAACTAACATATTTCATAGTAACAGTGCGCTGTATAATACATGCATACCCCTTCTCTGCGCTACTGCTATTCTTGTAGTTGCTTGAAAAAGTTAGTCGCCTTTTCTACTGCTAGGACCGCTGCAAAGCACCATTCTAAACTTTCTTTAAAAATATAGCACATCGCGCACTTTTTTGCCTGATAGATAAATTTTGCTCATGTAGGCTTTTACACTTTCGCATATTTAAACATCTAACACGATCGATTAACCACTTTCGATTATTCTAACGTGAACCGTTCTTTTTGAATCCAACGATCCTATGGGCTTCCACACACTAACACCTAACGCATTTCTCCTACTATTTGTTAAACAAAAACTACCGGCATCGCCATGTCCGTATACGGACGTAAGCAGATGTTTGTGGTTGTGTACGAGAATATGTAACCATATACATTAATCAGTCTAAGTTATTTTATTTAGTCCACGAAAACCACTATTTTTCTAAACCACAATTACTAATCGCCTTTATAGGTTTAACATTTCTACCATTTCCCAATGACTGGTGCTACGTACATGAAAACTTTAATTTATTACTGGAGAGAATCCTTATTTTCCCACGCACTGTTGCGTAGTTGCATGCCCACCCCTTTTAGGAATATATGCTCGTTATAGTTTGTAGGATCCTCGGTTTTACTTAACTACACTTCGTGAGACCCCCATTTAAGCTTTTTAATCGTGTCTTTCTCGCTTACAATACGGTAGGACTTGGCTTTTGTACCGACGAATTCTAATACTAGATCCCCATTAAATTCATCTTTGAATTTCCCTACAACTTTTTTGTTGACAGGCGGTATATTGCATTTATTATCCGCAGGGTAGTCACTCTTTTAAGATAAATATATCTTTTTTGGTATCAACTAATATTAGATTTTTCTAGGGAACCCAAATATGCAAATAGTTTTTAAATAAAACCACCCCTTACAAAGTCACGACTTTTAAAGACTCAAACCTCTAATTTTTACCCATCTTTATTTAACTCCATCTTTAAAACCCCTTTTTTTCGCTACCCAAGACATATGCTTTAACCAATCTAAAACCGCTGTGTCCCGCGAACACCACGTGGAGATAACACGTATACTCTGTCCACCAGGATAGAAGCAGGAAGAATTTGGAAGGTGGGCGAGGAACTTAAATATTATGGTATTTGAAAACTATTATATACAATAGATTTACAAAATCTATACAAATATAAACAACTATCTTATATTTTTATGCCCCCCCATGCATAGGTTGATATGCTTCCAGGAATGACGTTACGCTTGTCATCTTCGCTCGATAAACTAATTTTATTAATGATCTGCGTGTATAAATAGTGCTTTCTACTCCGGATACATACACCTGCAAGTACTCCATACCAAATAAAGAATTAGATGCTTGGTGACTGTTAACTTCCGCTTTCCTCGTGTACGCCCCAGACACATCCCTGGTGGTGATGTCATAGCCTTTTATAAATAAAGAGCAATGTAATACTATTCTAAAATTTTTATTCTGACATTATACATAACAAAAATTAAAAATATTTAATGCCAAGCATGGAGCCATTTAAACGTACTTTTAATACAAAGTTATACACAGAAGACAGTTTGTTCTTTATGTTTGTTTAGAGTGGTTTTAATTTTATCTAATTTTATTCGCAGCTTAAAATTTAAATCGACACCCAAGTCCTCTATCTCCTTTTCTAGCCAATAGTTTGATACATAGAAACCGTCTAGGTTTTCGAATTGCAGAATGTACCGAAGTTTGTCTCTATATATGAAGTATTTGATTCCACCGACAACCAGATCCATTCCCTCGTGTAATTCTTGCAGCTTATGACAATCTTTTAATCGCAGCTTTCCCACTATACTCTGCATACGTATCCTGTTAGCTTGATCGACTTCTTCTTGTCGGTATTGGAGGGAATCCTTATTCTCCTACTCACTGTTGCGTAGTTGCATGTCTACCACTTTTGGGAATATATGGTTGTTATAGATTGTAGTACCCTCGGTTTTAAATGATCCGAAAGGTTCTTTACTAGGCAAATATACAATGTTTAGAGGAACCTCTTTGCGTGTGGTGTACGCCAAGGTTACGAGACCCGCATTCCTTAGTTCGTCTTTGTTATCTGCCATTTTGATAAATACGTTTTTAGAATAACCTTTTAAAAAGTATACGGAATTAGTACCATCCTTTTCCGCAAGAACGCCTACATAACTAAAAGTCTTTCTTAATAACCGCAAATGCATATAGCTTGTAGAACCCGGATGTATTTAAGTCAGTCCATCGACACATAAAATAATCTTTTAATTCTTCTTCATTTTCTCTAATAAGATGTTCTTTGTCTAACACATTTTTGTATTGTTCACGTATTGTCGCAGTGTTTTCCATGTAGTCCAATTTTCGTTTTTTTTTGCATCCATTTCCTCTAATTCCAGCTGTCTTTTCCTTCCAGCGTCGCCGTGGATCAATGTAGTAAGCGTAAGACTACGGATCCCAAGGTCCCGGGTTCAAATCCCGACACGGCCGACTGCTTGAAAAATGGCAGGTGAGCATTTTTCACAAATATTACGCCCTCGTTCGGATGAGACGTTAAATGGAGGTCCCGTGTGTGAGTGTTGTCACGCACGTTAAAGATCCCTACCTTGCCTGGAACGGCAAGGGTTCGGCAAAATTCTAAATTTCCAGGCAACAAAAAACTCGCCTCCTGGCCAATGTAGTACCTACAGGTGGAGCATTGGTAATGTAAATGAACTCTCTTTTCCTTCCAGTTACAACGTATGGCATGCATAATGGGGCAATTTCCTTTAGCGTAAACGGATAGAGTTTACTACCAATATTTACGCGTTGTCGTACAACCTCTGGGCGAATGTTAGGCGTATTTATCAACTCCAATTCGAAATGACTATTTCTTTTGGAATTGTAGAATATGGTGTTGCAGATTGTGTAAAATATGTACTACCTGCTTTAATGTAGCACTTGTGTAAAATTTTTATTTTATGTTGGGTGTTTTTCTCCTTTACTATCTCCAAATAATTTACAGGTAAATAGTTAAAACTAAAAGCCGAAAGCACATATTTTATCAATTTTTCCCTTTCCTCTGGTTTTTCGGACAACTTAATTTGCAAGCTCGTCACTTTCTTTGTATTGCTATTTTCCCAATACACGTAGTAGGTAAAAATCTTAAAATGAGGGTAGCTCCCTGGGGGGTAATGTAATCTAAAAAATTCCTAGAGACTCGGGTAGCTGAGAAAAATCTAATATTAATTGATACCAAACAAGATAAGTTTATCTCGCGGGTAAAAATGGCTAGTCGAAGAAAGCTATTTGATTCAGAATGTTGGCGGTAAAAAATCTTAAAATGAGGGTAGCTCCCTGGTGGATAATGCTATCTAAAAAATTTCTAGAAATTCGGGTAGCTGAGAAAAATCTGATATTAATTGATACCAAACAATATAAATTTATCTCGTGGGTGGAAATGTGGAGAAAGATTTATCTCGCGGGTGGAAAGAATTCGGGTGTGACATAATCAAAATGGTTGGGGTAAAAATAAGATTTCACAAGGAGGCCCACAAGGAGAAAGCAGGAGGAGATTTATCTCCCTCATTTCCTCATCGGAATTTACATGTAAATTTGGTCCAGATGAGTGTGGAAATGAGGATGCTGGTGGAAATGAGGTGGCAGAGCGTCACTAAATACTCTACTTTGGTGAATTACCGAAGGAATTTTGATGTAGGACGGATACTAGACTAACGTCAAGGATGTTAGGATAGTAGATTTTTGGAAAAGATCTAGTTTGTAAGATGTGTGTAACGCAATGCGTTACTTTAACGTTAAATTAAAGAGAAAGAAATAATATTTAATCTTGAATAGACTAACTTGATATTGAAGCATTTTGTAGAATCTTAGTTTCATGTAAAATGGTGTTTACAAACAAAGGCTTGCAATGAACTCCGTAATATTATTTGATTTAAACTGAAAACCATCAAACTAATCTTTTTAATTATGTTACACACATAGGTGATACGGGTTGTAAACTATTTTAAACCACAAGTATGTAAGCAAAGCAAGCAGAGTTGCATAGTGGAAAAAGATCATTTTTAGTAAGCTTTAGATTTATGAAATAACCGTGGATGTTAGTATATTCATCCCAAATATGAGCTTTTAAAGTTTTAGTTGAATAAAGTACATTTAATAGAAGTTGTTGCAATTATTATAAAAGGAAATCCACATACACTTTATTACAATGTATCAAATCAACCAGATATTGAAAAGGCAGAAAACAGAAATATAGGTTTACACAGATGATGTCATTGTCTCTTTATAGTATACTGAAAGCGTGAGAATGGTGAATAAACACAAAGTAAACTCCATACATTGTATTAAGTGGACGCTGACCGTAATAAAATATGATTTATAGTGACAATAAAATAAGTTTTGTTAGACGCAACGCAAGTAGAACTAGACACAGTCATATAGAAATCGGTCACCTAAAAGCATCAGAAATATAATTATTATCTCTTCACATACACACTAAACTACTTAGTCTCAAAATATACCACGGGGACTATTAAAGCTCTTCCTTCAAAGTCCGACCATCCCACTGTTTCCCTCTGTTCAGTATTCTCAGTAAGGTCACGTAATCCTACGTTCACTCAAGTTGCAATTGCAGTTGGATTTACAATATATATATGCCATTGATTTTGAGTTATTTGATAAATTTATTACAGTACAATACTTATTAATTATAAATGTTACTAGGAGGTTAAAGATGTGCGCGGTACAGGTTTTAATTAAGGTAAGTGATTGTTGTTAGATGTCTTCAGGTGTTGTTTGAATAATTTTTAGGCATGCTCGTATTCAGATCGTGTTTTGTCTGTAAATGGGTCTATTAAAGTTTAAAAAAATATACGAACTACTATAAACTAAGTCCTCCACTGGGAACCACGGGACCTTGATGAGGTGGGGACGCATGCGTGTCTCAGAAAATCGGACAGCCGAACCGACTGTATAACCATATCGAAAGGGTATCTGCGGAGAAATGATACCAACGAATGATTTGGATGGGGTGCAACATCGCCTTTAGTAGCTATATGGGCGGCAGTCTGGATAACTGACTGACTTGGTTTTGTAATATCACCCAAAAGGATTTCGCCTTATTGGTACGGCTGCACGAATAACGCCAAAAAGGAACTACAGTGGCTATTTTCCCAGAGGTTATGTAGCTCTATCTGTAGGGTTTGATGATGGTGGCATCCTCCCGGGTAAAATATCCTGGAGGTAAAATCGTCTCCTATTTGGATTTCCGGTCGAAGATTACTTGAAAAAAAATATACATTGCTTCTACGCATCGAAGCATTGAATGTCACAAGCTTGAATGTAGTGGTAGGTTAGAAAACTTGAAAAAGGAAATGGATTGGTTGACGTTGGGTGTAGTTAAGATTAGGGACGTATTTTGAAAAAATCAAGGTTTCTGATAAGGAGATTAACTTTCGGAAGTAAGTTTAATAACCAATAGAAGAATAAGGCAAAGGGTAAGCTATTATGAACAGCATAACGGAAAAAATGTAGCAGTAAAGATAGACACACCCCACAACCTACATCAATATTACAAGTCTATCAGGAACGCAAACAATGAAGATATTGGACAGGTGTACGATCGGATAGAAGATACTATGTAGTACATTATGGGAGATAGGAATTTTATTGTAACGGTAGACTAGAATGCAGTCGTAGGAATAAGAAGAGAAGGTAAAACAGAAGGAACATTATTGGAGTGTAAGGAACGAACGAGGAAGCCGACTGGTAGAATTTTGTATGGAACAAATCTGGTGATCACCAACACATGGTTTAAGAGATCCGAAAGAAGATTTTATACTTGAATGAAGCCCCGAGAAATTGGTAGACACCAGATAGACATAACGGTTTGGCAGAGTTTTAGAAACCTGGTTGTTGACCGTCAGGCCTAACTGGGAACAGATGTGGACTCAATCGCCAGAGCAGTAGATAATAAACCAAGAAAAAAAACCAAGGGCCAGAAAAAACATGAATTTGATAGATGAGCGACAAAAATTTAAAGATGCAAGGGATGAGACGGGTAAAAGTAGTATAGGAGCTTTAGTAAAGAGATCAATAGGAAATGCAAGTTAGTACGGGAAGAACGGTTGTAACGCGACGGCGGTACTTGAGGTAAAATTAAAATAATAGCAACAAATTTATTACTTTAGGTTCGATAGATCAGATTTTTAGTCAGGGTACACGCTGTAGAAATAACAAAAAAAGAAAAGCTTTGATAGTTTACATTCTGTTCACATAATTCCGTATAATGAGGAAGTGATTTTATAATCACGTGGGAGGCAATGAAATTAATATTAGTATGAACGCTGAAATTTCAATAGGAATGTGGCTCCAGTATAATTGCCTGTTTAACGATTTTTGGGTAAATATTAATTATTAATGATTTCTAGGGATACTTTAAGAATATAAGTTCTAGAAATACATGTAAAAGCACAAGCAGTGATTAAAAGTCGTAGTTTAGTAATTACTTGAGAATACGAACTGATTTATAAACAACATTGGGAGCATAGCAATAATATTAATTTCTTGGAACACGTTAAGATGAAATATAAGTTCTAAAATTACTTTTAAACGAAATAAATACACAATTGAGTATTGGAGATTCGTTGTAACAGGAAATACATTTAGACATTGTAGGGTAATAAATTAAGTCGGAAGTATTATTTCAAAGAGAAATACAAAGGCGTGCTGTTTTAATAAATAAAATAATCGAAGCCGTTGGCTGGCGCGTCGAGAACAGTGAAAAACTTCCGCATTGTTGACACCCATAAAGTTGTGTTCACGTATTGACCACACGTGGACCAAAAAAATTACCTCAGCAAAGAGGATAATGTTAGGACAAAAACTGTATTTGAGTCAGTCAGTAAGTCGAAGCGTAATGTGAGTTACGATTTTGAAAATACTGAAGTAAAACTTGGAGTAACCTAGAAGTCTTTTAAAAAAGAATGCACTGAGGTTATGAATTTGCTTCTCCATCAATAAAAACTGTGAATGATCATTTTGAAATTGTCATGAATTTTTGCATGTTACGTTAATATATTTATGCCTTACCAAATATGGCGTAGCAAGAGCTTAAATTAGAACTTGTAGTAGATGAAGAAGAAACTACGTTGCATAGAACCATAATTTTTCAGATTTAAGAAATTACCTGTGGTGTAACTGCATCCTGGTCAGCTACAGGTATTAGTTGTACGAATAACAGAGAACGCAAGGTTCCTCCTTTTTTGTTTACCTCTGTGTAATTATAAACTGATCCTGTATCAAAATTTCAGTGTTTAATATAGGTTGAGTTTAATTGCAGGCTGAGTTTTATTTTTCACCTGCAAGAGGAAAATTCTTCAACCTAGGTAAGCAAAAGTAGTAGCAGGCATTGAAAGACTTCAACGCATTGGAAGACTCCAGCCATTCTTTTTAACTTGACAAAATTTTAGGAATTTTCTTTAAATCTGTGGCAGGAGGTTCTTTATATTCAAGAGGAAGCCAGTAATTAACAAAACGGGAAGAACGCACGAAGCAAAGAAACCTACTTGAACAACCACCTTTTAAATAGGGAGTAACATCGCAGAGTAGATTTGCTTGGACAATTGGTGGTTTGGAGCTCAATGAACATTGATCGTAGTATTTCTCAGCTTTTCAAGGTAAGCGAAAAACCAATAACTTTAACTTCCTAGAAACACCTCTCATACCACTACTGCTAGTCGGTGTTACACTGTTACGAAGTCCTCGCCCCTACTCAGGGTAAATTAGTTTTATAATTAAAATCGTAACGTAATGACGTTTGCACGCGTAACGTGGTTGCAAAAAAATGCAAAAATGTTGAAGTGGGTATGGCTATGGGAAAGACAGATGTACCGTACAGGAAAATCATAGAAACGTTTGGAAAGAAGAAACACAGCTGAACAAATTTAAGGGACTCAAATGGAAGGCCATTTACAAGCAAAGAAGAAAAAGCCGATAGATGGAAGGAACATGTAGAAGGTTTTTATCAAGGAAGAGAACGTAATGTTTAAGTACTCGACAGGATATTGTAGCATCTGACCAGAAATAAGTCACGCGGAGTTGATGCAATATGGTGAGATTTACTAAATGCTATTGGAAATACAGCTTGAACCATAAGTTTAGTTAGTTATGCCTGCAAAATTCTAACCAAAATAATTTACAGACGGATGAAAAACCAGATAGAAAGGAAATTGTGTGAACATCAGTTCGGCCTTCAAAGAAATGTTGGATCGCGTGAGACTGTATTGAGTCCACGACTTATTTTGAGGAACATTATTAGGAGAAAGAAACCCACTTTTTAGGCCTTAATTGATCTGAAAAAAGCTATTGACAACGATAATTGGGACAAACTCTTATAGATTATGAATATCTATGGAATAAAATACAAAAAGCGAGTGGTTATCTACAATTTTTACAGAAAGCAGACTGCAGTGATAAAATCCAAAAGACATGAGAGGGAGGCAACAGTTTAGAAGGGGTTGAAGCAGGGTTGTATTCCCTATGCTGTTAAACTTGTACGTAGAGCAAGCAATGAAAAAAAACAAAAGAAAGTTTGGAAGAAGTGTTAAAGTTCAAGGACAAGAAACTAAGACATTTAGGTCTGCAAGTGATATTGTTATTTAATCATGATCAGCAAGGGATCTAGAGGTTTTCTTGTATGGCATGTGATCTATTTTGAAAAAGATTATATGATGAACATTAGTAAAAATAAAACATAGGTGATGAAGTGCAGTAGTGTAAGATCAGATAAAGCAGCGAACATCAGATTGGGAGATAAAAAATGGAAGAAAGTAGAGAAATTTTGTTACTTAGGTAGTAAGAATACCAGGGACGAGAGATGCAAAAAGGATATAAAGTGTAGGCTGGTAGAAGCAAGGAAAGCATTTCTAAAAGAAAAAAACTGATGACATCAGAAATAGATTTAGGTATTAAAAAAACAATTTTTAAGGTTTTTGCATAGAGTGTGGTGTTGAATAGAACCGAAATGTGAACGATGGACAGCATTAAAAAAAAGAGACTAGATGCCTTCAAAAATGCGCCGTTACAAACGAAATTTATAGGTTAGATGAGTAGATCAAGACTTAAATGAGGAGGTATTGAAGCGCATTTGTGACAAGAGAGCTTGGTGGCGAAATGTATAGAAAATGACGTAGACTCAATGGACATATCTTGAGGCATACAGCATTGTTCAACATAGTCTTAGAGGGAAATACGGTAGGTAAAGGTGACAGAGGTAGACTAAAACTTAAATATGATAAACAGATTCAGAAAGATGTATCATGCATTAGTTACGTCTCATTGAAAAGGATTAGCTCAGGATAGGTTGTAACTAAGTATACATTGCTGCCTCGTGAGGGTATCAAATTAACAATAAAATAATAGGGCATGACCCCTAAATCTAAAGTACCCAAACGTTTCGAAACATTGCCTCGCAAGCTTGCTACAGTCGGTGAGAGGGTGAGGTTCATTAAGCTACAACACACTAAGATATAAATTTAGATGGTTTTATTAACTGTACAACTAATTAAACCTTAACCTAATGACATTGAGTACAAAATATATACAATATTTGCCGTTATATACAATAGGGCGCCACCGTAAGGGAGGGGAAGGCTTACGGACCTTATCAAGGGATTATCACTCGTTGCACTTTGTTCTTGATAATGGGAAAAGATTGTCACAAATACGCACGCAGAAAATCTTAACACTGCACTACTGTGGAGCTTTATAGTCCCCGGCTAGCTAAACACTATATGACTAAACAAAATTAATGTCTAAATTCCTTAGGACTAGTCTACTTTTTAAGGATATAAGAAACAATTTCGGGCTCAAACACCCAAATACAATAATTATTTATATATGCAGTATTCTAATAAAGTTACCTACTGTGACCCACGCTCTCAGTTAACAAGGTTGTCTGTAACTAACGGAACATGAAACGACCTTTTCACCGGTCAACTATTACTGTAACGGAACTCGTTCAAGTACAACAAAGATTATCACTACGGGGGTCCTTTACTACTATACCCGACCTGAAAATTGCGTAATCAGGTAGGTTTCGTTGCTAAGCTATTGCGTGAGCCCCTAGGCTACCGTCGCAATAGCAATGAAGCGGTGTACCCTGCTGAAGCCTCCCTGTCTGCCTAAATAAGTACACAGGGAATAAAATTTCAATGTGTTCAACTTAAGCCCAAACTCAGAGCTTTAATCTGAACGTCGGTATTTTTACAGAACGTCGGCACAATTTAGTTAAACAATTACGTATACATAATTTATAACACAACCTTTGAGTTCATTATTTAAAAAATACCATACACTCCGTCTTAGTAACTGGGAAAGTACTTACTCAGAATAAAATAAAAAACACACATCACTTTACTTTCAGAAGTACAGAAATAAACCCTGTCTGTCGGAAGTATCGAAATAAAAAAGCCCTTTCCATCCCACGCTGAACTTCTTATATACCTTTAAGTTAATTGAAAAATACCCAGTCCAGTTTAGCTCTCATAATCGAAAAGGTTAAGCCTGTCATAAATCTTAAAAGTTAATTAAAACTAACAATTGCTTTAGGATAACCAAAATCTCCCTCACAAGAAAACTCCAAAACTATAATTTTAGTTAAGTACCCAAATTGATTGAAAATTATTCAAACAACTCGGGTTGCTTTATACATAACTCTTAGCTACTTGATTGACATCCATTAGTAGATACTACTAATCTGACACGTTAAGTTCCTTCCAAGTACAGCTTCGTACCTTGGGAATTTTAATTAAATCTTTGGATTATATTTTCCAAGAACCCTGCTCTGGCTACTTGGGAACGGAGCTTTTAAAGCCGTTTAAAATCTCAGACATATTTATGCTACAAAACCGTTATCCTAATAATTGGGACGCTAAAATTAACTAGAAAATAAACCAATTTGCGAAATAACAGAGAGTTATTTTTACATAACCGACTGTACTAAAACAGTATGTTACAAGGTCAGCATGGAGAACTGCATCAACAACAACAAGATACTTTAAGTTATAATTTTGGTGTTTTGCTATTTTATTATTTTGTTGACATTTAAAATTTATCTTATATATACTGAAAGTCTAAATAATAGTCATGCAACCGATATGTGCTATTTGTTCAAGTAAATTCTGTGCAAAAAGAAATCAGGGACCTCCTCGCTTTGCCAGCGTAGAACATTCCATAACAGGTTTAATGGTTGTAAATACTTGAAGGATGATTTATTTTAAGTATTTATTACATATCTTGTTATTTTTTGGGCGCACGCTTGCTTCATTTTTAAAATGGTGTATTCATATTTGATTTTCATGCTCGATTATGTTATCAAAACTGATCCGTTTCTGAATGTTATTTTCCAATTCAACAGCATAAAGTTTGATTAACTATTGTAATGGATAGTTGTTTCGAGTTTTTGCACTCTGTAGTCCTCCAAGAGCAAAGGAGTAGGAGCTCTTTTAATTGCAATTTTCCAAGAGTCGCGGTTGGTCACATGAAACCCTAAGTATGCCAACTTTATTGGATTAATTTTAGTGTCAAAATAAATGGTGCTGGATTTGTATGCATTCCTCTATTTTGCAACGAATAAAATATTCCTCACTCTGGATCAAAAAGTTCTACGTTCCTTCGGGGATACAAAATTTATGGTACTTGATTACAGGTTTACTAGTCCCGTAATTTTGATGGTGTAACCTCACTCTAGAGATAAGTACTAACTGTGTCTATGATTTTATAATTTTATTATTGTAATTAGATTGAATTGCATTTTTATTATTTTGAAACGGTATTATGAGATTTGTTTATTCTAATTGTAGTATATAGGAGAGCTCATCAGGCGTGATTAACTGGTAGGATTACACACCAATATTATTGATTTATTCAGATGTGCCATTTATGCACAAGAAACTTTAATAGTTATTTTTTTTGTAATTGTATTGTTGGTTAGTGCAGTAGCGGCTAGTAAATCAATTGCTAAACTATGAAAAGTAGTAATGAACAAGTAAATGCGATAGACTGGTTTCTCTGACTTTGTTATTGTTATATGAGACTGCGCAAAGATACCAATTCCTTAATTGTAAATTTTGTATAATTTCATATTATACAATAAGCGATTTAAGCACATTCTATGCCAAATTGAGTTTTACATTCTTTCTCGCATGTAAACAGAGCAGGGTCATCAACTTTAGAAGTGGAGTTCACAGAAATTACAATAAATTAAGAACTAAAAATATAATTCAAAATTCGTTTGCACGTAACTAAGCGTGGCGATATTGCTTTTATTGAAAATTGAACCCCATATTAGCAGTTTTAAATATGTACAAGGCAAATACGTCACACTAGCTTATTATTCTTTCTTGTATTTTCAACCAAACTTACGAAGTAAGTTAGGTTAATAGGATCGCTACGTCGCCGTCGTCGCCGCCGTCGTCCGTTGCACGTTTTTTTCGTTTTACAAACATTTGATATATGGATCTTGTTCAGTTTTTTACGCTGATTAAGAATATGCTATCCATTTTTCGATATCTCATTTAGTTTTCGAGTTATTCGACTTTAAAGTCGAAATTTTGACTATGATAAACTTCACTCCAGCAAAAAATAAATAAAGTTTTTGGTTAATATCGACCTTTTGAGCATATTTTCTCATAGCTCTCATAGCTCCATACCTCCTGAACATATTTTCTCAAAGCACCAATGCTCTAAGTCGAAAGGTTTTCGAGTTATTCGACATCTTGTTTTTAATGTATATGTAATATTTATATTTTTGATAACAACATATCTGTAAGTTTGGTTAGAAGTTCTGCACATGAGAACTTAGATTTTTACTTTTTAAGATTAAAAATAAACAATTTTCTAATACAACTGATAATGCTTCAATTATTACAATATCATTATTTCTAATGTAATACAATTTCCTAATGCGTATTCTAAATTTTCATATTTTAGCCATTGTATAAAACTTCTTATTAACTTGTTTTTGCTTCACTTTATAAGTTCAAAATAAATAATTTTATAGTATATTGTATGGTGCTTTGATTATACCACAAGATTTTTCTTAATGCATTGCAATCTCTTAGTATGTACTCCGCATTTCCATTTGCAGAAAGATGTGTATTATGTAATTTCAGTACATTTTGCAACATTATAATGAACTACATCGAAATTGGTATAGCAATAATTGTGTTTTAAATGAGAAACATATTGACTATTATTGCTTCATTATATAACAGCATATGTAGTAACATATCATTAGTTGAAATTTGCACCAAAAATCTCAAACGCGTTGAAAGTGAGTTTGAAAACATATAATGGGGAGAAGCAGGAGGCGGTAAAATTTGTAATTAGGAAAGTGGGCGGTAGACCAAACGAGTTTGGAAATTTATATTCCTCAGCCACGATATACTAGAATATTTGTTTCTGTAAAAATGTTACTTACGTATGGATATTTAATTTTGTCGTAATTGAAGCACGCAGTTTGGGACAATATATTTGATTTTTCCAATGCTCTATCCGAAAGTACTGCATTGACCATGAAGCGAGTTCTTTTTACCTGGATATTTTGAATTTTACTAAACCCCTGCTGTTCCAAGCGAGGTAGGGATCTTTAACGTGCGTGATAACACTCACACACGGAATTTACATGTTACCTCTTATCCGAACGACGGCACATTTTTGTGAAAAATGTTCGCCTAACATTTTTCCAGCGGATCGTGTTGGGATTTGAACCAGAGACCTTGGCAGTTTGTGATAGTATGTTTTGGTGAGTCATGCTATCACCAATTGAGTTGAAAATTAGATTATCACAGTGGCTATTCTGCGAATGTTAGAGGGTGTTTATGTTTCTTAAATTTCACGATTTCCGTGTACTTAAGCGATGTGATTTCTTCGATAAGTACTTAGGTGTTATTTGAATGCTTTTTAGGAATGCTCATATTCAGATTGTACTTTTGTATGTAAATATCTTTTAAAGTTTAGAAAAATATTACAATTTAAGCTTCATCCTCAGTGTTTATTATTCCATTATTGTATTCACATCCAAAATCATTTTTCACATACAAATAGTTGTAGATACCAGTTCTACGGCTGGTCCAGCATATACAATTTGTTCAAGTTGATTTCGCGCAGAAAACAACCAGAGGCGTCTTTTCTTTGTCAGAGTTGTTAATTTTTAGAGTAGGTTTAATCATATTTATTTTATGTATTCATTACATATCTTGTTATTCTATGGGTACAGTCTTGCTCTATTTTCAAAATCGTGTTGTTGAATTTGCTTTCATTCTCAATTATTATTATTAAAACTGATTTGCATATTACTTACAATTCAAATTTTAATTGGCAATTGCAGCGGGTAGTTGTGTTAGAGTTTTTGTTCTTTTTAATTGCAGTCCTCTAAGATTAAGGGAACTCGTTAAATACATTCCTCTAAGAGTAAAAGATGTGTTGTGGGCTCCAAAGACATAAAAGATTATTATGGTGATGACTATCCATCCGATGATGTGCTGTGATTATTCAGAAGAGACCCCTAAGTATGCCAATATTATATGAATAATTTTGGTCTTAATCGGCATAATGCTGAATTGGAATGTAACCATCTGTTTTGCAACGTACTGAGGATTCCTTTCCTTAGAACAATATCCTGCGTACTCTAGAGATTGACATTTATATTACTAGATCACAACAAAGCTAGTTCACTATGGAATAACGAAATTTAAGTATTAAATGTGTTTATGATTTTGTAACTTTATAATTGTAATTAGATTGAAATTGTACTGTATTATTTTAAAACAGTTTTATAGAAATTATTGATTACAGTCGTAGAATGTGGGAGAGCTCATTAGGCGAGATTGACTGTTAGGATTATAAACTATTATTATCAGGTTGACTGCATTACCTGTCTCCGGGACTGGTGTTGGTTATTATTGTAGTGCGGTAGGTAAAAACTGCAATAGTTTTAGATTTTGTGAAAAAACATGTTCATTAATTTTTGTTTGTTTTAAATACCAAAGATAGCATTATACTGTGCAAAGATTCAAAACATTTTTAAAGAAAAAAATTCTACCGGGCTTTGGAGACTGATAACGTCTTGTGTTCAAACAATCTTGTTTTTAATTCAAACAGTCAATACAAGCACTACAAAAACAAATGTAGATTGTAATGAATTGTGTATTTCGGCTGAAAAGTGTATCCATTTTTTGTGGAAAAGAAAAAAATTGCTAATAGAAACAAATTAGAAATCTACAGTAATGAGCGAAGAGAAAAAAATTGAAATAATTCGCCAAGACCATTAATTTATAAGAATAGGCCGATCCTTAATTTTTAATAATTTCTTGGTCTATATGGAAAAGAACAAGCTTGTTGTTATTTCCTAATTTGGTTCAATTAAAAAGCCAAGTTCAACATTTGTACCCACAATCCTTCACAAAACAATCTAGCTGTTTAAAACCTGCTTTGTAAAGTCATAAATAGCTATTTAATCTTCCAAAAGTAAGCGTAAACACCTTATTGTTCAAGAAATACTTTATGGTTTCCTACTTGTTTTATATATACGGCGCGTGGGCATTAAAAATTTTATTCAGATAAGACTTCTGAAGACGTTCTAAATACGATCACTTCCGCAACATCTTCGATACAAACGGTTTGTAAAGTCGTTGATGCGCAAACTCCCAGTAGTGTTAAAAATTACGATAATGAGACAGCCAGACAATAGGCTGTAGGGGTGGAAGCCATTTGTTCGTCTTCGGATAACCGCTAGCCGACCAAAATGTTTGTAATCTTGAAGCAGATCCACCACGTATCATGTTAGTCTGGGGCCGACGCCTTTTGGTAATCCAGCTGGAACCTGTGCCTAACCAGTCTAAAGGCCGCCGCCAGCAGCTAGTGGTTGAAGATGAGTGACTTTTGCTGGACCCCAACAGGGTTTTATTAATTGTTTTTGTAACCGCCCTTTTTCACTATGGTTAGGTGCCGAGCCGTCAAGTTCCAGTCTGTAAGACTCGGCACTCCATTGTTAAATATCATAATCTTGTGCTAATTAAATAAATTTTTTACTGAAAGTATATGATTTCTAGAAAGTACTTATTGATTCATATTTTATACACTTAGAATTTTCAACAAAAATCATTGTAAAATAAGTTAAATTACAGTATGTACGTGATCATCAAATCTGATGCTCATTTAAGTCATAAAAGACAAAATGTTCTTTAAATAATAATTTTTTAATATCACCAAGACTTGTAAATCGATTTAATTTTTTATTGGATGATAGTTATTTGTTATACAGTAGATACTTTCTGATTCTAACATGTTTAATTTTCTAAGAAGGGCAAATTAAAAGTTTTGAATGATCCACTCCAATAGAATTTTTGTATCTACTCTTAAGTTATCTCTGTTTAATACTTGCTAGATACAGTGGCGATCAACTTCGCTTTATTTAAGTTTTCGTGTCACGAAGAATATTTGAACCTTACCCTTTCTCATGATCTCCCATGAGATAATAGCCAAGCTAGACGCTAGGGCAGCAAGATTTTATGGTCCCAATTCACACGCTTAAAAACTTCAAATTCCCTTAAATTCCGAATTGTTGTTCTATCTTTTCTCTATGGCCCGAGTTGGAAATATAAAAATATAAACACCTACATTAACCCACCAACGTGGGACTAAAATAAAATTTTCTACAAAATATACATTATAACGAAGGTAACACAAGTGTTGTAAATGCACGCCAAAGTCTAGCTGAGCCAAGAGGGTATGTGCTTGCAGGGTTGTCAAATAGTGATAGTGAATATGATCGTGACGATGAACTGGATGATGTTTTTGATTCAGACGTTTCTATTAGCGACAAAAGCTTTTTACCTTCATCAGATAAATCACACAGTGACGTAAGTACAAGTGAATTATTTGATGATAATAGTGTGACAGAAAATAAAAATGTAAATACCTCTGAATCTGAAAATGGCGATGTTGCAAGTGTTATGATGTCAGTGACGATGAGGCTGACGAGTTGAAAAATCGCAACACTTGCCTATAATAAATTTTCATGTTAATGAAATAAAATAATAATATAGAGGCTTACAAGTTATTTGTAACAGACAATCATTTACAGAATATTGTTGAGGAAACAAATAGGTTTCCTCGGGAAATGTTGTAATATGTGCATAGGTTAAAATCACGTATTCGTTTTTCGGTTGACTGCGATATAGCTGGACTTAAACGTTTTTTTATCAATATGTATATAGTTATGGGATTAGTTGATGGTCCGGTAATAAATTTGTATTGGTCCAAAGGTCCCATGTTCAGGAATTAGTTTATTACTAATACCATGAGACGAGACAGATTCTTTTTATTGATGCGCTGCATTTATTTTTGTAGAATTGTCCAGTGTAATAAGTTAGGTCAAATTTTGAAAGTACCAAATAACAATGTTGAAACTGCGCTAACTCCAGGATGGATTTTGGGGGTTGAGGAAAGTATAATACCTTATCAAGAAAGACTGCAAATAAAACAATATATCCCCAATAAAATTCACGAATATGGTATTAAGTTATATAAGTTATGCACAGTGGATGGATATTGCCACGGTAAAATTTAGAAATTGAATGATACAAGGCGTTCCTAGGGGTATGGTGACAATAAGTTGCTCCGGACTAGCTCAAATAAGACTCTTCAAGGTGTAGGTTCAAAAACAATCAGAAAGTAAACACTAACGAACGACTGAAACTTCTTAGCAAGAGCTAGAATAAAAGAGCGCCAGGAACTGGAGCTCAAAGTAGCTGTGAGAATGGTTCCTCGTTCTCGGACAAACCTTAAAGTACCACAATATATCAGACCAAATTTAAAATACAACTTTACAAAATTTATTGATTCAAACTTATTTCTCAACAAGTTACCACAAATGTACTCACAAAATATTGCTATAAAAGTGAAGCCTCTAAACATTTACCTTTAAGGAAATACTTAAATGCAATTAGTAACGCAAATATATAAAAAAAAATAATTCACAATGATAATATGGAGGGGCACCATTGCACAAGAAATATACAAGAAAACTGACTTAAATATCTGGACACGAGACCACAGAATACAGCACCTAATCCTGTAAATCATAAAAATAAGCAAAATAAACATACACAAATTTATGGCCACAAAATTGCAATATGGTTGGTAAGTTTTGTACCACTATTAATTTTCTCAAACTCAAACTTGTAAACAGATTTACATAAATAAACAATAAAAATAATTAATTTGTAGGAACTTAAAGCACACAATAGTTTATCTTCACAAATGACACCTTAAATAGCAAATAAGTGTCAACTACTACAATTTTAATTTAATAAATGTCTATGTTTTGTCGATCAACAGCATTTTAAAACAGTTAATCAATTAAAAATACACTAACCTGTAATGGTTGCCAATTGCGCTGGTATGAAAAATATAGTGGACTGTAATCTGCATCTGCAGGATCGCCGTAAACTGCATAAACGAAAGTTTACTATTCTTAAGGAGTTTCCACCATAGAAAACCGAACTCCATGGTCCAAGCACACCGAACTGATCTTACGGTCACTCCCGTTGCCAAAACGCTCATCGGACAGAACATTATTAACTTGGCAACGGGAGTGACCGTAAGAATCAGTTTGGTGTGTTCTGACCATGAAGTGTTGAATGGTGAAAACGCCTCAAGAATAGTAAACTTTCGTTTATGCAGTTTACGGCGGTTGTGCAGATGCAGATTACAGTCCACTACATTTTTCATACCAGCGCAATTGGCAACCATTACAGGTTAGTGTATTTTTAATTAACTGTTTTAAAATGCTGTTGATCGACAAAACATACAGACATTTTTTTGGTTATTAACTTGGTCCGACAAAAGTGTACGGGTGGTTGCAGCAAATTTAAATTTAATAAAGGGGTAGTTGAATTATTAAATTTCACTGATGTCAATTAAGTTGACTGTTAAACATGCATGACATATGCTTAGAAATATCATACGACCTGATTAAGATAAGCTCCACAATTGCAATGGGTCCAGGGCTTCCAAAACTTCTTACAGCAGGGGCAGCGTTAACTTCTGATGACTCAGCAAGGCTGGTGATTCAGAATCAGCATCCAATAAATTCCATGAACAGTAATCTTCATGCAGATAACTGGACAGGTTCCACATAAGTAAGGTTAACGTTACGATGAAACTTTTACTGAAAGTAATCGGCAGAAGGTTCTTCTAAACAGGAACGGTACATCAATAGTATTGATAAGGACAGCGTTTAAACAGAAACTAACTGCAATTCGGACCAACAATTAACAGTAATGACCATAATAACCAAAAACATCACGAATCCAAAAGTACTAATATTTATTGCACACGCAATTTTATGCTCTGAACATAAAGGACCCACTACAAGTGAGTAACAAAGCAACTTAAAATGCAGACAATTAATAATCAAAATTCTTCACCAACAGAAACGACTTCAATTCGCTAAAAGCGTAATTAATTACCTTAAACCAAACCAAACACAAATAAAGTAATTAAACTAAATCCCAAGTGGATGTTTAAAACCGCAGCATAAATCGTTTTCATACAAGCAAATACTAAGTACATCCATTCTTGAAAGTGTTAAGTTCAACAATGGCTACTACCTTACATGTGACTTTCCAATGCTCCACCCGAAGGTACTACATTAGCCAGGAAGCAAGTTTTTTGACCTGGAAAATTTAGAATTTTGCCGAACCCTTGCTGTTCCAAGCAAGGTAGGGATCTTTAACGTGCGTGACAACACTCACACACGGGACCTCCATTTTACCTCTCATCCGAACGAGGGTGTATTTGTGTGAAAAATACTCGCCTAACATTTTTCAAGCGGACCGTGTCGGGATTCGACCAGGGATCTTGGGCGTAGTAGTCACACACATACCACTACGCAACGGAACCGCCAATGGACACTACCTTACATGTGATTTCCAATGCTCCACTCAAAGGTACAATAGCCAGGAAGCGAGGTTTTTTACCTGAAAAATTTGGAATTTTGCCGAACCCTTGCTGTTCCAAGCAAGGTAGGGATCTTTAAGGTGCGTGACAACACTCAGACATTTTACTTCTCATCCGAACGAGGGTGTATTTTTGTGAAAAATGCTCGCCTAACATTTTTCAAGCGAACCTGTCGGGATTCGAACCCGGGATCTTGGGCACTACCTTACATGTGATTATCCAATGCTCTACCGGAAGGTACTACATTGGCCAGGAGACGAGTTTTTTGTTGCTTGGAAATATAGAATTTTGCCGAACCCTTACCGTTCCAGGTAAGGTAGGGATATTTAACGTGCATGACAACACTCACACACGGGACCTCCATTTAACCTCTCATCCGAACGAGGGCCTAATTTTTGTGAAAAATGCTCACCTGCCATTTTTCAAGCAGTCGGCCTTGTCGGGATTTGATCCCAGGACCTTGGGATCCGTAGTCTTACGCTTACTACATTAACCCACGGCGACGCCAATGGCCACTACCGCTACATGTTTGCTGACAATTATTACTTTAGTTTATCTTTAGCCAAATCACTGTTCGAAAAACAAAAAATTTATTATAGAACTCGGAGATCCAACAGAAAGAGCAATCTCAAAATCCTACCTAAAAAGAACGAAAAAATTGAGACATTTATGGTTTACAGAACAACTCCTCACATATTATAAAATGGATGGAAAAACGTCCAGTTCTAGTGTTAAGTACTGATCCAACCCATACTAACATTTTTAAACCAACAGGAAAGCGAAACTGGCAGCGTGAGCCTATATTTAAACTAAAATAAATTATTGATTACAAGAAAGCAAAAAAAGGGGGTAGATGATATTAATCAGATGAGTTGTTATCATTCCGTATTAAGAATAAGTTTAAAATGGTACTGTAAACTAGCATTTCTTTCTTGGAACAGCTGTTGTAAATGCCTGGATTGTCTATAACAAGATTAGTTCCTCAAAATTATCTATAGTGTAGTAAATAGAAGAATATTGGCACGATAGTTACTTGTTACTTCAGTAGCACATGACGAAACCACTACTACCAAACGTGTTCTACACACGTTTGTTAAACCGTCCGGGCAATGAAAGAAAAGAAGAAAAAAGTGCCAAGAATGCTCTCATAAATTAAGAGAAACACATTCAAGCAAAAATGTAAGTAACTTGGTTACAAAAGTTACAAGATATTGCAATGAATGTCCTAGATAATCTGGAATGTGTTTAGTTTGCTTTAAGAGCATTTATAAAAATTAGTTTTTGTTTTTGGAGTTCAATTGATTTTTGCTAAATAATTAACAACATTTTACTTTACACATTCTTTATTTTCAAATATCATTTTTCCTAATAACGCAATAAGAAATCTTGCATGTCGTTTGATGCTTTGGTTTAAATCTGTAAAAAATAGTAAGCTATCTGACCCTTTAAAAAATTTTTAATACGAAACCTAACCACAAAACGTTTAATAACAATAAGTGTTTACATGTGTTTGGGTTTAATAATTGATCTAATAATTGATATCATACAACCATAAAAAAATAATCACGTCGTTCCTGGTCCCCGAAGACCGGTATTGCACCATATCCGCGTCAAGCCACTGGTCCTGTGGGATCAGTAATGCATAGTTCCGTGGCTTACATATTTTAGTAACGCAGTCAACCTGTTATTTATTCGTTTTGTTAGACCAATTGTGCACGTGAAACTATAAGCAGATGTTTGATGTGTGTCTTGTTGGTTAGTGCTGTCACGGTCGCTGAATCCATTCTCGACCTTGAGGTTTTGTAACTTCAACTGTGGAAGATTATAATTAGTCGTAGGGTAAGTAACAATAAAAGAGTAAGTGTGATAAACTAGCCTCTCAAAACCTTGCCATAGTAATGCTAAACTAACAGAGTAAGATATGCAGTTCTAAATTTTGAATAGTGTAACGTCGTATAGAGTTCCAACTTTTAACGAATTTGTGTAAGTTTCTTTACTAAACAATATAGAAATCCATCACTTATACACATTTTAGCGATACTAATATGTGTATAAAGTTATTGTGTTTAAAATTATTATCGGCGAAAAACGACTATTCAGATACAGTAAATTGCTAGCATGACAATTTTGAAATCGAGCATATTATATAATTGGAAATTTCTAAAAAGTAGTTATTTGTAGTCTAGTATTTCAATGCTATTAGTATGCATCGTGACATTAATCAAAGAAAAATAATATGATCTTTGTATAATAGTTGTTGCTACTTTGTTACTTTTTTAAAATAAAACTACGTGCTTAATTGATCAAAATTTTCGCAATGAAACATAATTAATTGAAAAATACAATATTTTGACATTCAGAATTGATTCGTTGGAATTACAAGGCTCGGCCATTATAAAAAATGAAAAATAGGGGATGCCCGAAAATGCTAAATAAGTCTGCTCATTTTAGACTCCTACAAAACTACGTAACTATATGTTAGCGAACTTTTAATTACAAGACATTGAATGTCGTAGGTAGTGCGCTTATATGATAATACATCCTAAGGTAGATATATATTTCTATTTAAACTCTTTTTAAAAATACATTGTAACGGAGTGAACATCAATTTGTTTGCAAATTTATTTAAAATGATCACAAGCAATTCTATTAAGAGTATTGTGCTACAACTACTGACGCCTTCATACATTGTAATTCATACCACAGGTTATAGAGTTCACTTGTGGAATAGTAAAGGAGTTCTTAATTACAATAGATAAATATCGTGCAGATCGCTTTTGTGGTTCTCGTTTATTTACTGAAACATAACTACTTTGTAATTGTGTATACGTTGTACACTTGAAAATAGTAATTCATCTCTGAAAATACACTTGGACATTTTTATGCTGAAACTGTAACTGGAATTTCACAAATAGAAGTCTTTGTTCGTGTTAGAGATATACCGATCGTCCTCTCAGGATTCCTATAGGTACATATCTACGCGAGTTTGATAAATAGTGGCATTAATTTTATATGGGTAAATTTTTACAATTGTCTGGCAAAATAGCCGTATTGAAGGCTGCTGTTCGATATATCCGCATTGAATAGCAAATCAAAACTAGGTCTTTGTGTTCTTGGCCAACGACTTTTTGTTACTTTAATCGATGGTTTTAAGGATATTCACAAATTTTCAAACGTAATATATTTGTAATTGCATTAATTTACAACACTAACAATAAAGTGAGTGTTTGGTTTAGAAAGAGTCTATTTAATTTCGATGATATTTCCCAAATCTTAACGTTTTGATATAATAGAATAACATTGTTATTCTTACGTCTGCTATAAACGCGTGGTCATCATTTTCTAACGATTGCTTTCTTTAAGATCATAGCTATTTTAAAGCTGCTCGGGAGTTGTTCTTCATAAGGTTATCAATAAAATGACACAATCATACCCGAGGAACCAACTGGAATCGGTAGCAAGTCAAAAGCACCAGAAGAATAACCTAGCGACTGTCATGATGACTAGTAAGATTGTTTTTTACAAATATGTAATTCCCTCATTCTAATTTTTTCTTGCTTGCTTTTTCTCATTCAGCTACTCTCAAACGCTTTTATTATTTGGGAAGAGATTTTGTAAACGTTAGGCGTCCTTCTGAGAATTTTATTATGCGCAAAGTCACTAATAATTAACAATTGTCTTTTATTCTAATTAATACATAGCTAATAATGTTAAAGACGGATGCAATCGAAATGAAATACGAACCAGAAGCCATACCTATTTCGCTAAAAGGACATGAGTCAGTTTAAAATAATTTTTAGCAAATGTCTGAATGATGATGACGTTTTTATATCCTTATAAAGATCAAAGCTGCCATTTGCTTAAAAATTTTTGCGACAAATCGTAGCTTGATCTGCTTATAAGTAGCATTCCAGACAACGTTGAATTTTTGTGGCGAGGGATACATGGGATTGCATAATTCTCCGATCTACTAAAAAATGTGTAAACAAATGAATATTGACAACCCAGGTTAACGAATTCATTATAACAATCGAAGTCTTAACCTTACATTTGATGAAAATTATTATAATTGCAATGTAAATATAGGTACGTAGTTCTTTATTCTTATACAGGGTGGACCAAAAGGAAAGAAAAACATTGTAACAGGTGATTGTAGACCTAAAAACAAGGCAAAAAGTTCATATAAACATATGTCTGGAAATGCTTCGTTAGCGAGATAAGGCTAGCGAAAGATTTCGCCCAGATTTCCACTCCGGGGATTAAATGAAACCGGACTGAAACCATTAGAACAGTAATTAAGACAAACGTTTGATCGTTTCATATAAATTTTGACCTGAAAAATTGAATAAACTAGGTCCCAGAACTGTAAGTCCCCTAGTTTGTAAAATAACTTACTTAAAGTGCAAAAATTTACTGTCAAAAACACGTTTTTTTACGTTTGAATCGCTATAATTTCATTAAATGACTAACAAATTCATAAAATCCAAGAACAAAAATTGTAGTGAATTTAATTCTGAGAAAATGTATGTAGATAAAGTCAATAGTAAATAAATTCTAAATTAATCAATTCAAATTTAGTTGTAACTTGTATTACCTTCCAAAAAAGTAACAATACTGTATTATCGTAATAAACGTTTTAAAAAATTTAATCTGATACAAATTAAATGTACCACGATAAAGTTCTAAATGAAATGTTCTAAATGAAATGTTCTAAATGAAATGTTCTAAATGAAATGTTCTAAATAAAATGTTCTAAATTATTTACAAGAGATTTCTGCTGATATTAAAATTTTGGCTTTGCTATCTTCAAATTTATTTAAAAGAGCGTCATCTAGATCTTCGTCACTCGAAAACTGTAGACCTTTCTCTAAAGTAGCTGTTGATTTCGACCTAGGTCTACCCCTGCCCCTTTTCACTTTAACAGAAGTACAAGCAGTATCTGAAAATTGCCCAGGTCCTTCAACATCAATGAATCATAATCTTCCATGTGACTTCTAAAACATGGATTATCTGACGAACTAGTAAGACTCATTTGATCTGGTTCAGTTATAGTAAAAATTTTCTTCGTCCACACCAAGCCACGTGTGGTCCTCATCTTGGTAGGCTTGTACTGAAGCTAAAGTAATTTTTGCTTCTAATTGAGTCAGGTGCTCATCATGCTCAGACAATGTAAACTTACAGACGTTTACTAATGTTTCCATTATACGAAATGCAATTTTCTAAAATCTGTTGTACATCATTTAAAAACTCATGCCGGCTATGGTATTTATGCATGGATACTTTTTAGATATCGTCTACAAATGCATTGGCTTTCTAATCACTGTATAATAATCTTTCATTAACTTTTTGTTTACGGGTTTTAGGAAAGGCCATGGCTCCGACATTACTTTCAATTTATAATTAAGTACATTATCCAAAATATATGTTAACGCAACTTGATCACTATCTAACAAAAGATTGATTGCATTTTCTACTCGTATTAGTCTATCCTCTTTTTCTTCTAATCTTTCGATACATTTATTTAACATACGCTGTGCGGGTACAGTTAGACTACTATTTTCACCGTTATAGCAAGCAGAATTTTTAACAATTTGATTTATATCAACAAAAAATTCTTCACGACTATGGTATTTCTTTTGGTGCAATTATCTCGAATTGACTGTAAATCCATGGGTCGTTGGATAATATTTTGAAACTAAGGTGCGTCGTTTCATTTCTTCAGCATGAATTTCGTAGAATAGAACATATGCTTCTGCTTTCACTAGTGTTTTAGGGGTTATACTGCACACCTTAGAATCTTTATATTCATGCCATACGATTGAGTACGGGTGTCGACAGTATGCGATGTAATGGCCTCTCAATGTAGTGCCACTGTGTTTCGATATTGCATACAGGTTATAACGGCAATTTCCAACATTTGTTGCTGCAGCGTAGTGTCGCATATCTAGACTTTCTAATGGAAAATCTATAGGCGTAGATAGTTTTCTTTGATATGTACCTGTGGGTGAAAACCGTTTTAAGTGTATCACCAATATTTTAGGAACCTCTGTAAAGACAGTGATTTGATGCATTTTCTCTTTACTTTGCACTTTAAACATACTGGTTTTTCGTCGTTATCCAATGTTTCAGGCCTAGTAAAATGATCTAGACAAAACTGTAACGTTAAGCAGCCAGTGTGTTTTGGTATAGCAAGTGAAAGATCCCAAAAGACTTCGAAAGTTACAGAATAATGATTACGGTGTGTGCAACATACTGTTGATTTTAACTGTCCAGCGAAAATATCAACAATTTTGAAATTGCTACTTCTTAAATATTGCTGCCAGGATTCATTACCTTTGTCAGAGTCACTTAATTGTTCATTTAATTCTGACAATATAGGGATTTGATTGTAGGTAACCTGATTAACGTCTTCATGAATACCATCTAGCAAGTACCGCGTAAACTCTTGTGCGTCTTGTAGATAGAAGCCCATAAAACTAAGTGCAAATTGATGAAAGTGTGATTTCAAGTTAATAGTATTTACCACTTTGTCGCAAGCATCTTTAGACCACAGATCTTTTATTACTTGTGCAAAATATTTAATTAAAGCTCCTTTCATAGTTGAAATGCTAGTATTGATATGCTTCGAAAACGCATTATTCTTAATATATTTAAGTAATAATTTGTGTTTGAGAGACACTGAATTATACAGTTATAAAGCAAGTATTACCAATATTTTCCAATCCCTTCTTTCCTAAATTTGTAATTGAAATTGAAAAATCATTTAGTTCTTAAAGTAAGGATTGAGTTGTGATGCATTAATTGTATGCTGGAGATGAGTAGATGTATTTGAAGAATGACTCAATCTGTTAGAGCAATTACAGTTTTTTGAAAGTTCTTCTATTGTTTTATTTTCTTCCATGTCAACAATATCTAGCTGTTGCTTAAAGACAGGTCAAGATGATCGAATGTTTTGGTTTTCTAAACTGTAACATTTTAAAGGCAGGTCAAAAATTTCACTTAAATCTTTCGAAAGTGGAAAGGTTCCTAATATGGATGCAGCATTACCTCTTTGAATAGCTATGCCAATTCTTTGTAATAAAAATAAAGTGGTTCTTTGATCAAAGGTATTATGATAGATTCGTCTACCAATTTCCTTTATGAATTCCAATCCTTGACTACCTAAAACTCCTAAGGTTTCAATTGAAATTGGGTAAATATATAAAGGTCTGATAAAGAGCAATATTTTTTATTTTTATTTTTCGCCAGCTTTTGCTGCTGCTCCAGTTTTATTTGAACAAGCAGTAACATCAGAATTAGCAAGAGTGTTGGTACATGTAAAATCCCACATTACTGCTTTACCATATTTCCAAGGAATTAAACTAATACCATCAGGTCTTTTATCATCTTCTCAAAATAAATAGGTAGGTCTCAGAATAGAACGAACATCGGCAAAAACTTAAGCTCGTTTAATTAAATCATTAACTGCTTTGTGCCTGGAATGCCTTCCCGCACTAAGCCTGCAACTTAATCCATGTATACCTAACGCATCTGCAACTGATCCACAAATGCACGAGTGTGTTGTACACAACCGAGCACCAAGCCTGAGTCCTACAGTAATTGTAAACGAATGGTTATCTAATAATGTTCCCAGAGATGCTATTGGAAGAGCGAATATCCATGCGCTGGCATATTTCAAAGAAACTGCAAGAATACGAGCCCTATGTGTATTATTGGTAGCTGATTCTAGTAACTTATTCGAAGATATAATCCAGCAATAGTATATCCCATTCTTTTTGAAAGGGTTTGTTGATTTTGATTTCTTTTATATTTGTTGCAAACTTCCAAAGTTCTTCAGCTTGCAAAAAGAAATTATGAAAAGATATACTGTAGGTGGCATTAGAAAAGATTGATCTAATTGTAGGCAAAAATGAATGAAGAGAAGACAGGTAAGCAGGTAGTGAAAGTGAGATTGAAAGACGGACACCTAATCCGCCTCTGTTTGTAGGAAGAGATGCTTGCGAACATTCGAAACGGCTCAGTTTAATATTTATCATTTCCTCCAAAGTGCATCGTAATAGTTCGTCAAGTATCTCAAGAAATTGCATACAAGTCCAAGTTGGGATACATCTGAGAATGTACATCAATTTAGGAATAGCAAAATAATTCTTAATCAGACAAAATGGGATATGATTTGGAATAGAAGATGATTAAACGAGGGCGAATTCATCATCAATTCGATTTTTTTATTGATACTTTCTGGAATCGCTTCAGCACAAAGTGGTGCGCCAAGTAGGTTCCAATCATGTTTAAGAGTGAAATGGTTTTGTTAAAATTGGCTGCAGGTGAACATAACAGTTCACATTTATCAAAATTGAGTTCCAAACCAAACGACTTAGCGATTGTAATTATCATTTCGAGATTTTGGATTACGGAATGAATCTCACCACCAATACATCCGTCATCTAAATACCAAATATTGAACTCTGTGTTTAATGAGTTAACAAGGTCGTTTATTGCCAGACAGAAGATTGCCTCTTTCGGAATTAATTATGTTATCACCAAAAAACAGAAATGAAGGATTTGCATAACATTGTTGAAGAAAAGGCATTAGATGGGGAATGTGGTTGTAAATACTATGTAAGAAAACATCTCGGTTAAGTGAGTTGAAAGCGTTTTTAAAATCAAGCTTAAGAAGAATGTTATCGGGATTATTAATTAAATATATACGTGCAGCGTGTGCTATAATTTCACAACCGCCTGAAGTCCCAAATCCAAACCGTTTGGGACTACAAAGATTTTCTAATTTCTCCTTTATATTCCAGCAAGATAATTTAGCTGCAAGTCTTTGATAAAAAGTACCTACGGCTATTGGTCTAATGCTGCCGTCCTTTTTTTTAAGTGCGCATAAAGAGGCGCCATATAAAATAGGACAAATTTCGGAAGGTATCTTGCCCGAGAGCATCAGATTACACAAATCAGTTAAAGATGATAAAAGCTTTTGTCCGAATATACCAGTGGAATAACTCAAAATGTCTTGCAAATGTGAAGGTCATAGGGCGTCAATACCTCCAGCGGAACTAGACTTAAAGGATTTGATAACTACTAAAACTTCTTCACGATTAACTGTGAAATTTGAATTAGTTTTATAAAGGAAATTGGCGGCGAAATTGATTTTGGATGTTTCTTTTTTATGTCTTCTAAAACTGTTGCGTCTATATTTAAAAAAAGTTTATTTGAACTTAAAATTTTAACCGCAGAGGATAAATCGCCATCTGAAACTTTTGATATAATTTGTTTGGAAATATTGGTTTTAACGGTAGCTATGCCACTTCTACTACTGAGAGAAACAACTTCTTCAACGGACAAAAGGTTTCGTAAATTTTCTAATATTATTCTCGAAGTTGATTTGCCTTTATTGCATAAATTTTCACTAGGAATTGATAGCAATAGGTAAAGGAATAATAAAAATTCTTTCCCTGATGACATTGAGCTTTTTTTTAATGCAAGTGTCAATAAGCTCACATAATTTCTTTGCTACCTGAGCTCTTACCGATTTTGGTATACGCTTAACGATGAAAACTTTTGACAATTTCAGATTTTTTAATATGCTGTCTAATGCAAGCCCTTCGTCCTTGTTCAAAGATTTATTTTCACTTAATTGTAAAACTTGGCTATTTTCTTTAAAAACTTGGCTCTGGTTACAGATACTGCAGTTTGCTTTATGTATTTTTTTAAAGTGAATGTTAAGACCTTTAGAATTTCGAATCTTCGTTTGCATATGTTACAGAAATTTAAATCATATTTGGTTTTATCATGAATTGTAATGTTATCGCTGACATTTTCCATTTTGTCAATGACGTCACATTTTTCGTATAAATTTGTAAAAATATTCATTTTAAATGATGATTTGGTCAATCAATTCAGGACCAGATCTCTTGTCCGTATGCAAGACCTTTCTCAAAAAGAAATTAAATTGTTGTATATAAAATTGTTGATATCTTAGCCAAGTTCAACACAATAGTGACAGTAGCGTACAAAATCTCTTCAAAGGCAAAGATCATTGGTACAAGGGCAAAAACTATATATTTTCCATATAAAGTAAATCTCCAAAATTACTAAAAAAGTCTTCTTGTAAAATATTTTAACTTAATAAATTGTAGAAATAAAATAATCGGAAATACTTGTGACAGATATTTGACAAGCATAAAATTTGAAGTCTAAATGAAATGTTCTAAATAAAGCATGACTAATTCCATTACATTACAACAAAACCGACGAAATTCTAAATACACGTTGAATTTTAATTTCATTTAAATTGTTGATAAACACACTAAATGGTAAATGGAATTTGAAATTAATTTTTCTCATAAATAAAAATGCAATAGCACTAAACACAACTACAGTAACCAAGCGCCTACGAATAAGTCAGACTGTGTTTAAGTAGCCAACAATAGTAAGAATGATCAGTGCCACCAACTTAATATTAAAGTATTAAAATAATAATTAATTAAATTTAATTGAAACTGATCAGCTGACATGCTACAGTAACAGCTGTTGTTATTGCATTTAGACTGTTCAGAGTTCATTTGCATCGGTGTTTGTTTTCTTACAATTAAATTTGAATTGATTAATTTAGAATTTGTTTGCTATTGACTTTATTTACATACATTTTCTCAGAATTAATTTCTCTACAATTTTTGTTCTTGGATTTTATGCATTTGTTAGTCATTTAATGAAATTATAGCGCCTCAAACGTAAAAAACGTGTTTTTTGAAGTAAATTTTATTTTACAAACTAGGGGACTTACAGTTCTGGGACCTAGTTTATTCAATTTTTCAGGTCAAAATTTGTATGAAACAATCAAACGTTTGTCTTATTTACCGTTCTAATGGTTTCAGTTCGGTTTCATTTAATGCCCGGAGTGGGAATCTGGGCGAATCTTTTGCTAGCCTTATCTCGCTAACGAAGTATTTCCAGACATATGTTTATAGGAACTTTTTGCCTTGTTTTCAGGTCTACAATCACCTGTTAAAATGTTTTCCTTTTCTCCCGTTCCACCCTGTATAAAACCAAAATATAAAGAAGGCCCGAATTAAGTTGGGATAGTATACCAATCCCTATTACACTACCTTGTATTCATTATTTAAAGAAATCAGGGCATCTGATTAAGGTAATGCACAGGCTTATTAAAAATACTATTATAAAGTCCAGCGGATTGAAATATCCATTTTTAAAGTTAATTCACTTCATAATATGACATGTGGGACATATGTATCTAATAATAAAAAAATCAATAATGAAGCTCTAATTAAGATAAACGAAATAACCGAAAATTTTGTACAATAAACCAAGAAGAATGTACAATTTGCACTTTTACAACCTTCGTAATATTATCTGATATTTAAAGCCCTCGAATCAAAGTAAAAATATAAATCTGTTCACCACCAAATTATAACCCTATTAAAATATAAAGCCAGCAAAAATAACTCTGTGTTATATTGAAGGTCTCGTTCAACGTTCAATGACCCTTTTTAAAATCTACGTATCAATCAATGCTTTTGATGACCCTTCACGTAGATATCTAAGTACATGCAAGTTTTAAATGTAATTTGTAATCAATTACCTTCGTCGTCGATAGGGGTCAAGGGATGGTCGCATACTCGAGGTTTGACCTTAGCTCATCCTAATTTTAATATTCTTGGTAAAATTGACATGCTACTCGGAGCGGAAATCTTTGTTCAGGTTTTGTTGAACGAGTCTCGTTGGGGTGTCGCTAACGAGCCAGTTACTATTAAAACAACCTTTGGTTGGGTTTTAACGGGAAAAGTCGTTTCCCCGAATAGTTCTATTACGTCGTTGAGCCCTTAGACAGCGTCATTCGTCGATTTTGGGAATTAGAAAATATTCCCTTCAAAAAACACATTTCTCCTGAAGAAGAAAAGTCTGAAAATCAATTTGTGGAAAATTATAGACGTAACAAGGACGGTCGTTTTGTAGTGTCCTTGCCCTTTAAACATTCTGAACCCTCATTTGTGGGTACGAGATCGATTTGTATTAAAAGATTTTTGTCGTTAGAACGTCGTTTGCTAAAAAATCCTGAATTGTATTCGGATTATAAAATATTTATGGAGGATTATTTGGAAAGCGGTCACATGGTTCAAGTGAAATCGCCTATAAATTCGTTGGTTCATGAAAAAATGTATTACATTCCCCATCATGCTGTACATAAGCGTGATAGCACTACCACCAAATTGCGTGTGGTTTTTGATGCTTCGTGTCCGGATCAATCTGGAAATTCGTTAAATGATAGCTTGGATATTGGCCCTGCTCTGCAAAAAGACATTGCAGTTTTGTTATTGCACTTTCGTGTACAACCTATCGTAATTACAGCTGACATCAAACAAATGTATCGGCAGATTTTGGTTAAAGATACTTATCGTGATTATCAACGTATCGTCTGGAGATTTTCTTCGTCGTATCCTATGATGGACTTTAAATTAAATATTGTGACTTATGGAGTTTCGTCATCGCCTTTTTTGGCCTTGCGTACTGTTCAAGAATTGGCAAAGATAGAATCGATTAATTTTCCTTTCGCGTCATCGGTATTGGCGAGCGATACCTATGTTAATGACTTAGTTACTGGATGCAATTCGATTGAAGCTGCTAATCAATTAATTGGTGAATTTAATAGTATTTGCGTTAGTGGTGGTTTTCAATTAAGAAAATGGAGTAGTAATTGCCCGGAAGTGATGTCCAACTTGAGGGAGTCCGTGTCCAGTTCGGACGCAATTACATTTCAAGATAAAGACAGTGGTTCAATAAAAATTTTGGGCCTTTCGTGGCGCGCTGTTACAGATGCATTTTTATACAATTTAGACGTTGAAGAGCGCACTTGCACTAAGCGTAATATTTTGTCGGCTATCGCAAAAATTTTTGATACTCTCGGTTTGATAGCGCCTTTAGTACTTTTCGCTAAACGTTTAGTTCAAGATCTTTGGCTTTTAGGTCTCGCTTGGGACCAAGAGCCGCCATTGGAAGTCGTACAAAAATGGAAACATTTTTTGGGTGAATTGCCAGCGGTTTCGAACATTGAGATTTCGCGTCGCATCTAATGTCATAATTTTAAAAGGGTGGAGTTGCATGGGTTCTGCGATGCTTTTGAATCCGGGTATGCAGCTGTCATCTATTTTTGTTTGTTCGATCTAGAAGGTAATATTACCATGTCCTTAGTTTGCGCAAAATCGAAGGTTGCTCCTACTAATTGCGTTTCATTGCCCCGTCTCGAATTATGTGCTGCCGTACTCTTGGCAGATTTAGTAGATTTCGTCAAAAATACTTATACAGATATTTTATCCTTTAGTAATATTTCGCGTGGTCAGATTCTACTGTTGTTTTGTCTTGGATTCGGTTTTCCTCGCATAAGTAGAAGACATTCGTAAGCAATCGCATTTTGCATATTCAAGAACGTATTCCTCCATCTTCATGGTTTCATGTTAAGTCCCAGGATAACCCTGCGGATTGTGCCTCACGTGGACTTTTGGCTTCAGAGTTGGTCATCATCCATTATGGTAGACAGTGCCTTCCTGGTTAGTGCATCGTAATGAAGAATGGCCGGCAACGTCGCTGCCAAAACTTATCGACTCATTTCAGATGGACGTCGAATATCGTACTCTGTCGTTAACAGTCGTTATGTCTGAGAATTTCTTAGATTTGTTGTTGGATAAATTTTCAGAACTGCAGAAAATTTGTAGGATTATTACATGTATTCGTCATTTCATTCGTAATGTTCAATGTCCGGCAGATTTCCGTTTAAAATATTCTGATGGTTTGTCTCTAGCTCATCAGCAAGAGGCTAAACATTTATTGATTAAAAGAGTTCAAACAAATGTTTTTGCCCAAGACATTGCAAATATTAAAACTGGAAAACTTGTTAGTGAACAACTTCGTAGCCTTAGTATGTTTCTAGATGGTCGTGATGTGTTGAGGATGGGCGGTCGTCTACGTAATTCTGAGTTGTCGCATGATGCAAAATTTCCAATTTTGCTTCCTCGGTCGCATCGATTGACTGAAATTATTATATTAGATTGTCATGAAAGGCATTTACATCTTGGAAATCGAACAACTCAATTTTTATTAACGCAAAATTATTGGATCTTGTCCGCAAAGAGGGCTATTCGACAATGTTTGAAATCCTGCATTCGTTGTTTTCGCGTATACCCTGTGGCTTTATGCCCCCCTATGGGGGATTTACCAGCTTCTAGATTCATCCTGGTAGGGACGGTATCGTTCGGGTAGCTACCGTCAAGACAGCTCAAAGGTTAGTTAAACGTTCTCTAGTGAAACTATGTTTACTGCCAATTACTTAATATTTAATGGTGTGTATACATATATTCACTTATATAAGTTTGTCGGTTTAGGTTTCGTAGTAAATAGCTACAATTATTTTTAATTATAAAATAAGTTAGTTTATACTTATTTTGGTAGGCGGGATGTTTGGTCTCTTTGTCGCACGTTCGCGTGGTTAATTTTAAGTTATTTTAAATTTGTAGTTGTAAATCAAATAGTAAAACTGTCATGCCTTGTTCCCTTATATCCTGTCGTAAAAATTCCTTGTGCATGTGTAAATAAGTTGAAAAAGGGGTAGCGAAAAAACACTCTCTCATCGATATCGAAGCAGAACGGTCGGTTTTTTGTTCGGTAACGTGAGTTTGTCAATAGTGCCGCCGACTTTATCGACTAAAAACACAGTGCAAGTGCAAGGTAACACGTACTATAATCTCGAATACAGTCCACTTAGAGAGTAAGGAACTACATCTTAGAACAACAAAAAACCGCGGAGGTAAGTCGATATACAAATTTATAAGACCCCCCGCGCTGAACCGACATGATCCAGAAGAATTTTAATGATGTTGTGGCAGTTTAAGTAGAAGTTTTAGAAAAAAAATTATTGAAAGTAAGCATAAGTGCCCAAAATGGAGAAACAGTTGACCAAAGGTCTTCGACTGCACAAAATAGTTTATTTAGTACCCAACTGGAGTTATTGTGACCTCGCAGATAAAGGGTTTCTTTGGCACAGGTAATTTTTTACATGTGGTTGGAAGGCCGATCTTTTCACGGTATATTATAGACTAGATGAACGAACGCCAATGTTGCCAGATACACCATTTACATTATTTTATTTTTATTTTTATTTGATAAGATTTTAGAATTAAGATATCGTTCATAGTAGCTACAACTTAATATCACAAGACCAATAATTAATTGTTTTTATGGGATATATTTATGTTTTGCAATTATGTTATATGCCTTATTTTAGAGATTGGTCAATAACCTAATGGGGTCTTTTAAAATGGTATTAATCGCGCGATATTATTTGTCCCTAAATTTATGTTTAAAAATTTGTAAATTTTTTAATTCCTAACTGAAGTAAAAAAGTATTATTGACTTTTGTGTTTGAAAATTGAAAATAGTTGTTGAATTTGTATATAGTTTGTGATTTTGAGTATTCAATTTCAGATATTGTTTAACAAGAATATGAATATAATTTGTATATAAACACTAAAGGCTGTTTCTTAATATAGGAAAGTTGGTATTCTAGGTTTGTTTGGAATTATCGAAACTTTTTTTTGTCTTCAAGTTTCAGCCAGCACTCGTAAGAGCTAGCCCAGTAAGTTGGGAGGTATGTAGTCTTTGTGTATGTAAGTGACATTACTTTATAGCCTTCTAATGTAGTTGTTGGTTGAAAATGTTGGGATATAGTGACTTACTGACTCTGTTAATAAATGCTACTCTGTAATCTGAATTGAACAGAAAATTTAGATTGCGAAACTTGAATAACCATAAAACTTCAATAGTTTCTTTGTCTGTACGGGTTTGCGAAGTAATACTGTAGGATAGCACCATGCCAGTCCTAAACAATGAAATATTATGTTAATTCTATATATTTCAGCTAAATATATCCCCTTCTACATATATCCCAATATTTTAATTTGCCATGATTATTTTTACATTTTTATTTATGTTTTGATTGCCGCTAATGTTTTTGAATAAATAACAGGGCTTGTTTAGTGGCTATGTTTAAACATAGTGCTACTTTTAAACAGTTGGTTTTGCAAACCCTATATTAAAGTATTTTAGACATGTGGAAGGAAGTATTCGTTTATGCTATGTAAATTCTTCTTAAAATCCCACACATCTCTTTGACTAACTTCATTTCTAGTAAGATTGCAAATTTACACGAAAAAAAATCAACTTCACCGGAATCGACTACGTTTAAAAATAGTGAAAATACCAAACAAAAACTGTATATAACGTAATGTGTGTTGATGCGTGACGCTAAATGAGCTAAATCTGGCGATGGAGAATGGATCCAACTACGTGCTCTCAGTTTGCGCTCCTAAGTGAAGTCGGTACGTGTGTTTGGCTAAATTTTTATCCATCCCGTTGAATTTTAAGTAAATGCAAATAAAGTTTACTGCATTTTGTTTCACCGCATTTTTCAACATGTACTTGTTATCTGGTAAAATTATGACTCAACCATTTGATTGAATTCAATTAAAACGGTGTACGACCCTTAGATTATTTGGTAAGTAAAGTATTGGCGTCGCTTATTATATATTTGTAACGTGATTTAAAAACATATCCGCTTATGAGCAGCATACGCCTAATGTAATTCAAAGAGTAATCGGAAATACGCACCATGGTCCGATGACACTTTCAACTACTAAAAAGACAGACATCTGGCGTACATATGCGGGAGCGGCATTTCTGTTTTAGCCGGTTCTTTACCTGTCTTGTAAGTTAGTAACTGCCTCGATGTGTGTTAAATATACTGCCATCTACTTTACAAATACCATTTACGCATTGTTTTGTTGAATTTTAGGTAAATATGTACTGATGCACCTTAAAAATGCCATGCGTAAAAGCATATTTATAATAAGTTGCACATATACTAAAAATTTTAAATAAGTATAAGTACTACTGACTGCATGCAGGAATATAGCTATTGATCTTCTAAACAGACTTAATTTCAACCTATTAAGTTAGCAACGCTTAAAACTTCTTAATTGAAATCAGAATACCGACAGGAATTAACTGCCGAGACAGCGACACGTGTTGTTTTATCAAGGTATCTTTAGCTTTTCAGAGCGGAAGAGGGTGTCTCTTTATATAGTCCAGGGCTTCGTATATATAGGCATGCCTCATGTAATAACAGTTACACTGTGCAGATATGATTTAGAAATTTTAAGTTTTTTCTTCCGGGTTGACGACCGCCAACTAATATACTAATTATGCAGTGGTACATAAAAATATTTCGTTCATGTTTTATACATACCAAAATAGACCCTTGTCTATAAATACTAACCTTCAAGCGTCTCCATGAAGGCTAGGTGTCGTTCCTTTCCACTGTGCATTTAATTTGCGAGCATACACTTATTCCTTTAAAGAAAACTATAGCATTAGATATTACAATATACTAAACATACTCATTAAGTTGCAAATATGAGGAACTTCTTGCCCTTGGGTTTATGCGCGTCTAAGATGAAAATTCTTCATTACAGGAATTTTTAGTATGTGGTAACGTCTGTCCTATAGATAAAATCAAACAAAGTTCAGGCTGAAAATGGATTCTTTTTTATTTTTCTTTATAACATAAGAACACAACAACGACATTGACATTATCCTCTCCCCCATAATTATATAATACTAGAACATATTCGACTTGGAAGTGTTTTCATTAATGCTAAGTGGCGTATTAAAGCCCTATAACCAATAAAGTAATAACTAAAACCATAAAAATGCCTATAGCTCGACCATACTGACATTTGGATCGTCTTCGGTCAAACCATAAGGTAAGATTAAAGCTACAATTTTCATATGGTAACATAAATAATAAATGCATAAGTACATAAGAATATGATTCATAAATAGCAGCATAAGGGCATACCATTCAAAGGCATAACTTGTAACATGAGGTCCATATAAATATTATGCCATACAATTCATAACACAATCTTGTATAATCTATAACTGCGTTAACAAAACATAAATAATTAAACAATGTGAGCAATCGTAATATAATACATAAACAACCAAAATTCATAAAATGGCGTAATTCATAAGATATGGATGTCACAAGTTATACATAAATATTATCATCATCATCATCATTAGGTCGCCAGTCCTGGAACTGGTTAGACGCGTACCATCATTGTTTCCTATTCTGAACTAAACTACACACTTCCCAGAAATACGCACAGTCTGCTTCAATCACTATCTGATCTAGGTCTACATTTACCTCCTTTTCCCTATCTCTGCTTGTAATATGTCCCATACTATTCCCCAAAAATGCCTTGGAACGTATTCTGCCCTTCTATTTCTCTTATTTTTTTTTCAACAGATATCCTTGTTCCCATACTATTTCTATAATTTATTTGTTATTAACTTTGACTGTCCATACTATCATCTTCATACATCTGAACCACAGCATTCCAAAAGGCTGCTACCGTTTTTCTGTCTGCTTTTTCTACTGCCCGTATTTCATAGGCATACTCAGCTGTGCTCCACACATATGCTTTCCCCAGCACTTGAGCATTTACCGATTTAATATTTTTGTATCTTTTCGCACAGTCAACATTAGTTGCAGATGTTTCACAATCAACACCTGTAGTTGTTTATAATAATCATCAGATTTATCTGCGCGTATATTTTCGTCATTAGGTTTTCCGTCTCAAAACTGGTTGGACACGTACTTGCACTTATTTATATTGTGAGCTAGCCTACACAGTTTCCTGAAATTCTCACACAGCCTGTATACAGCTCAGTTTTCCTTCTATTGTTTTCTAATTTTATGCCCTATTTCACCGAGATTCAGTTAAGGAGTTTAAGCAGCCTGTGGCTGCCAAGATCCCCCAACCCTTAGACATTTGCCGAATTAATAGTTTTCCAGTAAATCCTTTCACACAATTAACCTTATTCGAGAATATTGCACAGCCAATACTTGTAGTTGCTTATAATAATCATCATGTTTAAGTACAGTTACCTTTTTTGTCATTAATTTATCCATCTTGGGACTGGTTGGATGCGTACCTCCACTGGTTTCTATTCTAAGATAGCATACACATTGCCCTGAAGTTCCTATAGCCTACATCTTTCACTATCTGTGTGCAGTAGTCTAACATAAGTCTACCTTTCCTTTTCCTATTTCCTATCTCTGCTTCTAATATATTCCGCACTATTCCCTCATGCCGTAGTATGTGGCCTATCATCATATCTCTCCTATTTTTTTTACCGTTTTCCATATATTTCTTTCTTCCCCTACCATTTTAAGTACCTCTTCGTTCTTAACTTTGTCTGACCACGATATCTTCATCATTCGTCTGTAGCACCACATTTCAAAGGCTTCTACTTTTTTCGTGTCCGCTTCTCCTACGGTCCAGGCTTCACAGCCGTACAGTGCTGTGCTCCACAAATATGTTTTACGCAATATTTTCCTTGTTTCTGTGTTTATTGTCTTTGAACACAGTAGTTGCTTTTTCTTGTTAAATGTAGCACGACTTTGTGCTAATTTTTGTTTGATATCTTTTGTACTTTTCCCATCTTGCGTTATTTGGTTTCCTAGGTAGCAAAAATCCTTTATTTCTTGTAAGTTCGTGTTGCATATTTATTTTCTTGTTTTTGATTTATTTTCTCCTCCTTTGCATACTAGTACTTTAGTTTTAGTTTTGTTAATTTTCATACTGTATCTCTCTGTTAGAACCGTTTCCATTCCATTAAGAGCAGCTTATAACTCTTCCTTACTAGATGCTAATACCGCTATATCATCTGCAAATCTAGGCATATCAATTTTTTGTCTCTGCATAGTAATTCCAAATGTCTTCCTGCATTTGACAGTATTCATTGCCTCTTCAATGTACAAGTTAAAAATTAATGGGGATAAGGCACATCTATGTGTCACTCCTTTCCTAATGTTTACTTCTCTACGTTCCTGCTCTAATTCTATTACTGCGGTTTGCTTTTTGTATAAGCTATGTACTATTTGTCTATCCCTATAACTCATTCCAATTTTTTTGAGTATTTCGAATTTTTTTTCATTTTACATTGTTGAACGCTTTTTCCAGATCTACAAACCCTATATCCATGCTTTCCCCTTTTTCTATTATTTTCTCCATTATTACCCTCAGAGTTAAAATAGCCTCCCGTGTTCCCCGGTTGTTTAGGCCTTGCCTATTGTAAATTAAAAAGCACGCTTCTCTTATGTCTCGACTACGATTTGTTATTCGCGCATCGCCAAAGGTGAGCGCTGATTACAAACAATAAGATAAGACAGTCGACACAGCTCTCTCTTAGAACACAGTCCATTAAATAACACATTCGCCCCGGTTTGTCGGCATTAATTAATTAATTCAATTAACAACTTGAGTACCTCTATTTCCCTTACTTCATCACTTTCTCTTGCCTAACCAATTATGTATTTAGTGGTGAGTGTAAAGTGATAATTGGACAGGGGGTAAGTTTTTTATGCAACCACATTTTATTACACGTTTTTTTTTGTTATTGTGAACCAGCCGTTCCGCTTAGGCGTGAACAGACCTTATTTTTTGGTCCCTTCGACCGAAATGCGTGAGATAGAATTGTCGTCGTGGTTGTAGAGAAACTTGCTTTATGTTAAATTATTACAAGGTTGCTTTTAAAAGTATTTGAAATAAATTCACTCTTATCGAATTGCAATGTTAACCTCGTAATTGAGTTTGACCTGCATGTTGATAAACGGTTATCAGCACAGGTGTGTTTGTTTATATTTACATTCAATTTTAATTATAAAATACACTTCAATTCAATTACATATTTACGTGTAGTTTAGGCTATTCTGAAAATGTCTTTCGACAGCATTTCTTTGCAAGCTCAACAAGAAGCCTTATTTGGTCGCTTGCAAGGCATATGGGATTATGCTATTTCCGCAAATGTAAGTAAATTAAACTTATTAGAAGCAAAAATGCAAAGGCTTCCGATTATTGAAAATGCTCTCGAAAAACTACAGGTGGCAATAATAGAATTTAACTCTACTAAAGCCGATCCTAAATTCCATGTAAAATTAAATCTAGCATCTTTCGATGATTTGTTCGATGTAATTCGTTCCAAATATTTAGAATTGAAAGAAAATTTGACAAAATCGGTTTCTGCGGATGCTCTGGCATTTAAGGGCCCATCCGTTGAATGTTTAAAACCCCTAAAAATTCCTGTTTTTGATGGTTCCATTGATAAGTGGAATAATTTCTTTACTACTTATCGCAGTGTTGTACACGAAAACAAATCTATTCCAGTCTCATTAAAATATTTATATTTTAGATCGTATCTCGATAAGGAAGCATTAAGTGTCGTCTCTGATTTAGCGTTAGATCCTAATTTGTATGAGCAAGCATTTAAAAAACTTGTAGATCGCTACGAATCCCCACGCAGAATTGTTAATTTTTATTTGAATAAAATTCTTCAATTTAAATCTACTGGTTCCTTATCAAATTTCATAAATATACATTTCAACGCAGTAAGCACTTTGAAATCTGCCCCCGACGTTGAAGATTTATTAGACCTTATTTTATTTTCTCTATGTTATCGTAATTTGGATTCTAAATTACAACATGCATTTGATGCACGCGCGGATTCTAATGTGCCGACTTGTGCTAAGTTGTTCGAATTTTTAACCGCGCAGAATAAAACTTCAGAAATGCACGAAGATGTTCAAGCTTTAAAGCCCGTCAACGTAAATATGCCACCGCGCTCCAAATATAATCTTAATAAGTCTGTCTTTGTAAAAAAATCCACTAACAATGCGCAAGTAAAATGCGATCGTAATTCGTGTCCCTATTGTAATGAAGGGCATACCATTTACGCGTGCAAAAACTTTCAAAAATTAAATGTTTTCGATAGATACACCGCTGTAAAAAGAATGTTGCGTTGTTTCAAATGCTTAGGCAATCATATTAAGGGCTGCAACTCTAAAGGAAGATGCGGGTTATGTAGCTCAAAATATCATCACACCTTTTTGCATAATGCATCTCCTGTCTCGACTTCGGGACCAATAACCCTTGTGACCCCTTCCACATCCGATAAGAAAGAAACAGTTTCTACATGCAATGTGTCTAATAATCCTGAAAATTATACAGTGCTTTTAGGAACGATTCAAGCTAAGATTCGGGACATCAATGGCGATTTTCAACCTGTAAGGTGCGTGCTTGATTCAGGGTCCCAAATCAATGCGATCACTTCTGCTTGCGTGCAACGTTTGGGTCTTAAATATGTTCGCGCAATCACAGTAAAGTGTGTGGACTAGCCAATGCCGCTGTTAATTCTAAAGGGCTAGTCGATTGTTTTCTACTTTCCAATTATGCAGATCGACGAATAAATTTTTGTGCCTCTATTCTTCCAAAACTTACAGGTAATATTCCTGGTTGTTCTTTACCACGTGGAATTTATGAACGATTTAAACATTTACCCTTGGCTGACTTTAATTTCCATGTATCCGCTCCGGTAGAAATATTATTAGGAGCGAACATATGTTGTAGAATATTATTTTCGGATAACGCAAATAACCGTCTTGGTAAACCTCTAGCGATTGACACTATTTTTGGATACATGCTATTGGGACAGGTGCCTTCTCCGCAAGGATCGTCAAACGCCACTTCGCTTTGTATAATGTCGCAACCTCTTGAAAGCGAAGTAAAAAATTTTTGGGCGCTCGAAGAAGTCTCGCAACCTCCTGCTGTGAATATTGCACATTTTGTTAGTACCCACTCTCGCGATGAAACTGGTCGTTACATTGTAGCCCTACCCTTCAAGGATAATGCCGAACCTCTAGGGCGCAATCGTGAAATCGCTTATAACAGTTATCTAAATTTAGAACGGCGACTTCGGAATTCAACCGAAAATCAAAAGGTTTATAATTCATTTCTCAAGGAATATCTATCTTTAAATCACATGAATGTTGCTCTGCAACCCTCCGATTATATTTTACCACACCACGGCATGCATAAAACCACAAACAGTACTACTAAACTACGAGTGGTGTTTAACGGATCTGCTAATGATTCGACCGGTAAGTCCCTCAATCAACGTCTTTACGCTGGTCCAAAGCTGCAATCAGGTTTGCCCGAAATAATATTTTTATTTCGTTCCCACAAAATAGCACTTTGTGCTGGCATACGAATGATGTATCGCCAAATTTTAGTATGTGCGCAAGATAGATTATACCAACATATATTCTGGCGACCCTCACTCGACAACGGAGTTCAAGAGTACGAATTGAACACGCTTACTTATGGTCTTACCCCATCCTCTTTTATTGCGCAACGCGTGTTAAAACAATTGGTGATCGACGAAGGACAACAATTCCTTCTAGCATCTGTGACCTTGCTGAATCACACGTATATGGACGATGTGATTTCAGGAGCCATGTCCGTTGCGGCAGCTCAGCAGCTGCAATCTGAATTAATAAAATTGCTGTCTCTTGGCCAATTTCAGTTAAGAAAGTGGTCCAGCAATGACAACTCTCTTTTAAATCAATTCCAGGAATCTGAATTAGAACCCTCCGTAGCATTTTCTGATGAAATCTCTGGTATCAAAATATTGGGACTAGTTTGGAACCCGAATTCTGATAATTTCACCTACTATGTTGTTCCTTTCGAAAGGAATATTTCAAAACGTTCCGTTTTTTCATATATGGCTAAAATTTTCGACCCCCTCGGCTGGTTGACTCCGGTGGTGTTCTTAATAAAACATTTTTTACAGCAATTATGGGTACAACGTTTGAAGTGGGAGAAATATTTGTTCCCGCCTTACTGAATTATCACATTTGAAAATTCCTCGCTGTTTGTTTTTAGACTCGGGACAGTACCGTCTGTTAGGGTTTTGCGATGCCAGTGAGAAGGATTATGCTGCATGTGTTTTTCTACATGGCACGACTTCAGATAACACGAATTGCCATCTCTTACAAGCTAAAAGTAAAATTTCACCCTTAAAATTTCTTTCAATGCCCCGTATGGAATTATTAGGTGCTGTTTTGTTATCTCGTCTAGTATATTCTATAATCTCTAATAAATTTCATTATCCCTTAAAGGAAATAAGATTATTCACTGATTCTCAAGTGGTACTAGCGTGGATTAACACTCCTTCTTATTATTTATTAAAAACATTTGTTGCCAACCGCGTGGAAATTATTTTAGAATACACTGCCATTCAACAGTGGTACCATATTTCTGGTGAAAACAACCCCGCCGATATGGCTTCTCGTAGTCTTATTGCGCACCAGTTGATTGACAACGATATCTGGTGGCATGGCCCATCTAACTGTAGCGATCTAATTACGGCTTCCAGGAATTTGGAAACTCCCCCTTCTCTAGAAATTCTTCCAGAAATAAAATCTCCCCCTAATCTATTAGTTACTTCTACACAAAAAAGTTGCACTCAATTTTTGGATAAATTTTCTTCTCTCACCTTGCTTCAGCGTACTGTTGCATATGTAAACCGTTTTATTTACAATTGCAAGAACTCTGATAAAAAATTATCAGGCTCTCTTTCTTCTGATGAATTACATATCTCATTGATAACTATCATAAGAGTTACGCAACAGCAGTTCTACGCCGAAGAAATAAATCAACTAAATTTAAACAAGGGTTGTTCTAAACAACTCCAAAAATTGTCTCCCTTTATTGATTCGCTAGGTCTTGTTAGGGTGGGCGGACGTTTGCGTCACTCCCTGTTGTCTTATGATAACAGACATCCCTTTCTATTACCGAAGCAAGCCACTTTATCGCGATTATTGTGTGATAATTATCACCGTTTATCTATGCATTCAGGTGCATTCATGACGCAATCACTTATTCAGCGAAAATTCTGGATTATTGGAATACGTTCCTTAGTTTGTCAGAGGATCCACAAATGCGTTGTTTGTTCGCGCTTCCGTGCGACAACTGCTCAACCGTTCATGGCCGATTTACCCCCTTTCCGTGTTCAACTGTCTAGAACATTTACTCATGTGGGAGTAGATTTCGCCGGCCCATTTATGATTAAGTCTTCTAATCGTCGTAATGCCCCGGTGTCTAAAACTTATTTATGCATACTTATTTGTATGTGCATCAGAGCGGTGCACCTCGAGGTAGTGTCAGAGTTATCTACCGAAGCATTTCTAGCTTGTCTGACAAGGTTTACAGCTCGTAGAGGAATTCCTGATGTTGTTTACTCAGATTAGGGTAGAAACTTTCTTGGTGCCTCGCGGTTCCTCAAGGAAGCTATCATATTCCTTAAATCCAATAACGATAAAATTTTCGCCGCTTTAGCCTCCCGCAATATCAAGTGGCAATTTAATCCTCCACACGCCCCAAATTTTGGCGGAATTTGGGAGTCTGGAGTGAAATTGGCAAAAGCCTTATTAGTTCGTACTTTAGGTACACGCCCTCAAACCTTTGAAGAACTATGTACAATTTTTTCTAAGGTTGAAGCCATACTCAATAGTCGCCCTCTTTGCCAGTCTTCCGATCCTAATGACGGTACGGATTATCTGTCGCCCGGTCATTTTTTAATAGGCAGTCCCCTTTTATCTCTACCTGAAATTACTATTCCGGAGGAAATAACTTTGCGTTCCCGTTGGCAGCGATTGTGTCAGGTTACTCAATCCATTTGGCGTCGGTGGTCGAACGAGTATCTCCACCAACTCACCCAACGTAACAAATGGCATTGCCCCACCATGTTGCCCAAGGTAAATGATGTGGTCATAATTAAAAATTTAAATACTGCCCCCTTGTGTTGGCCTCTTGGCCGTATTGAAAAGTTATTTTTTGGTCGTGACGGTATACCACGAGTAGCATCTGTAAAAACCGCGGCAGGTTTATTTACACGTCCAATAAGTAAGCTTATTATCCTCCCTTTGAATGAATAAATATTATTTTGGTTATTTTCTTTCGTATTTATGTTCCGTCTAATTTTGAAAATTTTAAGGTTGTATTAAAGTTTTGTTTTAATTTGCCTAGCAACCTTAACATTTCTAGGGTGTATTTTTAATGATTTATTTTGTTTTGGTATAAAACTTGTTTAGTTTTAGATGGGCGGTTATGTTTAGGCCTTGCCTATTATAAATTAAAAAGCACGTTCCTCTTATGTCTCGACTACGATTTGTTATTCGCGCATCGCCAAAGGTGAGCGCTGATTACAAACAATAAGATAAGACAGTCGACACAGCTCTCTCTTAGAACACAGTCCATTAAATAACACATTCGCGCCGGTTGGTCGGCATTAATTAATTAATTCAATTAACAACGTGAGTACCTCTATTTCCCTTCCTTCATCACCCTCTCCTGCCTAACCAATTATGTATTTAGTGGTGAGTGTAAAGTGATAATTCGACACGGGGTAAGTTTTTTATGCAACCACATTTTATTACACTTTTTTTTTTGTTACTGTGAACCAGCCGTTCCGCTTAGGCGTGAACACCGGTTTCGCCTAAACCCAAATTGATCTTCTCTTAATATTTCTTCAACTCTTTCTTCTATTCGTCTTTGTACAATTCTAGTTAATATCTTTGATACGTGTGCCATCAAACTTATTGTTTGAAAATTTTCACATCTGTCTGCGTCTTTCTTTTTTGGTATAGTTACTATGATGTTACGTTTGAAATCTTTGGGTATTTCGCCTGTTTCATACATATAGCTTAGTTAGAAGAGACGTTCTGTTACTGCTTGTCCAGCGGCTTTTAGAATTTCTGCTTGCACCTTATCTGTGCTCGGCGCCTTACTATCTTTCAGACCCTTTAATGCTAATTCAAACTCATCCCTAAGTATAAGATATCCCAAGTCATCCTTTTCAATATCTGATTCCTGTTCTAATGCTGTTAGTTCCTCTTCTGCATATAAATTTCCTATATATTCTTGTCATCTAACCACTTTTTCTATATTTTCTATAATGACGTTTCCTCTCGCGCCCCGTATATTTCCGCTATACGGTCTTATACCTCTAAAATTCATTCTAATTAGTTTGCTGCTTCGCCTGTCTTTCTTGTTTCCATCTTTGCACTTTTCATCAATCCATTGTTCTTTAGCTTTCCCGCATTTGCGAATAATTTCCCATTTTATGGCTTTGTATCTCTGTTTTCTTGTTTTGTCTGATTTACTTTTGTATCTTCGACTTTCTTCTATTAAATTCAAGATATCCTTTGTTACGCATGGTTTCTTATTTTTGTGTATATCTCTATCTTTTAGTTTGTCTAAGTCAAAGTGGCTTTTTCCGTTTTTTTTTTAAATTTTTAAATTTAAATGTGACCTTCATAATTACGATGTTGCGGTCAGTGCCTATATCTGCTTCTGGGTAGCTTCTACACTCTTCTACTTGATTCTTAAACCGTTGTCTAACAATAATGTTATCTATTTGATATCTTCCTATATCTCCTGACATCTTCCACGTATATCGTCTTCTAGCATGATGTTGAAGTAATGTGTTTGTGATGATTAAATTGTTCTTGTCGCAAAATTCTACCAGCCTATTTCCCATGGCGTTTCTCGTGCCTAAACCAAATAAACCTACTACTGCTCCTTCCATACCCTCACCTACCACTGCATTAAAATCCCCCGTAATTATTAAATTTTCATGTTCTTTTACGTATCTTAATATGTCTTCGATATCTTTGTAGATCGCTTCTACCTCTTCGTCACTGTAGCTAGAAGTGTGCATGTATATTTGTATTATTACGGTGTTTACAGGTTTAGATTCTAATCTAACCATGAGCACTCTTTCGTTCTTTTATAAGTAATTTTCTACACAGTGTCATATCTTTTTCCGCATAATTATCCCCACGCCCAAATTTCTTTCCTCTGCTCTTGAGTGAATTACCCTGAAGTCTGCACTCCAAAAATCTCCCGCCTCTGGTCTCCGAACTTAGCCCATCCCTACTATGTCTAGTGTTAACCTATTCATTTCGATTTTTAGGGTCTCTAGCTTACCTACTTGCTTTATGCTTCTAATATTCTACACTCCGACTTGCAAAATGTTCTCGACTCTTGGTCTGAACTTTCCAATTGCATCCTCCGAAGTAGTCCCCTCCCGGAGATCCGAATGGGGGACTATTTTAACTCCTGAATCTTTTACCCCAGAGAATGCTGTCATTTTATTATAATTTAGGTACCCTGTGCACTTGGGAGGTAATGTGGTGGTTTCCCGTTGCCTTCCACATCGCGGTAGTGTGTCTCAGACTGCCATACTGACCCTTATGGTCTCTGCTAATCTAAGTACCGAAAGCGCTGCTGCCCTCTTTCGGGGACCTGTCTTAGTCTGGTTCCTCACTAACGACCCTACTACTTTGGTTGCATCTGTAGTTTGGTTTTTTAGCTCATTAGAACACGCAAGCCATTTCACCTGTTCTAGTAATCTAGAACTTCGGCAAGGTGCAGGTCCATTCGAAATGAAAATATTATCATAATCGCATTTTTTATAAATATGTAATAGAATAAAACACAAATTATGAAGAAATTGTGTTAGCAAAATACGATTCCATTTGATCGGGCCGACTACAGTATTAAAAAGTAATCTTCTCAATTGAAACCTTTCGATGTACTTCACTACTTAGCAATTGTTACTCAAAATTTTGATTAACGACATAACGTCCTTTAAATTTTGGGACTAGTTTTTGTTTACTCCAGGAATGGTGTCAACATTTTTAATTCATACATACTAACCAACGTCATAAACAGAAGAATCTTTATGTTTTTTATTATAATAATATTTCATTATATGTTTGTGTTTCTTTTATATTGTTAATTGTTAGTTCCCTAATTTTAACAAGATACTCTTTTCTTGAGCATATAATTCAGGAATATACCTACTTCTATCTTTAACCTTGCCTAATTGGTCAACACCAAACAATATTTACTGATAGTTTCCTTTGTGGATCAGCAAATAGTGATGCTCATTGCAAATTCAACAACATTCCGTTTATTAGGTGAATCTGTTAGCTTAAGGTAATATTGGCATTATAAAACTATTTAATCTTTAAACTTGCCCCTTGGGGATATCTACAGCTATCAACAGATGTGCAATAAGCCACGGTCAGAAATAATTCGCATTGGTTTAGAATAACTTCTAAAATAATCAATTAGATTCATAATTGCTTAGTCTGTAGATATACCTTTACAAGGGTATAGCCTAACAGATATAGTAAAATCATCAACAATTAATAATATATATTTGTAGCCCCTGGAAGAACGTTTTCTAACAGACCATAATGATCAAGCTGAATTGTTTGAAATGACATTTCATCTTCAGTAAGCTATTTAAATAACCTTCCGATTTACCACTCATTGGAGAAATTTCCAAACATTTTAAATAATTATGGAAATATGCTTAACTTTTGTTTTTAACTCAGGAAACCAATACATTTTAGTGATAACGACCTAATCAATACCTACATGATCAAGATCGTCATAACATTTACGAACGACATTACTCTCTAAACAACTCGGGACGTAAAGTAGTAATTTATTGTTTTTCTCCTTTCTATGCACAAGACCGTCCCCCATTTCAAAAAACCATTTAGCAATATTTTGTATAACGCTTGAGTTCTAAATCTAATACATTATGACACCTACTTAATGCATCACCAAGAGACATTTTCTTAACAGGTCGATGCTCTTTCTCATAATCGTACCTCTACAAAAACATAGCCCAATGAGATATCCTTGGATTAACGTTTTGTTTGTTTAAACGTAATCGAAAACTGTCGCAATAGCTAACAATTTATAATTGTATGCCAGATAAATAGATATAAAATCGATTAATAGCATAAATGGCAGGTAAACATTCAAGTTCCAAAATATGATATTTACTTTCAGCTGGTGTAGTTTTATAACTAATATAAAAGACTGGTATAAATACACAGTCAGATTGTCTCTGCAAAAAGATGCTACCGAGGTCTCTACTACTAGCATCACAATGCAATTCGGTTTCTAATTTGGGCTAATATATGGCCAAAATCAAACCACTTGCCAATATTTCTCTTAAACATTCAAACAATCGGTTTTCCGCTGGACCAAACTTAAATTCAACATCTTCTTTTGTAAATTATAAAGTGGTATCGCAATTAGAGCAAAACTAGTTCTACATTTTCGACAATAACTAGCCAACGACATAAAGCGATGAACCTCTTTTATTGAACGTGGAACAAAGTAATTTAACTGAATTCACTTTTGGCGATAAAGCGTCATCCACTGCCACTGTATATCGCTGGTACACTGAATTCAAACGTGGACGTAGTTCGCTCACGTACGAAGTTAAAGAAGGTCATCCAAAATCGGTCGTTATACCGGAAAATATCGATGCTGTGCGAAAACTGATAGAAGAAGATCGTCATGTGACATATCAAGAAATCGAGAGATGTTTAACCATTAGTATGACCAGCATACATAAGATTTTGCACAAACATTTCTGTGTTCGGAAGCTGTATACGCGTTGAATTCCACATTTGTTGGCAGATGCTAAAAAAAAATGCTCGTGTCGATTAGTACCGTAAAATGATTTCAAAATACAACTGTGGTGCATCCAAAGCGGTATATAACATCGTTACAGGTCACGAGTCGTGAGTTTATGCGTATGAGCCAGAAAGAAAAGGCCAGTCGACAGATTGGATGCTTCAATGTAAAGCAAAGCCAACAAAAGTTGTTTGTTTTCGAAGCGGTAAGAAGCAAGTGGTGCGTTTTTCTTCACGAAAACCGGCCCTGTGGCAACTGTGTCTCTCGAAAATAAAAAGACCATTAATTCAGCGTGGTATACGATCATTTGTTTGCCTGAAGTTTTCGATAAATTGAGAAAAACCAACCCAAAACGACGAATAATTTTGCATCATAACAATGCGAGCTCACACACATCACATACAACAAACGAGTATTTGGACACACAAAAGATCGAATTGATGGGTCATTCGCCTTACAGCCCCGACTTGGCACCCAACGACTCCTTTTTGTTTCCAGTAATTAAAAATAAACTGCGTGGACAACGATTTTCATCTTCCGAAGAAGCGATTGAGGCTTTCAAGACGCATGTTTTTGAGCTACCATCTTCTGACTGGACAAAGTACTTTGAAGGATGGTTCAATCGCATGCAACAGTAAAGGCGATTATTTTGAAAAGCAACAAAAGTATTTTTTATCAAATTCATTTGTTTATTTTGTCTATTCTCATACATAAACAGTGTCCGTCGTATCATAAGATAAATGCGGATTTAAATTATCTGTGTTCACTAAAATAACCGGTTCCTGTATTTCAATATTCATAATCGCCTCTATATAGTTTAACTCTAAAGTTTTTTTTATTTCAAGCTTATCACCCAACACTACAGTAATATCATGTGTCGAAATAATATCTCTGCCAAGAATTGTAGGATATGACATAATATAGTTAACCATATAAAACTTAATCTTAACATTATTATGGTATACTTCAATATTCCTAATAAATAGACCAATAATTTCTAATTTACAACCATTAATAACAGTAAATTTAATATCATGGGTATTAAACAATCTAACGGAACATAAAAAGATTTTATCAAACTAATTAGACTACCTGTATCAAGTAAACTAATAATTACATACTTAAAATCATCATCAGCATAATTAATAGTTACCATAAATAGATCAGGTAAAGATGTTTGTACAACGTTTGTAGAAGTAGTTGCCTTAGGTTTCGGAAGTTGATTTTTGGGGCAATCCCTATTTTGCAGAGCCATACTGCTACGGCTAAAACATGAGCCACGTTCACGTTTAGGTTTGGGACATCTGTTAACTGTGTGTCTCGCTTTCAGGCATTTAACACTTAAACCCTTTAGCTTCTTGCTTCAAGTTAGAAAAAGAACAATTACGACCAAATGTTGGGTGATTGTGTATAATCATGGAACTACTTAGTCCACTAATTGCACCTCAAGGAGATGACTTGGTAACGTGCCTAGACCTACGTTCAGTATTTACCCGTTTGTAGACGCACTAAATCTCTGAAAAGATCATCCATGTCAACATGTGTCCTATTCAGTATAATTGAAACCAAATTACGAGAAATTAATGGAATCGCTACTTGTTCCTTGGTTACACCAAAATTTAAACTTAACTGGAAACATTACCTAACCTTTTCCTGAAAATAAAAGCTAAGATTTTCACAAAGAGTGCATTCCTGCACAGATTGTTTTCCATAACAAGGTTAAGTTTTTTTCTTGGATAAAAGTGTTGCGGAACCCCCTCTTAAATTCTTCTCAACTTAGAATCGAACTTTTGTTTCACTCTATACCAATGTTGTGCTGCAGTCATAAGATGTGTTCTGACAGTGTCTAGAATAAACCCTTTTGGCCAGTTGTGCAACGCAGCAGCACTTTGTAAACTTTCGAGGCAAAATTTACTTACAGATAGATCTTCCCCATTAAATGTCAAAATACTTATCGAAAAATCAGGCATAATATTGAGTTTCTAATGTGTGCATTATTATCTTGGTTACCCAAAATTGTTGCACGAGATTGGTAGGAGATGGTAGGAATCATATAAAGAACTAAATAGAACGAGAGTCACGAATCACATGTTAAAAATAAGAAAAAGAAAAACTGTCCCGGAAAGAAAAAGTGGAAATAAAACTTCCATGAAAATACATATTAAAAACATAATTGATATTAAACAACAGGTACTAAACATCAATCAGTGATTAAATATGCAAATTTCGGCTTGATGAATAGTGTCTCTTAATTTAGACCTTATAATTTATTACTTTATTTCTATAAACAACATTTATCTCAATCGTTTCGAAGATAATATTTAAAGCATTGCCAATCTTATTTCTCCTGTTTGTCTAGAATTTGCTTTTTATCCAAATCCAGTGCTACGGGGCTTAAAATACGTCAATCGGTTAGTATACTTACTAATACCATTGAATTACTATAAAGAATATCATTTAAGAAACCAACAAACCTCTAACATTCGTGTCATCATCATTTTGTTTTCGACCTTACTTAAGATCGATTTGAAGCAGCTCTAACTTCATTTCTATTCTGTGCTAATCTAAAAAGTTCTACATACCCTTCAGAACCTAAATTTCTAATAATTTGACTAATATAGCTTGGTCTAGGTCTTCCTATACCCTTCAATCTTCTTCTTATCTACCTGGCTCTAAATAGACATTAGCAACCTGATGGTTGTTAAGGAATTCCAACATATTTACATGATTCCCATTTACAAGGAAATGAAATACTACCTGGTTAACCCCTCCAAAAAAGGAAAAGTGATATATGTTATGGTAAGGCTTAAGCAACGAATCGCTGCCAACATGCCAGACCGTTAACTAATTGTGAGTTGTGTCATGGAGACGTTTATTAAGTTATATGTTATGGTAAGGCTTAAGCAACGAATCTCTGCCAACATGCCAGACCGCTACCTAAATGTGAGTTATGTCATGGTGACATTTAGTTAACTGATTTTTATTTATTTTTTTTTGTTTTGTTTTCCAACTTACTTAAGGTCGGTATGACGCAGCTGTAAATTCTTTTCTATTCTGAGCTAGTCTAAAAAGGTCCACATACCCTTCACAACCTAAATCTTTAATAATTTGACTAATATAGCTTTGTCTAGCTCTTCCTACTCTATTTTTATTTGGTAGCCTATAATCTTAGACCTTACTAAATTGCCCCTCATGTCTTAAGTGGTGCCCTATCATTTTGTCTCTCCTGACCTTTAAGTGTTTCCACATACAGGGTTCCTTACCTATCCTTCTATAAACTTCCTCATTTGTTACTCTATCTGTCCAACTAATCTTTAACATTCTCCTATAACATCAGTTTTCAAAAGCTTCTACCTTTTTCTTATCTACCTCTTTAATTGTCCAAGTTTCACTACCGTATAATAGAACGCTCCATACGTATGACTTTAAAAAGGATTTCCAGTAAGTGTATAGAGCCCACGGCAAGTTTCGTTGGAAAATGGATCGTAGATGAGGAAACCTCAAAAAGCTAAGCGGCTAGTCGAACTATTTGCTCTGAGTAGAACATGAGCTGTGGGTCAGGGTTGGACTGCGACCAAAAATGTAAAGAATATGGCGCCACCGAATTTTTCTATACGAAGAAGACCTTACTTAAGTCCCTTGTACAAGGCGAATACGGAAACCTTTATTCAATTACCGCTATACAATTTATTACTGTAACACAATCCCTAAAGTTTCTTACCTTATGGCTCGACTTTGACCTTTATAGATCACTGCTACACCTGTGAACAGATTAAACAATGATAGCACTGTTTGTGCATTTATACCCAAAATTTAAAAATTTAATTCGAATCAACCTTTATTCATTCTAATTAAAAAGAATAGTCTTGACCAAAATAAAAATCTATTCCTTCAGTATTTAGCATGTTAATTATAAGACATCTTTTTACTTTAATATAAGTTTGATTAATTTAAATTCTTAAAAAATATATACATAAGTACTTGATATTATAAGTACTTCTCTCTTAAAATATGGTCATTTCCATTAGAAATGTCTACCAAAATTTACTTAAAAATGAGTGAGCCTGAGTTTACTTTCTGAATAAATAACTATATGTAACAATTTCGGTTGGTTTGAGTAGCACTACTATAACCTCACAAAAATACTCCACTCAGCTATTAGTGAAATATAAAACGTACAAATTTAATTTCTAATGATTCGAGTAAATCATGTTTCAAATAATTAAATCAATTTTTATAAAATATAGAATTTAACTTTTCTTATCTCATAATGACATCTTCCGTAATTTCAATGTATTAATAAAAAGATTCAAAATGAAAATTTACAGGTTCCTGTTGCTTAATATGAAAAATATATAGTCTGTCATTCACCTAACTTGAAGTTCAGAACACGTGATTAAACAAAAAATTATTTGTCTGCTATATCCATGCTACAGCTGACATACGAAAGCAAATTTACATACCAGATGTTCATCCGATGGAAAAATACCTGCTAGGCGTCTTGCTTCAGCATTTAAATAAAAGAAATCTCCAATTCGATACAACCAAATTTGCTGCTTATTGAAGTTCCAAACCATATCACAGCGTCCATATTAACTAATTGATGCTCTCCAAATCCACATTCGTACAAAGGTTAAATTCTTAAATTTTCTAAATTTTCCTACGTTGCATGTTAATTATAATTACGTTGTATGTTAAATAAAACTACATGCTAACTAAAATTTGCATGTTATTCAAAATTTTACGTTAAACAAAAGTTCTGTTAACTAAAAGTTGCATATTATTTCAAAGTTGCACTGAAAAATCTTTATTTAGTAAGATTACAAAAGCAGTAATACTTACTGTTAACCAAAGGCCCTTCAAACAAAAATAATGTCTCGTCGTCTGCGAGTTATTTTCCAGCGAGTGTGGACAACTAAAGTGCGCGTCCGAGACGACATTATCTCAAGAAAACAATTTAAATTTCACGTGTTTCGAACACGTGGATTCAACAAACGTCATCGTCCTTGCGTTCAAGAAACGATTGACCTCTTCTGACGACAGCTGTATTGGAAGTGATCATATCACGCAGGTTACCGCTTGACAACAAGCCCAACGTTACAATCGTCTAACAGAGGGAGCTCTAAGAATGACACTAATAGAAAAGTATCTTTTGTCACCGCATAATTTAAAATTATACATTTCCGAATTAAAAGTTATTATTGTATTCGACAATATTTAATATGTATTTTTTAGATTGTGTAGCATTATTATGCATTACATTGGTTCTTATTAAATAAATAGACTAAATATCTGTAGACCTAATGATAGAAAATAAAATCGTTACACCGTGTGAGTTTAAAATTGCAGGCTGCAACGAAATTTGACTCATGGGAATACAGTCTGACTTCCTTGTTGAGTTATTTTCCGATATCCTTCGTATACAGTATTTTTATAATATAGGAACCGAACAATTCCTAGGACAGGACCAATAATACAATAAATTGTATAATTATGATAGTTTCTCAGGTTGAGATTCCAGTTGAATATTACGGTGAGAAATTTTTTATTTGCTTCTCTGCGTTCGTCCAAATTTATATTTTCCGATTGGAGACAAACGAATGTCTCATTTTGAACAGCCAATGCCGCGATATCGATTTCAAGAAACTTCATTGTATAGGTCTCTTTAGTTTCCATATAGTATATGGTTTTTGGTTGACTCTAATTTGACAATCATTTGGAATAACATTTAATTTTGTACCGATTAGATTTATTACTTCGTTTTTGGTTGTACAATCGATATGGATTTTCTGGCCACCAGGTCTAATCAACATCCATCTACTAGTTTCCTCAATATTAAATAATTGCGGCGAGGTGACCGTTACTTCTTTGGATTTGCATCCGGTTGGCGTTTGATTGAACATTAAATTGGTTTTACAATCGTTGTAATTGTTGCCCTTTGGAATGAGGAGTAGTTGTTTGCAGTAGTAAGTATAATTCGAAATCTCTGAACATCTTTCTTTTGTTTGTGCATAGAGCTTGTCAGAAATAGCAATGTACATTGTTTTACATAAAATTGTATAAAATTTTGAATTATCATACTAGATCATATCGAATAAAAATTAAAATCTTGAGAATGATTGGCTGATAGATTTAAAACGAATACGATTCTACAATTATTGGTATAGCATTGAATTTTTATTAATAGCTCAAAAGACAAAAGACATTTAACCCGGGGATAGCAGTGCCTCTGGTTTTACTAAAATAGCAAGCATTTCCTTGATATTTATAATGCCTTGGATTAGAGCACATTTAATTTCGTAAAAATAATAGAATTTTCAATGTCTTGTCAGAAACTATTAACTATTTGATAAAGTTTAATTATTTGATTTGCAACGTTTAAAGTTACTAAAATCTCTTAATAAGCCTAATGCGAGCCTTCAAAGAAACGTCATTGTGGCTTATGTTTTGGATGGTTATATTAAATCTTTCGATTATTTTTCTAGATATAGACTTCTGATTTTGGATCTGGTCTGCAAATTTGATTTGATTACGCTTTAGACTGGATATAAAATTGTCATAACGAATGCTGTCATCGGCATCTAGATTGCCAGTAAAGCTTTTGAAAATTGAGCCGAATCCATTAATTAGTACCCTGTTTTGTATTTATTGGCATGGGACTTTCTTGTACATTTTTTATTCTACCATGGTTCGGGCAGCATAGAGGATTTTAATATAATTATTTAATTCTGTTGAGTACACATGAGGTGTGGATGACATTAGCAACGTATTGTTTTTAAGAATCTAGCCGACTGATTTCATGAATTAGGGGTTTTAAATCAAAATAGGGTATCAATTTGTGGGTGTATATTTGAATTTTTCCAAGGGCCTAATTTTACTGGAAGTAGTCCTGGATTGGTTTGTAAATTACGTAGGATTACTTGAGCAGTTACGTGCGTGATCCTGAAACATTATTCAGAATCAGAATCTATGAATTTCGAACAACTGGAATTGGTATATTGAGGCTTTTGAAAGCCCTAGAAATGATATTCTGTTTTACCGACTTATAGTTTCCAATGTTTTAGTCACAACATTAAGTTGGCTTATTTTGGTTTCAGCAGAAAAACGATCTCTAGGTTTGTTTCTTTTACTTATATTTCGAGCGGTTTTTATTCTTACTGATTTTTCTAGTAGTAAATTAGGGTCGTCCTTATTCCGCTCACTTAGTTTAGATATTTCGTTGTCTTTATTCTAAATTAATTTTTCGTTTACGGCTTCATAAAGCAGTTTGGTTTTTCGTTTATTGAAGTCTACATACGAGAATATGATCGATCTTCTAAATCTATATTCAACGGGTCGTCGTTTGATATGTGACCATTGATTACATCAACTGGTTTTAATTTTGACGCCTAATAAACTGAGTTATTGTACCCCAATATGGCATACAACATTTGCATTTTCATGTCGCCTGGAGGGTGCGTTTTGTTTATAATTCTAAGGTGTTCCAGTAACGTAGAATGCAGCATATATAATGCTATTTTAACAGTTTTTGTAAAATAATATTTTTAAAATCGGTACCTAGATCACGTGCAATTGTGGGAGGGATTCCATGATGACAAAAGAAGTTAGATAAATTTTTTATGACCTCGATTCGTATGTTCCGTTTTTATAGAGGCTATAACAGTTTCTACATTTTTAACAGAACCGTTCAATTGAATTTGTATACTCCACGGAACTTAAACAAATGAAATTTAAGTATTTTCGAGGGATTATTGAAAATTTTTGAACACACAATAACTTTGTCTGGATATATTGAAACAATTTGAAATTGTAATTGGGTCGTGTTTTACTTTTTCTGGTCAGTATCTGGTTACTACTTCGGGATTAATAAGGAAGGAGGTAACTCCTGTATCAACAAATACTGTTAGATATAGCTCGGTTCCCCTTCTATTGTTTTCTAAATGTATACTCTATTTCACCGATATTTAGTAGTATGGCTCCGTGGTGTAGCTGGTATGCGTGTGACTACTATACCCAAAGTCCCGGGTTCAAATTCCGACACATCCGCTTGAAAAATGTTAGGCGAGCATTTTTCACAAAAATACGCCCTCGTTCGGATGAGAGGTATAATGGAGGTCCCGTGTGAGTGATGTCACGCACGTTAAAGATCCCTAACTTGCTTGCAACAGCAGTGGAGGGGCGTAACTTCCTCCACGTAATTAATTAAATAAGCGGGCGGATTAAACAATTTAGTGTAAAGAAATTATCAGGATACAATATTGCGGGACTAAATTGGAAAGCGATAAGGCGGTTGTAATCTGGCTGTCTTGTACAAGTTACAGTATAAATGTTTAATGTTAATTAAGTGCACAAATTTATATAAACAAAGTCAAAAACTCACCAGAACTTCTTGGCATTCGGTGCTATAGGTGATTTCAGCACGCACAATCCACGGTTAACACACAGTTGCGGTTTATGTTATATTTTTAAGCGGTAAAACAAAGTTTAGGCACTTCTTGAGTACTCTGCGGTCACACACGATCCACGTTTTCTGTATTAATGCACTCTTGCGAACCAGGTGTTCGTTACAAGATAAATGTAGTTCTGTTTATCGCGCATTATCAGTATTTATTTCGAATGCACAACGATACTTTTGGCGCGAACTAAGGCACTTATAATTTAACCATAAGTCGCCGAACCATACTCCCCGCCTTGAAAGTAGGAAACTTTTAAAGGAATGGAAAAGGAAATGGAACCCCGCTTTGAAAGTAGGAAACCTTCAAAGGAATGGAACAAAAAAAATAAATTAATAAAAAAAAAAATAAAAAAAACTCAGTGCTTGCTCAATACACAAGTAGTACAAGAGTTTATGTAAGCGGTAAAGCATAATGCTATTAAACTAAACCTTTATGAGCGGATGAATAAATGCGGTTGAAGAAATGCGGGTAAGTATAATAATATTTAATTATTGGGTGGGCAACGGGCAAAGTTTCACATTTTTTAAAGCGGTTTGATAATTTGCGGATACCAAAAACGTATATAATTCCTCTAATTGTGTCTTGGCACCAATAAATTTTGTCCCGTTGTCTGAATATAAACAAGCAACAGGACCGCGGCGTGATATAAATCTTTTCAAGGCGGCCAGAAAACAATCAGAAGACAAGTCGGAGACTAATTCTATGTGTATCGCCTTAGTGGTGAGACACACAAAAAGACGAATGTAGGCCTTCTGTGATCGAAAACCTCGCTGTCGCGTTAGCGTAATTTTAATTGGACCTGCATAATCGACGCCAGTATGTACAAATGCCTTTGTTTCTTGTACTCGACATAAAGGCAGATCAGCCATTTTTGGTACGGGATGAACAGGCGATAAACGAAAACAGGAGTTACATTGGTATACTCGTTTTCTAACAATACTTCTAGCGGAAAGTATCCAAAAACGTTGTAGTAATATGGACATCAACAAATTTGGACTCGTATGACAATTTACTTTATGATAATAATCGATAATGAGATTAACGATATGATCATTTTTTGGCAATAAAGCGGGATGCTTAGTTTCAAAAGGAAGATCGGAATTAGATAATCGTCCTTGTATTCGTAAAATCTTGTCTTCGTCCAAAAACGGGCAAAGATTCTTAAACTTTTTGGAGCATAATTTAGAGTTACTCAGCTTGCTAATTTCATCACAAAAATGCTCAAATTGAATTGACTGGATAACATATTTTTCAGCAATAATTAGGTCTGATGCTCTCATTTCGTTACAAAGTGGAAGTTTTTTAATAAAGCGGAGTACATACACTACTACCCTAAGTAGTTTGACCCATGAGGAACAGTGTTGAGCCAAAATATATAATACTGGTTGTTCACATTGAACAAAGGCGATCAAAGTATTTGATTTACGTTCAGGCAAATTATCAGTGTTATTAGAACTAAATGGCTTAATTGGCCATTCTGATATAGGAAAATGCAACCACTGTGGGCCATGCCACCATAGTTTGTTAACTATTAATTGAGGCAACATGCCTCGCGACAAACTGTCGCTAGGATTTTCTTTTCCAGAAATATGATAAAAATGACGAGGATGTAAATTTTCATGACATTGTGCTATGCGGTTACTTACAAATTTTGACCATTTATGCGGTGAAGAATGGATCCACGATAATGCTATAGTGGAGTCCGAAAATGCGTAGATACCTGTAATAGGTATTTGATCAATATAAGTATCATAAACTCTTTTAATAAGATTAGACATTAAAACAATTGCGCACAATTTTAGCCGGCCTAAAGTAATTATTTTAACCGGTGATACCTTTGATTTTGAACAAAGCAATCGGACTTCAATATTTCCGAGAGAATCCGTAGTATGCATGTAAATAACACCACCATAGGCGTTTAAACTAGCGTCAGAGAATACTACGAGATTCACAACAGAATTTTTTAGAAAACCAACATGGCGTGGAATACTTAATTGTGAAAGTAAATGAACTTCCTGGCGTAATAAATTAAAGCGTTGGACAATCACGTCTGGAGGGATATCATCCCAATCAATTTTAATGTTCCACAATTCTTTAATAAGCAATTTCGCATATAAAATTGTAGGCGAAATTAAACCAAGTACATCAAATAAGCGGGCGATGAAAGACAAAATTGTACGTTTCGTACATTTACCCTCAGTATCAGAAATGGTGATCTTAAATAAATCGAGCGACGGCAACCATGAAAATCCCAGAATTTTTAAGTTACCATCGTCAGAAAAACTTACGGAAGCGCGGTGGGAGTCTGGAAGGCTAGCCAATAACTCGGGTGAATTTGAAACCCATTTAATTAAATCAAAACCTCCGGACTTAAATAAAGTAATAAGTTCCTGAGCCAGTTTAATAGCGGTTTCATAATCAAGTGCAGAGCAAACCAGATCGTCCATGTACAGTTTAGACGTAGCTATTTGTGCTGCATTTGGGAAACGTTTAGCTTCAGCAGAAGCTAATTGGTGAATGGTGCGCATAGCTATGTATGGGCTAGATTTTAACCCGAAAGGGAGACGATTAAATTGAAAAGTTCGTATTTTTTCTTCGCTTGTGAAACGGAATAAAAATTTTAAATATTTGCGGTGAAAATTTGGTACAATTATCTGCAAATACATCTGACTTATGTCCGCTGTTAAAGCTATTGGGAATAAGCGAAAATTCAACAGAAGCAAAAACAAATCCGCCTGCAAATTAGGCCCACTATAAAGGATGTCAATTAACGAACAGCCAGTATGAGTTTGACTACTGGCGTCAAGAACTACACGTACTTTTGTGGTAGACTTGTCCGGGCGCATAACAAGATGATGTTGTATATAATAACCTTCGTGTGTATCATTAGAAGTTTGTACTTCTGATACATAGCCCTTAGTTAGATATTCACTAATTATCTGATTATAATTTTCAAACAAGACTGGTTCTTGTTTGAGCTTACGTTCTAAGGATAAAAAGCTATGATATGCGACAGTATAGGAACTGCCTAAAGCGGAGGGATCTTTACAAAATGGAAGGGCAACAGAGTAGCGGCCCGTCGGGTCTCTTTCGACCGATGAAGTGTATAGATTTTCACATAGCGTTTCCTCGGGACTAAGGAAACGTTTAACGTAAACTTCCTCTAATTCCCAAAATTTATGCAAAGAAGCTTCAATATTATTTAAAGTTAATGCGGTAAGAATGGTCGGCATTGACACTGCGAGAGGGAATATCTCCCATGAAAACATAACCCAATACGGTTTGTACAGCGGGCGGTGTAGCGGGATCACAATCAATGCGGATACCTAAGTAGATATATGGAAATAATTGTGCCCCAATTACTAGCTCTATGCCTCCAGGAATATTCCATGAAAGGTCTGCAAGCGGAACATTGTTAAGAAATTGCATATTACAGTTACCAATAAAATATGCTGGCAATTTATCTGTAATAGTGTCAACTACTAGTACTTGTATATAATATTTGTGATTATACACACGTGATTCAATATTAAGATAAGCGTATAGTCAAAACCAGTTAAGCTGACCGATGACGCATCTTGTTAAAGCATATGCATCAATGCAATCAGAACATATTTCTAGCATTCGGATTAGTTCAGTTGTTTATACAAAATGGCGAATGAAGTTTATATTGTGACAAATGAGCTAAGATGTCCTAAGGCTTTTATAAATGATCTTTTAATTTTTACGAATTATAAGAAATGTTTGTTGGATGTGCAGTTGACAATGACGTTAACATAAATATAAAATACATTTTTTTTTATAAAAATTAAACCAAAAAATTTAAGGTAAATTGGAAGTTTGGAACGAAAATGACCAATATTTTATTTAGATGAATTGTGTTTAAATGAAGATATTAATAATATAATATGGAAATTCAGGAATGTAGATAAAATCTTGGTATAGAAATGTACAACAGAACTGGATATTTTGGTTCGGAGCATGGTGTCGCAAATATTGTTGGTTTTTGAAAACAAAGTGAATTTTCAAGATATTATATTGACATTAAGTATAAAGACGCTTGTGTTCTAACTGATTCGATAATATCTGAAGACTAATGATTATTGTTGGAATTGAGACTGTTATTCACACGATTATCAGGGAAATTGTAGTTTCGGGTTTTTATATTATTCCTGTTTTAAATAGTTAACAAGTATGGTTGTACATATAAAAGTGTATTTGTAAATATTTAATTTGTATTTAATCAATTTTAGTATTAAACAAACAAAACGGTATTGTATTATTTTATTGTACTATTGCTCTACTACATTAAGGTAGGTAAAAGTCTTCTTAAGCTAGTTAATTTGAAATCATATATGCCGGCAGTAGCAAGCTCTTTTTGGAGTGTTTTGCAGTTACATGCAATCCTAAAAATATAAAAATCAGTTACTATTTACGATTAATTTTTGTATTACTTTTCGAGTGCATCTCATAAATTTTACGTTTAATTGTATTAATCTGTATTTACCTTTTACAATGTGTAAGAAATCCTTTTAGTTTTGAAAAACTTATATATTTGCAATTTGAGCTAAATGTAGAAACGTAAATACAACAAAAAAGCAAAAACTACGTGAAAAGACAACAAAAAGTGACATGAAACTAAAATTATTTATAGGTTATAATAATACATAAATATTAGTTATAACAGACATACGTTTTGATGCTGCCATACTAATCTTTAAAAGACGTACTTCTTTCCTATCCATCCTTTTTAGCGCAGAGTAATTACATATAGTGACAAAGACAATACAGTTTACATTATCATTTCTAATAATGTACCGCGGTGAGTCATAGGTCAGCTTAAATAGTTTTGACTATAGCCTCGTATTGGTCTTTGACTTGAACCAATACCTTTTATGAATGAATTGTTAAGGGGTTCTATAGACAAGTTGAGTAATTTACAACCCTCTACAGTTATTAAATTGTTTTGTGAACCGTTATCCAGCAAACAACGAATAATTTTGCGTTTGCCGTCAGAACCAGTTGCATATATTTGTGCGGTAGCTAATAATATTATAGGATTAGACCTTGATTCAGAATTAAATGCTACGGTAATAGCAGGTTCTACCTGAGAACTTGTATCGGGTGAGATAGCGGAATTTGAAATATTATTATTATTCTTGGCAAGAGAACTTACGGGCGTTCCTTGTGATAAATCACGAGTATTAGAATGGACATTTTTGTCCGATTTCTTCTTAAAACAAAGTAAACTATGATGCATATTTTGACAATAATTACAAAAATGCCTTGAATTACACGAAGAAAGAGTGTGAGTTACGCTTAAACAATTAACGCATCCATTTTTTAATTTAATAATTTCAAATCTGTCTTGCGGTGAATCCATATTCTTAAACTGCGGACATTGGTATATTTTAAAATGATTATCTTTTTTACACAATATGCACAAAGGCGAATTGGAAACAAATGCTTTAGTCTTAAATGCGGGCGGTTGCGGTTTATGATTATAGTTATTTGACTTCGTATTATCATTTGAACGTTCTAAAATTTTAACTTGATCTTGAATAAAACTTATCAACGTTTTATAAGAGGGAATTTCCGTATTTCGAACGGACAATTCAAACGCTTGTGCGGTTTCTGCATCCAGTTTCTTTAAACCCCAATGCAAAAATATAAAATCTTGCAGGTCGGTAATTCCCATCTGTAACAGCGCGGCAATAGACGCAGAATATTTTTCAATAAATGTATTTAAATTGTTAGCGGATCGTGGACAATTTTTTAATTCAAAAATATTATTTAAATAGTGTGCACCAAGCGTACGTTTATCCTGGTACTTTTTTACCAAGCTATCCCACAATATATTGTACGTTTCAGCACAGGGAACTATACCTGCAGTTATCTGCAGGGCGGCATCTTTTAATTTACCCATAAGGTATTGTACCCTCTGACCATCAGTAAGTTGAGGGTTTAGGTGAATATTAGTCTTAAAAGACTGGTAAAATACATCCCATTTTAAGATTTCACCGTTAAAATATGGGATTTCTATAGGCGGTAAGGGAATCGAAATTTTAGGGGTAGCACTAGTAGCCCCTTGATGCGGTGGTTTAAATTGAATTATATTATTACGCGTGCGTTTAATTCTACTATACATTTCCTCAAATGCATTTAAACTTTGATAATCAGGTTGAAATTCCGGTTTCAATAATAATTAGTATTCATTTATCTTATCCACAATAGATTCAAACCTTGACCTTAATTCATCTATCGTTTCGCTATCTGCCGTAAAATTTTCATTTGCTCGTGACTCAAATGAAGAAATATTTTTTGAACAATCATATAATGCTGTAAGCACTCTCCTTCTTCTTATGTAACATTTTTATCTTATCTTCCATTGTAATAATATAGGAAAAGAGAGTTCAAAATTTAACTGCAAGCACTAGTAAACTAATTTTTCTTTTTTGCTGGGATATTTGAGCTCTAAGGACCAATTTAATGGAGGGGCGTAACTTCCTCCACGTAATTAATTAAATAAGCGGGTGGATTAAACAATTTAGTGTAAAGAAATTATCAGGATACAATATTGCGGGACTAAATTGGAAAGCGATAAGGCGGTTGTAATCTGGCTGTCTTGTACAAGTTACAGTATAAATGTTTAATGTTAATTAAGTGCACAAATTTATATAAACAAAGTCAAAAACTCACCAGAACTTCTTGGCATTCGGTGCTATAGGTGATTTCAGCACGCACAATCCACGGTTAACACACAGTTGCGGTTTATGTTATATTTTTAAGCGGTAAAACAAAGTTTAGGCACTTCTTGAGTACTCTGCGGTCACACACGATCCACGTTTTCTGTATTAATGCACTCTTGCGAACCAGGTGTTTGTTACAAGATAAATGTAGTTCTGTTTATCGCGCATTATCAGTATTTATTTCTAATGCACAACGATACTTTTGGCGCGAACTAAGTCACTTATAATTTAACCATAAGTCGCCGAACCAAGCAGGGTTTGACAAAATTCAAAATTTTCAGGTAAAAAATCCCGCTTCCTGGCATATGTAGTACCTTCGGGTGGAGCATTGGAAAATCAAATGTAGAATATGTGAAGGGAGTTAAGCAACTTGCGGCTACCAAGATAAACCTACACACTGAGAAAAGTGATTTGGTTGATACAACCAATTCTGTTGTTTTGAAGAGTAAAGCATTTGATCAAGTATTTTTTAGTCGTTCTAAACGAAACTATATTCACTAAACCGCTTGTAGATGGTTAAACTAAAATCAAAAGTTAGTTGACTTAAATTTGTTTGTTTGAATGCATTATAACAGTTGGTTAATAAAAGAATACAAAAGTGAATTTCATTCAACATGAGTCGTATTTAATACAAACTAATATTGTCAACAAATTTCATATTTTAGTCCAATACTACATTAATGTTGAAAAAAATCCATTTTAGTTAAATGAATGCTGAAAAAAGTGTCAAATGAACACGTTTTGTAACAAATTTAACATTGAAACAAACGTACTTTAGCTTGTTGATTTAAATAAATTACGATTGCCAAATCAAACGTCGGGTTATTTGTTGAACTCCAATCGTTTTCAGTAAGTGTCCGATACTGCGTATTGGTTGTACTGCGCGCGCACATTATATCTTTAATATACTGCTACCCTTCGACTGCGACACATCAACATGGCGTCAAGCGTTCTTTCGCATTATTTATTGTGTTAGTTTCCATAAAAGTATTTCAACTAACTGTAAAAATACATGGAAGATAAATTTAGTATGCTGTACTATGTTTAAGCAAAATCTCTTCGTCTAAAAACACGAGAGTACCTACTTATAAATTGGTCTCATTGCTCATAACTAAATGCCTTTGTTTTTAGCATTCAACTATATAAGCGAACGTATATAACTTCAAAGATCAATGGCAACCTCAAGGAATAAACAAACTTTCAATAATCAGTGTCAGTTTTATAAAATTGAAGTGGAAGCTATACTGAATATTATGCAGGATGCTCTAGGGTTAATGTTACATTCAAGGTGAAATTTGATTCAATATAACTTGATAATGTGACTGAATAAAGTTATTTTAAATCAATATTTTTTTAAAATCTGTTAGGGATGAACAAACTTATTTGTTGATCGCCAAGTTGTATTAAAAAAAATGGTTAAAATAACTTCATTAAGCCGGAATCGATCAAGCTGGATATTGAATCAACCTACCTTGGATGTTTAAACTAATTCTATTTCTAAACAATGTACAACGCAACGAAGTGATTGATTTGACAGCTAAATGTTTCAATTCAACACAATAAAAGTTTGATTAAACCAAAAATGTTATTACTTGAACCTTATTAGCCACTTAGCTTAATAATTATTATCTGCTCAACATATGGGTTAGTTAAACCAATGACGCTTTTTGGTTAGTTGAAAAATTTGAATAGTTTGTTTTAACACTACAAACCCTTTCAAGTATTTGCTTCAATGATTTTTATATGTAAGTGGGATATTTAACGTGTTGATTTAACATAACAGTTTATTTGATAAAAGTATTAAATAATTCAAATCAAACCTACAAGCAATTGAAGTAACGATACCTAACATTCAAGTTACATTAATAGCGATTTGAGTAAGTGCCATAATTATTGTGGTGCAAATTTGGGTTTGTTTGCTTCAAAATCGGTTTTCCAACATTTTATTATGTTCTATTTAATGCATATAGATCATTGTTTATATACAAACCAAAATTCTAATTGAATCAACTAATTTTCAGTTGAAGTAACAAAATCCTTTTCTCAGTGCACTTAAGCATTTGCAGAAATAGTAGTTTTCTAATAAATCCTACCGGACAATCAATATTGGTTGAGAATATTGCAAAACCAAAACCTGTAGTTGCTTATAATAATCATCAGGTTTAAGTGCAATTATTTTTCTACGTAAATAGGTTTTCCGTCTTGAACCTGATTATATGCGTACCTCCATTGATCTCTATTCAGAGCTAGGCTACATATTTCCCTGAAATTCTCACAACCTAGATACAGCTCGTTTCCTCTTCTATTGTTTTCTAAACATATACCATATTTCACCGATATTTAGTGGTATGCGAAAGGGGTTAAGCAACCTGCGGCTACCAAGATCCTCTAACACTTAGACATTTGTCAATTTAATAGTTTTCCAATAAATTCTTTTGCACAATCAACAATAGTTGAGAATATTGCAAAACCAACACCTGTAGTCTTTATAATTCTCAGGTTTAAGTACAATTAATTTTTTGGTCATTAGGGTTTCCGTCTTGGAACTGGTTGGACGCGTACTTCCGTTGATTTTTATTCTGAGTTAGCCTACATATTTCTCGAAATTCATACCGCCTACAGCTTTCACTATCTGTGTGCAATAGTTTAATGTAGGTCTACCTCTACCTCTCTTTTTTTCTATCCCTGCTTCTAATATATTCCGCACTATTTTCTCATGTTTTAGTACGTGACCTATCATTTTATTTTTTTTACTGTTTTCCACATATTTCTTTCATCATCTACCATTTCTAGAACCTTTTTCTTCTTAACTTTGTCTGTCCATGACATCTTCATCATACATCTTTTGTTTTCTCTTCAAAGACTTCTATCTTTTTCCTGTCCGCTTCTCCTAGTGCCTAAGTTTCACAGCCGTACAGTGCTGAGTTCCACACATATGCTTTCAGCATTCTGTTGGTTGTTTCTATTTTTGTTGTCTTTAAACATAGTAGTTGCTTTTTCTTGTTAAATGCAGCATGGCCTTGTGCTAATCTTTGTGTTATATCTTTTGCAGTTTTCCACTACAAATTTTGCACTACATAAAAATTAAAGGATCTTGCAATGGTTATCCGTTTTTGGATTCTAACTCTACTTACAATTAAAAGGCCCCAATCTTAAAAGATTTCCAAATAAAATGTAAGTATTTGCTTCGAGAAATGGTTTTAAAGGAAGGTAAAGGTTAAACTGTGATTTTTGGACTGCACTTATGATAAAAATTCAGTAATGAATCCGAAGCTTTGCCTCTAGGTTTAAAAGTTCTATCAAAAGTTACATCCAAGCTTGCAGTTTGAAAAATGTATGCCGGAGATAAATTCCAAGTGTAGGGATTGTTTTTAGAGTTACTTGTCGGCCAGTTTGCTACGCGCTTTTCCACCAAAAATTAAATTTAACCTTTCTGTTTAAAAAAAAATATATGCCGAAGGAAAAATTCCAAATACGGAGCCTTTTCGGTATTAAAGTAAAAATTCAGTCGGCAGTAGATTCTCTACAAAATGAACCCAAACACGACCATTTTAGGATATTTTAAAGGGTAAGGGTTTTTTAGGTGAAGCTAAAAAAATTTAAAAAGCACGTGATTTGATCTGGTTAGGGTAACGTTGGCGCTTAACGTAAGTAAAGCACAGTTCAGAGACGCTAAACCTAGGTTAGAGAGGTGTCGGGAAAATTCCGAGGATTTGCCGAAAGGATTCTCTAAGAAGGACTCAAACCAGCATCGATGTCATATCCTATTGAAGGAAAATTAAAAAGCGACTTGGTGAAGAAGTTAAATGTTTGAAAGAATTTCAAATGCGCCGAACACGTTAAATTTCAAACAAACTCAAAAATACTTAACATGGAAAAAGTAAATTTTGCATTTTGCTTTGCTTTAAAATCTCTCGTTTATATCAACTATTAGGGTACGCATAATTTGACAGTATTTTTAATTAATTACTATTTTGAAGTAATATCAAGACCAAAAAAGTATTTCAATTAATACTCGTCCTAAATTTCTATTAATTGTTTTAAAAAAGTTTTTTCCTAGTTCTTTAATTTAAGTAACTGCATTATTAGTCATTCGGCAGAATCTCACCGATCATATTTCTATGTGAAGATACGCGTGTAATACTTAATTCTGTAAGCGATTATACCTACACAGATGTAAGCATCTGCATAATTTCCGAAATACTACCTAGCGCTTCAATTTCTGTTAGTCATCGTCATTTAGTGGCTCCACAAATCTTTTCTCTTCAACTAGACATTATACATTACTTGCTACTAATAATGTTTTCTCCTATGGCTATAAATAAGAATGTTGCATGAGATTGTATCGTTATTATTGATATAAATGGTATGGTGCTAAATATTAACATTGATTGATGGTCAAGTACGTACTATTTCTGTGCATTTCTCATGGCCATCTAAGGCTATATTAAAACCTATTTATTTTTATTGACTTCTGTAGTGCACGACTTACATATTGAGTATATTGATGCGAATTTGTTATATGAAAATGATGACACGTATTAATTATTATATTTTGCCAAATATTAGCAACGCGCAGTTGCGTACTTTGAATTAAAAACGAGTGCAATATAATTATATATAATTATTGTGATTACTTGCATCCACCATTACTTATAAGTCCATTGTAGGAACATTGCATCCTGAGAAATATAAACAATACACTGTATTGTTTGTATAACAGTGTATCATATAAGGGAAACAATTCTGCATAACTAAGATATTGTCGGTATTAGTGACAGCAAACTATGTTCATGTTAAGCATAGTGCGTTGACCCCTCGAATTAACAAATTAAAATTCCTTACACTGAAATAAAATGCAAATATTTCTAATTCAGAGTCATGTTTTAGAATGACGTAAATTTGAAATACCTAACGGATATACAAATTTTCAATATTGTGTTGGAAATCTGAGTGTTTTTCGGTCCATAGTAAGAAATTTCATGCATAGGAATCCGCACTTGACGGGAGCTGCACCTAATATTACAAGTAATCTTGTTCTATAATGATAGAAATTCGAGGTCAAAGTAGAACTATCCATGAGTGTGTAATGTTAATTTGATGTGTACCGCGGTGCGAACACGCAAAATAATAAATATACTGGGTGACTATAATCGACCTATGTGATATATGGATTACTATGTTATTGTAATAGTTAGCAAATAGGTTAAATGGAGACTATTGGTCAATTTTTTATACTTAATACAGATATGCCTTTGTTTTTTCAAAAAATTTCATGGCTATCTAGATATTTTCAAAAAACAGAAAAACTATTTTTTTCAAATTAATCTAGCTATTTTGTTATCCTTGATGAAGATGATAGGGTTGAAGAACTCCAAAATAAAAGTGGATAGCTTAAAATCAATAAAAGGAATACCTGTAAATATTAATCAAGAAAAACAAATGCTGACTCAGTTCAAGACTAGAGACTCGTAGGAAGAATGGGAGAGTATCAAAGAACAGGGGTGGAATGAACAACTATACAAAATCATTGAGGTAAAGGTTGGAAATCTATTGGACACAAAGGATCAGGTTACCAAAGTAGTCATGGTAGAAAAAGACGACCCTAAGATAAAGAAATCCATTTACAAAGACCAATATCCTGAGCTAGAAGAGACATCCGAATTAATGGAAGTTATCGAATGCGAAACAATGATGAGATCTAAAGGAAGACAAGACAGCAGACGAAGGAAAGTGGTTAAAATTTTAATTGAAGATGCAGAAAATATATAGAAGAAGCTAATCATCTTAAGAGGAGAAACACATGAGGAAGAGTGTGTTGCGATGCACCAGATAAAGGGCATGCAAATAAAAAGATTCTGAAAAATAATATGGTACTTATATAAAGACTCAGGCACTAACGTAACTATCTATCTCCCTACGCAACAAAAGAAACCTGAAGCGGTAGGACACGAAGGCTCGCAACGAGGACCTTACGCGCTCGTAGTGGAACAGGGCGGGAAAGATTACAAGACGGTGTTACAAAGTTTAAGGGGAGATGAAAAAGAAAAATGATTGTAATGAAATTAGTACATATTACTCTTCTCTTTAGGGTGCTCTAGCGGAATAATTGCTTCCTTGTACGGTTTACGAGATATGACATAACCTTGCATTTTTTAAATGGAAACTATAGTTGACTATAATATCACGAAATAGCAAATTTTCCCCTTTTCCAATGATATAAAAAATTGATAGGTTTTACTAAAAAATATTGAACAAATTTGCATTTATTTGAATTTATGCAAAAATCAAGTAACCATGAAATCAAAATAAACAACTGTCCCCTAATTTGTTTCTCTACTCTCGGACATGAATAGAAAACAGATACCAAATATAAAAAACATTTTTATTTGGATGAATTAACAACGACACGGAAAAGAAAAGTACTAAATTTTACAACAAAGCTTCAAAATACCCATCATTTTGATGTACACATATCTGAGACGTTTTAATATTTCCCTCTGCACCTTTAATAAAGTGTTGTACCGAATTCTTCTAATAGCTGCAGTGATTTTGTTTTTTAAATCTCCCAAATTGGCAGGCTTTTCCTTATCACGATGTCTTTTATTGTTCTCCTGCAACAATTTTTTTTGTTTGCAAAGAAAAAAATTGATAGTTAAAACAACTTAGAAGTATATAAAGGCAAGTAGAAAGGAACAAATTAAAAAAAATTGTAAAATTAGGTAAATTCTCAATTTTTAAATGTCCTTGGTATCATATAGAATACAAAATGCAAGTTATTATTTTCTTATTTGGTTCAATTACAGGAATAAGTTCAACATTTTGACACACAATCAAATAGAAAACAATTCAGCTGTTTTAAAACCTGGTTTGTAAAGCCATAAATAGCAACTTAATCTTCCAAAGGTTCGTGTAAACACCATATTGTTCAAGAAATGCCTCAAGGTTTTCAACTTGTTTCATGCATACGGCGCGTACGCATTAAACATTTGTTATGATAAAACATCTTCCGGTTGAACTGTCTTTGGAAGTAATTTTCTGAATCCGCTCACTTCCACATCTTCCTCGAGTCGAGCAGGTAGGAAATTTGTTGATGGTTAGATGCACGGTCAACAATTTAAATGCGTTAATCGATTTTTATTACGGCGTAAACACCCAGTAGAACCAATAACCACAAAGACCCTATAGTGCCAATAACAATCATGCAACAACTAGACAATAGGCAGTAAACTCAGAAACTGCTTGCTAGCCAACATGTACCCTCTAGCAAACCAACATTTTCGAGTATCCTCGAGCGCATCCATAACGTACGATATAAAAGTTGGGCCGTCGCCTTCGTTACCCAGCTGAAACCTGTGCCTAACCAGCCTAAAGGTAACCGCCAGCAGTCAGTGGTTAAGGTTGAGTGATTTTTGCTTGATCCCAAAAAGATCTGTTAAATATTTTTGCAACTCCCTTTTCCACAACGACTATATCTCGAACCGCAAAGAAAAATTTCAATCGCTCCAGTTTATAATGCCGGGTACCCCTTTGTCACAAATGATAATGTTATGTTGACAATTTAATTTTTTTAGTACATATTTTTTTTTGAAAGTGATATTTTCTCTAAATCTAGTAAATTGGAATTTTCAATAATAATAATTGTAAAATAATTTGAGTTTTGCTTAAGTTTGTACGTGATTATCAGATCAGATGCTCACATAAATCATAAGAAACAAAATGTTGAATTAGTAATTTTTGATGTCACCAACACATTTGGATGTATTTAATTTTTTTTATTGTTGGATAAAAGTTATTTGTTATATAATAGATACCTTCTGATTTTAATATTTTCCTTTTTCTAAAAAGGATAAATGAAAACTTTTTGAACGATCCCCTCTGATACGGTTTCCGTATCTACCATAAAATCACATCCTTTTACTAGATACAGTGGCGTCCATCTTCACTTTATTTAGATCTCCGTTTTACAAAAAATATTTCAATCCTGCCAATATTATGGGATAATAACCAAGATAGTCGCCGACGTAGCAAGTTTTTATAATTCCACCTCCCACGCCTAAAACATTCAACCCCCTTAATATTCCAAATTGTTGTTCTATCTTCTCTCTAGGGGCAAGAACACACAACGTGAGTTAAGGTTCGGGCCTTGAGAGCTGCCTTTTTAAAAACCAGTTTCAAAATTTCTTAACAAATTTATTAATTAATATAGAGTTTACTTATGGAATTTTGACAAGTTGATTTAAAATTACTCTAAATTGAAATAATACTAGTTAATTGTACTATGGTGAGTAGCCTAAGCAACTGCAATGTTAAAGCTGAATACTTTGACTGACTGCCGGGTTTTGGAGCTTCTAGGCTTTTTATAATGTCCCTACCCCCTCACATGGCAGTGGGGACTTGCAGACCTCATGTATGCTTATTCTTAATACTATTCATAACTACATTGTTGTAATCTTAATTTCTAAGTAATCACGGAATCTTGACCGTCTGTGATCTGACATCCGCAGTGTCACTATCGTCTCGGATACAAAGTATCCCTTCCGTTTTTATGAACTGTCAATAAACTTTATAAATTGTCTTAGTGTTACTTTGTTGCACTTCACTTAGCGTACTCTTAACACTTTCTAATAATTTCCTAATTATTCTATTTTATAATACATATCTCAATTGGGGCATACATAATTCGTGTTATTTAATAAATAAAAACTGTTTCATTGGCCCAACAGTGTGAGACTGAAGAAAAAGATTTGCAACATTGGCACTGCGTCGTGAGGCCCGAGTTGAATAAAATTTTCTATACCCTTTAAAAAAAAATCCATCGAAGTTAGATAAGGAAGTGTAGGAGGATCAAGGATTTTTGTAGAAAATATTCCACACCATACATTTATAGAAAGCAATTATTGATCTTGTCTTTCATTTATTTGACTTTCTTCAATAAACTAAGTAGCAAAATTCAATCTTCTCTGGAAATCTGTTGGGTACAATGTATTTTCAATATGATAATGGTATGGTTTAAAATTATTTTGTTTTAAAATTATCCGTGCTTCTTCCTTAAAGGGTTATATTCCAATCCAATATCACGTACAGACGCAGGGGACTTAAAATTATTGTATGCCAAACCACAAAACCCTGCTTCTTCATTTATTTTTGCTTTTGCTGCTTTTGGTTTAGAAAAACAGCCGTAGTGTTTTTAATTTGCTTCTAATTTGTCAAATAACATTTTATTAGGCTGATTCTTTTCCATGTAACTTTGAAAATACAATTCAGAAGACTTATTTGCATCCCTATTGGAAACATAGTACGAAACAACATATCATTTCTCTCAATCGTCAAATAAGGCATATTTATTGAAATATTAAACTACACACCAGTTATCATTAACGGTAACGGCGATTAATAACAAGTATATGTTATTTACTTAAAGAAAACTAATAATAATCGAAATGTGACAGTCGTTTCATTTGTTTTATGTGAGAAATATTAAAACGATCTCAAATATGTGTACATTAAAATGGTGGGCACTTTGAAGCTTTGTTTAAAATTTAGTACTTTTCTTATCCGTATGGTTATCAATTCATTTAAATAAAAATGTTCTTAATAATTGGTTTCGATTTTCTATTTATTTCCGAGAGTAGAGAAACAAATTAGGGTGACAGTTTCCGTTGTTTTATGATTCCGTGGCATCATCTATTTTTTTGATTTCATGGTCACTTGATTTTTGCATAAAAATCAAATAAATGCAAATACTCAACAAATTTTTGGTCAAACCTATTAATATTTTACATCGTTAGAAAGGGGAGAAAATTTGCTATTTCTTGACGTCATGGCCAATTATGCTCTTTATTTAAAAAAACAAGGTTATGACATATCTCGTAAACCGTACAAGGACACAATTATTCCGCTAGAGCACCCTAAAGAGAAGAGTTATATCTAGAAATTTTATTACACTCATTTTTGTCCACTAATGACAACAAACCGTTTTGAATGGACCTGCACCTTGACGAAGTTCTAGATTAATAGAACGGGTAGAACGGCTTGAGTATTCCAATGAGCTAAAGAGCCAAACCAAAGGTTTTACTAAATTGGTGGGGTCTATGGCGAGGAACCACATTAAGATAGGTCCCCGAAAGAGGGCATTTTACATGTGATTTTCCAATGCTCCACCCGAAGGTACTACATTGGCCAGGAAGCGAGTTTTTTTTTTACCTGGAAAATTTTGAATTTTGCCGAATCCTTGCTGTTCCAAGCAAGGTAGGGATCTTTAACGTGCGTGACAACACTCACACACGGGACCTCCATTTTACCTCTCATCCGAACGAGGGTGTATTTTTGCGAAAAATGCTCGCTTAACATTTTTCAAGCGGACCGTGTCGGGATTCGAACCCAGGACCTAGGGCGTAGTAGTCACACCCCCGAAAGAGGGCAGCATCTTCTTCGTTACTTAGAGTGGCGGAGACCATAGAAGTCGGTATGGCATTCTAAGGCATACCACTGCGATGTGGAAGGCAACGAGAAACCACCACACTACCTCCCAAGTACACAGCGTAATTAAATTTTAATAAACATTATGGTATTATCTGGGGTAAAAAATTCCTGAGTTAAAGTAGTCCCCCATTCGGATCTCCGGTAGGGGAATACTCTAGAGGATGCGATCGGAAAGTTCAGAATAAAAGTCGGAAACATTTTGGGAGCCGGAGTGGAGAATGCTAGAAGTATGAAGCAAGTAGGTAAGTTAGAGAGCTTGAAAATTGAAATGAGTAGGTTAGCACTAGACATAGTAGGGATCAGCGGCGAAGTTTGGTGACTAAAGGCGGGGGATTTTTGAAGTTATGCGAAAAAAGATAAGACACTGTGTAGAAAATTACTTACAAAAGAACGAAAGAGTAATCATGATTAGATTAGAATCTAAACCGGTAAATACAGTAACAATACAAGTATACATGCCCACCTCTAGCTACAGTGACGAAGAGGTAGAAACGATCTACAAAGATATCGAGGACATACCAAGATACTTAAAAGGACATAAAATTTAATGATTACGGGGGATTTTAATGCACTGGGAGGTGAGGGTAGGGAATGAGCAGTAGCAGGTTTATTTGCTTTAGACACGAGAAACGACAGGAGAAATAGGCTGGTAGAATTTTAAGACATGAACAATTTAATCATCACAAACACATTATTTCAAAATCATGCTAGAAGTCGATATACGTGGGAGATACCAGAACATATAGGAAGATATCAAATAGATTACACATCGGCTTGAGAATCAAGTAAAAGACTGTAGAAGCTACACAGAAGCAGATACTGACCACAATATCGTAATTATGAAAGTTGCTCTGAAATTCAAAAAATTGAAAAAAGGAAGCGAAAAAAGGCACTTTGACTTTGAGAAACTAAAAGATAAAGAAGGATAACGAAGGATTTGAAAAAAAATGAAATGAATTGCTGAAAGATATCGGGAGAATTTCTGATACTAGGGAAGTAGAGACCGAAAGGAATAATATTAAATCCAACTTAGACATGGTGGCCGCAGATATTCTGGGGTATACACAAAAACAAAAATAAGAAACCATGGATAACAGAGGATATCCTGTATTTAATAGAAGAAAGACGAAAATACAAAAATAGATCAGAGAAAACAGGAAAACAGAGATACAAAGCCATAAAAAGAGAAATTAGTCGCAAATGCAGAAAAGCTAAAGAACAATGGATTGATAAAAAGTGCAAAGAGGTACAAACCAAGATGGAAATAGGAAAGACAGGCAAAGCATATAAACTAATTAGAATGAATTTTAGAGATATGAAACCATGCAGCAAAAATATAAGGGGCACGGGAGGAAATGTCATATAGAAAATGTAGAGAAAGTGGTAAGATGGCAAGCATCTATACGGAATTTATATGCAGGAGAGGAACTAACAGCATTAGAACAGGAATCAGATACTGAAAATAATGACTTTGGATATCCTATACTTAGAGATAAGTTTGAATTAGCATTAAGGGGTCTGAAAAATTGTAAGGTGCCGGGTACAGATAAGGTGCAAGCAGAAACTCTTAAAGCCGCTGAACAAGCAGTAACAGAACGTCTCTTCCAATCTGTAAGCTATATGTTTGAAACAGGCGAGATACCCAAAGATTTCAAACGTAACATCATAGTAACTATACCAAAAATGAGAGGCGCGGATAAATGTGAAAATTTTCGAACAATAAGTTTGACAGTACACGTGGCAAAAACATTAACTAGAATTGTACAAAGACAAATTGAAAAACGAGCTGAAGAAATACTAAGCGAATATCAATTTGAGTTTAGGCAAAATAGGGAAACATGAGAGGCTATTTTAGCTCTGAGGGTGATAATGGAGAAAACATTAGAAAAAAGAAAAGCGTGTATATAGGGTTTGTAGATCTGGAAAAAGAATTTGACAATGTAAAATGGAAAAAAATGTTTGAAATACTCCAAGAGATTGGAATGAGTTTTAGGAATAGACGCATAGTACATGGCTTATACAAAGAGTAAATAGCGGTAATAGAATTAGAGCAGGAACGTAGAGAAGTAAATATTAAGAAAAGGGTGAGACAAGGATGTGCCCTATATCCATTAATTTTTAACTTGTACATTGAAAAGGCAATGCATACTGTTAAATGTAGGAAGACATTTGGAATTACTATGCAGGGACAAAAGATTGATATGCTTAGATTTGCAGATGATATAGTGGTATTAGCATCTAGCAAGGAAGAGTTAGAAGCTGCTCTTAATGAAATGGAAACAGTTCTAGCAGAGAGATACGGTATGAAAGTTAACAAGAATAAAATTAAAGTACTAGTATGCAACGGAAAGGAAAATAAATCAAAAACAAGAATACAAATAGGTAACGAGAACTTATAAGGGGTTAAGGATTTCTGCTACTTAGGAAGCCAAATAACGTAAGATGGGAAAAGCACAAAAGATTTAAAACAAAGATTAGCACTAGGTCGTGCTACATTTAACAAGAAAAAGCAACTACTGTGTTTAAAGGCAACAAACATAGAAACAAGGAAAAAATTGCCTAAAACATATGTGTGAAGCACAGCACTGTACGGCTGTGAAACCTGGACAGTAGCAGAAGCGGACTATAGAAAGGTAGAAGCCTTTGGAATGTGGTGCTACAGACGTATGAAAAAGATATCATGGATAAAGTTGAGAAATGGTAGGGGAAGAAAAAATATTTGGAAAACAGTATAAAATAGATAGAGAGATAAGATGATAGGTCACATACTAAGACATGAGGAAGTAGTGTGGAATATATAGAAGCAGAGATAGGAAAAAGGAAAAGTAGAAATGGACCTAAAGTAGACTATTGCACACAAATAGTGAAAGATGAAGTATGTGGGAATTTCAGGGAAAATATGTAGGCTAGTTCAAAATAGAAATTAATTGAGGTACGCGTCCAACCAGTTTCAAGACGGAAAACCTAATGACGAAAATAATTATAAACAACTACAGATTTGGTTGTGAAATATTCTGACTAACGTTGATCGTGCGAAAGGATATATTTGAAAAACTATTAATTCGACAAATGTTCAAGTGCTGGAGGAACTTGGCAGCCACAGACTGCTTACCCCTTTTCGCATACTACATTGGCCAGAAAGCGGTTTTTTAGCTGGAAAATTTGGAATTTTGCCGAACCCTTGCTGTTGCAAGCAAGGTAGGGATCTTTAACGTGCGTGACATCACTCACACACGGGATCTCCATTTTACCTCTCATCTGAACGAGGATGTATTTTTGTGAAAAACGCTCGCCTAACATTTTTCAGGCAAACCGTGTCGGGATTCGAACCCGGAACCTTGAGCGTAGTAGTCACACACATACCAACTTCGCCACGGAGCCCCCATGCCCCCCTTCACATACCACTGAATATCGGGGAAATAGGGTATATAATTGTAAAACAATGGAAGGGAATCGTACTACATTTAACAAGGAAGAACCGCGGCTATGTAAAAATACAGCAAACATAGAAACAAGAAGAAAATTGTTGAAATCATGTGTGGAGCAAAGCACAGTACGTCTATGAAATAGAGGCGGTAGGAAAAGCAGACAGAAAAATACATAAGCCTTCTGGAATATTGTGCTTCAGATGTATGAGAATAATAGCAAAGACAGAGAAAGTTAATAACGAATATTAGAGGAATAAAGATATTTGTGGAAAATAAAAAAATAAAAAAAATAGAAAGGCAGGACACGTTCTAAGGTTGGGGAATAGTGCAGGCTATATTACAAGCAGAGATAGGAAAAAAAGAGAGAGGTAGATAAAGATCAGATATTGCACGCAGATAGTGATAGATGTAGACTGCAAATTTCACGGAAATGTGAAGGTTGGTTCAGAATAGGAAGCAATGAGGGTGCGCGTCTAACTAGTTTTAGGACTGAAAACCTAGTGATAATGAACGACTACAAAGTAGCTAGATTAGTTTGAAGAAAATCGATTATTCTGTTTTTGAAAATATCTAGAGAGCCATGAAACTTTTTGTAAAAATAATAGCGTATCTGAATTAAGTATAAAAAACTGCCCAATAGTCTCCCTTTAACCTATTTGCTAACTATTATATTAACAAAGTTGCCCATATAACAGGTAGATTATTGTCACCCTGTATACAAAAATTAATATAAAAACCGTTATAATAAAATCAAAAAGATTGCAGGTATATATAAATTCATCAAGAAATTATTGCAAAATATATATTCAAATACCTTCTAATTATAGTGGCGCAACTACACCCGCGCCAACCCTGGTAAAGCGCGCGGTGGGCAAGTGCAAGTAGGCCCAAACGCTACGAAATTCAAGTAATTACACTGAACAATAAAGTGTAATTTTTTCTTGCTTCTTAATTTGGGATAGGTGCCGTATAGAATTTTCCTGCTGATTATGAATCGGTTAACAGAATTTTTCTATCGCCCTCCAGTCAAATTTATTTATATTTTGATAGTGGATCGTTTGAGTATATATTTACATTTCTCACAATACAAATTACGCATACCACGTCACCACCGAATCTCGAAATTTTTGCATATGAGTTTCGTTTGTATGGTACCTCTGGAGCATCCTTGATTAGGTTCCAACAATAATCTGCAAGAATTGTGGGGCTCCACATTTCTTAGTTTCGGTTTTCATAATATATAGTGTCTTGGTGAAGCAGTTTACCATATTCGTTACCTACAGCCTCTAGATTTGCGGGAAAATAGTCCAAATGCAAGTGGAGGAAATAAATCTTCAAAAACATGTTTCAACCTATATCGCCGTATGTGGAAATTAAAACAATCAAAATCTGCTGGTAATTTTTGCCTTTGTATTTCCCAAAAAATCAAAATACGTCTCTTTAAATGATACTCAAGCAGAAGCCTCAATCTCGGTCTGTTTTGAATCGAATACACTATCCTCTATGATGTGACGAATTTGTAGCCTAATAAAATTCCTTTCTTTCATTTTGCTTCACTTAGTCTTGGAAACTTCTCTCTCTAATATTTGAATTCTTCACCCTCTTTATTTAAGGCTTTGAAAAAGTTCTTCATCAGTGTCAGTTTTATGTGCAGAGGTGGTAGTCAAACTTTCTCTGCATTAACGAGAGGAGGATCTGTAACATTTTTTCTGTAGTAACAAAGTTACTTTTTCCTTCTTAATCTTCTTTGGGAATGAAACCACTCATAGTTTTTAAAATCTATTTTATTTACGTTTCGATCCATGACCTAGGATCGTTGTCAAAATAATAAAAACTTCAAGTTTGACGTTTATGACATAAATTGAAGGTTACTTTGATTTATTGATATTTGAAATATTTGGTTTGAGTACACTAAGCAAAAATTTTTAAAGTTTAAAAGAATGATTGCCTTCAATTTGTGTTGCGACCTGGGATCGACTTTCCTATGGTAGCCAATACGCTTAACGTGAAATCAGCTGATTAATTTTTATTGGTGAATTTTATATAAATTCAATAATTTGGAAAACATTTTTTAACATGTTTCTATTTATACAATTGAGAGATTTTTGATTTTATGTCTTATTTTACCGAGATTCAGTGAAGGGGGTTAAGCAACCTGTGGCTACCAAGATCCCCCAACATGTATAATTTGCCGAAATAATGGTTTTCTAGTTAATATGCTTATTGTTATGTAATTAGTTATTGTATGTATAAATAGAAATCATGTATGTATGCTGTATTTCATGTCAATATCGCAAGGAAAACCCAGGAAAAACTTGCAATGCTACCTAGATATTGTGGGCATTTGATCTTCATTTGTTATTTCTTTTGTTATTTCTTTTAGTAATGGAATCCATTGTTTACTGAAAGTCACGGATTCGTTTGCAACGCAGTTATTTTTATGTAGGGTTATATAGGCAGCTTCTTTGATTTTGCGTTTTTGGTGGTTTTCTTCTTTGTCGATAATTTTGCATCTTCCCATTTTATTTTATGACTGAGTCCCATGCATGTTGGCAAATCATGGATTTTCAAATTTTCTATTTTTTATATATGATTTATGTTCTCTTAATCGAACTTCAAATGGTCTGGAAGTTTCTCCTATATAAAACTTATTACATTCGCACGGTATTTTGTAGATACAGTTTTTTGAATTTTGTATTGTATTATACATATATTATATTATACATACAATAACTAATTACATAACAATAAGCATATTAACTAGAAAACCATTATTTCGGCAAATTATACATGTTGGGGGATCTTGGTAGCCACAGGTTGCTTAACCCCCTTCACTGAATCTCGGTAAAATAAGACATAAAATCAAAAATCTCTCAATTGTATAAATAGAAACATGTTAAAAAATGTTTTCCAAATTATTGAATTTATATAAAATTCACCAATAAAAATTAATCAGCTGATTTCACGTTAAGCGTATTGGCTTATAACTTTAAAAACTTTAAAAATTTTTGCTTAGTGTACTCAAACCAAATATTTCAAATATCAATAAATCAAAGTAACCTTCAATTTATGTCATAAACGTCAAACTTGAAGTTTTTATTATTTTGACAACGATCCTAGGTCATGGATCGAAACGTAAATAAAATAGATTTTAAAAACTATGAGTGGTTTCATTCCCAAAGAAGATTAAGAAGAATGCTAAACAAACCACAACAAACATACAGGGAGTATTTAAAAGTTACTTTTGTAGTTTATAGTCTTTTATAAAATAGTGTTTATCCTTTACTCTGTTGTTCCATTCGCAGAAAAACAGCAGTTTATACGGGCAAAATGAATGGTACGGTATAAATTTAGATTTGCTTTGAAGGGGCCGGGACCCCGTAACAATTTATAATTGCACTGGCTAACTACGAGGGTGTTGGAGTGGATTCCTATGCAAAAAATAACAAAAAATAATGAACAAATAAAAACAATAAATGAAATGACTGAAATAAGAAACCACGTTAAATATATGCACTTACCCTGAAAAGTTTTCTCTATTTTCATAATTAAAGGTCTTCAACCGTCTTATCCCATCAGTCCCTTCGATATTATCCCTACACGAAAAACAGGTCTCATTTGTTTTTGGTTTTCTCAATTTATTACACATAGAATACTCTTTTGTACAATTTCTTGAAAACACTCATTAAACTGTTGTCAAATTAAATGAATTTTTAAAATAAACTGCTTTCCCCATATACGATTTAATCACTGGGGTGATTGGATATCTTATTACAATGACCTAATTTTAACCTAATTTATAAATAAATGCAAATAAAATTCAACCTACACTTAACTTCTATTGCATCAAATAATAGCAATATAAATACAAATATACTTTCCGTAACAGAAAACCTAATTTCTTAACCTCAAACTGGTCAGGTATTACTCTAAGAAATCCTAAAAAAAACACATAAGTCAAGTCCATCAATAATACTATCACTCCAAATTCCCCGTTTTTCATATTGAATTACATGGCATTCTAAACCCATTTCTGGCAATGCGCTTAATATCAAACAGAAAGGAGTTAAACACTAATTTTTTTATCATTTAATTGACCATTTAAAATCATTAAAAATCAATATGTACATATTTCTTAGTATATTAAAATGTTCCAAACTTTCTTGCACGATAACATTATGCTTAAATGCAAAACCACTTGTTTCGTCGCTAGGTTATCATTCAAAAAACTTAATACTTCTACGTTCTATTAATTTTCTTCTACATAAATACCATTTGCTCACTGTTTAATAGTATTTTAAACTCAAAGATGTCTAGAAACCAACAGTATGCTCATTTTGCGTTCTTTGCCGCTAATACAGCCCCTTAACATAACACAACACAAAATCCAAATTATGTAAAGAGCGAACTCTATAGGTCTTAACGTATTTAACCGGTCCTCTTACATTAATTCTACGAACACCTGAAATGATATCTACCCTGTCTTTGCGGCGCGTAGTTCAAAAAAATACTCGCTCTCAGCGTTCTCGCATGACTGCATTTTTACTAAAATGACTCTGCACTTGTACCTTCTACTCTCACACTTACTACTTATATCACATGTTTCTCTTTATAAAATCTTATTAATTACGTTCATCATTCCTTAATACAAAGTAACAATTTTATTTGTATGGTACAAACTTACTGTGTGACAACTATCTATTGTTAATTATCTTTCTTTGTTAAACACTGTCGTAGCGTCTTGCAACATTTAAAGTTATTTGCATTTGCGGTTTTGAAATAAGCCATCGTTCTGATTATTACGTTTGCAATGTATTTAAAAGAAACAACTTTATACCTTATTTACTAACTCATTTTTAAGGAAACAAAATTTGAAGTACCTTGCATAACTAATATTAATTATTCGTAAAATCTATTATACAGGTTGTGTTCATATTTAGTCTGTCTGTCCAAATTTAATATTTCCTTTCCCATCTAATTTACATTCCTATCAGAAGTTCTATGACTTGCAAATCACCACATCTGCTCCACCCATGTTCTGTATATTTAATATTTTTAAGTAAAGTTTTCATATTGTTATAGTATTCCTTCATATGTACTGCGCGTGCAATAGAATCATCGAGGAACGAATTTCTCTCGTGGAGGGCAACTCTCTTCAAGCTTAGTATAGATGAATCAATAAATAGTGTCCGCTTATTAGTTTTATTTTTACATCCTAATGAATCCATTAATTCAGGAACATCTACTCAGTACACCAACTGATCAAATGATGTAAAAAGGTGAACAAAATCTTGTTCACGTTTCGGATGTGGAAATATGCGTATCATTCTGTAGTAGATTCCAGCTTTGTAGCCTGGATTCAAACAGTTTGGTTTGTACTTTTGACAAGTTTAAATCCCTTACTAAGTCCTTAAACTTTTTTTGTGAAGGTAACTGTGAATACTTATATCAAACGGTTGGAAATCAGTATTCGTGTCTCTTTCCATAGGCTCAACATTACTAGTTTCAGCAGCATTCATGTCATTGTCAAGTGCATATGATCCTGGCCGTTTAGGTAGAGATAAATTCTACCTGCGAAGAGGTTTAAAAGCAAATCTCAGGTTTGCCTACTGCATAGTATGCTTTGATTTCAGTGAAATTTTACATAGATTTGACAAGCAAAAATAGAAACCTGTAGTATGATTTTTTGATTCTCTCCACACCACAGGCATCGCAAAAGACCTTAACTTACCACTACCGTTAAGCCATCGTTTTAAGTTTACAGAACTTGTTGCGCAAATGATACACAGTGCCTAAAGATTATCCTGATTTCCTAGTTTACGTCAAAAATAAAGCCAGTATGCTTTTTTTGGCTAACCAAGTTGTCTTTTTATGGTAAACTTGCCACATACGTAGCAAAACGTATCGATTAATTTACACATTCTGTATCATTTTATAAAGTCTATCAGCAACATACTATAGAGTAAGATATCATTTCTTTATTCATATTTTATATCTATTTATAGATGCGTTTAGGAAATCGGCTGGTTCTCATCCTGTCCGCGTGGTTTATTCCTAAACTAGTTTTTCCAGCGATTTTTAGAACCTTTATCAAACAATTTGACGATGTTTACATTTCAATGATGAATCCCCCGCCGAATTACGTTCATCACAATATGTTATACAATGCGAACGAGTTTTTTAATACCCCAAGGCGAAGCAACAAACGGAAGGCCATTGCTTCCACAGCTAAGTGCACGTAGAATATCTTCTGCCACTTGAATAAGTCACCCTCCTGTTCATAGGATCTTGAAGGGGGAACAAATATGTTTTTCTCACTTTACCCTAGTACAAAATTCATTACCTCATGGTCCTTCACTTAGGTTGCAGTTTAGCAGAAATTTACTTAAGGGATATGCAAACGATCCTATGTATCTGAATAAAATTTTATTTACTGACGAGGTTATGTTCACTTGCTGAGGGATAAGTGACGAATTCACATTTGCCACGAGCAAATCACTTCCAAATAAAAATTTCTATTAATGTTTGGGTGCGCATTATTGGAAATTACATAATTAGCACGTACGAACTTCCTCCAAGGCGAGTGTTGCCGAACATCGTAATTTCCTTCATAATCATATAAAAGAATGGTTAGATGATAGTTCTTTAAACGTACATAATAATTTTTGGTTTATGCAACACGGTACGCCACACCATTACACATTGGATTTTGTAAACTATTTATACTTACGTTTCTCACATAGGTGGATTGGGCGTAGTAACAAATTTGCTTGGCCTCCATATTGTTTCGAATTTAATTCCTTCGTTTTTCATTATTTGGGGTTACATAAAAAACCTTGTTTTTCATGAACCACTAAATATCCATCTGTAATTTTGGAACGTAAAGATTCGGAATGCTGCTATTATAATCCAACAAAATCAAGCAAATCAGGTGTATATATTTAGACAACCTGTAGTTGTACATTTAAGAAAGTATGAAGAAGTCATGGTGTATAACCTGAAAATTTGTTAGAGTAATTAATTCACAACTCTTAGGTTGTTTTTTGTTCACAGTTTATATTTATTTTCAAGACATAAAGTTTTCTTTGTTACTAATGTCTCATACTCTGTGCAGAGGTGTTCAGTTTTTCTGTATCCCATTCCTAATGAGACATCGTGTTTATTAGATCTGAGTGAATTCGGTCACTACCAACTAATTTGTCAGCTAACGCGGTTTACTGAAGCATCAGCTACATTTATTGAATATTTACTTTCAACTTGCTAATACTTAGCAAATAATTTCGTTGTTGATTCGGCTTACGACACCTTTGTTGCTTATGTAATTTATATAACAAGGGGGACTCGGTTATATTTACTCTCACAAAAGTCAGACATGAGATGGAATGTTAATTTGTACAAACTACACGATTTTTGAGACTTCTGGACTAACTACAAACTCTAACTTCAACAGTTTTCAGAGACTAACAGGAGAGTTGTCAAAATACGGATTTTTGTCAGGCACCACTACACCTATAAGATTACTCTTTAACAGAAAAACATCTGGATGTAGGTATTAAAACCTCTTCACTCGATGAATAAACTTACATAGGAACAAACTTTCAGTTCGATAAAACGTTAACGCTAAGCCAGAATAAAAAACATTAACTGTAAAATGCCAATGAGACTGCTATTAGCGTCTCTAAGTAAATTATTGCATAAGTCAAATTATATAATAATCGTACCTAAATATTCGGGTATCCTTTACACTCTCACGTATCTTCGCCTTATAGAGTGGATAATTTTAGGAATTATTTACTCTCAGTAATCGAAAAATCATATAGTCATTGCTACCAGAATCAGCATTTCTTTAAATTTGAGAAACACTAACAATTTTCTGTAATAATGATAAGAGTGAATAAAGAACATATATACATTTATATAAACTGAAATATTATGTTAACATCAAGTTTAAGTATTTACAAGGAAATATAGAAACATGTATTTTAGGTTATGTTCATCATCATTTTGTTTTGACCTTACTTATGGTCAGTTTGACGCAGCTCTAACTTTTTTTCTATTCTGTGCTAATTTAAAAAGTTCTACATATTCTTAATAACTTAAATTTCTAATAATTTGACTAATATAGTTTGGTCTAGGTCTTCCTATACTCTTCTACTTTTTTCTTATCTACCTTCTGAATTGGCCAAGTCTCACTACGGTATAATAGAACGCTTCATACATACGACTTTAAGAAACTTTCTAATATCTAAATTAATACTACTAACTATAAGTAAGTCTTTCTTTTTTAAAAACATTTTTCTAGCTTGAGCTATTCTAGTTACTATATCCCTTCTGCTACGTCCGTCCTACCTCCTCTAATTCGATATTACCTATTTTTAGTTTTGTTTTAGAACTAGGCTGTAACTCACTTGTCATTATCATTGTCTTTCCTGAGTTAATTCTCATACTATAGTTACTCTGTAGTATCTTATCTAAAAAAATATTTAAAAACTCTCCTAACTCTGCTATAATGGCTATATCATCTGCAAAACGAAACATGTCTATTTTCTGTCCCTGTATACTAATTCTTCTCTCTCTAGCTAAGTTTAAAGCTTCCTCAATATAAACATTAAAAATCAAGGGAGATAGTATACAGCCCCGTCTAACGCCATTTCTAATCTTATCTTCCTTTTCTATTTCATCAAATTTAATTACTAAGCTTTAGTTTTTATATAGACTGTGAATAGTTTTTCTATTCCTATGAGAGATTTCTATTTTTCGCAAAACCCTGAACATAACAATCCAATTAACCCTATTAAATGCTTTTTCTAAATCTACAAACGCGAAATGAGTCTTTTTGCTTTTTGTAACGTTTTTTCGATAATTACTCTAATCATTAGTATCAGTTCTCTAGTCCCTCTGTCTTTACCAAAACCATATTAGTCTTCGCCTAAATAATTCTCAGTCAAAGCTTCTACTCTATTTTTAATTATTATTGTTAGTATTTTAGAAGCGCGGGAAGTTAAACTAACCGTTCTAAAATTCTCACACCTATTAGCTCCTGACTTTTTTGGGATTAGGAGAATAATATTTTTTTCGAAATCTATTGGAACCTCACCTGTGTCATATATTACTTTACTAGTTCATATAATCTGTCTAAAGTTTTCTAACTTGCATATTTTATTAATTCTGTGGGTATTGTAGACTATATCACCACACGAAGAGCACTGAACAGAGTAAGGATTTGCAGTTGACTATATCAGAGTACACGACATGGAAATAGAACAAACCAAAGAATCTCAAGAAATTCCAATTAAGTTTTTGTGTAACTCAAAAATCTGTACTTTCATTGGTTAAACTAAATTTGGAGATTCTTTTACAATCAAAAACTCGAAAAACGCATTTCATTGGTTAAAGACATCATTAACGTTTTTCAACACAGGAAGAATAGGAAATGGAAGTGTATAAATAAAATTTCAAATTCTGCAGAAGACATTCGTAGTGCTCATCATAGCCTAGAAATCACCTTGCAGTGCTGCTCATAGCCTGCAAGCCCTTCAACTAGCAGCGCTCTCCATAGCCTCCTATACTACAACACGCAGCGTTCCCCATAGCCAGCGCATTCTCTGACGGTGACGCTGTCCGACGCCGTACCCAGAGCACGTCATTTATAATTCATCAATCCATAGTTAACAAACCATGTATGAACGTTAAGCTCCGTTCCATACTTCACCGACAGGTCGTTATTGTGATTGCATCTGTCAAGCTTTACCACAGGGACGACATCCCCGTAGAGGCATCACTACCACGAAGCCTGCAGAAAAGTTCAAAAGACGACCGAAGACCTTTTAAAGCCTCTATACTTGTATATATTGTAAATTAGTAGTTTTTAAGTTCATATGAATTTAATTCATAATTCTTTTTAACGTAACATTGACCCACAATTAAAACACGAAGCCTTCCGAAGTGATCTGAAGATGTCTGAACCTCTTCAACCTGTACATATTTCCTAATCATTGTTGTTCAAGTTCACACTGGGCTTCGTAAGCAACTTCCAAAGCCGAAGACTACCGAAGACTTATACACTCCTTTAAATTGTACCTACATTCATTTAATCAGTGTTTAAGTTTATTTCTGGTTTCACCAGCAACCATGAAGCCATCCAAAGACTTCCGAAAACTTCCGAACTGCTAAATCATTCAATTTCACTTTTATTTTATGTAATTTTGGAAGTTATAATCAGTGGCGGCTCGTGAAAGTTGTAAGTCGGTGTTCACAGTACATACATAGTCGTTCCAAAATTATAATGTATTATATGAAACCGTTCATCAACTGATGCATTTAGTATTACTACCACAATATTACTACTACTCCATTTATGAAAAAAAACTTATTTATACAGAAAATCCATTCTTCTGTTTTTTAGATTCACAAACTTTCTAATTACTCTATTATTAAAATCGTTTATGGTATTAATCAATTCCTTTCCGATGGATAGCATGGCTAATGCATTTAATCTGCCTTCTGACATAGTGTTTCTAAGAAACGTTTTTATTCGTTGCAACTTTGAGAAATAACGTTCTGGTTCTGACGTAGTCATGGTTACCAAACACTTTTAGCAATTCACATAACTGGTGGAAAGTATCTTTATCCAGCTCATTTTCTACGAGAAACTGCAACACTAGTCCAGCTCCAGTAGCTTTCTGCAAATCCTGACGGTTATACAGTACCTCTAATTCAGTCCTTATCATGTTTTTATTTAAAAATGGGCACCTTCTACGACGGCTGCAAGCTGCTCTACAGGAAAAAATTCTTGATATTGTGGGAGAAAATCCGGCTTCAAGACTGTTTCTGCAAGTAGGTAATCGGAATATAAAAATCGGGCTCTTATATGACTCATTATTGTGTCACATATTTCTGTAGCATCCGCCCCTATATTAGATACCTTGCGTCTCTTATTCTTTGAAACTGATTCACAAGATGTGCTAGTAATATATGTGTTGCTACGTACCTAGACGTAGCCGGAAGAAAAGCAAAAACCAAGCCCACAACCAACCGCGGAGAGTGGGCGAATTCGCCTACATACCAAAAAAAAAACAAAAAGAAGCGCGTCGCCCACGATTATCTATTAACAATAAGGATAAATTAAAATTTTTTGGTTCACATGTACAAAGAAAAGTATTAAATTTAAGTTATATTGTTGCGAGCTACTAGTAGGCAACCCGTCAAACACACACAAGCGCCGCAAGCACTGCATATTCTGCAGGGACCAAGATTCTTCTAGCAATTACTGGAGAATGAGTCATCCTTTTTAATCCAGGGTATAAATAAGACCGATGAGGAAGCACAGAGTTAGACTATATCAGAATGTCGAATATAAATTATATCGTGTAAAGTGATATAGTTGAGCTTTTGGAAGTCTAAGAGTATAATAAATGTTATTTTATGTGTATAATCTACATGCAGCTTGTAGAATACATAAATAGACAAAAGTGCAATAAATAAATAGTTGTGTTAGTGTTATTAATGGACCTATGGTTAAGAAGTTAGTTTAAGAAAATATTAGTGCTTGTAAATTCATTAGTGTGATACTGCTTCATTGTTTATTGGACTGAAAACATCTATAAATAAGGCATATACTGTTAATTAGACTTGTGAACAGTGAGTAATAAAGACTTTTGTTATTATTTGTTGTTACAAGGAAGGGAGGGATCTTTAACGTGCGTGACAACACTCACACGCGGGACCTTCATTTTACCTCTCGTCCGAACGAGGGTGTATTTTTGTGAAAAATGCTCGCCTAACATTTTTCAAGCGGACCGTGTCGGGATTCAAACTCGAGACCTTGGGCGTAGTAGTCACACACATACCACAACCCCACGGAGCTTCCCGACAACATCAACCGCTGATAAATAATAATAGTCAATGTGCATAAAAGAAAACGAGTCACATACCTCTATGCGTCGGGATGTTTATCTTGCAATTTGTCGGGGGTGAGTCAGCACAGCCACGCCACGGTAGTGAGGATCCATTCACCTTGCCATCGTAACTGCAGAAGCGTTCTACAGACAAAAGCAGTTGGTCTATGTCAACGAACAGTTGGGCCTACATAAAGAAAGAGCACATTTGGCCTCCAGCTAAGAGTTAAAAACAGAATCTGATTAGAATGGGTAAGCGCGGGAAACTTACCAATTCACGCAAGATACCTCCTACTTGTCGAACATAAAAACGTGCATCGCTGTAGAAAATATTTCAACGCACAAGCTCCAGAATCAAATTAAAAATTGGTTCGAATAACACGAGTTTAAACTGCAATGCTCACGATATCAAAACGCGATTAGCAAACTGGAAAACACGCTATCGAATAATAGTAGGATCTATTATTTCGACAAGTTTTTAAATGGGAAACACAAGAGAAAGCAATTATCCGTTCTCGAAATGTTTAGCAAATTAACGGATACCTAAAACAAGGTATTGACTATTTAATTATCGAATAAATTTTGGTTTTAGAAAGAATAGATTTGAAAGAAATGTTATAATTGCGCGTACTATTGTAACGTGGTAAAAGTACAGGATAAGGTTTTGAATAGAAACAGAAGCTAGGTGAATGAAAAACGAATTACCACAAAAAGGGACGTATTTGAATCTATCGTCGAAAATAAACGTAACAGTGTTGTTATCTCGAACATCTTGGATATGATTTAAAAATTCTGCAACATACTCTTTTAACTTAATCGGATCAATCTTTATTTGCTGAACTTTTTTAAATAGAATATCCGCATGAGGCATTATCTTACTGTAGAGATCAAGACAAAACGAAAATTCGCCGTCACTTCAACATGCCAGTAGTCCATAACATTCCCTTCTAGTTTTGTTATCCACACTTTCTGAATTCTGGATTATTTCCAAACATTCTATTATGTCATCTTTATTTGTATGAAGAGTTTGAACTAATCTAATATTATGTACCCAACGTGTTGGAGCAAGTGGCGGTAATCTTTTTTTTGCATATTGCGTCCAAAAATTTTGTCCTTTGAAGAGAATTCTAGCGGAACGATTTACTGATGAGGTTTCTTGTAAAACTAAATTGAATTGATAAGCGTAACAGTGAATAAAATGTGCTCTTAGATAAATTTCTTTGATTCGGCATTGAACCCCCTCGAACCACCACTCATAACTGCTGCTCCATCGTAACACTGTCCAATTAATTTTTTTTATCGCGTAAATGAACCTTTAACTCCGATAGTAGTACCTCGCTTAATGTGTCGGCATCTTGTGCTTCAGGATTGAGAAAGCCCCAAAAACGCTCAACGGCAGATTTATTAAATTCATATCGATAAACTATATCCATCTATTGAATCGTAGACACGTCCGCAGTTTCATCAACCATCACTGCTAAATAATTTACTTTATTTATTTGTTTTGATATTTCTTCTCTATTTACATCCAAAATGCAATCTAGAAGTTCATTTTGAACAGTTTTGAATGTACTCTTGAAAACCGTCGAATTCTCTAGATGCTCCCTCATAGCAGCATCAACTGATCCAACTAGATTAACTAACCCTCGAAGAAAACCGGGGTTATTAGATTCTTCAGTCTCATAATGTCCCCGTAGTACCAATTCAAATACACTACAAAATTTCACACAATCAATGATTTGCGATAAAATGTACTGATTCTTATCCACCTGCTTATTATGAGCATGCTTTTTAATTTTTTCACTTAAATGATTTAAATCCGCAAAACCAAATTTTGTCCAAACATTAATTTCTTTACTAAAAAGCAAACACGGCAAAGAAAGCAACGAATTTTTGTGGTTATGGCCACAGGACCATTTATATTTTTTGTATATATCGCTATTAAACTTACGACTATAAACACGCTTTTCAGTTTTTGTTTGACTTTCAATTATTAAATCTGGTTTATGTAGACCAAGTTGCTTTATTTTCAATTTTTCTTCATAGGATAACTTTTTATTCAAAATATTCTTAACTGAATTCATTATATAAATCAAACCTTCACTCTTCACCTTTGTCCTAATAAATATTAACAGTAAAAAAGATTAATTGAAAAAGATAGTTACGGTACGATTTAAGTGAATTAATTACACGCTAAAAACTCAAAACGAACAAACAGAGACTAATTAAATAGCAGCGACACATTCAAAAACAGTAATATGCGTTCTGTCCGAACCCAAACACGGATAATAAGCTGAAGTTCACGAAATATTTGTGAACCCTCTTTATGTAAACTTGTGTGCTATTTCTCAACCAATCCTATACTCGCAAGGCGGAGGGTCAGGGCTAAGCATTTGAAACGCGCGTTCGCAGTTCTTGCGTGAACTCAGAAGCTACTCGTAGGTGATCGTTATGGATAGATTGGCGGCAGCGTTTTCCTACTTTTTTGTAGCACGTTATATTGTACCTAACAAAAATTATATTTTGATAGCAAAGAAGAATGGATGGGTTTAAAATTAGGGTGTTCACGTGAACATGTGAACCTATACACCAGCCGCTACTGGTTATAATTATTTTTGCTTATGTTTATTAAACAATTAATCAAGCCCAGCCTACATGCTTTCAGACGCCGCCCACTTGAACGATAACAGTATATCGTCTATCCCCGGCGCTTGATTTAGTTATGTTAAATTTTGTTATTCCTTAAAAATCTAAGCGAACCATTAATCAATATTTACACAATTAATGATTTATGAATATAATTGAAACAGATCTGTACGTTGATTTAAGGGTAAAACTTCATTATAGAATCTAATATTTTATTTGTAAAATTTCAGCTTCAAATACCGAGACATTTTAACTTTCAATTCACAAATATTTTGTTAAGTAAAGAAAAAGAACACATGGTAGATAATTCTTAGAATCAAACTAAATACAATATCGATTTTACTGCATTCAAAATTTAAAATGGAAATATTTTATCATGATTATCATATCTTTAAATCTCAAGTAACCTGGAAACAGATTACTTTCCAATTATAAAAAAAATCAGAACGATAATAATGTTTTAAACAGTAATGAGAGACGGTATTTTAAAAACTCAGCAGATGTTGATTTAGACGTCACTGGTGTAACAATCATATGTTGTACTAATCTCGTCACCAAAATGAAAGAGACCCAGATTCGTCAAGTATTTAAAGCAGGAACAAAAGAAGAGACGGAATTGGACATATCGTCATCGCACGCTGCATGAAACTGGATATCCATCTGAAGAAAATAACGCCATAGGAGTTGTCACTTAAGAATTTTCTTTCATGATTTATTACGTCAATACATCATAAACGGATTTTGTAGCTTCTTAGATTGCAGACACAGAAGATGTTTTTCTCTTACGTATAGTTCAAATCTTTCTACATTTTAACAGCTGACGGCAATAATTACATTAAGATTATTTGCATTAATAATAACTTTATTCGTAATTATTTGCGCTGCAAAAACAAAGAGAAATAGAAATAAAATATTAAGAACTTACTATACGAACCATTGTGAACTAACATAACTAGAGCTGTATGTCGAACTCTAATTTACAAAGATCAAATGGCATAGCGGCTGTTACCCCTGTGAAGTTGGCACGACATTCTTTAAATTTTAAAAAAACAATGATAGTTCTAGTAGCACTTTTCATAGTTCTAGAGTTCCTGATAGAAAATAAAAAGAGTTCCGCATTTTTAAAACAAAAAAATTGCAAATGAAAAATTGTCGTGCTAACTTCGCGAATCTAGCACGACACTTCCTTCTGTATTCTATAAGAAACCAATAAATATCACAACTTTTAGCAAGAGTTCCTGTTAGTTCTAATCGAGTTCCATCTCTCTATGTAATTAAAATAAAAAATTGCAACAATTAGGTTATTTACATAAACGACGTATATTGAACCCAGCACGACACTCGGAAAAAAGAGTCGTGCTGATAATTTCTAAAGAATTTTTCGATATATATCGACAGTTCTACATGAGTTCCAACAACGACGATCACTTTTAGCCAGAGTTCCAGTGGCTAACCATTTTTAAATAATTTTTTAATTTTCGGTCTAGCACGACACACAGAAAAAAGTGTCGTCCTGTTTATTTCTAGCGAATTTTTCGATATTTACCGACAGTTCTACATGAGTTCTAACAACTACGACCACTTTTAGCCTCAGTTCCAGTGTCTAACAATTTTTAAATAGTTTTTAATTTTTGGTCTAGCACGACACTCGGAAAAAGGGCCGTGCTGATCATTTCTAGCAAATTTTTCGATATTTACCGACAGTTCTACATGAGTTCTAACAACTACGACCACTTTTAGCCTCAGTTCCAGTGTCTAACAATTTTTAAATAATTTTTGGTCTAGCACGACACACAAAAAAAGTGTCGTCCTGTTCATTTCTACCGAATTTTTCGATATTTACCGACAGTTCTACATGAGTTCTAACAACTACGACCACTTTAAGCCTCAGTTCCAGTGTCTAACAATTTTTAAATAGTTTTTTAATTTTTGGTCTAGCACGACACTCGGAAAAAAGTGCCGTGCTGATCATTTCTAGCTAATTTTTCGATATTTACCGACAGTTCTACATGAGTTCTAACAACTACGACCACTTTTAGCCTTAGTTCCAGTGTCTAACCATTTTTAAATAATTTTTTAATTTTTGGTCTAGCACGACACTCGGAAAAAAGTGCCGTGCTGATCATTTCTAGCAAATTTTTCGATATTTACCGACAGTTCTACATGAGTTCTAACAACTACGACCACTTTTAGCCTCAGTTCCAGTGTCTAACCATTTTAAATAATTTTTAATTTTGGTCAGCACGACACTCGGAAAAAGTGCCGTGCTGATCATTTCTAGCAAATTTTCGATATTTACCGACAGTTCTACATGAGTTCTAACAACCACGACCACTTTTGCTTTAGTTCCAGTGTCTAACCATTTTAAATAATTTTTAATTTTGGTCCAGCACGACACAAAAAAGTGTCGTCCTGTTCATTTCAGCGAATTTTCGATATTTACCGACAGTTCTACATGAGTTCTAACCACGACCACTTTTAGCCTCAGTTCCAGTGTCTAACCATTTTAAATAATTTTTAATTTTGGTCTAGCACGACACTCGGGAAAAAGTGCCGTGCTGATCATTTCTAGCAAATTTTTTGATATTTACCGACAGTTCTACATGAGTTCTAACAACTACGACCACTTTTAGCCTCAGTTCCAGTGTCTAACCATTTTTAAATAATTTTTTAATTTATGGTCTAGCACGACACTCAGAAAAAAGTGCCGTGCTGATCATTTCTAGCAAATTTTTTGATATATATCGACAGTTCTACATGAGTTCTAACAACTACGACCACTTTTAGTCTGAGTTCCAGTGTCTAACCATTTTTAAATAAATTTTTAATTTTTGGTCTAGCACGACACACAAAAAAAGTGTCGTCCTGTTCATTTCTAGCGAATTTTTCGATATTTACCGACAGTTCTACATGAGTTCTAACAACTACAACCATTTTTAGCCTCAGTTTCAGTGTCTAACCATTTTTAAATAATTTTTTAATTTTCGGTCTAGCACGACACACGGAAAAAAGTGCCGTACAAAAATTAAAAAATTATTTAAAAATGGTTGGACACTGGAACTGAGGCTAGAAGTGATCGTAGTTGTTAGAACTCATGTAGAGCTGTCGATATATATCGAAAAATTCGCTAGAAATGATCAGCACGTCACTTTTTTCCGAGTGTCGTGCTAGACCAAAAATTAAAAAATTATTTAAAAATGGTTAGACACTGGAACTGAGGCTAAAAGTGGTCGCAGTTGTTAGAACTCATATAGAACTGTCGGTAAATATCAAAAAATTCGCTAGAAATGAACAGTACGACACTTTTTTCCGTGTGTCGTGCTAGACCGAAAATTAAAAAATTATTTAAAAATGGTTAGCCACTGGAACTCCGGCTAAAAGTGATCTTAGTTGTTGAAACTCATGTAGGACTGTCGATATATACGAAAAATTCTTTAGAAATTATCAGCACGACACTTTTTCCGAGTGTCGTGCTAGACCAAAAATTAAAGGATTAATTAAAATTGGTTAGACACTGGAACTGAGACTAAAAGTGGTCGTAGTTGTTAGAACTCATGTAGAACTGTCAATATATATCAAAAAATTCGCTAGAAATGATCAGCACGGCACTTTTTCCGATTGTCGTGCTAGACCAAAAATTAAAAAATTATTTAAAAATGGTTAGACACTGGAACTGAGACTAAAAGTGGTCGTAGTTGTTAGAACTCATGTAGAACTGTCGGTAAATATCGAAAATTCGCTAGAAATGATCAGCACGGCACTTTTTTCCGAGTGTCGTGCTAGACCAAAAATTAAAAAATTATTTAAAAATGGTTAGCCACTGGAACTGAGACTAAAAGTGATCGTAGTTGTTGGAACTCATGTAGAACTGTCGATATATATCGAAAAATTCTTTAGAAATTATCAGCTCGACACTTTTTTCCGAGTGTCGTGCTGGGTTCAATATACGTCGTTTATGTAAATAACCTAATTGTTGCAATTTTTTATTTTAATTACATAGAGAGATGAAACTCGATTAGAACTAACGGGAGCTCTTGCTAAAAGTTGTGATATTTATTGGTTTCTTATAGATTACAGGAGGAAGTGTCGTGCTAGATTCGCGAAGTTAGCACGACAATTTTTCATTTGCAATTTTTTTGTTTTAAAAATGCGGAACTCTTTTTATTTTCTATCAGGAACTCTAGAACTATAAAAAGTGCTACTAGAACTATCATTGTTTTTTTAAAATTTAAAGAATGTCGTGCCAACTTCACAGGGACGCGGCTGTTGCCCTATAGTATTTTTGACCACATCTTTTCTTAATAACGACTAAAAAGCATACAATAACAGAGTTTGAAGTGGGTTTAGAAACCTCTATAATAACGCAAAAAAGAAATTTTACAAGGAAGGTCTTCAATAATTGTACGGTAATTTATACCGGGTGATTCGTTATCATATAGCATTGAACAAAGGTTTTAAAATAAGGAACTTGAGAAAATATAATCAATAATACAGGGTGGATCATTTTTAAATATGATCTTCAAAATAAATATTCAGGTTTAAAACTTCAGGGAATTAAAAATAATCGAGTCTTGCTAAATCAAATGTAACAAAACAATACGATATGTTCTTCCAACCTTAACTTGTGTACTGAAATTAACAAAATTAATGAATACGTTGTAAAGATAATTACTTGGAGAATTAAAGCTGGAACCAAAACTCATTTATCTATCTTTTGCAGCTGTAGGTCAAAGGTGTATTACCTACCAGAAAGAAGAGCCTACGTGACAAGTGGTAAAAGACTTTAGAAGAAGGTAAACCGCAACCACGGTATAGCTCGTACACGATCTTTGCTGTAAGCACGAGAGTGGTTGTAGATTTGTTGATTGCATGGATACCTAGCAAGTGAATGGGAAGAGGGAGGACGGCACTACCTTTAATGTCCTACATAATGATGCGACTATGCCCAAGAGGTGAGGTAGAAACCATTATGTTTAAGACAAGGAAACAAACACTCTGAGTACACTCAATGGCGGTTTCCACTAGGGTGGACTGCATCTGAAAAAGAAAGATGCGGTTAGTGCAAACAACGGAGACACAATTTGTGATACAAGATAAGCAGTAATGATATTAGAAGAATTAGAACTTACTAACTTTTTATACTTTGTGTAAAACAACCTAAAATAGTAAGTGTATTACCCAATAAGATACTTCTATTTTTCAAATAAAATGGAATTATGATTTTCAATTATAGGTCTCATTAAGATATATATAAGAATAATCCAAGAAATAACGGTTGAGTTCATTCATAAAATTTAATTAGAAACATAAATGAGGTACATATCATTTGTTTGAGCCCTACCAATTAGCAGATCTGAATACTTTACAGATGGTTAATAAAATTCTTAAAGGTTAACTTAAAAACGTTAATAAACTATTTGAATTAACTTTTCACTTGGTATAAACCAGGTAGCGAATGTAATACTTTCAAACTTATACATGTCAAAATAATCTTACGTTTTTCTAATTAAATATTTATTGGAACAAACAATTTTGTTACTCAAGAACAATTTTGCAATACAGCTTCTGGTTTTCCATTGTATGATACTTCCTTTAAGAGAAAATTCTCCAAGGATTAACAATCTAATTCCATCATCATCATTTTGTTTTCAACCTTACTTAAGGTCGGTTTGACGCAGCTCTAACTTCTTTTCTATTCTGTGCTAATCTAAAAAGCTCTACCTACCCTTCACAACCTAAATTTCTAATAATTTGACTAATATAGCTTGGTCTAGGTCTTCCTATATCCTTCTATCTTTTTCCTATCCACCTGGTTCTACCTGGCTGCCAACATGCCAGACCACCACCTAATTGTGAGTTATGTCATGGTGACATTTATTAAATTATATATTATAGTAAGGCTTAAGCAACGAATCGCTGCCAACATGCCAGACCGCTACCTAATTATGAGTTATGTCATGGTGACGTTTATTAAATTATATGTTATGGTAAGGCTTAAGCAAGAAATCGCTACCAACATGCCAGACCGCTACCTAATTGTGAGTTATGTCATGGTGACGTTTATTAAATTACATGTTATGGTAAGGCTTAAGCAACGAATCGCTGCCAACATGCCTAATTGTGGTAAGGCTTAAGCAACAAATCGCTGCCAACATGACAGACCGCTACCTAATTATGAGTTATGTCAAGGTGACGTTTATTAAATTATATGTTATGTTAAGGCTTAAGCAACGAATCGCTACCAACATGCCAGACCGCTAACTAATTGTGAGTTATGTCATGGTGACATTTAGTTAACTGATTTTTATTTTTGTTTTGATTTGTTTTCGAACTTACTTAAAGTTGGTTTGACGCAGCTCTAAATTCTTTTCTATTCTGAGCTAGTCTAAAAAGGTCTACATACCCTTCACAACCTAAACCTCTAATAATTTGACTAGTATAGCTTTGTCTAGGCCTTCCTACTCTATTTTTATTTAGTAGTCTATAATCTAAGACCTTACTAAATAGTCCCTCATGTCTTAACTGGTGCCCTATCATTCTATCTCTCCTGACCTTTAATTGTTTCCACATACAGGGTTCCTCACCTATCCTTCTATAAACTTCCTCATTTGTTACTTTATCTGTCCAACTAATCTTTAACATTCTCCTATAACACCAAGTTTTAAAAGCTTCTATCTTTTTCTTATCTACTTCTTTAATTGTCCAAGTCTCACTACCGTATAGTAGAACGCTCCATACGTAAGACTTTAAGAAACTTTTTCTATTATCTAAACTAATACTATTAGCTATTAGTAAGTCTTTCTTTTTAAAAACATTTGTCTAGCCTGAGCAATTCTAGCTACTGTATCCCTTCTGCTACGTCCATCCTTTGTAATTACACTACCTAAATAGCAAAATTCCACTACCTCCTCTAACTCGGTATTACCTATTTTTAATTTTCGTTTAGAACTAGGCTGTAACTCACTTGCCATTCTCTTTGTCTTTACTGAGTTAATTCTCATACTATAGTTACTCTGTAGTATCTCATCTAAAATATTTAAAAACTCTCCTAACTCTTTTCTAGACTCTGCTATAATGGCTATATCATCTGCAAAACGTAACATGTCTATTTTCTGTCCCTGTACACTCTTTTCTCTCTCTAGCTAAGTTTAAAGCTTCCTCAATATAAACATTAAAAATCAAGGGAGACAGTATACAACCCTCTCTAACGCCATTTCTAATCTTAGCTTCTTTTTCTATTTCATCAAATCTAATTACTACGCTTTGGTTTTTATATAGACTGTAAATAATTTTCCTAACCCTATGAGAGATTCTTATTTTTCGCAAAACCCTGAACATAACAATCCAATTAACCTTATCAAATGCTTTTTGTAAATCTACAAATGCGAAATGAGTCTTTTTATTTTTTTGTAACCTTTTTTCGATAATTACCCTAATCATTAGTATCGGTTCTCTAGTCCCTCTGTCTTTACGAAAACCATATTGGTCTTCACCTAAATAATTCTCAGTCAAAGCTTCTACTCTATTTTTAATTATTATTGTTAGTATTTTGGAAGCATGAGAAGTTAAATAGCTGTTCGAAAATTCTCACACCTATCAGCTCCTGACTTTTTTGGGATTGGGATAGTAATATTTTTTCAAAATCTATTGGAACCTCACCTGTGTCATATATTACTTTACTAGTTCATATAATCTGTCTAAAGTTTTCTAACTTGCATATTTTATTAATTCTGCGGGAATATCGTCTATTCCTGGCGCTTTATTTAGTTTAAGATTCCGAACAGCTCTATCAAATTCCTCTCTTAATATTGAGAACCCTATTTCTACATTCTCTTCTTGGTCGTTCTCTAACTCATCCATATCGTCTCCCTTATATAAATCTTCTAAATATCTTTTCCATCTATCTGCTACCTCAACTTTATTTATTAGAGGCTCATTATTCTCGTCTCTAATACCATTATATTTTTTCCTATCTTCCCCAAAAAACTTTTTAACTGCCCTGTAAGCTCTGTCTGTCTTACTCTCAAATCATCTTGTATTCCCTTACAATTCTCCTCCATCCATTTATTTCTAGCTTTTCTACACTCATGTACTATATTATTTCTAACTGTATTATATTTTTGCTTACTTTCACTATCCACTTCTCTGAAAGGGTTAAGCTTTCTTCTATTCTCTATTAAATCTAATATCTCCCTTGTTATCCAGGGTTTTCTCGCTTCTATTTTTTTCTTACTTATAGTTTGTGTTGCTGTATCATGTACAGTCAGTTTTATTTCTTTCCATCTATTTTCTACGTTTCTTCCTACAGCTATCTCTTTGCTCTTATTATCTAATACTTGTTTATATTCCTCTTTTACCCTACTATCATTAAGCTTACCTAGATCCCAACCCTCTCTTTTAACCTTTCTCAATTTTTTGAATTTTAGTTTACACGTCATTTTAACTAAATTATGATCGCTATCTATGTCAGTTCCTGGATAACTACGACAGTTTTTAACTTGGTTTCTAAATCTTTGTTTAACTAAAATATAATCTATTTGGTATCTAGCCCTATCACCTGGCGCTTTCTAGGTATATCTTTTTTTAACATGTTGTTCGAATAGGGTGTTTACAGTTACTAATCTATGTTCCTGGCAGAACTTAACTAATCTTTCTCCTCTATCATTTCGTCTGCCATACCCAAATTTTCCTACCATTTTTCCCTCACTACCTTCTCCCACTAACGCATTAAAATCGCCCATAACTATTAAATTCTCATCTCCTTTTTCTTTTCTCACTATACTATTTATATCCTCGTATACCTTTTCTACTTCCTCATCCTCGTACTGAGTTGTTGGCATGTAAACCTGTACTAAAACAGTGTCTGTGGGTTTTGTACTCAATCTAACCATAATTATTCTATCACTAAATTGTAAGTACTCTTTAACTTTATGCCCTAATCTTTTGCCTAACACTATTCCTACCCCTGCATGTCCATTAGTTGAAGCAGTTGTAATTATTCTATAATTATCTTTCCAAAAGTCATTACTATCTGGCCATCTTACCTCACTAATACCTAAAATGTCCAGCTTTCCCTTTCTCATTTCGACTAATAAATTCGTTAACTTATCTACTCTAAGTAATGACTTTACATTCCAAGTCCCTATTACTAAATCGAACTGTTGTTTTATATTCTTACGATGACGAGCCCCAAGTACCCCCTCCCGGAGATCCGAATGAGGGAGTATTTTACCTCCGGACAAGAATTTTACTTGTGAGCTCTCCATCATATATATTTCGTGTTTTAGGCCACGCACACCTGGGAAATATTGTGGTAGGTTCCCATATCTTTCTACAACGCAGTTTCCCCAATAAGCAATTTTCTATTAAATTTTAAGAGACTTACATTTTAATTTTTGTCCTTAAATTTATTTACTACATCGACGAGATGAAATATTAATTTCGCACAAACATATTGGCAACTTAAATCATAAACCAAATATTAACAGCCACTAGAAACACTACTTACTCTATTAATTGGAATAAATGATAAGCGTTAAAAATACTTTACCAAACTGCAATGAAGAAGGATCAATTTCACATTCTTAGCGATGGATGGTGTTCACAACCAATATCTTCTGGTCCTCATTCAGTTATTAGACGTTTACTTAAAGTTCCACGTTTATCTCAAATGCCATTACAACCAACAGCTGTTTGAACATTAACTAATCATTTTATTATCTTCCTAACTTAGGGCTGAAAATAAAGTGTTTTACTGATAATTTAAGACAAACTTCTTACCAATCATCAACGAAGAGATCAATTGCAGAATTAACTAAGATTCATTTTATTAATTTTATAGGGTAATTGTCAAATTGCATGCTCTCCGAAAAACTTGAACATGTTCTAAAGATCTACAAAGGACACACAATGTTAATTTGTATTCGTTCTGTGAGAACATTAATTTTGGACAAAAGCGTAATAAGACACTCCTACCACTGTAATTAAAACGACACACAAATGTTTATAACACCTGTTTATCACACAACCCACTGTATGTGCAAGTATAGCTTGAAAGTTTATAATCCAACTAATGCTAATGATAGAATCTTAAAAAGTACAAAGTGATTGAATACCATGATTTAGACAAAAACAATTGCAATTTAGAGGGTGCGGAAATTAAATTTGCCACAACTTTATAAACTTGATGCTAAACACAGATATAATTAACAAAAGTCACTTAATTTTTTTTATGGAAACTATTTAGAGGACTCTAAAAATTGCTTTTTAATCCAAGAAAGTCGCCGAAGTTGAGATATTAAAAATTGCCTTCCATTAAAAAATGCCACTGGGAGCGATGGATTAAATATAAAGGTAATAAACCTATACTTATCTTTTCTCTTACAAATTATACCTCATTTTGTGAATTTGCCTCTTTGTCTAACGTTTTCTGCAGCGCTTGAAAAACCTTACATATTCGTCCACGTCTGAACACTAAATCGTTGGAATATTTAACATATTTCAGATCTATTAGTATTCTGCTAATGTTAAAAGTATTAGAGAACATCATCAAAATACACCTACTGGAATATCTTTTGTGAGAACCGTGCAATCAGGTTACATAAATTCTGTTTTCAAAAGGCTACAGCTACATCACGGTTCTATTTAATATTATCGTGACTTGGTTGATCAAGGAAAGCTAACTGTTTTGGTTCCTTTAGGCACTTAAAGACATTTGAGACGATTGATGATGAAATCAATACTTCACATAGCACAAATACATTTCTTAACGATTGTCCATCTAGGTTGCGTCAAGCTATTAACGAATGGAACACGCACCAGAATTTGTTTATTTCTACAGTGTTCTTGAGAGTTCAGTTCTTTGCCCAATTTTTTTGTTCAATATTTGCATATCGCCAATCCCATCTAGTTTCCAATCTTATAGTTCTAATTTTTGTGCTGATGACTCAATATTGACCTGAGTTGAAAACCCATCACATAATTTAGGCGTGTCAGGTTATTAAACACGATTTAAAGTTATTATTTGGAATTAAACTAAATGCAGAAGAGCAGGCTGTATTATAATATGATAAAAATAATCACACCTTTCGCTCAAGAGAAGCTTACTGTAAATGCGCATGATAACAAACATTATTTAATTTTTTCATATTTAACATTGCCGTGTGGCCATTATTCAATCATGGACACCAAAAAGACTGTGCTGTATAGTATCTATTTTTAGGGTACGTTTTACTTATAGTTATTGTATATTATGTATATAAAATTTTAATACCCACGATCTTCAATCACTATTAAATATCTATTACTATTTTATTGTAATACTGTTTTAGTTGTAAAAGAAATGTAAATATAATTTAAATGTATAATTACTTTTAGACATATGGAGTACACACAAAATATACGCATAAAATAATCCTATGTTATAAATGACGATATACGAAAAACATTCATTACTACCAAGTATGTACTGTTTACTAAATTTTTATGAATTCCTTGATTTATTTTTACCTACTGTTTGTGATATTCGATGATTGGCATATCCCATTGTTCGAAGCGCAAATAGGGCTGAAGCGGTGTAGAAGTTAATTTTATATAAAAGTGAAAGTAACTGACTCCACGATGACGTCCGATAATTTGAATGAATGACCTTGTTGGATACAAAAATTTGAAAACGAACCCTAAGTTTTCTTATGGAGAAATACATGTAAAAATGGGCCATTTTATACCAGAACGTAAGTACCTTACCTAGTGATATAAGTAGTCTAGATTTGCTTTCACAAGATCAGCTTAATGACTTAGTACGGGATTTATATTTGTTAAAATTTAAACCGAACTATGGTTGGAATCTGTTACAGAGTGGTACACACACACATCGGAGAAACATTTTCGGAGTATAGTAAAGAACTAAGGTAAGAGCTCTGAGCAAATAGTATAATAAAATAAAAACTATAATATATCCCGTCGAAATTCGATGGCTGTTTTAGCATAAATGTAATAATCTCTATAACAATTTAAACCACTACTAATACTTAATTGGAAATGACCGTTCACTTTGCCATACTTCGTTTGAAAACGGCAGCATTCATAAATTCCGTTGAAATTCGACGGTAATACATTGTAACGACCGCTATAAATATCAGACATAAAAAAGATTGTAAACAGTGTTGCCAGTTACATACTCAAAAATGTGATTGTGGTCGTTATTACGTATTTTATATAAGTATTCTGAAAACAACTGACCTATGCAATTCTACATCACCAGCGTATTTTCTATCTAAATAAATTAAATTGTCATATTTCACGGCATTAGTAACCGGTAAGCAGCCTACAAGACAAACAACCAATAATAAACGCTGCAAATAAATTCCACTCGTCTTTTATTTTTTCGACTTCTTGCAAGCGGGTGTCACGACAGTTTTCGTCGCTGTTAAATATAGAATAAGCAACTACTCTGAACAAACAATTACGATCACTTAAAATTGGAACAACGTGACGTCCCATCGTAGTCGAAGTTTATTAAAACTAACGTAAATTATTTATCCCCCAATCTATATATGTAGAATAAAATAGAATTTATTAGGAATTATTAGAAATTATTAAAGAAAACTTAAGTATATGCAACAATGTAAATTCAAGGATAAACCAGAAAGGTTATTGATAGTTCACAAGCAAGTTGTGAGAACGGATGCAATAAATTGTATTCCAGACAGTAAGTGTTACTGCAGGTGCAGGTCACAGACGGTTAAAGAATCGCGATTACTTAGAAATTAAAATTGTTACATTGTATAATGAATAGAATTAAGAAATAAGCAGACATGAGCTCTGCAAGTTTCCACAGACATGTGAGGGGCAGGGACAACATAAATACCCCGGGAGCCCCAAGACCATCAGTCAGTCTTGAGTATTTCAGCTTTAACATTGCGGTTTGTTTAGGCTACTCGCCATTATTGAACTCCAATTATTATTTAATTTTTCACTTAGTATAAATCAATCCAGTTTGTCAAAATTCAATTGTAATTTCTGTTTAATCAAATAAATTGTCACAAGAAGTAGAAGAACCTACCGTTGAATCCAATCATTTAGAGACTTACGAACATAACGAACCATGCCAAAATTACAAGGAGGATGACGAAGAAAACGCGTGCTCAAATTTTCAGATAGACCGATTTATGAACGACCAAACATAATAAATTAAAATAATATCAATCAACACGTATTGCCATACATAGAAATACCTCACGCAGAACTTAAATTATTAGTCGATACCGGATCTTCGAAAACACTAATTAGCCCCTGAACCGTAAAAAAACATTATTTAAAATTTGTAGAAAGAGAATTCTTTAAAATAAAAACAGCCCATCAAACGACCCTCCATCAATTCATAGCTAATATACCCCTACCAAAAACCTTCAACGTAAAGATGAAACATAAATTTTGAATTTTTGAATTTAACGATAAACACGTCGGACTAATAGGAATGGACCTTCTAAGAAAACTAGGAACCGACATTGACATAAAAAACCGTTATTAAGAACAAAACACGGGCAAATCCCCATTAAATTTCAAAATACTCAAACCGAGCAAAAATACACCATAGAACCCCGAACAGAGAACAAATAAAAATCCCAGTAATCTCAAAAAACGACGTAGGAATTATAAATCACATAACATTTTAACAAGGAGTAGAAACCCCCACACCACTAGTACAAATAAAAGATAATTACGCCACTACAACAATTTTAAACTCAAATAACTACCCCGTAGAACTATCACTAACAAACCAAATTGACGTTAAATTTTAACGAAACGGATATAAACGAAAATCTAGAAAACGATTACAATCCATAGAACATGACAAGATGTTAAGAGAAAATTTAAGTAACATTCGCTTCAATACCGACATTAACAAAGAAGAAAGAGCAATTAAAAACTTATGTTTTGAATAGCGCGATGTATTCCATTGTGAAGGAATATACTTAACCTGTACCAATACAGCTAACACAGTATCGAACGAACAGACAACAAGCCAATTTTTACAAAAGCATACGGACTACCTCGGGCAAGCCACGAAGAAGCCGACAGACAAGTAGCAGATTTATTGGAACAAGGTATCATACAACACGCCAACTCACCGTGGAGCAGTCCCGTATTAATAGTACCAGACGAAAACATCGAATGATAATAGACTACAGAAGGCTAAACAAAAAAACGGTAGATGATAAATATCCACTACCCAATATCACCGAAATTTTAGACAGACTAGGAAAGTGTCAATATTTTTCAACAATAGACCTCGCATCAGGATTCACCAAGTAGAAATGGACGCGAAAGATACAACGAAAACCGCATTTAGCACACCTAGAGAACATTATGAATATAAACGAATGCCATTTGGACTGAAGAACGCACCGCATTGACGTAATACAAGGATTTTTACAATATTTTACATTTTATGGGACACCCTAAACCATAACTTTAGATAACGGCAGCCAATTTAAAAATGAAACGATACAAAACACTATAGAACTCCATAAAATAAAAATTTATTTTATAACCGAAAACCACTGTAAATCAAACTGACTAATAGAAAGATTACATTTAACTCTATTAGAACAAATCAGATTACTAAGATAAACTTACAAGAAGGAACACATAATCAATTTAATGTCAGACGCACTAATCGCGTACAACAATTCAATCCACTCATCAACCAATTTTACACCCTTAGAATTAACATTAGGGTACTCAGATTCCCATAACCCTTACGACATACACTACAACAAAGAAGTGTATCAACATTATGCTAAAGACCACAAAGAAAAACTAAAAATAATTTACGATAAAGTAAAAGATAAATTAGATAACGACAAGGAACGTATCACCACAACCCGCAATAAGAATACCTACGCAAACAAATTTTCAGTAGGACAAACCGTATACAAGAAAAATTTCCTAAGTAAACGACACAAAATGGCACCCAGAAATTTAGGTCCCTTTAAAATTAAAAAAATATCAGACAAAAATATAGCCGTAGTAGACAACGACAAGATAATAAAATACATTTATTTCCAAAACTTAAAACACCCTGTAATTTCAGATCACCCTTACCCTCACCCTTACCGTCAACCTCCGCCCAGGTAGAACGGACATAATAATTTGAATAAGGGCCGCTATACTAGCGGCCACGTCCCCAATGCTCCACCCGGAGGTACTACATTGGGTTTAAACGCGAAAATAATCGTGCTTCTAATTTATTCTAACTTCATAGTTAATCCACCCTAAACAAAAAAAACGAAATAAAAATCTAACAAACCTAAAAATCTAACAAACCTAACAAACTCTAACAATCTAACAAACCTAAAAATCTGACAATTTGAAACAAAAACTAAAAACAGGGTTTAAATAATGGTATCCCTAGCGCTGACTTTGAAGTGTGCCCGATCAACAAGACACAAAAAATGAGAGGGGGAGGGATCCGTAATACCGGATAGCAGACGCCGGCTCTGCTTACCAGTGCGACCTGAAGGGTCGTCTTAAAACTATCCAAATCTAGCTAACTAATTTAAATCCATCCCTAGCTTTCCCTATCATTCCCTAACTGATTTATATTATGATTACAATCTTCACAAATCTACTCTTCCTTCCCAAATATATACTGCAACCAAAATGGCAACAGAACGTCAAACAAAACAAATATGCCACAAAATACTACAATACATGCTAATAAATATAAAGTGTAAATATAAAATATATATAAATATAATTATATAAATATATAAATAAATGTCCAATAAGCGTTAAGCATATAGCAGTCCACAAAATAGCAAAAGCATCACCCTATTTATCAGGTGCACTCGCACAAGCATTATGTCGGCTAGCGCCATTACGCACAAAACGTGCTTGTTAAATTATTTCAAAAACTACTGATTAATGTAAATCAATGCTTGTGCGAGTACAGCCGCCACAATTTAAGTCTTACCTCGATAATAAAATTCTCCAGCATCCGAAGATCTGGTCGTCTGCCTACATCTAACTGTAACTTAATTTTAAGGAGAAGATGGGGTGCACTGCTAAAGTCCTGGTGGGTATGCACTAAATGTTCTGGGGGGATCACAAGCACTATCACTATCACTTCACTTTCAAGTCCTAGGGGATGCGCGGTTTCACTCTATTTTATTATCTTTGTTTATTTTATTGATTTAATTTAATGAGGATTTCTGATTTATTTGTTATTGTTTATTTGTTATTATTTATTCCCGATTTCTCGATTTTCCGCACATTATTATGAAGATAGGTAGTGATTGTATTAATGGTGTGGGTGTTTCTCGTGCATATTGGACATTTGGGTATAATTATCATGTTTTTTTTTTTTTAATATCAGGTTTTGGTTATGCTCGTATCCTTACTCACGCCAAGTCAATCTTAAATTTTTCAATCCTCCCACCAACCCCACCGAATTTTTACACGCGGTTGTCATTGATTGTCTAATCTCGCGACCCTTCCTGCGAATTCTTTTAAGGCTGTCCAGAACGCCTTCTGGTTAACCACTTCCCCGACTTCCTCTAGGCTCTTTGGCCATGCCAGACCTAGAATAGCTAGTTTGCTATCAGCCAACCCTCGATTTCCCGCCTCAAGCGGGCAGTCGAAGAGCACGTGCTCTGCGCTTTCCGCGCCCTAACCGCATTCGCAGCGGTCGCTGTTGGTTAGTCCGAACCTTTATAAATACGCCTTTAGGGCGCCGTGCCCTGTTATCAACTGCACCATTTTGTGATCGAGTTTGACCTCGATCTTACCTCTGGCTTCTATGCTCGGTATGAATTTGTGGGTCAACCTGCCCGTAGCAGCGTTGTTCCACCTCTCTTCCCATTGTCGAATTGATTTTTCGCGCAGCTTTCTTTTGATTAAAGACCTCGGTATCGACGAATGTGATATTCGAAAGTCGCCCGTCGCGGCCTCTTTAGCTAATTTGTCAGCCCTATCGTTTCCTACGTTACCATTGTGCGACCTGACCCAACAGAACTTTAAACGTCGAAACTCGAGCGCCGTACGCGCTATCCTCCAGACGTCCGCTTGGAGATCTGTCGAGGTGTTCATGTTTGTTAAAGCCGTTAGCGCCGATTTACTATCACTGATTATATAATACTCGTCTCTGCCCGTATGGTTTATTACGTAATCGATAGCCTCTCGTATGGCTACCAATTCGCACTGGAAGATAGCGCACCAGTTCGCGAGTTTGGTTTGAAACCGAAACACCTCCCTTTCCTGCTTATACACGACAAACGCCGCGCCTGCTTGCCCATCGTCCATACGTGAACAGTCCGTATAAATTCTGATACCCATCGCGTCCTCATCACCTTCGACAAACTCGATTCCTCTAATATCAGCCGGGTGCCCCAACTCAGATACAACGATCTTTCTTGCAATTTCCCTATTACCAAGATTAAGATCTTCGATAATTTCGCGCCCTTTTCCTATATTTATTAATCGTCTATCTCTAATCTCCCTAACGACATATTCGATAGGGAGAGTCCTACTGATCACCAGGACAGCCTCCGTGGAGGTGGTCCTGTACGCCCTCGCCGCTTTTACCGCGGTTATGCGTTGTACGCTCGTCAATTGACGCATCTCCCGGACTTTACAACCTTCTGCCCATACAGAAGCTGCGTACAGTATTGCCGGCTCAATTGCTCCGGCATAAACCGTCCTCAGCGATTCGCCCCTGAACCCCAATTTATTTTAGCCGCCGCCATCATTTTATTTGATATTTCGCCGCCCTTACTTTTTACGTATTGTACGTGCGCTTTCCAATTTAATTTATTGTCGATCTTGACGCCGAGGTAGGTAATACAATCTTTAAACGGGATTTTCTCCCCTCCTAGCTCTAACCTAGGAGGTCTCTGTCCTGGTTTCGTGCCGAAATAAAGCGCCTCTGACTTCGCCGTGTTAAATTTTAACTTTACCGCCTGCGACCATTCGTGTAATTTATTAAGCGCCTCGTTCAGTTTTGTGCGCATATCCATTAACAATCTCGATCTTACAATTAAAAGTGTGTCATCTGCAAACCCAACGATTGAGCATCCTGCGGGCAACTTGACCCTAAAGATGCTCTCATACAACAACTTCCAAAATGTGGGATCAGAACATGACCCTTTCGGGCATTCCCTTTCCACCTCACGCGACAGAGCTTCACCCGGAATTTCAACCTGTGCCAATCGCCCCGAGAAATAGCTCTTGACCAAAGACATCAAGTTTCGCGGACAACCCCTACGATCTAACTCGCAAACGATTAATGGCCACCAGGCAGCATCAAATGCTCCTGAAATGTCCAAAGCAACAACGACACAGTACTCTTTAGCATCTCTTGCCTGCTTAATTTCCCCGACAACGAACTCTAACGCGTCGATAGTCGACTTGCCCTCCACGAAACCAGACTGTCGGTTATTAAAACCGCCGCTGTCTCGTACTAGGTGTTCAACACGCGTAGTCATAACGCGATCTACAACTTTCCCCAGCACCGGTAGCAAGCTAATTGGACGATAGCTGCCCGGATCTGACGCATCCGCCTTTTTAGGTTTGGGTATAAATTTCACATTCTGGATTTTCCAGCAACGCGGAAAAACGCCCCTTTCTAAACAAAGATTAAACAATCCAACAAAGACACACGGGGCTAACAGGCACGCCTGCAGAGCTGCGTCTGAAGTGATTCCATCATGCCCCGGTGCCTTCTTAGGGTTCATCCTCCTAAGAGCCCTGACGACCTCGTGAACTAGGATTGCCTTATCGGCACCTGCCTTATCGTGCGACCCTTCATCCCCCTCGGGATTATCCGATGGGAAAAATTTCTCTAGTAAATATTCCGCTGTGGTTTTAAAACCTTCCGTGTATTCGCCATTTGTTTTCTTTATATTACTGAGCGCGATTTTTTGTTGTTTTCCTCTAATTACGCGGTATGCGGTTCCCCAGGGTTCTTTCTGTGAGTTTTGCGTGCAGAATTCTTTAAATTTATTCGTTCGCGTTTCTTCTATTGATATTTTATATTCGCGGTAACTTTGATTATATTCTATTCTCCGTTGTTCTCTTATATCTCCCGAGGCGCGTTGATAGCGGCGCCTTAGGTTACGCGTTTCTGCCCGCTTGATGGTTAGTTCCCGGGTCCACCAGGGTACGCTGTCTTTAAATGTTTTCTTTTGCGGCATGGAATACGACGACGCGTCTACCACCGCGTCGTTCAATTTTTCGCGAGTGTTTCTACTTCGTCTGCCTCTCGGCAGTTAAATAGCTCATTTTCGAGCGCAGGGATACTTTCGCCAAATTTTTTTTAAACCGCTCCCAATTTGCTTTTTTATTACAGAACCGCGGAAATATAGTTAGCTGCTCGTTTGCGCTTGTTTTGGTTTCAACGTCCCATGTTATTAATTTATGGTCAGAGAGCGTTTCCTCGTCCGACCTTAGTTTCCAATTACAAATCGTTTCTAACATTTCGTGCAAGACTGCAGTAATATCTATAAAACTGCTGCCTCTATGCGTCTCAAACGTAGGTGAATCATTAGTGTTTATCACACTAAGATCCCATCCCGTAAAAAGATCAGCAACCTGCGAGCCTCTATCGTCTTCGATAGGGCTGCCCCATAATGGCGACTTAGCATTAAAGTCTCCCGCGATAATTAAATTTCTATTTCTACCGATTTTACGAAGGATTCCTTCAATTTGATTTATTAAGTCCTCTGTTTGAGGATTCTCCCGCCGGGAATCGATCGGCGGAAGGTAAGTGCTTATCACGTAAAACGTATGCAATCCCGTTTTTATTTCTGCGGTGGTTATGAACTCATTCGACATATTGTTTAGGATTATTCCGGCGCACGTCCCATTATTTATTATTATTCCGCTTTGCGGTCGTTCGCTGTTTGCGTTTAAAACGGTAACTCCCTTCCCAAAACCTGTTATTTTGTGGCTATACAGGTGCGGTTCCTGTATAAGCCCGATGTCGATATTATTTTCGGAGAATAACTTTACGAAGTTATTTGTAGCCCCTTTACCTTTCCCGAGATTTAGTTGCGCGAATTTAATCTTCTTGCTTCTTTTAAATCTTTCTTTTTCTTCACGGTCCATAATCGATGTTCCGTGTGATTGCGTTCTTCAATCTCAGCATCGTGGGGCATCTACTCGACTTGGCGTCGTGGCGCGTATCGACCTTTGCGCCACCGCCAGTTCTGTCGTTTGCCCTAGCGCAAACCACACAGCAGGGGACTGCCCTCCGGCAGTTCTCGAATTCGTGTCCGACTTCGGCACAGTTACCGCACCACTGTACCTTCTCCCTGCACTCCATCGATCTATGGCCGTACTCGTAGCACCTGTAGCACTGGGTCATCGAGAAGTGGTCCCGGGCCCAGACTCTTCGCCACCTGAGGTTAATAGCGTCAGCTAATAAACGCCCTCGAAGTGTGGGGGTCACTTCGAAGACTACATTGACGAAGGGATCCCTAGGGCCCCTTCCGCCAAATCTAAATTTCTCTCTCAGGTGGTCTTCAATCTTCAAATCGCCGAAGCGGGGATTCTAACATGCGATCAACCGCACTAGTTCTTCTGCTTTCATCCCCGCTTCGACCCCCGGAAGAACGACCCGTGGGCGCTTCTTCTCGATGGTCTTCGCCACGAGCTCTTTGCAGTGACCGCCGACCTTCGACTGCAATTTCTTCGCATCTTCTCTGCCTGCGCACTCTACTACTACTCCGCCCCTGCGAGTCCTACGAGCTCCGACCACGACAAACCCATCACGAGCGGGATCGACTTCTTTCTTCAGGGTCGACATGACGTCCTCTTTCTCCCCTGGCCTGGCGTCGACCCTAACTGCAAAAGTGGGTGTCGCACCTGCAGCAGCATACGACGCCTTCCGCGGCATCGGCACCTCCTGGCTCCTGGAACACTGCTGCCCTAAAACAGAAGTAACCACCGCTGGACTTCCCCCGACAACATCAGCTCTCCCAGAATCACTAGCCACAAGCCGCAGCGCCCTAACCATACCTATAAGTTGATTCGCCGCGTCGAGGAAATCATCCACGGCGTAGCGAATCCTCTTTCTGTCTTCCACGACGATAGTGGTGGTGGTCGTCGGCACCCTCCCGGAGATGACCGAGTGCGCCTTCCACACCCTCAATCTCAGGAGGTCCAGCTCATCGAGGTCGCTAGCATCAACGCTAACGTCGCTGCTAGTCGACATCTTTCGCTGGGCTCCCGAAGTTGAGGGCGCCGCAGCCACCCCAGGGGGCCCCGACTCCCCCCGACACGACCGCCGCAGACACAGGCTCCTCTACCTCCTCCTGAATCCCTAACATTACATCCTTTAACACTACCTTCAGCTGTTTCCCCCCAACAGCGCCCTCAGCCTCCGACCTATCAGACTCCGACCGATCTCCCCTCTTTTTCCTGGGTAACGGCTCCTCGTCGCGGTGGACCACCATGCTGACAAAACAAACGATAAAAAATGACACCTAAAACGCAGCTCAAAAACTACTTGACCGTTACGACGCTAAAAGAACGACGCTAGAAGAACGCAAAACGTTGGTTCAATAAAAATGTTTTGTTTAAAGGTGAACCGTAAGCAACCTTGTATTTATTTAAACTTGGAACCGCCCAATTAAATATTAAATTTTTAACAAAAATACAACAAGCACTAAGCGTCAAAATAACAACTAGAATCAAATAAATTCCCTAACGCAATTCGATTCAAAATGTACCGCGAAGAACACTATTTATTTATTTAAAATTTTTAAAACCGCCAAATCAAATTTAAATAAACTAATTACTTCAAAATATTAAAATATCTAATTTATAAACAACAACACTTTATTTTTAAACGTGTAAATAAGAAAATAAGGTCGAGCGCAATCGGAATGCTGTTACCGGAAACGACATTTCACTTAATCGCTTGGTAACTAGCACAACTTGTAACTGTTACGCCGCTTAATTACACTAAAAATCGATATTAAAGGAACTTTTAAGTACGCGTGTACTTAAATTACGGAAAATTTCATTAAAATTGTTTTAAAATTTACAGTTTTTGAGATATTTATTTGATTTAAAAAGGCTTAGATTTTTGTTTTTTGGTTATTATTTGATTATACGCGCACTATAAAAAATTCACTCACTTTTTGGTTGTTTTACCCGGTTTTTTACTCGATTTACGCGGTTTTTATTTTAAATTTATTATTAAAAATGCCTTTTTAAGTTATTTCAAAATTATTTTTGAATATTAGTTTAGTAGACCCTTGTTTTATTACCCCGAAATTTATTTATTTTATTTTAAAACGCGGATTTGGTTTAAATTACAAAGAGAACGCGATTTATTTAGTTTTTATTTAGTTTAAATTCTGTTTTAAAATTTTTATTTTACTGCCCTGTATTTAAAATTTGATGGCACACAATTATAAAAATAAAACACAATAAAAAGCAAAGCTTTAAATAAAATAATTCAACAATAAATAATAAAACCCTAAATAAAAACTTACTGTTATTGCTGAAGCGGGAGCTCGGCAAAAACACGTCCGCTCGCTTCAAGCGGCAACTAAAAAGTAGGGGGGGAGGTAGAACGAACAACGAAATATTAATTAAAGACATAAAAAGCAACCCCAGTATACTACCAATAAAATTGGGAAGTATGCAAAATACAATAGACTATTGGACATTCGCACAAAAATTCGATTTAACGGAACTAAAACAAGAATTTCAAACAATCAACAATAATTACTACCGATTAAAACAATCAATGGCACAGCAAAATTCGGAAAGGAATACGCCAAAGAAATGATGAATTACAACAGCATAATTGAAAACATTTTAAGGAACATAGAAGATAAATTTAATAGATTAATATCTACAGAACAAATTGCAAGACGAAAAAGAGCAATTAATTGAAAACCAAAACGATATATAAAAACCATTATTAGCAACTAAATATCTCTAACCCAATCAACTATAATAAAGTTCAACGAGACGATAAGAAAGATAGTAAGAAATTAAGACAGTACAGCCAATTGAATACAAACCCTTGAAACTAGCATGCAAATTACTATATTAGGAATGCGAGATTTAATTACATTCAATACAATATTCACTTAAATAATATCAACCCTCACTTTAATCGAATAAATTTTAGCCACATTAGAAAACGCCGTAACATTTGCAAAATTAAATACATTACACTCTAGTATCACAGAACCAACTGACTTATTAAAAGAATTATTAAGAATTAGATCATATATAACTAATAGTAAATTACACTTTGATATAATAGAATCAAACATTCTCATATTTGAAAAAATAGCTATAGTGAAAGGCTATGTAAAGAACACCGAAATCACATTTTTAATAGAAATCCCAATAGTAGAAAGTAACAATTATAATTATTATCATTTATTTGCTTTTCCAATGAAAATTACTAGCATGTATTAAGTTATCATACCCAAAACTAAGTTCCTATTCTCAAATGAACTAAGATATGGTTATACAAACGAAAGATGTAACGAAGTAACGCCAAATCAATATTTATGCCAATTGTTAACAACAACAACTATCCAAGAAGACAGTCTTTACGAAGTACAATTACTAAAATTTTCAAATCACTACGACAAATGTGAAGCAAAATCCGTACAGATCACCAATATGAAGATTCAGAAAATTACCAAAATCAAATGGATTGACATATTTCCAACAGAAGTAATAGCAACCGTCCACCGCAATCAAGACGAGAATAATTTAGCATTAACCGAAACCAAATTAATCACCCTTAAAGAAGACTGTTATTTAAAGACCCCACAGTAACCAAGAAATTCGCCAATTTACCGGAACTACAATTCAAAATAGCACAACCCGAAAACAAAGAAATAATCAAGAAACACATGCAACTATAACACCAAGACTTGGAAAATCTCAACCACGCCATGAAACTAATGGACAATTATAAAGAACACTTGAGTGAGTTAAAAGTGCCGAAATTACACTACGATAATATAAGCGTTTGGACAATTGTATTAACCATTTTAATTATTTTATTAATCATGTATGTATTTTACAAAATGTATCTAAGATATAAGAATAAAGAGAAAAATTTTAGAAATAAGGAAACAAAGGTAAATAAAGAAGTAATAGATGTACCCTTAGGGAGAAAGTATTTTAAACCATGAATTTTAAAAATTGAGTAAAGAAAACCTTAATTCTTCATTTACGTCGGTAGAAGTTATGTATCCCCCAATCTATATATGTATAATAAAATAGAATTTACTAAGAGTTATTAGAAATTATTAAAGAAAACTAGTATATGCAACAATGTAAATTCAAGGATAAACCAGAAAGTTTATTAAAAGTTCAGAAGCAAGTTGTGAGAACGGATGCAATACATTGTGTTCCAGACAGTAAGTGATACTGCAGGTGCAGGTCACAGACGGTGCAAGAATCACGATTACTTAGAAATTAAGATTGTTACATTGTATAATGAATAGAATTAAGAAATAAGCAGACATGAGCTCTGCAACTTTCTACAGACATGTGAGGGGCAGGGACAACATAAATACCCCGGGAGCCCCAAGACCATCAGTCAGTCTTGAGTATTTCAGCTTTAACATTGCGGTTTGTTTAGGCTACTCGCCCTTATTAAACTCCAATTATTATTTAATTTTCGACAGTATAAATCAATCCAGTTTGTCAAAATTCAATTGTAATTTCAGTTTAACCAAATAAATTGTTACAAGAAGTTTTGGGAAGAAGTTTTTAAAAAGACCGCTCTCAATGCCCGAAACGTAACTCGTACAGTATTGCCCGAAATAAACAGTACTGAAATTGTAATTGTTTTGTATATTTAAAAAATACATATTATTGACACTTTATTATATGTTCTAAATGTGCAACTCCTCGTTCGAGACAGACTTCATAACGATGTTCTAAGTTTCTGGTCATGTTATTGAATAAGGGTTGTCTCAGGGCTGCGAAGAAGACTCTAACGGCATCCTTTAATTCATCGATGGTTTGTGGTGCCCGTTTGAAAACGGCATTTTTAGCCATGCCCCAAATGTATGCGTCTGGAGGTGTGAGGTCTGGAGAATGTGAAGGATAAGGAAGTCAGTAAATCGTGATATGAATTTGCTTGGAAAATGTTCTTGAAGAAATTGACGAATTGCGGCAGCAGTATGGCAAGTTGCCCCGTCCTGCTGAAAAATTGGTTTCGAAATGCCAAGTTACGTGCACGACAGAATTGACGTAGATCAGGGATAAATCGTGTTAAAATTTGTCTGTACCTCTGTTGATTATGTGTGACTTGCCTACCATTCTCTTCGATAAAGTACGGACCAATGATTCCGTGTCCGGAAACAGCACACCAGACACTCACTTTTCACTATGTAAAGGAACCTCTTGAACCTCATCGGGTCTGGCAAAGCCCAGAAATCGATTTGTGCGACGATTCACATAGCCTGACAAGTGAAAATGTGCTTCGTCTGAAAACCAAACATTTTTCAAAATTCAGGATTTTCATACTGTAACGCGAGAATTCTGGCGCAATATTCCACTCTACTGCGATAATCCCGAGGATGTAGTTGTTGATGTACCTGAATCACATACGAAAATGTACCCAGCTCCTTCAGGATTCTTTGAAAGGAAGTTCTTTTTAAATCAAGTTGTAACGCTGTCCTTGCCTGGCTGACTTTCGGATTTTCTAAGATTTGCTCAAAAACACGTTCATGGTTATTGTTGTTGTTAACTGTCCTGGGACGCCCTGAGTTTCCTTTTCGTTGGCACAATACACTACCTGTATTTCTAAACTTTTCAATAACCTTCAAAATTACAGCATTACTTGGAGAACGTTTATTAAACCTTTGTGTGAATTGATCAGACACGTATAGCAAACTTGCACCATTATGTCGGCCGATTCCGTATGAACGAAAATAATGCTCTACCAGAAACACTTTCTCCTCTGTACTTAACACCATTTTTAACAATTAGGCCCTACTAATTACTTGTTTGAGGTTTACTTGACAGGTCTATACTAGCTAACTTGAGTGTGACAGCGCACGCATAAAAACACCGCCAACTTAGTTTCAGTACTGTTTATTTCGGGCAATACTGTATTTACTAAACAATCCTGAATGTAATAACTTCAAAGGAAACACAATACAGTTATAGAAGCACTATATAGGAATACATAGAACAGCTATAAAAAGCAATGCACACCTGATGAAATAAACTTCGATATTTTAAGTACCTCGATACACACAACGTGTTTTGTGTTCATACACGTGCGTCGCACATTCGCCTTCTCATTAAGAGTATACTTCGTCAAAACTTCGTTTCAAATCGGTAGCATTCGCTCTGTGTGTTTAATATGAACCACTACGTTTAATATAAGGACAACTTCAAACGCCGTTTTCACCAATGATATTACACTTTTTTTAAATAATACCTACTGCTGTCAAATCTACGAATAATAAGCTTTATTGTGGTATTCGAATGATAAAAATTCGTTCAGTACTTTTCTCGAACTAAGCGTTACAAGAAACAGATTAGTGTTCTAATATATAAGATAACCCAAATTTCGATTACATGCAGTACACAAAAAAAAAACGAAAGAACCTAATACATTTAATGGGAATTTTTAACCGCAGAAGAGGACAAAAATATTTAGAATTAAGAAATTACTATCTGTACATTTTTTTCATGCAAATAAACCAATCATCAAAGCATTTTTTATTTGGAAGTGGGAAGAGGTATTTCATTTTTAAATGTACCCTTTGGTGTTTAAGATCATCGAGCAAAAACTTTTTTTTATTTCTGAAAATGAAGCACTAATTCTACTATTTGACTGGTTAAATAGTTCCTTGTGTGCTGTCGGTGTGCGAAAGTGCATTCTGCAGCAGCTGAATAATATAGGGTTTCCTCTTCTCTTTTCGTATTTCAGAAAACATTTGCAGTAAACAAATGGATAATATTTTACATTTGTAGTTTTACAATTTTGGGAAGAAATAGTAGCCGCATGTTCTGTGTTTGAGATAAAGCAAGCAACCATTCTGTTGGTAACATTGCGGCAAAGAGAAACTTTTGTTGAACTTGTTTCACCTTAATTGCGGTTTCGTTTCAGTTTCATTTGCATATTCAACTTTCATCACCAATAACGATGTGATATACTAAATTTGTTGTTCCCGTGTTAAATCGTTTAAGCATTTGTGCCTTACGAGAAATGTTTACATTGAGCTATATTAAGGGGAATTCAACGTAAACATTATTTTTTAACAATTAAGTAATAATGTCGATGCTCAAGTTAGTATGACTTAATTTCCTTGAATTTCACATGCGTCTCTATATTTATCATTTGCCAAAGTGCATTAACATTTCCACTGTTTTCATTGTTGTGTGTTGATTTACACGAATTTCAGCACTGCGGTTACTGCAATCAATATATTGTTGATATTGCAACGGGGTTGTTCTGGATGATGCTTCATCACCTAAACAGACTTTGAATCACTGTTGCATCCTTGATTTCCTTTCGTTCGAAAATAAAACAAAAAAATTGCTTGAAATGATTATGATTTTAATCCACGTTTCTTAAATATTATTAAATTTAAAATTATGCTGCAACTTGCATAATATTTTTCTCAATGTCGCCTTTGTTTGACAACACAAATGTCCAAATTTATGAATTCTTAAATACCAAATATCTGATAACAACGCTACTGCTAGCCGAAATTAAAGCAGCATCTCTCTCGTACTTAACAATTTTTAGCTGTACTTATTGCCTGCTTGTAGTTTAGATTACAGTTTAATACAACAACATTATAGAAAACGATTACTCCTATGATCTACGAATATTATTTAAATAAGTGCTCCAGGACAAAATTAATTTTGTAACAATTGTCTGCAGCGTTATACTTCATCTATTAATTAAGATTTATGGTGTTACTAATATTGTTTCAAGGATTTCCGGTGTCCATCAATTGCTTGTTTACATGCGCTTTGCATAAATATTTGAGTGGTGACCCATTTACGTCCTTATTTTTAAAATTTTGTTTAAGTGCTTAAGAATTTATACTGACGTACTGACATTGTCATGTATTATTGCTTAAATGTTTTTTTTTATAAACAGTGAAACAGCATTTATTAAACAAAGTTTTATGGTAGTACTGTTTACAGAGAGTAGCTCTCAGTTTTTGGCAAAGATTAAAGTTTCTGGCATCTGGTGAGTTTATTTCAATTATTTGTGCATGCTAAAACTCTATTAATGTTTTACATTCGGAGGTGTTAGAAATAGTACTTCAACGTCTCCTACGTCAGAGGTAAATGAATTCACACCGCAATTCATTGGGCTGTTTACTTGTTAAAGAACTGAATTGGCGTTTTAATGTACACTAATTGAATTTAGTGGTGCTTAAAAAACCCGATAAAATTTGACCTTACAGCAGTAGTGGATCAGTAACTAACGAACTACGAGGCCGAATGAATATATTACGTATTATTCAAGTTAATTGCATAAGTGGATTGAAATACGATGAACAATAACAAAATAATAACAAGAAACACTTTTCTGTTAATGCTGTCGTTCCCTTGCAATTACAAATATTAATTTTTTTACAACATATACATGTTTCCGTGAAAGATTCAAATCTGGCAGTTGTTGATAATTGCTGGTGAATATCAACATTGAAAAAGTTGCTTAGTGTATGCGCGAAGTATCTTCTAGATATTATTTCTTATTTACGCCGGCAAAGGTCGACATTCAGCATGCACTCATGGTGAAGGTTGAAATAAAATATTGTTAGTAGGTTAGGATGGATATACAACTTGCTAAATCATAATTTACTATTAAAGTGTATTATTATGATATATGTCTAAATGGCAGAAAATTTAAGTTCGACCGAAGACAAATAGTACATTCTAAATCGGAAAAGAAACTATTATAAAAAATAAACCTTCACAAAAAATCTAATGTAAATATTAAATAAAATTATGTGATCAACATTACACAATCTTATTTATTGCAACAACTTAGACTGTTATAATATCTTGAAAGGATAAAAAATTATTGTTTTACATCTGCATTTAGTTGCTCAACACTTCTTTCTGTAATTACAGCATCTATAGCCTTGTTCTACACTTCTCGAATTAGCAGTAGCTGTTTCTTTAACTACAATTGATTTTCCACTGCTTCACCCGAAAGTGCTACACTGTCCAGGAAGCGAGTTTTTTACTAGAAATTTTAAATTTTGACGAACCCTTGTTGTTCCAAGCAAGGCAGGGATTTTTAACGTGCGTGACAACACCCAAACACGAAACATACATTTTACTTCTCATCCGAACAAGTGCGTGTTTTTGAAAATAATGCTCATCTAGCATTTCTCAAGCGGACCGTGTCAGAATTCGAACCCGGGACCTTGGGTTTAGTAGTTACACGCATACCAACTAAACCACGACGCCTCCGCTGATTCTTTCACTACCTTTAATTCTCCAATGCTCCACTCAAACTACTACATTGCCCAGGAAGCGAATTGTTTTTACCTAGAAATTTGGAATTTTGCCGAACTTTGCTGTTCCGAGCAAGATAGGAATATGCGTGACAACACTCACACACGGAACCTACATTTTACCTCTCATTCGAACGAGGGCGAATTTTTGTGATAAATGCTCTTACATTTGATTTTCCAATGCTCCACCCGAAGGTACTACATTGGCCAGAAAGTGAGTTTTTTTTATCTGGAAAATTTTGAATTTTGCCGAACCCTTACTCTTCTAAGCAAGGTAGGGATCTTTAACGTGCATGACAACACTCACACACGGGACCTCCATTTTACCTCTCATCCGAACGAGGGTGTTTTTTTGTGAAAAATGCTCGCCTAACATTTTTCAAGCGGACCGTGTTGGGATTTGAACCCGGGACCTTGGGCATAGTAGTCACACAGATACCAACTACGCTACGAAGCCGCCTCTGATAAATGCCTGTCTAACATTTTTCAAACGGATTCAAACCTTGGATCTTGGACTCGGTAGTCACACGCATACCAACTGAACTACAGAGTCACCAGTTTTTCATCTTAACTAATTCTATTTCCTAGGTAATAGAACTCCTTAACCTCTTGTAAGTTCTCGTTTCCTATTTATACTCTAGTTTTTACTTATTTACAGCTCCTTTACATACTAGTAGTTTAGTTAAGTTTTGTTAATTTTCTTACCGTATCTCTCTGTTAATACTGTTTTCACTTAATTATAAGCTGCTTCTAACTATTCATTGCTAGATGCTAATACTGCCATATCATCTGCAAATCTAAATGTATTAATCGTTTATCTCTGCCTAGTAATTCCAAATTTCTTTCTACATTGGACAGTATTCATTGTCTCTTTGATTTACAGGTTAAAAATTGACAGGGTATGGTACATTCTTATATAACCCTTTATTAATATCCACTTCTCTACGTTCCGGCTCTAATTCTATTACAGCTCTTTGTATAAGCTATGCAGTATCCGTCTACCCCTATAATTCATTTCTTTTGAGTATCTCGAACATATTTTCCCATTTTACATTGTCAAACGCTCTTTTCCAGATCTATAAACCCTATATACACACTTTCTTCTTTTTCCATTGTTTTCTTTATCATCACCCTAAAAGCTAGAATGGTCTGTTTCGTTTAAACCCAAATTGATATTCTCCTCTTTACACAATTCTAGTTAATATTTTTGACACGTTTGCTGTTAAACCTATTGTTCGATAATTTTTACATATATCTGCATCTCTTTTTTGATAGAGTGACTATGGTGTTACGTTTTGAAATCTTTGGGTATCCCACTTGTCTCATACATATAAGTTACAAGTTGGAAGAGACGTTCTGTTACTGATTGTCCAGAGCCCTTTAGAGTTTCTGTTTGTACCTTATCTATACCCGGAGCCTTTTTAGCTTTTAGACGTTTTAATTCTAATTCAAACTCATCTCTAAGTATAGGGTACCGCAAGTCATCATTTCCAATATCTGATTCCTATTTTGGTGCTTCTAATTCCGGTTTTGCAATTAAATTCCCTATATATTCTTGCAATCTAACCACTTTCTATATATTTTCTATAATAATGTCTCCTATCACGCCCCTTGTATTTTTGATATACGGTTTATATTCTTAAAATTCATTTTAATTAGTTTGTATTTCGTCTGTCCTTCCTATTTCCATCTTAGTTTGTTCCTCTACTGCATACAAATTCCCTATATACACTTGCCATCCGACATTTTCTATAATGATGTTTCCTCCCGCGCCCCCTTTATTTTTGCTATATGGTTTTATATTCTTAAAATTTATTCTAATTAGTTTGTATGCTTCGTCTGTCTTTCCTATTTCCATCTTAGTTTGTAACTCTTTGCGTTTTTCACCAATCCATTGTTCTTTAGCTTTCCTGCATTTGCGAATAATTTCCCATTGTATGACCTTATATCTCTTTTTCTAGCTTCGTCTGGTCGGTTTTTGTATTTTGGCTTTTCTTCTATTACAGTCAGAATATCCTGTTACCCAAGGTTTCTTATTTTCTTTTGGTTTATAACCCAGAACATCTGTGGCCGCCATGTCTAAACTGGATTTAATGTTATTCCATTCTGTTTCTACTTCCTTAGTATAAGAAATTTTCCCGATGTCTTTCAAAAATTTGTTCGACTTTTTTCAATTGTATTGTGGATATTTTATCTTTTAGTTTCTCAAAGTCAAAGTGTATTTTTCCGTTCCGTTTTCCAAATTTTTAAGTTTAAGCGCGGCTTTCATAATTACTATGTTGTGGTCCGTGTACGTATTAGCTTCAGAGTATCTTCTACATTCTTTTACTTGAATACTAAACCGTTGTCTAACAAGAATGTAATCTATTTGATATCTTCCTGTATCTTCTGGCATCTTTCACGTATATCGTCTTCTAGCATGATGTAATAATATGTTTGTGATGATTAAATTGTTCTTGTCGCAAAATTTCTTAACCATTGTTGAGCAAGAATGTAATCTATTTGATATCTTCCTACGTTTCCTGGGCATCCTCAGCGTATATCGTTTTCTAGCATGATGTTGAAATAATGTGTTTTTGTTGCAAAACTCTAACAGCTTATTTCCCGTGTCGTTTCTCGTGATTAAACCAAATAAACTTACTACCGCTTCTTCCATATCCTCACCTATCACTGCATTAAAATCACCGTAATTATTAAATTTGCTTTCGAGGACCTGTCTTAGTCTAGGTCCTCACTAAAGACCCCCCTAATTTGATCAAACCTACAGTTTGGCTCTATATCTTACTGAATCACGCAAGCCATTCTACCCGCTCTAGTATTCTAGAACTTCTTCAAGAAACATGTCCATTTAGAACAAAACTTATTTATTATTGAATATAAAATAAGTTTGATACATAAATACAAATATATGCTAGCTTACCTAAATCCGCTAAAAATTACATTTGTCTATTTTTGATTTTGACGTTCCAGAAGATCAACTAAATGTTTACTGGTCTTTAATTATGTATGGACTAGATGAATTCTTTTAGAATTTTTTGAAGGGTTTGTTTTTTTTTCTTATAAAGTCTCTTGGTTAACACGCACCATGTAGCATGTTCTTGAAAAGTTTTTTCGTAAAATAAAGTGATCAGAACGCCAAAAGGCGGAGTAACGAACATCTTCCTTGCGCAGTTTCGGGTACCATCGATATCGCCGATTAAAAGCGCGGCAGCAAACCTATAGGGCGAGAAACGTCCTTCAAATTTAAATACAAAACCACTACAGAGCTCTCAAAAGTTTTTTATTGAAAATGCGGCCAGGTCAGTTCAACACTTCTTTAAGTTACAAAGCTATAGAATTTCAATTGCTTAAACTAACATAGTTGTTTCAAATTCTACATAATCGTTTTAACATAAGTACATGCACGAAAATTGAGCCAGCATAAAACTTATGTAAAATAAGATTACATGTTTCTTATCATTCAAACGCTTTTACAGCAATAATAAATTTAAAAATTACATCCATGAAATAATATTTAGAAAGTTTAAATAATTTAAGCACAGCTGTTCATTTATTTAGAGTTCCTTACGAAAAAACTTAAATTTAATAAAGTAAACAACCTTACATTTTTACGTCATTAGAATTCATATATAATTTTAGATTTGCAATATTTCGAATCGTAATGGCCAAACCTGACTTAGAAATAGTTCATAGATCATTATATAAAAGGAAAAACTTTTTAATTATATTATCTTTATGAGACGACAAATAATGGGTTCTAACGAGGATCTTATCACCTAGTCTAAATATAATAATTTTATGTTTATCTTCATGTTTGTGTTTTCGCTTTTCTGCCTTAGTTTTTAATCTTCCTTCAACTAGCTGAATAATTCTATACCTTTCTAATACATTTTGTGGTAAATCCATTTCAATAACACGTTTCTACTAGGCCCATGTAAAATTTCGTTAGGTGTAAAACAAGTATTAATATGGACCATATTGTTTATCTAATCCCGTATCATTTTAATCTTAATTGCCCAACTCTGATGCTAGTTATGATAAAAAGCTCTTATAATTTCCCAATCCCTTTTCTGCACGTTGAACCATATTACTTTATAAAAAATATGTGGATGTATAAAATAAATTTGATGCCTTTCCCAGTTAAAGTATTGGAGCGCCGATTGGTCTGTCTCTGACCAGAATACTTAGATTGGAAAGTAAACGAAGCGTTTGTACGCAAAAGGTGATTGATTGGTGCTTGCAGCGCCGTATCTCTAGATAGTTTTGATTAACAGGTACAAGAGTTTTGCATTTCGGGGTTATTTAGATCATAATAGAAAATCTCCAGAATGTTATTTGAATAATTTCTGACGTGCGTTCGAAATAACTGGTGCGGTTTAATGGGTATAAACAGTCGATAGAGGTATCCAAGTTCAGTTCTGATTTAAACTTTGAATACAATATATTATAGTTTAAAGCTTTGAAAAATTTGATATAAATTACTGTTAATATAGATCGCCTTATTCGATATAAATTAATTATAACGCTTCATATATAAACTAATAAGTAATTGTTGGATAATTAATTGTAGTGCCTTGAGATTAAGTTAATTGAGATAATAAGAAGATAGAAGATTGCATCTCAAATTTGAAAGATATTACTTGCACTGCTTGCGATTAGTTTGGAAATAAATTCTTGTTAGAGCTTTTAGCAAATTTCATTGTAACTACGAGTTGTTGAAAAGGCTTGTATAATCAGTTTGAAAATAAAAATACTGTAGTCATTGCAGGCAGGGGTTTTTGTTACAACGCTTATAGTGGCGGAATTAAAGACTTTTGAACGATTTCTATTTGCATGCCTATCATTAGTAGTCAAAAATGGAAATGGACAGAAAAAATTTTCTTTCTGGAAGGACTTTAAGTTAGGCGTACAAGAGCTCGCAGAGAAACTAGATCAAAACTCTGCGAGTCTGGCAGCGAAGAAAATGCGAAAAAACACGAATGAACTGCTGCAAACCTTATAGAAAAACTGAAACAGATTGCAGCAAAATTAGAAAAATCTCACAGCGTAACTAGACCAGAATGCAAAAGCGGTTGAATAAAAATTAATTGAAAATTACAGTTAAATGAGAGAGGACTTTATATAGGAAACTACAAAATCAACGGAAAACCTAGAAGCCAAATTTTTCGGCTTTTTACAGAAACTCGAAGCGAATTTTTTAGTAAAATGAAAGAAGAGGTACTAAGGATGGACGAACGGATTAATTCCTTAACGGTGCAAGCACTAGAGCTCTCAGTGTCGGTGACACAACAGCACGCTCCAGATATTATGAATGTCGGGGAATGGAAACAGACGTTAAGGTTCAGAGTAAAGCCACCCACATCTGACGGAAAATTACCTTGGCTGATATATTTCAGGTAATTCGAAGCAGCCAGGGACTATTTCGAAGTGGACCGAAGCGTATGCTGTAGCAGATCAAGAAACCACAACCTTCGCTAAGCTGTTGGTAAAGAAACTGTTCTACCGTTTTGAAGTTCTTAGGGAGTTGCACGTCCATCAAGCGTTATTCTTAAAGGATTGCCGGTTCCTGGGAATGAGAAAGGCGTGATCAATACCTTGCACTCGCAATCGGATGGTATGGTAGAGCGCATGAATTGCACCTTGGGCAAATATCTTCCCAAAGTGGTCTCCCAACATCAGAGGGACTGCGACCAATATTTACATCTATTTTTTATTAGCCTATTGATTTTCAGTTCATGAGAGCACTGTACAGATACATGTATGAGATTATGTTGGGACGTGTGATACGTCTACCGTGTGATCTAGTGTTTGGGTGTAAGCCCGGAGATGACATTGTGCGCAAGAGCTATGTCGATAAGTTCAATCGCAAAAAGCACGATATTCATGATGACGTTAGAAAAAATATCAAGGCAGCAAGTGATCGGATGAAGACCAGATATGACTTTCAAGGGGCAAGAGTTTTTAGTTTTTTAGAGGTCGATTGCGTCTGACTGTGCAACCTCCGCCGGAGGCATGAATTGTCGACAAAGTTACAAAAACATTGGGAGGATTCGTGCAAAGTTGCAAAAAGGATCAACGGCGTGGTATATCGGTTTCTTAAGCTCCCAAAAGGAAGACCAATAGTGGGGCACATTAACCGGTTAGCATCCTACAATAGTGATGGCGCCTGTAATACCGAAGACCGGTAAGCACTGAGACGAACAAACAGTTACGCTCGTGAGGATAAGCTCTAAACCGTGCTATGGTTGGTTCAGGTCCTTGTACAGGGGCACAGACCAAACGAGTTTTAGGGCCATAGAAGGGATTCAGCATGATCTATTTGATGTGCCATCGAAATACTCTTTGGTACATTGCGTAGTGGCAGACTGTGATATGTCCTGAAGACTTGCTTGGGTGCTTAAAGAGAAATTTTGTGATCTGAACCAACTTCGTCGACAACTAGAGGTCGGAAAGGCCATACCGCTAAAGTGCCGACTTTTGGAAATCTACTACTTGATGACAAAGCAACAGCATTCTGGTAAACCAAATTACCAAGATCTGTAGAAAGCGTTGGTGAACCTCAAGGGTCAGACGATCAAATTTGAAGGCAAGAAATTGGCCATATCCAAGATCAGTTGTGATCTCGATAAATTGGGCTGGAGAGTGGTACGAAATATGCTAGAGGTACTGTTCCAAAAACCCCGGTTCAGATTTTGGTGTGGGATTACAATCCAAATGGTATAGACCCTGCTACCGAAAGTGTTGGTTGCCACTTCTATTAACATGGAAACTGCAGATATTGTTTAGACTGCCTTTACCGCCACAGGAACTCACAACGTCCTGACTACAAAGTGTTCTGGAACATAACAGCTTTAAGAGAGTGCAGTATAGCACCGATTGCTACACAAAAGATGATTGATAGGTGCCTGTGGTATCACACCTCTAGATGGTTTTCGTTGACAGGTACCAAAGTTATGCATTTTAGGGTTATTTAGATAGCAATAGAGAATCTCGAGAATGTTCTTTGCATAATTTCTGGTATGTTCTTAAAATAACTAGTACATAGTTGCATAGTCGTTAAGTGTTTTTAAAATTTAGTTCTGATTGAAACTTGGATTACAATATGTTCTGGTTTAAAGCTATGAAAGATGTGATATAAGTTACTCGTTGACATAAATCACTCCATTCGATATGAATTAATTATAGTGCTTCGTATATAAACTAATAATTAGTGCTTGGATAGTTAATTGTAGTGCTTTGAGGTTAAGTTAATTAAAAAGGTAAAAGATAGCATCTTTTGGTAATACTTGTACTGTTAACGATTAGTTCGCAAATAAATTGTTTTGAGAGCTTTTAACAAATTGCACTGTAACCGCGAATTGTTGAGAAGGCTTGTATAATCAGTTTGAAAATAATGAATTGTTGTTTGTGCGAATAGGGTTTTCGTTAAAATTCTACATGGTACCCCAAATTTGTCAAACCAGTTATTGAAACAATGTAGTATAGAATGTGATATAAATTTCTTCAATGGAAATAATAAAACATACTAGCTTAATACGTCCAAAACGACAAATAACTGAGTAGTACCACCCTTAGAAATAGTTAATTGTCCAATAAGATCTATACTTTACAGTTCGTGTGGTTTCTGTACTAAGATACTACGCATTTCCTAATGACTCAGGTACGTTACTTTAGATATTTGACATAGGTTACAATGGGACATGCATTTTCTAAATAATTCCTTGGCTTTTACCTAATGAAAATCTTTGCAAAAAGTTGAATAACATTTATTAGCACAAAAATGACCCTGATCTTTCTGAAAATATTTGATTAAGGGTTCTATTTGTTTTTTTGGAACTACTAGTTTATATCTCAGTTCTCTTAGTAATAACCTTTTTAATAACATTCCGTCGTATATTTTAAAAGAACCATGTTTTCTAATACAAAGAGGAGACACATATTCAGTTTGACGGATTTACACAGTCCCTAAATTCTCCATCAATTTCTTCACCTCATCATATTATACAAATGGAATATAACACGGTTTATTGTCCTTTATATTAATCGGATGCCGTTAGCCTTTAATTTTTCCAGGCAATTACAAATGTTTTCATATCTGAAATAATTTTATTTGTCAAAACTGTACTTTTATTATTCTCCGAAACATCCTGATCATTACTTACTCGGTCTATTAAGGTAACTTTACAATTCATAGGTATATGATTACTATTTGTTAACTTATTGCTGATTTTAAATTTATCTTTAGTGTCTTTACACTATTCACCCATCAATTCGACATCGCAATTGTTGCACATAACTTCATTTACTGATGCACTTGCTCCCCCCGATTTTAAAATCATAGAAAATGGTAGCACAACAACATTTCTAAATCACCATCGTGAGATTCAAGTTAACTATATAAAATTATCACCGCAAGAGGTCAGGATATAATACAATATTTTAATACGTGTCATTTCACGTAAAGCGAATTGTTTTACCCCTACAGAATTTAGTCGGCAATAGAAGAACCTTATAAATAGGCAGTTTCATCAAGTATTTGGTGTACAAAAAAGTTCTGAGCTTTAGATTTCATACAACCGAAACCACAATTTAAAATTTATTAGTTTTCCCGCTCGTTTATAGTTTTACAACGTTGGCATTTGGTCTTTGAAAATACCGTGCGATTTGATGTTTGATGCACATAACCTGCAAAATCAGTGTGTTCACGATGGCAATAACAAAAGAGCATTTTCGATTTTCCATCCACTTCGCGTTTCATCTGAAGAGAAATGCTGCCGAAGCCACTGAAATGATTTGTGCTGCATATGTAGAGAAGACTGTAAGTCATGCTACGTGTAAAAGGTGGTATCAAAAATTTCGCCAAGGAGATTTCAGTCTTAAAGATGAACCGCGTGTTGGACGTCTTCAAAAGATTGAAACGAATGAACTGCAAGCATTGTTGCATATAAACTCTGCACAAACTGAAAGGAGCTTGCACTGCAGCTTGGCATTACGCTGCAAGCCATTTCCACACGTTTACATGCAATGGGAAAAGTTCAGAAGGAAGGCACATGGGTTCCGCATGCATTGCCCGAAGACAACAAAAATCGACGGCGTGAAACCGCACTCACTTTGCTTTCCAAGTTCCGGAAAAAGAATTTTCTGCACCAAATCATTACAGGCCATGAAAAGTGGATACTTTATATTAACCCGAAGCGTAAAAAATCATGGGTTGACCCTGGTCAACCTTCGACATCGACTCCAAAACCTAATATCCACGGCAAAAAAGTTTTGCTCTGCATATGGTGAAATTGCAAAGGTGTATTGTGTTACGAGTTGTTACAGCCGGGTGAAACAATTACGGCAGCAACAATTGACCAATTTGATGGATGTGTTTGAAGAAAAGAGGCCATTTACTGGCAAACAACGTCGTAAAGTGATACTGCTTCATGACAATACCCGGCCACATGTTACGAAAGTGACTCAGGACCATATCTTTGCGTTAGGCTGGGAACTTCTCCCGCGTGCGGCGTATAGCCCAGACATGGCGCCTTCCAATTAATACCTATTCCGGTCGCTGCAGCATCACTTGGCTGATACACACTTGAAGAAGTACGAAAATGCGTTGTTGACTTTATCGCCTCGAAGCCAGTGAGCTTCTATCATCAGAGAATTTGCAAGCTGCCCGAAAGATGGCAAAAGGTCATCGATGCAAACGGAGAAATTTCGTTATTTAATATCTTTTTGTTTGTTTTTAAATAAATATTGAATTTTGCAAGAAAAAGCTCAGAACTTTTTTGTACACCTAATACGTGAAACCTATATCAGAAAATGGTGGCTAATACACTCATCCTCGAGTCCAGATCGTAGGGTTGGCCCTAATGACGGAGCGGAACAGAGGGACTCGGGAGCAAGTAGTGTTGGTGTCCTCCCATACCAAAAAGGAGCCGCAATCTAACGGGTCGCTGAGTCCCCCGAAGGAAGAAGCTAGAATAATTTCAGGCGAATTAGTTTATTGTCACCGAAAAGTATAGGTTTGTAAAACCATCATTACCTACAACGCTGTAGGGCGTGCACACAATTCTCACAAAAAAACGAAAACAACCACAAATACAACAAATGTTTTCGTTGTGTATATCGAAAAGAAAGTGAGTATTAATTTTGTTTAACTAATAACCAGAGCTCAAAGTAATTTTGTTGTTATCAAACGTAATTAGGTAACTTGAAAAACGTTTTTATCGGATAGTTCAATATCTCATTTCAACGCGATTCCGATTGAAACAATAAAGAGAGCCCCCACACGCCATCGCAATGCTCAGCGAGTTCCCGGATACCTAAAACATGGTATTGACTATTTAATTTATAAAATAAACTTTCCATTTTAAAACAAATAGATTTGAAGTTAAAAATTACTAGAAGCGTATTTTATTGTAACAAGGTCTAATATACCGGGTGTTGTTGGAAGATCTTAGCAGAATCTACGTAAATGAATAATGCAGCAAAAGGGTGTAGATTTTAATTTAGTCGTAAAATGAACGTAACACGATTCAGATTTAAACGCACCAAAGAGTGATACGTCACTATCTGGAAAATTTGGCACCGAGTTAATTAACCTTTTGATTTCAAGAAAGAACTTCTGTAAAATACAGCTGATACAGCTACCACTATCTATCAAAACAGCCCATTCTGTATTCTCAATTTTTGTTTTCAAAATTGGCATATTTCATTTTACCGGGTTTTCAACATCATGACGCCTGCCTCGGACTCATCATGGTGTAATTTATATGTAGGCTCCTCGTGAATTTTAACTATTTTAACACTATTATTTATATTATTAATTTGTTTCCTCCTGTTATCTCTATTATATTTTTGTTATTGGAAATTTCATGATTAATTTCATTTTTTATCAAAAAGCGCCGATATTTTAATGTGATTCATAAAATGTTATTTGTAGGCTACATTATTATGATGTGGATTCAGCACAAGCATTTCGGAAATTTGATTTCGAGATTTATTGGTAGGGTTTAGGTTATCGTCTTTATCGGTCCTTCTTTAATTCTTGTTATTACTTAGACCATTTGCTTTAACTTTAAGATGACTTCACAACTGGATAAAATGCTACTTTGCTAAATATTAATTTAAATTCTAATGTATTCAATGAAAGATATGCGAATATTCCCATTGGCAAGAAAAATTAGTAGCAACATAGAATAAAGCTGCCAACGTTTATTGTGTTACATGGCAGTACCGTTCAAGCGTAATTCTGGGTATTTTTTGCATACAGTTGCCAACACTTCATTATTACACTTGACGTTATCCTAAGGTTAAAGCGAACGAACTTTATTCATTATTCCTACTAATCTGGGTAGAAATTCATTTCGCTTTTTAAATTATACTGCTTGTATTAGCCGATGTCGTTTAAATGTGACCTGCAACCATAATTGCTACTCTTAAAATTATAACCTCGGTTGGTATTTGAATGTTTATTGCTCTCATAGTTATATACTACCGCAGAAGTTCGGTCAACCATTAACCCCCAAGTACCTATCTACCTGATTTAAATACTCTACCGCATCATTTTTAGACATGCACATAGCTAATGCCATTTCTACTTCAGGTGGGAAATGTTTCAAGACGCCACTTAAAATTTGTGTTTGAATAAGTAGTGGTCTAAAGTAGAACACTTTTGTCGCTAACTTCTGAAAGTACCCAGACCTAGAACCACTTTGATACCTGCCGAAGTTCAATTTTCTTAATGTATCTCTTTCTATATCAATATTCTAATATTTAGCCAGGAATAAACCAGAAACTATTTAGAAATTTGCAAACTTATATTCATTAAATTCTGCTTACATCAAAGCTGCTCCTACTAATACTCGTACTAAAATGTTAATATTTATTTTGCGATAACTTTGTTTTTCCTAGGTAGTTTATTAATTTTCTAATAAATACAAAACAATGTAATATTTCCTATCGGATTAAGCTTAATAGTTGTCTCTAAAGAATTTTACCATATTGTAAAATAATTCAAGTTTGAATTATTATTGTACCTCTTCTTTTTCCTATATACTTTAACATCTAAAACATCGCTTTGCCAATTTCCCTACTAAAATATTTTTAATTATAAATATTATATGCCTATTTAGGTTTCACAATTTCAACGGTAGCTTTTTTGCATTTTCCCATCAAACACTTTTAAAAACCATTAACTGCATCTGATTTTGCCTCTGACCATGTCGCTGTATTTGTTGCAGCATATTTTGGTTTTGATACTTGCTGTTGTTCTCTTATAAATTCAAAATTATCTACTTCTCGTTTCCTCATTTCTTACATGCTCTTAGTAAATGACGTAAATGGTGTATCATTTCTATTGCTCCTCACCTCAAAGTATCGTTTCCCCCATTACCTTCCCCTTTATTGAACGCCTACATATTACATTATTCAATCATCAAACCGATTATCCCTTAAATTTGTTTCCACATTTAAGTTAAAAAATACGTCACTGACCATTACACTGTCATTCATTTTTATAAGGGTATGTTTTAATATTTTTACCTAAATTAATAAGCAACACTTTTAAATTTAATGCAAACAGTAAAAGTTTAGCATAACCTATTTCCACATACTCAAACAAGTTCGTTTACATCAATACGTACCTAAATGTTGATTGCCTAGCTATTAGTGGTTGACTTTGCAATTAAAATTCCTATACAAATCTGCTAGCTTGTTTTCTAAATATCAAAGTATTGTATATTATAAAAAGAGTATCATCTTTTTATCAGATGAAATATAATTATAAAATGCTGTGTTAACAAGGTCATTTAGGGGTAGTTAGGACCAATAGTATAGCGCACTTCAAATAGAATACATGAAGGCTCAGAAAACGAGACAGTTTTTTGAAGAAAACAAGAAATACGATGATTAGGCTGGAAAGTAAATGACAACGCGCTGTATATAAACCATAATCATAATTAATTTAGTTAATGAAAAATATTTTGAAGGTTTATTTAAATAAACAAATTCGTATGTCGTTAAACAAGATAATTGCAAGCTGAAACGTGACACGTATGGATAACGCATCATTATTAAGTCAAGAATCCCAATTAAAACAAGCAGGTTTAAAAATGCGTAAGATAGCAAACGCATATAATTTAATACATAAATTGTATTAAGTCTACGTGACTAGAAAGCTAAAATCGACACCTGATTTATTGGAAAAAAGCAAGGCATGGTAAGTAAAATCAAAGTTCACCAAATTTATTTGAGCATACAATGGTTTACTTATCTAGAAGTATGAAAATCTAAGGAAATCAATGCTATTAACTCGAAATTGTACGTGACAAAAGTAACGCGTTGATGTTAACATACAATATAATACGATGGAATATCCGAAAACCTGATATGAAAGTTTTATACACAACAACGAACTTTGCGCTTGTCAATAGATAGACGGTGCATTTAAATATGACCGGATTTGTAAACAAACATTTCGCCACGAGATAAGGCTTAGTTCACGTCTCTTAAAACAAAGACATTTACGTAAAGTGATTAATTGTAAAGTGCGAAATAATACCATTGTAATTATGGAAAATTAATGGGTTTGTCGTTTTATCCTTAAAAGGCGTAAGTAACTAAAAGTTGTTTTAATTAAAATTCTAATATTAACCTTTATAAAAATGACTCTAAATGATTACTCGAGACAAGTCTAAATGATTACTGGAGACAAGTCGAAATAATTACTGGGGAACAAGTTTAAATGAATACTGGAAGCGATTATAAATGATTACTGAAACAAATGAGGAAATGCAACAAGCATTTACTTCAACGATGAATTGTCAAGGAATTTAATGTAGGACGCTAGCGTGATTTAAAGCTATGCTATAAGGGATGCAGACAATACCGAAAACAGTTGGACCAGGGACTGATTTGAACTGAAAACAACAAGTTAGCCAATCTGAATGTTTTATTATTTTATTTGTGAATATTTCGTTGTACATTGCTAAACTGAATGATTTAAAAATTAACATTGCATTGAATATTTCTAATTTAAATACTTTAAAAATTGCATTCATGATAATTTATGTGAAGGGTCGACAAGGTTTTTTTTTTTGAGTATACGTTGTAAATTACGTAAATATTTAAAGAGGTTGAACGAACGTTTATCAGGCTTCAGTTAATAGTAATAATAATAGTGATTTTGCTGGCTTTTTGATCATCTTTGGGAATGATAATTATAAAACTTTTTTATTCAATTATTAAAAGAAAATTCTAATTAGGGATTCTTTAAACTTTTCATACGCTGTTAATATTTTTGAGAACATTATAATAATTTGTGCTTAATGGTGTTTTGGTTTAAAGATTAGAAACAGGAAGGAGAGTTAGAAGGTAAATTTAAATCCTTTGTTTGTCGTATTGTCGCAAGTTCCGTGCATAATTTAAAAACTGAGCTAGCTGACGCAATTAAAATTATACAATAAAAGTTAAAAATTAAAAGATTAAAAATTTTTACATTTTTAAATCACAAAAAGGGCGCATAGGGGTATTGCTACAGTATCACAACAATATATTTCCATCCTTTTAAGTTTCATGCTCACGTTGGACGCCATTTGTAATGCTTATAGATTGCACCTACTAACACAACTCGTATCAGCATAGACTCAACTCTTCTAAATTCTTTACAGTGTGGGCACTTGGGTATTGAAAATTAAAAATGGCTAAAAGCTACTCTTAACTTATTTATTACTGGACATAGAATAAGTTCGATACGAAAATAGAAATATATGCTGGCTTACCTAAGTCCTTTAAAAATTACATCTCTCTGTTTTTGTTTATTTCAAAAAATCAATTACAGGTTTACCAATCTTTATTTATACAATGACTAGGTGGAGTCTTTTAGAACTTTTTGAGTTGCCAGTGTTTATTCTTCGAATAAAGTTTCTTGGTTAACACGTATACAATCTGGCGTGTTCTTAAAAAGTTTCTTCGTAAAATAAAGTGACTCTAGAGTCAAAAGACACGGTAACGGACCCTTTCCTGGAGCAGCTTCGACTACCATCGGAGTCGCCGCTTAAAAGCGTCACAACAAACCTATAGGGCGGAAAATACCCTTAAACTTAAATACAAAGCCACTACAACTGGCATCTCGTATGAAAAATGTCAATGTCGTGCCGATATGCTATTTCCTCTAAATACAACATATACAACAGTAATACCAACAACCCAACATTCCCAATGCCCAATATAATGTGATAAGACTTCAAAGATATAGAAAACGCATATTTGTCGGTTCTAATAAATTTAGTTCCGGAACCTACATGTTTTGTTGAAAGGTACATTCAAGATATTCATTCATGGTTGAACCCATTTCATTTTTTACATCAGGACGAACGAATGCTACAAAAGAGCAAATTGTTTCCTGGAAAGTTCCAGGTGATATGCAGATTACGAAAATGCGGTATTCTTTTCTACATTGTCGGGATTTGTTTACATGTTTAGGGATTAACGAAATTAAACCATAAGTTTATATGCGGCACCTACATTAGTAGTCATTAGGGTGCGCTGACTCCAAATGGTGAGGGCAGCTTTTTAAGGGTCGATAACGTATGGATCTTATAGCATTTTTTCTGTAGAATTCAAATCTGTTAAAATTTTTAAGATAAGTTAAGCCGTTTTCGAACTATTTTCGAAAAATTCTTACAAAATTCGAGTAAACCCAGTTTAACTGTATTATTAGACTGTTATTTTACTAGTACAGTTTTGTAAATCTTATAGCATTTTAATGTAGAGTGTGAATCTGTCAAAATTCTTAAGATAGATTAAGACGATTCCAAAATATTTTTGAAAAAGTTTAAAAATTGAGTGGACTTAACTCAACTGCATTATCAGACTTTGTTATTTTTATTGATAAAGTACAGTGGAGGGTTCATGACATATGGACTGTGCGTCATTTTTTGTAGAGATTAAATCCGACATCAACTTAAAGAAGAGGCGTAACATTTATAAATATTTCCAATATAAATGTCTACTTTTTGTTAATCTAATAATAAAAAACCCAACATCAATATTATACTTCTATATTAAAAGATTTAAACAGAGACATTGCATTTACTAGAATTTAGTTATTCTTTGGTTTACACGCAAATTAATTACAGCATCGCCTGATCGATATCGTACACTATTTCATCCTGATTGCATTTCTAAATTTACAAAATTCCTTTTCTAATAGATAGTTTATATTTGAACTATATAGAGTTATCTTCATATTTAAAATACATCAATTAATTAAAGTGTGTGTATGTATTACCATTTTATATAATTATAATAGGGTTTTGGAGAAAGCAGCATTATTAGAGAAGCGCTGTATTACACTGACCATCGATAAGTAAATCATAAACGATTATGAACAATTGAAAGTGAATGTTTGTGCGATTTTTGGTTGTAGAACATTACTCAGATCATGACGTCACAATATGGGTATTCGGATATTTATCTCAATTTTTTGCATTCTATACAGTTTTTCGATAGCTCAACCAAAAAACCCGTCCTGTAAAGGCCGCATGATCAAATAACGATTTTTACTTTTCAGGAAAACCAAAGAATAACACGTCTAATACTTCCTTAGACTTATTTTAATTAAAACAATGCATTACCAAACACATTTTATTAAAAATAATATTGAAGCGGGCTACTACTACCGCGTTTCTCTAATTTAAAAACAAGTAATAACAATAGTCTTTATTACTCACAGTTCACAAGTCTAATTAACAGTATATGCCTTATTTATATATGTTTTCAGTCCAATTAACAATGAAGCACTATCACACTAATGAATTTACAAGCACTAATATCTTCTTAAACTAACTTCTTAATCATAGGTCCATTAATAACACTAACACAACTATTATTTATACACTTCTATCTATTTATGTATACTACGAGTTGCATGTACATTAGAAACGTTCAGCTCATATAGCATTTATGTTTACTCTCCGACTTTCAAAAGCTCAACTACATTCACTATACACGATATAATTTACATACGACATTCTTATGTAGACTAACTCCTTACATTCATAAGCGGTCTTATATATACCCTGAATTAAAGATATGACTCATTATCTAGTAATTTCTAGAAGCATTCTCAAATCCTGGAGAATATGCTGTGCCTCCGGCGTTTGTATGTTTGACGGGTTGCCTAATAGTGGATCGCAACACTGCCCCCTCTTTAAAACCGTTACGTCTCGTAACTGTAAATCCATTAAGACGTCAATTCGATGACTGATGACGGTATCGGCAGCTATCTCCTCTGGTGCATCCATCGCGTCGATGGAAATAACAGTCAACACTCTTTTCTTGGTCTTGGTAGGCAACCGGTTGATAACAACAAACAAGGACCTGGACGTTGATTCCCTGGAAAACTACTTCTAGCATATTTCGGACTATCCTCCAATCTAAGCGATCCAGTCCACAGCCTAGCTTGGGCACCGCTAGACTCGTTACTCCATTTTCCATCATCTGCGTCTTAAGATTTAGCAAAGCCTCCCATAGATGTCCATAACCAGGTCTCTGCCATGAAGAATTTTTGGTGACCAGATAGTAACGGCGGCTCCGTGGCGTAGTGGTATGTGTGTGACTACTACGCCCAAGGTCCCGGGTTCGAATCCCGACACGGTCCGCTTGAAAAATGTTAGGCGAGCATTTTTCACAAAAATACACCCTCGTTCGGATGAGAGGTAAAATGGAGGTCCCGTGTGTGAGTGTTGTCACGCACGTTAAAGATCCCTACCTTGCTTGGAACAGCAAGGGTTCGGCAAAATTCAAAATTTTCCAGGTAACAAAAACTCGCTTCCTGGCCAGTGTAGTACCTTCGGGTACAGCATTGGAAAATCACATGTAATGACCAGATAGTAAACATAACGATTTTTATCTTGAAGAACCAAAACTTTTCCTACAGTTGGCTGCTGTTGTACTAATTCATCTACACATCCAAACTTTTTCTTGAAAACAACAGCTATTCCCCTTGACATTGCCAAATCTTGAGCTACGCAATGTGCAAGGGAATATTTTTCTGGTGCTCTAAACAGAGGATGCTCTAAACGGAGGATGCGATCGGAAAGTTAAAAATAAGAGTCGGGAACATTCTGCGAGTCGGAGCGTGGAATGTTAGAAGTATGAAGCAAGTAGGTAAGCTAGAGAAACTAAAAATCGAAATGAATAGGCTATCACTAGACATAGTAGGGATCAGCGAAGTTCGGTGGCCAGAGGCGGGGGATTTTTGGAGTGGAGACTTCAGGGTAATTCATACAGGAGCAGAGGAAGGAAATTTGGGTGTGGGGAAAAAGATAGGATACTGTGTAGAAAATTACTTACAAAAGAACGAAAGAGTACCCATGGTTAGATTAGAATCTAAACCGGTAAACACAGTAATAATAGAAGTATACATGCCCACCTCTAGCTACAGTGACGAAGAGGTAGAAGCCATCTACGAAGATATAGAAGACATATTAAGATACGTAAAAGGACATGAAAATTTAATAATTATGGGGGATTTTAATGCCGTGGTAGGTGAGGGTAGGGAAGGAGCGGTAGTAGGTTTACTTGGTTTAGGCACGAAAAACGACAGGGGAAATAGGCTGGTAGAATTTTGCGACAAGAACAATTTAATCATCACAAACACATTATTTCAACATCATGCTAGAAGACGATATACGTGGAAGATGCCAGGAGATATAGGAAGATATCAAATAGATTACATTCTTGTTAGACAACGGTTTAGGAATCAAGTAAAAGACTGTAGAAGCTACCCAGAAGCAGATATAGATACTGACCACAACATCGTAATTATGAAGGCCGCACTTAAATTTAAAAATCTGAAAAAAAGGAACAGAAAAAGGCACTTGGACTTAGAGAAACTAAAAGATAAAGATATTCATGAAAGATTCGAAAAAAAGTCAAATGAATTGCTCAAACATATCGGGAAAATATCTGAAACTAAGGAAGTAGAAACAGAATGGAATAACATTAAATCCAGCCTAGACATGGCGGCCAGAGATATTCTGGGGTATACACAAAAAGAAAATAAGAAACCATGGATAACAAAGGATATCGTGAATTTAATAGAAGAAAGACGAAAATACAAAAATAAATCAGACGAAACAGGAAAACAGAGATACAAAGCCATAAAATGGGAAATTATTCGAAAATGCAGAAAAGCTAAAGAACAATGAATTGATGAAAAGTGCAAAGAGGTACAAACTAAGATGGAAGTAGGAAAGACAGACGAAGCATACAAATTAAATAGAATGAATTTTAGGGATATAAAACCGTATAGCAAAAATATAAGGGACGCACAAGGAAACGTCATTATAGAAAACGTAGAGAAAGTGAGTAGATGGCAAGAATATATAGGGAATTTATATGCAGGAGAGGAACTAACTGCATTAGAACAGGAATCAGACATTGAAAATGATGACTTGGGATATCCTATACTTCGAGACGAGATTGAATTAGCATTAAAGAGTCTGAAAAATAGTAAGGCGCCGGGTACAGATAAGGTGCAAGCAGAAACTCTAAAAGCCGCTGGACAAGCAATAACAGAACGTCTCTTCCAACTTGTAAGCTATATGTATGAGACAGGCGGGATACCCAAAGAAAACGATAGAAAAAGGGGAAGGCATGTATATAGGGTTTGTAAATCTCGAAAAAGCATTCGACAATGTAAATTGGAAAAAAATGTTTGAAATACTCAAAAAGATTGGAATGAGTTATAGGGATAGACGAATAGTACATAGCTTATACAAAGAGCAAACAGCAGTAATAGAATTAGAGCAGGAACGTAGAGAAGTAAACATTAGGAAAGGGGTGAGACAGGGATGTGCCCTATTCCCATTGATTTTTAACTTGTACATAGAAGAGGCAAAGAATACTGTCAAATGCAGGAAGACATTTGGAATTACTATGCAGGGACAAAAAATTGATATGCTTAGATTTGCAGATGATATAGCGGTATTAGCATCTAGCAAGGAAGAGTTAGAAGCTGCTCTTAATGAAATGGAAACGGTTCTAACAGAGAGATACGGTATGAAAATTAACAAAACTAAATCTAAAGTTCTAGTTTGCAAAGGTGGGGAAAATAAATCAAAAACAAGAATACAAGTATTTAACACGAACTTACAAGAGGTTTAGGATTTCTGCTACCTAGGAAGGCAAATAACGCAAGATGGGAAAAGCACAAAAGATATAAAACAAAGATTAGCACAAGGTCGTGCTACATTTAACAAGAAAAAGCAACTACTGTGCTCAAAGACCACAAACATAGAAACAAGGAAAAGATTGCTTAAAACATATGTGTGGAGCACAGCACTGTACGGCTGTGAAGCCTGGACAGTAGGAGAAGCGGACAAGAAAAAGGTAGAAGCCTTTGAAATGTGATGCTACAGACGTATGATGAAGATATCATGGACAGACAAAGTTAAGTTCGAAGAGGTACTAAAAATGGTAGGGGAAGAAAGAAATATGTGGAAAACGGTAAAGAATAGGAAAGATAGGATGATAGGCCACATACTACGGCATGAGGGAATAGTGCGGAATATATTAGAGGCAGAGATAGGAAAAAGAGAAGAAGAGGCAGACCTAGATTAGACTACTGCACACAGATAGTAAAAGATGTAGGCTGTAGGGGTTTCAGGGAGATGTGTAGGCTAGCCCAGAATAGAAATCAATGGAGGTACGCTTCCAACCAATTCCAAGATGCATAAACTAATGACGATAAAATAACTGTGCTTAAACATGATGATTATTATAAGTAACTACAAGAATTGGTTGGGCAATATTCTCGAATAATGTTAAGTGTGTGAAAGGATTTACTGGAAAACCATTATTTTGGCAAATGTCTAAGTGTTGGGGGATCATGGTAGCCACAGGTTGCTTAACCTCCTTCACTAAATCTCGGTAAAATAGGGTATAAAATAAGAAAACAATAGAAAGGGAACGAGCTGAATACACATGCTGTGTGAGAATTTCAGGGAACTGTGTAGGCTAGCTCAGAATATAAATAAGTGCAGGTACGTGTCCAACCAGTTTTGAGACGGAAAACCTAATGACGAAAAAATAAGCGCAGATAAATCTGATGATTAGTATAAACAACTAGTTGTTGGTTGCGAAATACCTGCAACTAATGTTGACTGTGCGAAAAGATAAATTGGAAAATATATTAAATCGCCAAATGGTTAAGTGTTGGGGGAACTTGGCAGCCACAGGCTGCTTACCTCCCTTCACAACCATTGGTCGGAGAAATAGGGCATATAACTGTAAAACAATTGAAAGTGATTGAACTGCATCTAACAAGAAAGAACAGCGCCTATGAGGAAAGACAACAAACATAGAATAAGAAAAAAATTGTTGAAAGCATATGTGTGGAGCACAGCACAGTATGCCTATGAAATACGGGCAGTCTGAAACGCAGACAGAAAAACGGTAGCAGCTTTTTGAAATGCTGTGCTTTAGATGTATGAGGACGATAGCATGGACAGACAAAGATTAATAACAAATAAGTTACAGAAATAGTAGGGGAACAAGAATATCTAGGGAAAAAGAGAAATAGTAGGGCGGAATACGTTCTAAGGCATTTTTGGGGAATAGTATGTGATATATTACAAGCAGAGATAGGAAAAAAGAGGTAGATGTAGACCTAGATCAGACAGTTACAGATGCAAACTGTGCATATTTCAGGGAAATCTGTAGGTTAGTTCAGAATAGGGAACAATGATGGTACGCGTCTAACCAGTTCTAGGACTGAAGACCTAATGATGATGATGATGCTCTAAACAGATCTTGCTGTTTTTCAACAACAACGCCAAATCTCGCCTTAGCGGAACCACCATACGCCGCCATAAAGATCTCAAAATCTACACTTGGCTCATGATTAATAACTTGTCGAACACCATTATCATTATTCGAGTCTTCCTAGTTGTTGCCAGCGTAGAATGTTAAACGGTCAAAGTGTACCATTTTCGGTTTACCACGAGGAGATCTTCTGTTCCGGTACACTACATCATTAATCCTTTTCATCACTTCGTACGGGCCTTCCCATTGTCTTTGTAATTTTGGCGACAACCCACGTTTTCTTTGTGGGTTATACAACCACACTAACTCTCCAGGTTGATAACTACCTTCTTGTGCTCTCGTGCATTATTGTGATTTCATTCGCTCGCTTGCTGCCTGTATATTCTTTCGGACTTTTCGTGAATGCTATTTGTTCTTTCACGAATCTTACTAACATAATCTTCACATGCGATCTTTTCTCCAGGTTTAAATCCAAACTGAAGATCACATGGTAGCCGCAATTCACGTCCTAACATCACGCAAGCGGGAGAGTATCCTGTGCTATCATGTACCGAAGATCGGTACGCCAGTAGGAACAAATGTAAATATTGGTCCTAGTCTCGTTGATGTTCATAAACAACTTTGGCTAGGTACTTTCCTAACGTCCTGTTCATTCTTTCAACCATTCCATCCGATTGAGGATGAAGGGGCGTGGTTCTAGTCCTCCTGATTCCAAGATGCTTGCAGACGTTTTCAAACAACGCTGATTTGAAGTTCCGACCTTGATCGGAGTGTAATTCCAACGGAACTCCAAAGCGACAAAACAACTCCCTCACTAGTACATCTGCAACGGTCTCGGCTTATTGGTTAGGTATAGCATATGCCTCCGGCCATTTGGTAAAACAATCCATTGCACCAAGATGTATTTATTCCTTTTCTCTGATTCAGGAAACGGACCAGCTATATCAATAGCTACCCTCTCAAAAGGATTCCTCACGTTATACTGTCTCATTAGGGCTTTCCGTTTTGTGACTGGGCCATTTGCAGAGACACACAACTCACATTTCCGGCACCACTCCTTCACATCCTCTTTGCAGTTTACCCAATAGAACCTTCCTCTCACTCTTTCGAGAGTTCTTTTCACGCCAAAATGCCCTCCGGAAATACCATCGTGCAAGTTCTGCAACACTTCCGGCACTCTGCTTCTCGGCACTATCACTTGAAGTCTCTCAGTGCCCTCTTTACATTCCAGGCGTCGTTTCAAGATTCTATTTTCAATCATCAAGGAGTCCCACTGTGCCCAGTAAGCCTTCAGGCTCCTACTTGAAATACTAATTTCTTCCCAAGCTGGTCGTTGTCCTCTACTTTTCCACTCAATAATACGTCCCAATTCGGCGTCATTCTCCAGGTTTTCTCGTATTCTTTCGGGTTGCCAAGTATCATCAGTCACCACCATTCTATGGATGACACTTATTTTCTCTTCCATCTTGGAGCAATGATTGCAGTCTACCGGACAAAGTCTCCCCGACAGAGCGTCTGCATTCCGATGGCTAGTTCGTACACGATGTTCTGTGTCAAAGTCATATTCCTGCAGCCGCTCTATCCACCTTGCAACTTGCCCTTCAGGATTTCGAAACTGCAGTAACCATTTTAGTGCAGCATGGTCTGTTCTCAACAGGAATTTACGGCCATATACGTGTACTTATAAAAGTGCTCTACGGATTTGACGACAGCCAACAGCTCCCTTCTTGTCACACAATAGTTCCTTTCTGGTCACGACAAGACCTTGCTGAAATATCCAATAACTTTTTCTTGTCCGTCCTGCACTTGAAAAAGAACGCTTCCTATAGCTGTGTTACTGGCATCAGTATCCAACACAAATTTCCCCTCCATCCGTGGATTACTCAAAATTGGTGCTGTAACTAGTGGCCGTTTCAGTTGTTCAAATGCACTGTGGCAGTCGTCATTCCGATCATATTCTTGTCTATCTTCGGTTAGTTTCGTTAACGGTTTGGCAATGTTTGCAAACCCAAGTATAAAACGTCGGTAATATGTGCACAATCTTGGAAAACTGCGTAGTTGGTGTATATTTGCTGGTGTAGGCCACTCTTGTACCGTTTTTATTTTGTCAGGGTCAGCTCTTATTCCGGTCTCCGAAACGACATGTCCTAGGTATTTCACCTCTTTTCCAAATAGGTGATACTTCTTGGGGCTCAATGTAAGGTTTGTCCCGCGTAATCTTTGAAATATCTCCTTTAGGTTCTTAAGGTGTTCTTCAAAAGACCGGCCTAACACTATCACGTCGTCTAGGTACACCAGACATGTCTTCCAGGACAGTCCACGCAGTATAGACTCTATTAATCGTTCAAAAGTAGCAGGAGCATTGCATAATCCAAATGACATGACCTTGAACTGCCATAGTCCAGTTCCAATTGTAAAGGCAGTCTTTTCTTTATCGTTTGGCTCCAAGCCTACCTGCCAGTATCCGCTTTTCAAGTCCAAGGTCGAAAACCATTTGGATCCGGATAGAGTATCCAAGGTGTCATTAATTCTGGGCAAAGGATAACTGTCTTTCTTTGTCACATTGTTAAGCCGCCGGTAGTCTACACAAAACCTTGTCGACCCGTCCTTTTTCTTGACAAGCACTACCGGGGATGCTCATGGACTATTCGAGGGTTCAATCACTCCCTGTTCTTCCATATCGGTGATAATTTGCTCGGCTTCTTTACGTTTTGCCAAAGGAAGCCGCCTGGGGTGTTGTCTTATCGGTTGCGCATCACCAGTGTTGATCTTGTGTTGCACAACATTCGTTCTTCCTTTCTCACTATCATCCAGTGCAAACACACCTCGATATCGTCCGACCAGTTCTTTTACCTTGCCCAGTTGGTCCCCGTTTAATCCTTGACACAAGAGTATCAACATATCCAGCAATTTCTGTGAGCAACCGTTGGCTGGTTTATCTTTCGTGTCGTCCACACAACGTTTAATATGACATACTGGAATGCAACTTCCCACAATCATGTCTTTCTTCAGGGTCACCGTATGGGGATTAATGTTTAGCACCCTTACTGGTATCATGCTTCGAAACTTTACCAGCGTTCTTCCAATCAGTAATCCCTTCTGACCCATTCCCGATTCAGCTGCTTCCATCATGCATACTTGTCCTTCCCGGAGCGTACCATCAGGGCGTCCCATCACTATAATTTCCGCCTTCTCGGGTATTTTTATATCGCAAATCATTCGAACTTGCATCGTCTGGTTACTCGTACCTTGAAATGGAATCTCATCATCATCTATCCGAAGCACATTTTCTTTCATGTTTACATGAAACCCATATTTCCTCATGAGATCCATTCCCAAGATCACTTCTTCTGTAATTTCGGCTACCAACACCCGATGATTAATTAATTTAAAGACATTAATTCGAAGACATACCGATACTGGTAGCACTTTTCCACGACCAACCAAATCTGGTCTCACAATAGTCCTTGTTGCTCCTGTATCCACGAGTAATCGGACAACCCTACCATTAATTCTACCATCGATATAAATGCTGTCCACACTTCCCATCGACGATGCAGCACGGATGATAATCTTCGGGGCACTACATTGTGCTGTCGACGTTCGTCCCCTTACGTCGACTTGCTTTAGTTTTACTGCTGCTCAACCGGTTGTTTTTTTGGTTGAGTACAGCGTCTCTGTATGTGACCAACTTCACCGCAGTTCTAGCATCGCAGACCCCATCCCTGCGGTCGTTGTCTTTCAAGCCTTTCCGCTTTTTGCTTTTCAAATACAATGTTGATTATCTCTTCTACGCTGTTCTGCGATTGCTCAGGTCCTTCTAATGCAGACCGAACTTTGTGACTTATCCTGTGTGACGTCTGCTTAGCTGGTTCAAATTCAAGCGCATGAGCCAGTACGTCATCTAACATTTTTGGCCGTGCTAATTTTAGCGCTTGCTGTATTTCGCCATCTTTAACGCCATCCACAAATGTTTGAACAGCCAGTTGTTCGAGGAAGCTATCTGGTGCCGTTGGGTATGCCAATCTAACTAATCTGGCGATGTCAGCTTTGAATTCCTGCAGCCTTTCACTTGTCTTTTGCGAGCTGTTTTAACTTGTGCGTGGTAAACCTGTTGAAGGTGAGCATCTCCATATCTCATCTCTAGCTTCGATGTTAAGTGGCCGTAATCATTCTGCTGGTGATCGGGAATCGTTTGTAAGATGTTAAGAGCTTCCCCACGTAGGGCCGCTATTAAGGAGATAGCCTTCTCTTTGTTGCACCAACTGTTGGCTATTGCAGCAGCTTCAAATTGTTTCAAATATGTGGGCCAAAGTGTTTTACCATCAAATGTGGGTGGTTTCACTTTAAATTTTGACGGCAATGACTCGCTTCCTTCCATGCTTTTTATTTCTGGAATGTTCTGATTCACAACTTGGTTTGCTAATTCAAGTGGCCGCGTTGTTAGTGAAATCACTTGTTCTTGCAGCCTCATCACATGTTCTTCCATTTTTACCAATTTATTGTCCAGCTTTTGCTCAACTGTTTTACCTGTTCAGTGAAATCTTCTTTCAATGCAATGGAGCTTTCCATTAATCTTTGTTCTAACGTGGCTGTACTTTCATTCAACTTTTCTTTCATGGTGTATTTAAACTCTATAAGGGTCGATTCCAGTTCAACTGACCTCACTAAGTTTTCATTGAGTGTCACCTCTAGTTTAGCCGACCTCTCTTCTATTTTCTCAGCATTTTCACTAAACCTTTCTTCTAATTTCGCAGCATTTTCACCTAACTTTTCCTCCATACCGGATTTAAAATCCTTAAGGAAATTCATTAAAGTTTCTGTGTCCATCTTACTTTGACTTCTTGCAACTGGCATATAAAAACTACTTAAATGTCTTTAGACTTGTGTACTTTCCTTTTAAATTAATCACTATATACCCCACACCTGGCACCAGTGAAGCGGGCTACTACTACCGCGTTTCTCTAATTTAAAAACAAATAATGACAATAGTCTTTATTACTCACTGTTCACAAGTCTAATTAACAGTATATGCCTTATTTATATATGTTTTCAGTCCAATTAACAATGAAGCACTATCACACTAATGAATTTACAAGCACTAATATCTTCTTAAACTAACTTCTTAATCATAGGTCCATTAATAACACTAACACAACTATTATTTATACACTTCTATCTATTTATGTATACTACGAGTTGCATGTACATTAGAAACGTTCAGCTCATATAGCATTTATGTTTACTCTCCGACTTTCAAAAGCTCAACTACATTCACTATACACGATATAATTTATATACGACATTTTTATGTAGACTAACTCCTTACATTCATAAGCGGTCTTATATATACCCTGAATTAAAGATACGACTCATTATCTAGTAATTTCTAGAAGAATTCTCGAATCCTGGAGAATATGCTGTGCCTCCGGCGTTTGTATGTTTGACGGTTTGCCTAATAGTGGATCGCAACAATATATACATTATAATTCATTTAGGATACATGTAACATTTTGTCTAGCACATGTTAAATAGTTGTTTCATACAGTAAGCAATGAGTTGAACATCGCTTATGTTCCTCAGTTGTTTGAAACTTGGGATACCAAATATTTCTACATTTTTAACATTACTTGCAGGAAAATACTTTGAAATAATACGTTTCTTTTCCAGTACTTTCACATAATCCAGCAAGTATTTATCAAAGCTCTGGCTCATGCCAGCCCTTGTGGACTACGTGCCTATCAAAATCACAAGCCAAAATTTCTGTTTTTAAACAAATATTATTCTGTTAAATTTTGTTGAAACAAAACTGTTAGGTTTGAAATCGAATTATCAACTGATTTATAGGTCAAAATCGTCAAACTTTGGTAATACAGCAATTACGGAATGCTGGTAATACATGTTGTAACTAGATTCTACAAATTTTAGCATTGATCGTTTTAGTAAACATTATTTTTCAGTAGCTTGGTATATTCAGCCGGTAGGCTACCCTAGGAATATGAGAAACAGGGTAAGTAAAGGAATGACGATTACACAAGGAGAAGACATATTTTATTCAAATTTATAGTAATCGTCCCAATTGCTATCAAGAATGAGCGTCGACTGGTAGAAACTTAATACTGTTACGAAGTTAAAGCATTACTCAATTACACTTGATTTTTGGAAACTTACAACTTACAATCGAAATACTTATTTGTGTTGTTCAGATGGAGAAACAGCATTCCAACCTTAATTAATGTTTGGTTGGAGCATTTCTTATGGTTCAAGAATTTGGTCAGCTTGTAGTTATCGCTATATTTATTTTTCTATACATCCCTCAATGATCAATAATACCTTATAATTAATATCTTAGGATGTTTGTACACAGCTACATCTCGAAAACAATAGAATAATAGTGGATATAGCGGGACCATAAATGCAGCTTGCTACATATATTGTCGATGGTGAGATCAGATCTATTATACGCTAGGTGGCGCACGCGAGCTGCTAAAAATCAATACATCATTATAAATAATGTGTTAACTTTTAAAAAAATCTTATAAATTACAACTCGAAACGAATAAATTTTATGCAATTATTTACGTTGCTAATCGTATTGTGAGATTCAAATTAGGTTCCTAACTTTTACTCCCACTAGAGATGGAATTTCTAACAAAAGGTATCTGCAACCTTCAGCGGAAATTGAGGGTTGACGCAAGAGATGTCACATATATATCTGCCAGATACATTCAAACGTAGAATATACGTGAAAGTTTGAACCTTAGAGCGGGGTATTTTATTTATATCTGGTACAGAGATCACTGCTTCAATAAGCTTTTATCGCCTTACAGGTTGCTTATTATTTTAGTAAGTTAAGAATACTGTCAAATAAATGCCGAAGACAAACACGTGTAGAATATCCTATTAATACTGTTTCTGAAACGAGCATGAATAGTTTTGGCTTGATGAGTTTGCACTTTTCAAACTAATCGACATCGAAAATTTATTCGCCACAAGAAAGTGATTCTATTTTGTATTTTCAGTGTCTTTGAAGCGGCAAATAACAATACACATCCCTTATTGATTCAAAATTACCGACTACAATGGTACTAGCACCGGTTGCAAAAGATCGTTTCTGTCTATCTCTACATCGCATAACTTTGACACCAACAGAATTGTAAAAAGCTATTATTTTTCAAAAAGCATTATTTCATTTACCTATAAAATGTAAGCAGGTGCTACTAGGTTGAAGAGCTACGAAACATATTCGATAGAAAATTTATAGATACCAACATCATAATTCTAAAATCACCTACAAAAGTTTATTTTGCATTGAAATGGCAAATGAAAGCCTACAAATACTTTAGTGTCTCTCAAAATAGTGTTTAAATCCACCCTTGTCGATTTCGTTTTTACCAAGGTTGTCCTATATACAAATTATCTCCCCTTAAAACTTATTTTGACAACACGAAAATTATGCTCTATTGAAACATGAAGCACATAAGAGTGCTGCCGGGTTTACGTATTTTCGACAATTATAAACTTACTTAGCTCTTCGTTTTTCAAAGGCAACCATATTTGTAGTGGAACAACGATTATATACAAATAACGTTTCAACGGGATTCAGATTGGATATTGACCTAACACAATTTTGTACCGAATTCACATACGAGCTTCAGATCAAAATTATTCGACAGTTTAATAGATTAAAGTAGATGTCCTAATGAAACAAACTTGTATAAAATTGCCTCGAACCCCATTAAAACACATAGTTTTAAATTACTAAACTAAAATTATTTAATCTGCAATATCTAGAAAAACTCAAACAGACTGAGGTGGTTGTGAAAGTTCGACCGCCATTTAATACTGGGTTACATCTTCTTCATTAGCAATAACAGCTTTAGTTCTACTAGGTACTGTTGTTACGTAAAGTTTTGGCCCCAGAAAATGTAACCGGTGATTGGCAAAGAAACACGGTGAAGTACCTCACTAAAATTCTGTATTTCAATGAAGTTTCGTATACCTCAACTATACTGACAGGAATGGTTGTCGACTAACTAAGTGGGAAGAGTGGTGTGTGTTTGAAGTGAGTTCCGAAACATCAGTTTTAAAAGAGAATTATCTTGGACGCAACCTAATCTTGAAATACAGGGGTTCCTAGGAAAAATATCCAGAAGAATAAGAAAAAGATGCAAAATCTCAAATCAGGGAAGGTAATTTTGATTTAAATTTACATGAGGGATAATTAAGTACATTAATTTAAAACAAACATAAAATAAGTGTACTGATACGGTAACTAATATAACTATTTAAAACTGCCAGCTGTAAGAAAACAGAATTCTCAAAATCAATTGCATGTGTATTAACCGCGCCTTTAGGTAATGACATTATCCGTTAGTATATCAGAGCTTGAAACTATTACATTTACATTAGTTGTGAAACATTAGTGTATGAAACTCTTTACTTTATTGCAAAATTACGCTTCAAGTACAAGTACATGTAAACATTCTTAAACAAAAACCAAATATATCAAAAATTGCTTATCTTAATGGAAAACGTTTTTGGAGAACAAAAATTACTTTCTAATTTGTTAACACTAATAACAAGAACGTACGGTGGGTATGTTTATAAGCTTATACCATTAAATAAAATGTTTATTAATATACGGTTACTGTAGATGAAAGTTTCAAAAGCTTTATTTATGAATACCTAATTGATAATTTGGCTGTAGATGCCTTTGGAAGCAATTAAAATAAAATTTAATTGGTTTTTACCAGATCCTACTAAAACTTCTTTAAAAAGTTAGATGTTCTTAATTAACATGCCTCTCTATCATGAAGTGTTCTAGTTAAGGAAACCAATTCTTCCTAAAGCTAAAATTCATCAACCTAGTAGGATTAATTAGTCCGGTGCCTAGTTATTCAAATATTAACTGTACTTACTTAAATTTGCATGTTATCTCTTTCAATGGTCTTGACAAAATCCACAACAAAAATTATACTTCCTTCATAAAATGACGAGATTGTCTTTGGCAGAATCTGAAAAAATAAATTAAAGCTGAAATTGAAATTGATTTCGAGGCTTTTTTTCTCTATCTAGCGTATGTAAAATTATCTTAATAAAACATTAACTCGAACTAAAGAAGGACTTTTACCATTTCTTGAATTTAGCGTGTGAATCTTTTCTGTTGCAAAACGAAAATGCCATTAGCGCTAACATTATACATTTTTAAATAAAACAACTGAATCATAAAACTTAATTAATTATAATTAATTAATTAAAATTAATTAATCATAAAAATTAAGCTTTTGCGGCCTCTATCCATCATTCTGCATAAGTACGATAAAGTACAAAGACACAGTTCCACAATTGAATCTTTACATTAGAACATATAATAAAAAATCGTACATAAATAGTTGTGCTCAATTATAAACGTTATTCATCATCATTGGGTCTTTATTCCTGGAACTGGTTAGACGCGTACCCTCATTGTTTCCTATTCTGTGCTAACCTGCACATTTTCCTGAAATTTTCGCAGTCTGCATTTTTCACTATCTACGTGCAGTAGTCTGATCTAGGTTTACCTTTACCACTTTTTTCTATCTCAGCTTATAATATATCCTGCAGTAGTCCCCAAAAATGCCTTAGAACGTATCCTGCTTTTCTATTTCTTTTATTCTTTTTTGTTTTCCACAGATATCTTTATTCTCCTACTATTTCTATAACTTTTTTGTTCTTAACTTTGTCTGTTCATGCTGTCATCCTCATACATTTAAAACACAACATTTCAAAAGGCTTCTACCGCTTTTGTCTGCTTTTCCTAATGTTCCTATTTGATAGACGTAGTGTGCTGTGCTCCCCACATATGCTTTCAACAATTTCTCCTGCCTACGGCTACCAAGATCCCCCAACATTTGAACATATGCCGAATGAATAGTTTTCCAATATATCCTTTCGTACAATCAACATTAGTTGAAAACGTTATCCAAAGAAATTAAAATTTTATAATTATTTTGAAACTTAACCGCTTATCGAACTTGTAAAGAGAGTAAGCCATTACTTAATACAAAGGCAACATACGGCCACTAGACGTTTCTTGGACACTCTTCTCGCTGCCAAGAGTTAATGCATTTTGACCAGCTCCATAATTTATAATTGTCCATATTAATAACGAAGGAAAGACATCCAAAAGAATATGGATGGACAGTCTTGCAAACAGTCAAGGTCAAAAAATACGTCACGCCATAATATAACTAATAAGATGAAAGTTTTACATTAAGAAAATTGAACAAAATCGAGTCGTTTACACCAAAATAGTTCAAGGTCTTGTTTTTATTGAAAATTTATAATAAACCACATATGACCGGAAAATAAATACACCACAAAACTATGTTCTAGAGACTGGCAATTCTAAGTGCTTTTTAATAGTTCTAAAGTTTCCGGTAAGTTAAAATATTATAAAAAACTCTTAACAATAGTAACGTTGTACAATTTTTAAATAAATAAGTACTGCTCGAGCAGACCCTCATACTTTGACAGATAGGGTTAGGGGCTAGCTGCAATTAAGTAGTTTTTGTTCATTTCAAGTATTTCTAGTATTGTTCTTAACATACTAAATCATGTTCTAAGGCCTCTGGGCGCTAGCAACGTTTTACAACTTTCAAATAAATTAATGCTACCCGAGATCGATATACCTCGGCTAAAATGTATGACATGCTGGTCAAAATGACGTAGTTTTCGTTCCCTCTAATATTTTTGGTCTATTTTTTATCATACTACAAACGTTTTGCATATTCTCTGAAAGTACATCGCACTTGCACGAATTTAATTTATGTAAAAGTTGTATAATATTACTAGTGCCTTGAGCTCCTTATAAAACGCTTTAATATGTTAAGAGTTATATGAAATAATTTGTAGATGAACGAGAACTACGACTTTTTAGCCAGCTTCTTATTCTCTTAAAGTATGTCGCTTTTAGACAGTGCCAGTCTACTTGAAAATCGTGCAATCATACTAGTGCCCTAATTCCTTAGAAAATATTTTTTACGTTCATAACTATTTGAGAACGCTATTGAAACTTTTGAAGCTCAGATTTTCATGGCTTCTCATGTCGGTATGCTAATCCTATATTATCCTCAAACCTTTTTTGAATTATAATAATTTATGTATAATTTTATGGTGCAGAACTATTTATAGAACTTTTGTAGAATTATTATATTTGCAAAGTTTATACTGTCTGGCCGCGAAAATTATGTGGAACAAACCGAGACGCAGTGTAAAGCCGGTGTCTCAATTTGAGTACTATTCTAAACGAATTCAGACGCTTATAACATTGTGTTTTCCAAAAACGAGATACCAACGCTGCACATAGTCGCTATGTACACACACACACACACATATTGATGTGACAAAGCCCGTTTTTGAAGTGCCGCTAAAAGAGTGCTGTGATAGATGCAGATACTGCAATTTGTAAAACTTAAAATTCTTAACCTACCTTCCTTTTTAATTTTGCTTGGCTAGTTCAACGGAACTGACGGAGTTTTTCAGAATGAAATCAAACACAGCAATATTACAAAGCATTTATACAGTATTAAATATTCTTTCCCATACAAAAGCATTTAGAACATTTACAACATTATTTCTTTCAAACATAAAATAATTTCTAAGAAGTATTGATTACAAACTAAAATTGTTGCTTACCTTATTTTAAATTTACAGAATTAAACGTATGCTTTTGTAGATGGTTTACCTGGTTATAATTATTTCCACGTTTGTAAGATTTGTTTTGGCCAGAAAAACTTCTTGACAGATAATCTATCAAAAGGTCAGAGTATTTCGAACTCTGATCACAAATTCTCCTGGTAAAACGTTTTTTACAAAATCATTGTATGATTACCACTTATTATTATACCTTACATCAAATATAAATCAGTTAAAAATTAATCTAAAAGTGATATTTGTAGAATCCACAAAAACGTTCCGCGTAATAAACTATCTTCCTATTTTTAATTGACGTCAAATCAGCTTACAAGATTGCCTATATTAAAAATTCTCATTTCAAACATCAATTACCGAAGTACATTTCTGGTTAAATCTTCCTCTCGATTATTTAAAAATAACGTTTTCTTGAAGAACTTTCCCTTTTGTAATTAATAATTTTTATTTTTGTTGCGAGTTACGTTTAAAACATTACTTTATTTCCGCATAACAACCGCTTGCGCTTTAAAATAACATTTCGAATCTAATTTTAGAATCGAATGACTTCGAATCTAATCAATGAATGAATGCCTCTCGAATGAATTAACGCTTCCTTTATATACAGATTAATCTGTTTTCGAAGCTTACTAGAAAAATTTGGAACATTATGATTCCGGGGTCTTAGAAAAATTAATTAACGCTTAAAATCGTCGAGCTTTATTACCTTATTATTTCGTTTCAGTTATCCATGACGCGTTTTATATGTCCTTATAAATATTTATGGTTCCGGATTGTGACCGTGTCATTTTATAAACTAAGGACGACGTTTTGCCCACTTTATCAGTAATTTATAATCTAAATTACATGTTTTATATATATAGTAGTAGATTTACATTGAAATAATGATTACTGTATATCTGTGAACCAGTGAAGTTATTTGAATATAAGTGAGTTTTACTAAAATAAGTGCCACTACAAATGCCATAATAAAATGTGTTGTTTAGTCAGTTTGATTTTTGCCGATCCTAAATGTGTTGTTTAGTCAGTTTGATTTTCGCCGATCCTAAAAGTTGTAATTAGATTTGTGGATATTTTCAACGGAAATGCTGTATTGAGTAGCTTAACAGGAATACAACATTCATGGTCTGAGTTGGTATTCAGTGATCCGAAAATTGAATATTGCAGGAACTATTGTCTCATATTATATCTTGATTTAAAAATTCCGTGTAGATTGCAACTGAGATGACAATTGTCTTCAGACATAGCAAGGTTCGACAAGTAGTCCTTCTTTTCGTGGACAGATTTGATTCAAACTCCGGCACGTTATTGCTTATAGCTAGCACCAGATAGCGTCCAAGTCTGAAAGTCAACACAAAAGCTGTTTCAGAAATATGACTTACCTTATTGGCGGAAGTAACTTGACGGCAGCCCCTTTCCCATTGTTGCTACCTAGCACTGGATAGCTCAGACCTTACATCAACTAGTACACATCCAAAAAGATAGCTCTTCAAAAACAAGCTTACCGAGATTTTCCAAAATTTAGACACCACCCCCACCCCATGTTGTTAAAAAAAAGATTGAAACTCGGACACCTGATTGCTAAAATCTAGCACCCGTCTGAAAGCTAGTACCAAAATCGTCGCAGAAATTTTTTTTTTCAGAAGCTTTAAGGGTTTTTTGCAATAGTTGTGCTAAGGCTAAGCTGTACTCGATTGCTTTCTGCCATACCTATCTGCAATTTTTGATTTTTTATATCTTTATCCTATAAGGATGGTTTGTGAAGCCCTTACGGGTAGGAAACGAATTTTGATTTTACATATGCATTATGAGCGGTCTCAGCAATAGTTGTGCCAATGCAGCAGATGTAACTCGATTGCCTTATGCCTTTTCAGATTTTTGTATATTTTTATTCTTTAAGTGCATTTTAAAGTCCCTACGGGTTGCAAGTACGTTTTGCTTCAACAAATGTATTAAAGGCGGTATCAGTAATAGTTGTAACAAGGCTGAAGGTGTAACTCAATTGCTTCTGCCATTTATGATTTTTATATTTTTATCTTTTAGGCTTTGAACCAATACCTGTCATAGACGAATTTTGATTTTATAGATGCATTCTGGGTGGTATAGTAACAGTTGTACCAATGCGCAAGGTGTAGCTCGAATGCGTTCTGTCATTTCTGATTTTTTATATTTTTATCCTTTAAACACGTTTTTTGAAGACGCTACCGGAGTTATGTAATCCCCCAATTGATATATGTAAAGAAATAGGAAATTATTAGAAATATAAGAAATGCGGTAAGTGAAGTGCAACATTGTAAACCAAGGACAATTTTATTCAGTTTATTAACGTTCATGGGAACGGAAGCGCTACTTTGTAACACAGACGATAGTGACACTGCAGATGTCAGGTCACAGGCGGTCGCAGACAGTCACGTACCGAGATTACCTAGAAAGTAACCTCGCAACATTGTATTAATGAATAGAATTAAGTGTAAGCAGACATTAGGTCTGCAAATTCCCACAGCCATGTGAGGGGGTAGGGATATTTAAAAAGCCCGTGAACCCCAGTCGACGACAGTTAATCCATTGTTCAGATTTTACCTTGCAGTTCGTTAGATTACTAATTTTTGTACAATTAATTAATTAATTTCGGACTTAGAACAATATTTCAAGATTGTCAAAATTCCAATTAATTTCTGTATAAATAAATAAATGTGTTAAGAAGTTGGAAATGTGTTTTTAAAAAGGACCGCTCCCAGCCACGAACCTTAACTCGGGTCGCAAGTAAATTTTGTTTTCACAGATACATTAAGGACGGTCTCAGCAATAGTTGTGTCAAGGTGGAAGCTGTAACATGATTTCCTTCTGCCATTTTTGATTTTTTATCCTTTAAAGGTGGGTTACAAGTAAATTTTGTTTTACAGATTCACTAAGGGGGGTCTTAGCAATTGCTGTGCTAATGCTGAAGGTATAGCTTGATTGCTTTCTACTATTTCTGGTTTTGTAAGCTATTATTTTTTAAGAATGGTGTTTGAAGCCCTTATGGGTTATAAGTACATTTTGTTTTTACAGGTGCATTAAGGGAGATCTCAGCAATAGCTGTGGCAAGGCGAAGCTGTGTTTCAATTGCTTCTGCTATATCTTGCCGGATTTTTATATTTGTATTCTTTAAGGGTAGTTTTGAAGCCTGCACGAGTTGCCATAAAGTTTTGTTTCTACATCTGCACTAAGAGTGGTCTTAGCAATACTTGTGTCAATACTGAAGGTGTAACTCAATTAATTGCTTTCTGCCATTTTTGATTTTTTCATGTTTTTATTCTATAAGGGTGGTTTTTGAAGTCCCTACGGATCCCAACTAAATTATATTTTTACGGATGATTTAAGGGAGGTCTTATTAATAGCTGTGCCAAAGCGGAAGGCGTAACTTTAATTATGAAAGTTGGTTTTTATGTTTATTTAAAAAGGCTGCTGGAAATAATGGCTGCAGGAAATTGGCTCCTAACTGTACACCGCTACGTTTCTATATATAAGTGTAACATTTGAAATAAAATATGTAAAACAATGTGTATTGTTGTGAATGGGAGTAGTCTAAAATACATAATTTTAGAATATAATTCTCTTCGTATTAAAAATTAGAACTAAATTATTAATATATTACTACTTCTTACATGTTTTGGCTATTTTGAAGTGAGAAAGGAGCAGCAATTCTATACCGACATAACATATTAGATACTAAAAATATATTCTTGTATTACTCAATCTTGAGCTTCTATTTTCGACCTAGTTTGCAAAAAACTACTAGGCCGCAATTTTTCAGTTGTTATGTGACAATACTAGTGATTGAAGGATGAATTTCCTTAATTATAAATCTCCCGCCACGGTAATCATACTGCGCGTCCATTAAATATGAACTAAGATATGACTATTACAAATTTTGGCTAGACTGTGATGTATCGGTATGAATAGTGATCGTGTGTGATACCTGAATATTTCAACATCTTTGGCTGTGACGATTGTTTAGAATCTTTTACATTTCCGGTTGAGTGATCACTATACTTCTGTGCCAAACACCGCGTTTTTTTATTTCCTGTTTAACGAGAAATTTTAGTTCTTTGTAAATAAAGTAAAATTAGTTTGTACAAACATGATCAAAGTGCATTCACAGAATGCGACCGCAATACGATGTAATTCTTCAGGAAGTCCAGACGACGGGATGTTAACAAAAAAAAAAACATTTTAATAAAAATGTTCACACATTACACTTGCAGGGTATGTACTTAGCAAATATATGCCTTTTAAAAGATTCATGTTGATTTAGTTGAATGTGTAAGTAAGACATACAAGCTTATAGATTCTGTTTGTTATTATTACCTAAAAAATACTACACTGCATTAATGTAGTAATAGATGAGTTGATTACACAAGTCCCGTGTTAGCAATAAATTCTGCATATTTCCACAAATTCTATTTGACCTTGATCCACCTATTCTGTATACACAATCACCTAATGCATTTTGCGTAATTGTTTCGTATTCATTCACTACAATTTGACTTTCTGTCTCTCATGCAATGATAAATTCAACATACCTATATGTTCTTTTGCTGCTGGTGGTTTAAAGAACAGATCGGTTTGGACATAGAAGCAGTTTTTAAAAACGTACGTTTGAAGCCGCGTAGTGGATAAAGTCCTAATTAATTTTACGTAATTGCAAATTAGTTTTAAGCTATTGCTAATCATGTTAATATTAATCATACAAATAAATTTAAATTGCTAAATTAATCTTTTCTGATCCAGGAAACCATTCTGAACGGACCTGCACCTTGACGACGTTCTAAAGTACTAGAACAGGTAGAATGGCTTGCGCGTTTCAATGAGCTAAAGAGCCAAACTATAGGTTTAACCAAATTTGTGGGGTCTTTAGTGAGGAACCAGACAGGTCCCCGAAAGAGGGCAGCAGCCTTTTCGGTACTTAGAGTGGCAGAGACCATAGAGGTCGGTATGACATTCTAAGACACACTACTGCGATGTGTAAGGCAACGGGAAACCACCACATTACCTCCCAAGTACACTGCGTATAGAAATTATTAGTAAACATGATGGCATCCCCTGGGGTAAAAAATTCGGGAGGTAAAATAGTTCCCCAATCAGATTTCCGGGAGGAGACTACTTCGGGGGATGTGATCCGAAAGTAAAGAAAAAGATCCATAAACATTCTGCGAGCCAGAGCGTGGAATGTCAGAAGTATGAAACAAGTAGGTAAGCTAGAGAATCTGAAACTCGAAATGGGGAGGTTAGCACTAGACATAGCAGAAATCAGCAAAGTCTGCTGGTGGAGACTTTAGGGTAATTCATACAGGATCAAAGGAAGGAAATTGGGTGTGGGGATAGTTATGCGAAAAAAGATAGGACGACGTGTAGAAAACTACTTACAAAAGAACGAAAGAGTACTCATGTTTAGATTTGAATCTAAACCAGTAAATACATTAATAATACAAGTATACATGCCCACTTATAGCTACAGTGAGGAAGACGTAGGGGCGATTTAAAAAGATATTGAAGACACGCCAAGATACGTAAAAGGACATGAAAATTTAATAATTTAATAATTTTAATGCAGTAGTAGGTGAGAGTAGGGAAGGAGCGGTAGTAGGTTTATTTGGTTTAGGCATAGAAAATGACAGGGGAAATAGGCTGGTAAAATTTTGGGACAAGAACAACTTAACCATCACAAATACATTTCATTTTCAACATCATGCTAGAAGACGATACACGTGGAAGATGCCAGGAGATATAGGAAGATATCAAATAGATTACATTTTTGTTAGACAACGGTTTAGAAATCAAGTAAAAGACTGTAGAAGCAGGAGGCAGATATAGACACTGACCACAACATCGTAATTATGAAGGCCGCACTTAAATTTAAAAATTTGAAAAAGGGGAACGGAAAAAGGCACTTTGACTTTGAGAAGCTAAAAGATACAAATATCCATGAAAGATTTGAAAAAAGTCAAATGAATTGCTAAAAGATATCGGGAAAATTTTTGATACTAAGAAAGTAGAAACAGGATGGAATAACCTTAAATCCAGCCTAGACACGGCGGCCAAAGATATTCTGGGGTATACACAAAAAGAAAATAAGAAACCATGGATAACAAAGTATATCCTGAATTTAATAGAAGAAAGACGAAAATACAAAAATAAATCAGACGAAACAGGAAAACAGAGATACAAAGCCCTAAAATGGGAAATTATTCTCAAATGCAGAAAGCTAAAGAACAATGGATTGATGAAAAGTGCAAAGAGGTACAAACCAAGATGGAAATAGGAAAGACAGACGAAGCATACAAATTAACTAGAATGAATTTTAGGGATATAAAACCAAAAATATAAGGGACGCGGAAGGAAACGTCATTATAGAAAATGTAGAGAAAGTGGGTAGATGGCAAGAATATATAGGGAATTTATATTCAGGAGATTAACTAGCAGCATTAAAACAGGAATCAGACATTGAAAGTGATGACCTGGTATATTCTATACTTAGAGATGAGTTTGAATTAGCATTAAAGGATCTGAAAAATGGTAAGGCGCCGGGTACAGATAAGGTGCAAGCAGAAACTTTAAAAGCCACTGGACAAGCAGTAACAGAACGTCTCTTCCGACATGTAAGCTATATGTATGAGACAAGCAAGATACCCAAAGATTTCAAACGTAACATCATAGTAACTTTACCAAAAAAAAAAGAGACGCGGATAGATGTGGAAATTTTCGAACAATAAGTTTGACAGCACACGTTTCAAAAATATTAACTAAAATTGTACAAAAACGAATGAAAAAACTAGCTGAAGAAATACTGGGAGAAGATCAATTTGTTTTTTAGGCGCAACAGGGGAACAAGGGAGGCTATTTTAGCTCTGAGGGTAATAGTGGAAAAAACAATAGAAAAGGAGGAAAGTGTATATATAGGGTTTGTAAATCTGGAAAAAGCATTCGACAATGTAAAATAGAAAAAAATGTTCGAAATATTCAATAAGATTGGAATGAGTTTTAAGGACAGACGGATAGTACATAGCTTATACAAAGAGCAAACGGCGGTAATAGAACTAGAGAAGGAAAGTAGAGAAGTAAATATTAGGAAAGGGGTGAGATAAGGATGTGCCTTATCCCCATTAATTTTTAACTTGTACATAGAAGAGGCAATGAATACTGTCAAATGCAGGAAGACATTTGGAATTAATATTCAGGGACAAAAGATTGATATGCTTAGACTTGCAGATGATATAGCGGTGTTAGCATCTAGCAAAGAAGAGTTAGAGGCTGCTCTTAATGAAATGGAAACAGTTCTAACGGAGAGATATGGTATGAAAATTAACAAAAATAAAACTAAAGTTCTAGTATTTAAAAGAGAGGAAAATAAATTGAAAACAAGAATACAAATAGGTAACGAGAACTTACAAGAGGTTAAGGATTTCTGCAACCTAGGAAATCAAATAACGCAAGATGGGAAAAGTACAAAAGATATAAAACAAAGATTAGCTCAAGGTCGTGCTACATTTAACAAGAAAAAGCAACTACTGTGATCAAAGACCACAAACATAGAAACAAGGAAAAGATTGCTTAAAACATATGTGTGGAGCACAGCACTGTATGACTGTGAAGCCTGGACAGTAGGAGAAGCAGATAAGAAAAAGGTTGAAGTCTTTGAAATGTGGTGCTACAGACGTATGATGAAGATATCATGTACAGACAAAGTTAAGAACAAAGAGGTACTAAAAATGGTACAGGAAGAAAGAAGTATGTGGAAAACACTGAATCTCGGTGAAATATGGCATATAATTAGAAAACAATAGAAGGGAATCGACCTGTATATAGACTGTTGTGAGAATTGTAGAGAACTGGCTAGGCTAGTTCAGAACATAAATAAGCTAAGGTACAAGTCCAACTAGTTTCAAGACGTAAAACCCAATGAAGATTATTATAAACAGCTACAGGTGTTGGTTGTGAATTATTTTCAACTAATCTTGATTGTGCGAAAGGATAAATTGGAAAAACTATTAATTCGACAAAGGTTCAAGTGCTGGGGGAACTTGACAGTCAAAGGCTGCTTACCTTCCTTCACATACCACTGACTATCAGAGAAATAGGGTATAAACTGTAAAACAATAGAAGTTGACCGAACTGCATCAAATAAGAAAGAACAGCAGCTATGTTCAAAGACAATGAACATACATCTATGAAATAGGTGCAGTAGGAAAAGCAGACAGAAAGAGATAGAAGCCTTCTGGAATGTTGTGCTTCAGATGTATGAGGATGGTAGCATGGACAGATAAATTTAATAACAAATTGGCTGTAGAAATAGTAGAGGAATAAAGATATCTGTGAAAAACGTAAAAATAGGAGAAATAGAAAGACAGGATACGTTCTAAGGGGAATAGTACAGGATATATTACAAGCGGAGATGAGAAAAGATAGGTATCGGTAGACCTAGATCAGACTTTCGCACATAGATAGGGATAGATGCAGACTGGGCAAATTTCAGCGAAATGTGTAGGTTGGTTCAGACTAGGAAACAATGAGGGTACGCGTCCAACCACTTCTAGGACTGAAGACCTAATGATGATGATGAACCAGGAAAAATTCTTATTGAAGTAAAAATCAAAAGCATAGGATTATGAAGTCAACAACGTAATTTTTTTTCAAGAACGCAATAGTGTAAATTTTAAAAATATACTTCTTCAGAGAAACAATAATTCTCTAGTGACAAGTAATTCTTATTAAAGTAACACTACCGGAAGATATCACGGTGAGATTCTTGATGATTTTCTGTTTTGATCGTATATTTTAAGATATACTACTGTTCAATGGTTCATCGACTTTTATAGGTACGTTTTATTTATTTAATTTTTTAATCTGTTTTTGACATGCTGTCTGACAATCTAAGTATAAATAATCCAGTTAGAACAATGTCGGTGTAGTTGAGATTTGATTTCATGTTTAAATGCATGTTTTTCTTTCTGTCCGCGAGTATGTGTGTGCATGTGTGGGAGCGTGTATGCTTTTTCTATAGTTGTGTTTGTACTTGCTGTTTTTGCCCAGTCTCGACCATCGACAGTCGCAAATCAGAGACCGAGTTTTCCGGGTTTGTAGTGCCCGACCCCGGTTACGACATACGGAGACAGGGGTTGTTGCATCGTCCCTAACTGTTCGTGTGAGTGTATATGTGTTGTTGTGTGTGTGAGCGCGCGCGCGCGTGCGTGCATGCGTGTGTGTGTGCGTGCGTGCGTGTCTGTTTGTGTGTGTATGTGTGTGCATTTGTGTGTGTGTGTGTGTGTGTTGAGTGTGTGTGTGAGTGTGTGTGTGTGTCTGTGCGTGCGTGTGTGTTCGTGTGTGTGTGTTGAGTGTATTGTGTGTGAATTGTGTGTGTGTATTTGTGTGTGCGTGTGTGTGTGTTGTGTGTGCGTGTGTGAGAGTGTTTGAGTGTGTGTGTATGTTAGTGTGTGTGTGTGCGTGTGTGTGTGTGGGTGTGTAGTTAAGTGTGTGTGTGTGTGTCTGTGCGTGCATGTGCGTGTGCGTGCGCGCTGTGTGCGCGTGCGTGTGCGTGCGCGTGCGTGTTTGTATACGCGTGCGCGTGCACTAGTGCGTGTGGGTGCATACGTGCGTGCGTGTGCCTGTGCGTGAGCGCATGCGTGTGTGTGTGTGATGTGTGTGGTGTGTTTGCGCGGACGTGTTCATATGTACATGTAGTCTGTATTTCTTTTTGTATGCGTTTTTGGTTTTTTACGCATGCTTTTTACGCAGTTTCGACCATCGGCAACCGGAACTTAGAGACTGAGGTGTCCGCAGTCATAGTGCACATCTCCCGCCATCGGCGCCCGGACACCAGGGATTGCTTGTACACCGTCTCTGAACGCACGCACGTATTTGAATATGTGCGTTGTTTTGTTTTATTTAAGGTTGTATTTTATTTTCCACATCCGTTGTGCTAGCTAGGTTTTTTTCAGCTTTATGTTTCGAATACAGTATGTTTTCCTATTTTATGTTAATTTTATGTTAGTGTATTAAGCATGTTCATTTCTAGAACCCTTATAACTGAATACTTTTGATTCAATCATTTTTAATTTCATAAATATTGGTATTAATAAAATATTCAATGATATAGAATTATAAAGTTCCCGGTATATTATTGTCCCTCGTAAACAAGTTTTGCTGTCGTAAAACCTTCAATTCACGGTTAATTTTTGTTCAAGTTCAAATAAAGTTACTCCAGAAATCGTGTAGTTTTCGATACAAGGTCACGCCTGATGTTGCTTGTTTCGCTATGCAACACCCATCTGCAACGTTCAAAAACTAGAGTGGCTTTTTATTTGTCATAAAGCAAGCATGTCGTTCTCGACTTCAAGCTCCGGCAATTTGAAAATCGCATTGAGTTGTGGCCTCTATAATTACAGTTTATGTAGAAAAAACTTGGGTGATATTAATCAATGGTTCGTATATACTATATTTAAATATTCTGTCTAATCCCCCCGTTTCCGTGCAGCGCAATTATATATAAAATTAATTTAAATTATATAAAATTCTATAATGTAATAACAAAAGTTACATTTAAATTGTTTGTATTGGCATCGTTAGCGATACGGCTAATAATGTGGTAAATTTTTGCAACTGGAAGACACATTTAAAATATGTTCTAAACTGATGGTTTATCGTATAAAGATTTATTTTATAACACTTATATGAAAGCGTAACCTGGTTGTGTTTCGGATAGAAGATTTCTTCCCCATACTTTGCGAACTGGTCGTCAATATCACTGGTTAGCATCGGTCTAAAAACTTGTTCCTCTCCTTTTGTTATAATCCGAGTTTGATGCTAAGTGGCCCTAATGGATACGGCTGTTATATGGTGCGTCCGTACTTCAAATGTTTGTTATATTCCGTAACGTAAGAAAACAGATGGTGAGTGTTGATAATTTGTAACGTGCATTTTTGTAGTTTAACATTTTACGCTTTTCCCCATTTAGTAAATACATTTCTGTAACTACTAGTTCTATATTTTAGATTTCTTAACTCCTTAGGCGAATGCATCGTATTATAATGTGTGGATATACAAGTTTAGATAATAGACGATAAGAAGTTGGAATAGCAACGAGTTGAATAAACCGATGAGTAGTTGTAGTTTGTTCTTGGTTGCTATATATTAATTACGTTGAAAATACTGTTTCTTCTTTGCTTTGACAATAGTGAGAATTAATGCGGTATTAATTTTCGAATTGTCCATGAACAAGCACGGCACGATTTTAGTTGTTTTTCTTGTGAAATAAAAGTTGTATATTAACCGTAGTAAGAGTAGTTCTAATTCCATTTGAAGGAAGTATGCTTTATAGGTAACGTGTTTGATTGACCACAAGTGCGGTTGTAAGGTCATTGACGGACGGGTTTAGTGATGCGCGTTGCTCTACTAATTGTTTTTTTTTGTTGCTTTTCTGTTGGAAATAAAAGTAGTAGAACTTGTCGTGCGTTTTACGGAACATTGACTTAGTGATGAGCGTTGCTTTACTAATTGTGTTTTTTGTTGCTTTTCTGTTGGAAATAAAAGTGGTAGAACTTGTTGTACTCAACCTGCACGTGCGTTTTACGGAACATTGACTTAGTGATACGCGTTGCTTTATTGATTGTGTTTTTTTAGTTGATTTGTCTTTTTATATTTGAACTGTGTTTGCGATCTAGCTTTCGTGGTCCTTTTTATCAGAGTAGTGCATACTTTGGATTATCCAAATACAGTTTTAAGCTTGAGTGTTTCAAAAAAAAAACAATGATGATACAGTTGTAGCAGGTTTAGTAGGAAAAAGGTTGCTTCTTATAAACATGTATCTCAGTCACATGTAAAGACAGTTGATACTGTAGTTTCTGAATTTTCTAACCCCAAAGAATCTAAAATAGATCATTGTTTGCGCAAATTTCGTTATTCAAAAGCATTAGATTTTTCTGTGTTACCATAGGTAGCAAATAGAACACCTCACGTTACTGTTAGTTTAATGCATTACTTCGTGCCTTAAAGGCCCGTGATTCTAAATTTTTATTACCATTTTTTTTACGATTTGTGTTACAAAATATTTCGAAATTATTGCCTCAGGAAATAGAATTAACAAGAAACTTATCAATGCTACATAGTTCCATCAGCATGATAATGTCTGCTGCTAACACTAGTGAAATGCGTAGGTGTGATTAGTGTAAAGTGTAAAAAATTCCATCAACACCCTCACAGTCAAGGGTGAAGTGCTTCGTTAGTGCAGGACATCGTGAATCCCACACTTCAATTGCCAGGAAGCGTTACTGAAGGACTTTTTGTAAGTTGAACTATTTCCTACTTGTTATTACTTTAAATATCTATCCGTTGTTTTGCCATGTCTTCGTCGTTCTGATACCTTATACAATAGACTTGCCTGCTATTAAGAAAAAAAAAAGAAAAAAAACAATCAATACTACTGAATTACTCCTATCAATTGTGACTTACCTATTTATCTTTTGTTAACATTTTGTCTGATTTATGTTTAATTGGTGTGTGAGGAAACGTTTCTGCTACTCCCCAATATTACCTCACTTTGTACTAAAAATTTTTTGTATTGCTTTTACCGTTGTTATATTATATAGATTATCCAAGCAGTTTTTTTTTTACATTCTACAAAGTACTGAACAATCTATGCTCGATCAGCATGCTATGCTTTTTCTTTATTTCAGGTTTGCTATTCTAATTTTTTTTTTATTGCAGGTATTGTTACTAACTCCTTACAGCCGCGTACATTATATGTTGGTCTGCTTTCTACAACCCCCCCTAATCTCCGATTGAGCCCGGTCATTTTTTTGATCTTTTTCGTGTTACGCACGGCTACGAGCCAACGTAGCATAAATTTGGCATAACGTGGCTGCCACGAATAACGTAACAAAATTTGGCGCACAACGGGGGCTCGAAATTATTTTTTTTTCTTTCTCGTTTGAACTGGATTTTGTTTAGTATTTAGTTATTTCGTTAATTTAGTTTCTCTATCGAACAAGCTTAATAATTCGTTTTTGTGTCTTTAAATATTTTGGTGTTTGTTGATTCTGTAGTAATGGGGGACTATTGGAAATTAAAAGTTGATCGTTTACATGAAGCTGAACTCAAATATGAAGTCGGTTCTCGTGGGTTGGATGCAAAGGTACCTGTATCCGAACTTCGTAAATCCTTTAGGAATATTTTGAAAATGGAATCTTCTGAAACTCTAAGTCCACTTAAATCTGGTATCGATTTTCAGACTGATAATAAAGCCGTGACTGAAGGGTTAACTAAATTAACTACGAAGAGTAAAGATTTTAATGGTGATATTTCAACTGCCGACGGCAAACGTATTATTATCCTTACTATGCATCTCAAAGGGAGAATCCAACGCATGAATGTTACTTCTGACGCTGAAACAGTCATACAGCGAAAGTTGTTGCTATGTGTTAGTAATTTACGCAGTGATTGCGATAGGTTATACCGTCCGTTTAGACGTTCTTCCACTTCACCTAGGGCACCACTTGTTTCTACGGCTACTATTATTCCGACTACTACTGATACTGAGGATGATCTTACTTCTGCTGAATCTTCTGATGAATTACCTATACCTATATCTATTTCTAAATCAATTGCTACGTCTGGTTATGGACAGCTGGTGTCTAAATGGGACTTAAAATTTTCGGGTGATGACCGTATGTCTTTAAATGCATTTCTATTACGCGTGGACGAATTATGCTCGGCACGCAACGTTTCTGCTTCTCAACTATTTTCTTCGGCATCAGACTTACTTTCGGGAAAAGCTTTAATTTTATTCAGAGCGCATAGAAAATCCTTAACTAATTGGCAAGATGTAATTCGACTATTAAGGGAAGAATTTCAACCCGTTAATTACAACGAAAAACTTTTAGAGGAAATAAAGCAACGTACTATGGGTCCCTTAGAGTCTATTGGTGTATATTTAGCTACGATGGAAAATTTATTTGCTCGTCTAACAATCTCTCTCTCTGAACCACAGAAACTCGAAATTATTTTACCAAATCTTACCCCTTTCTACCAAACCAAATTAGCTTTGCTTGATCTGAATACTATTACGGAACTTTTGCGTGTAGGTCGCAGACTAGAACAGCGCAAAATACAAGCCGATAATTTCAAGTCTCCTCCTGCTCTGAACTTTTCTCAACTCCTAGAGCCTGACTTAGCTTATATAGGTTCTGCGGTCCGCAGCAAACTTACTTCTGCTTATGTCCCTCCCCATTCTGGTGTTACTACTTCGAAAACATTTACACCTGGTGCAAGTGATTCTCCTAAAAATATTTCTAATTCTTTCGTTACCTGTTGGAACTGTGGCCAACGAGGACACAAGTCTCCTTCCTGTACTAAACCTCAAATACTTCATTGCTATGGTTGTGGTAAACCTAATGTTACCCGTACCAATTGTACGAGTTGTAACAAGAAATTTAAACTACCGATCGAGTCGCTAAGCCGAGAAACCGACCTGATCCCTTCTACAGTTGTCTCGATACCTATTATTTCCTCAGAAAATCCTTTCTCTGGTCTTGATGACCGATCTAAATATGTTCTGGATTTTATTTTAGCTAGTTCTCGTGAGGACAACAGACCTTATTTTACTGTTACTATTTTCGACATCGAATTTAAGGGTTTGCTTGATTCTGGCGCTTCTCGTACGATTATTGGTGGTCCTGGTTGGGATATTCTCTATTCTCTTTTTTTGCCTTTGTCCCAAACGGCCATCTGCAGCTGTACGGTAGCCAATGGTCAAGCTTGTGACATTCTCGGGTCACTTACTTTACCCATTCGGTCGAAAATAAAACTATTCTTCTTGACGTCCTAGTCGTTTCTTCTATTTCTCAGTCTCTGATCTTAGGCATTGACTTCTGGAAATCTATGGGTGTTGTCCCAGATTTTCGAACGGGTCAATGGACTTTCGGTTCTTCTTCTACTGTCTCGATCAGTCAGATCAATGCTTTTTCCGATCTGTCGATCATGCAACAATCCGAATTGTCTCGTATAGTCCAACAGATGTTTCCTAAAGATGATACTTTACCTTTGGGCTGTACTAATCTCATTGAACATCAGATCGGTACTACATCTAGTCCTATCAAGCAACGATATTATTCCATGTCCCCTACGGTACTTCGACATGTCAATCAAGCTCTGGATGAGATGCTAGAAAGTGGTGTTGTAGAACCATCTAATAGCGCTTGGTCTAGCCCTATTGTTATGGTGCCTAAGAAAGATGGCACATATCGTTTCTGCATCGATTTTAGAAAGGTCAATGAGGTTACAGAAAAAGATGCCTATCCCCTTCCCTATATTTCTACGATTCTAGACCGTCTTAGAGACGCAAAATTCTTAACTAGTTTGGACATTCGCTCTGCTTATTGGCAAATACCTCTTTCTTCTAATTCTAAGGCGATTACTGCATTTACGGTGCCTGGTAGAGGTTTATACCAGTTTACTAAAATGCCATTTGGTCTTCATAATTCTCCAGCGACATTTCAGCGACTTATAGATCGTGTGCTTGGTGCTGATCTTGAACCTTTCTGTTTCGCATACTTAGATGATGTGATCATCGCTACCCCTACTTTCGAACAACATTTGGTGGTACTACAGAAAGTGCTTTTTCGTTTAAATTCTGCAGGTCTTACTCTTCGCAGAGATAAATGCATTATATGCCGACCGGAACTCCGTTATCTGGGATACGTAGTAAATCGTCATGGACTCCATGTCGACCCAGAAAAAGTTTCGGCCATTCTTAATCTTCCTCCTCCTACTACTGTAACTGAAGTACGACGCATAGTTGGTATGTGCTCGTGGTATCGTCGCTTTATCCCAAATTTTTCTGCTTTTACTGCTCCAATTACTGCTTTGACTAAGAAAAATTCTAAATTTGATTGATCTTCGGAATGTCAGCTGGCGTTTAAGCTGCTGAAAGAACACTTGGTAACGGCTCCAGTGATGAGTTGTCCTGATTTTTCTTTGCCCTTTACTATACAGACTGATGCCTCTGATTTTGTTCTGGGTGCTGTGCTGACTCAACAACAGGGTGATGACGAAAAAAATCATTAGCTACATTAGCTGTTCTCTTAAAAAGGCGGAACGCAACTATAGCGCCACCGAAAAAGAATGTCTTGGTGTTATTTGGGCAATTGAGAAATTTCGTCCCTATATCGAGGATTCTCACTTTACTGTGATTACCAATCACCACTCGTTTATCTGGCTGAATAATCTACAAAGCCCAACGGTCGTTTAGCTCGTTGGTTTGTACGACTTCAACACTATAACTTCACCATCGTACATCGTAAAGGTAAAGAAACATCGTTCCCGATGCGTTATCTCGCTCAGTACCTAAAATTGACTTAATTGATGACTTCTACTACTCTGCCAATTTTGGATCCTTGGTATCTTAAGCTACGGACTCGTGTTAATTCTAATCCTAAACTATACAGTAACTGGCATGTGAAAACGAATTACTATATAAACATGTAAAATCTAAACAGTCTTTGCTCCAACCTCCTCAAGACGATTGGAAGTTAGTAGTTTCCAGCGAACAACGGAATAGGGTTCTATACGAAAATCATGATCTACCTACTTCAGGTCACCCTGGTGTCCACAAAACTGTCTCTAAAATTTCCATGCGTTACCATTGGCCTAAACTTAGAGCCGCTGTTGCTCGATACGTCTGTCGTTGTAAAATTTGCTCTGCACACAAAGTCGAACAAAAGAAACTTCCTGGCTTTATGTCTCCCCGTGCTACTGCCACTCGTCCTTGGCAAGTCCTATGTACTGATATTGTCGGACCTCTTCCTAGATCCTCTAAAGGTAATTCTTTCATTTTAGTTGTTGCCGATTGTATCACAAATAATGCTTGTTTCTTTCCTCTACGTGCGTCTACGGCCGCTGCTGTTGCTCGAACCATTGAGGAAAATATTTTCCTGGTGTATGGCACTCCTCAGTATCTAATTGCGGACAATGGTGTACAATTTCGTAGTAATATTTTCACTAAACTCTGTGATTCTTATCGAACAAAATTCTATTTAATGCTCGCTATCATCCTCAGGCGAATCCGGCCGAACGTATTAATAGAGTCCTGAAAACTATGATTTCTTCTTACGTTTCTGATAATTAACGTCGGTGGGACGTTAATTTAGCAAAGATTGGTTGTGCTATTCGAACGCTTAAACATGAGGTTATTGGTTACTCCCCGTATTTTGCTCTATATGGTCGTGAGTATGTTCTCTACGGCTATCATTTTGGAAAACCTCTTGATCCTGATGATGTTCTTATGGATCCCGAACGTCCTATTCCTCTTACTGACTTAGTCAAATTTGAGTCACTTCGTGAAGAAATTTCGAAACGCCTTTCCTTAGCATACAAGAAAAATGCTAAACACTACGATCTTCGGCGTCGTCCGTTAACTTTATCTCCTGGCGATCTTTTGTTAACATTTTGTCTGATTTATGTTTAATTGGTGTGTGAGGAAACGTTTCTGCTACTCCCCAATATTACCTCACTTTGTACTAAAAATTTTTTGTATTGCTTTTACCGTTGTTATATTATATAGATTATCCAAGCAGTTTTTTTTTACATTCTACAAAGTACTGAACAATCTATGCTCGATCAGCATGCTATGCTTTTTCTTTATTTCAGGTTTGCTATTCTAATTTTTTTTTTATTGCAGGTATTGTTACTAACTCCTTACAGCCGCGTACATTATATGTTGGTCTGCTTTCTACAACCCCCCCTAATCTCCGATTGAGCCCGGTCATTTTTTTGATCTTTTTCGTGTTACGCACGGCTACGAGCCAACGTAGCATAAATTTGGCGCCCAACGTGGCTGCCACGAATAACGTAACAAAATTTGGCGCACAACGGGGGCTCGAAATTATTTTTTTTTCTTTCTCGTTTGAACTGGATTTTGTTTAGTATTTAGTTATTTCGTTAATTTAGTTTCTCTATCGAACAAGCTTAATAATTCGTTTTTGTGTCTTTAAATATTTTGGTGTTTGTTGATTCTGTAGTAATGGGGGACTATTGGAAATTAAAAGTTGATCGTTTACATGAAGCTGAACTCAAATATGAAGTCGGTTCTCGTGGGTTGGATGCAAAGGTACCTGTATCCGAACTTCGTAAATCCTTTAGGAATATTTTGAAAATGGAATCTTCTGAAACTCTAAGTCCACTTAAATCGGGTATCGATTTTCAGACTGATAATAAAGCCGTGACTGAAGGGTTAACTAAATTAACTACGAAGAGTAAAGATTTTAATGGTGATATTTCAACTGCCGACGGCAAACGTATTATTAGCCTTACTATGCATCTCAAAGGGAGAATCCAACGCATGAATGTTACTTCTGACGCTGAAACAGTCATACAGCGAAAGTTGTTGCTATGTGTTAGTAATTTACGCAGTGATTGCGATAGGTTATACCGTCCGTTTAGACGTTCTTCCACTTCACCTAGGGCACCACTTGTTTCTACGGCTACTATTATTCCGACTACTACTGATACTGAGGATGATCTTACTTCTGCTGAATCTTCTGATGAATTACCTATACCTATATCTATTTCTAAATCAATTGCTACGTCTGGTTATGGACAGCTGGTGTCTAAATGGGACTTAAAATTTTCGGTGATGACCGTATGTCTTTAAATGCATTTCTATTACGCGTGGACGAATTATGCTCGGCACGCAACGTTTCTGCTTCTCAACTATTTTCTTCGGCATCAGACTTACTTTCGGGAAAAGCTTTAATTTTATTCAGAGCGCATAGAAAATCCCTAACTAATTGGCAAGATGTAATTCGACTATTAAGGGAAGAATTTCAACCCGTTAATTACAACGAAAAACTTTTATAGGAAATAAAGCAACGTACTATGGGTCCCTTAGAGTCTATTGGTGTATATTTAGCTACGATGGAAAATTTATTTGCTCGTCTAACAATCTCTCTCTCTCTGAACCACAGAAACTCGAAATTATTTTACCAAATCTTACCCCTTTCTACCAAACCAAATTAGCTTTGCTTGATCTGAATACTATTACGGAACTTTTGCGTGTAGGTCGCAGACTAGAACAGCGCAAAATACAAGCCGATAATTTCAAGTCTCCTCCTGCTCTGAACTTTTCTCAACTCCTAGAGCCTGACTTAGCTTATATAGGTTCTGCGGTCCGCAGCAAACTTACTTCTGCTTATGTCCCTCCCCATTCTGGTGTTACTACTTCGAAAACATTTACACCTGGTGCAAGTGATTCTCCTAAAAATATTTCTAATTCTTTCGTTACCTGTTGGAACTGTGGCCAACGAGGACACAAGTCTCCTTCCTGTACTAAACCTCAAATACTTCATTGCTATGGTTGTGGTAAACCTAATGTTACCCGTACCAATTGTACGAGTTGTAACAAGAAATTTAAACTACCGATCGAGTCGCTAAGCCGAGAAACCGACCTGATCCCTTCTACAGTTGTCTCGGTACCTATTATTTCCTCAGAAAATCCTTTCTCTGGTCTTGATGACCGATCTAAATATGTTCTGGATTTTATTTTAGCTAGTTCTCGTGAGGACAACAGACCTTATTTTACTGTTACTATTTTCGACATCGAATTTAAGGGTTTGCTTGATTCTGGCGCTTCTCGTACGATTATTGGTGGTCCTGGTTGGGATATTCTCTATTCTCTTTCTTTGCCTTTGTCCCAAACGGCCATCTGCAGCTGTACGGTAGCCAATGGTCAAGCTTGTGACATTCTCGGGTCACTTACTTTACCCATTCGGTCGAAAATAAAACTATTCTTCTTGACGTCCTAGTCGTTTCTTCTATTTCTCAGTCTCTGATCTTAGGCATTGACTTCTGGAAATCTATGGGTGTTGTCCCAGATTTTCGAACGGGTCAATGGACTTTCGGTTCTTCTTCTACTGTCTCGATCAGTCAGATCAATGCTTTTTCCGATCTGTCGATCATGCAACAATCCGAATTGTCTCGTATAGTCCAACAGATGTTTCCTAAAGATGATACTTTACCTTTGGGCTGTACTAATCTCATTGAACATCAGATCGGTACTACATCTAGTCCTATCAAGCAACGATATTATTCCATGTCCCCTACGGTACTTCGACATGTCAATCAAGCTCTGGATGAGATGCTAGAAAGTGGTGTTGTAGAACCATCTAATAGCGCTTGGTCTAGCCCTATTGTTATGGTGCCTAAGAAAGATGGCACATATCGTTTCTGCATCGATTTTAGAAAGGTCAATGAGGTTACAGAAAAAGATGCCTATCCCCTTCCCTATATTTCTACGATTCTAGACCGTCTTAGAGACGCAAAATTCTTAACTAGTTTGGACATTCGCTCTGCTTATTGGCAAATACCTCTTTCTTCTAATTCTAAGGCGATTACTGCATTTACGGTGCCTGGTAGAGGTTTATACCAGTTTACTAAAATGCCATTTGGTCTTCATAATTCTCCAGCGACATTTCAGCGACTTATAGATCGTGTGCTTGGTGCTGATCTTGAACCTTTCTGTTTCGCATACTTAGATGATGTGATCATCGCTACCCCTACTTTCGAACAACATTTGGTGGTACTACAGAAAGTGCTTTTTCGTTTAAATTCTGCAGGTCTTACTCTTCGCAGAGATAAATGCATTATATGCCGACCGGAACTCCGTTATCTGGGATACGTAGTAAATCGTCATGGACTCCATGTCGACCCAGAAAAGTTTCGGCCATTCTTAATCTTCCTCCTCCTACTACTGTAACTGAAGTACGACGCATAGTTGGTATGTGCTCGTGGTATCGTCGCTTTATCCCAAATTTTTCTGCTTTTACTGCTCCAATTACTGCTTTGACTAAGAAAAATTCTAAATTTGATTGATCTTCGGAATGTCAGCTGGCGTTTAAGCTGCTGAAAGAACACTTGGTAACGGCTCCAGTGATGAGTTGTCCTGATTTTTCTTTGCCCTTTACTATACAGACTGATGCCTCTGATTTTGGTCTGGGTGCTGTGCTGACTCAACAACAGGGTGATGACGAAAAAATCATTAGCTACATTAGCTGTTCTCTTAAAAAGGCGGAACGCAACTATAGCGCCACCGAAAAAGAATGTCTTGGTGTTATTTGGGCAATTGAGAAATTTCGTCCCTATATCGAGGATTCTCACTTTACTGTGATTACCAATCACCACTCGTTTATCTGGCTGAATAATCTACAAAGCCCAACGGTCGTTTAGCTCGTTGGTTTGTACGACTTCAACACTATAACTTCACCATCGTACATCGTAAAGGTAAAGAAACATCGTTCCCGATGCGTTATCTCGCTCAGTACCTAAAATTGACTTAATTGATGACTTTCCTAAATCTTCTACTACTCTGCCAATTTTGGATCCTTGGTATCTTAAGCTATGGACTCGTGTTAATTCTAATCCTAAACTATACAGTAACTGGCATGTGAAAACGAATTACTATATAAACATGTAAAATCTAAACAGTCTTTGCTCCAACCTCCTCAAGACGATTGGAAGTTAGTAGTTTCCAGCGAACAACGGAATAGGGTTCTATACGAAAATCATGATCTACCTACTTCAGGTCACCCTGGTGTCCACAAAACTGTCTCTAAAATTTCCATGCGTTACCATTGGCCTAAACTTAGAGCCGCTGTTGCTCGATACGTCTGTCGTTGTAAAATTTGCTTTGCACACAAAGTCGAACAAAAGAAACTTCCTGGCTTTATGTCTCCCCGTGCTACTGCCACTCGTCCTTGGCAAGTCCTATGTACTGATATTGTCGGACCTCTTCCTAGATCCTCTAAAGGTAATTCTTTCATTTTAGTTGTTGCCGATTGTATCACAAATAATGCTTGTTTCTTTCCTCTACGTGCGTCTACGGCCGCTGCTGTTGCTCGAACCATTGAGGAAAATATTTTCCTGGTGTATGGCACTCCTCAGTATCTAATTGCGGACAATGGTGTACAATTTCGTAGTAATATTTTCACTAAACTCTGTGATTCTTATCGAACAAAAATTCTATTTAATGCTCGGTATCATCCTCAGGCGAATCCGGCCGAACGTATTAATAGAGTCCTGAAAACTATGATTTCTTCTTACGTTTCTGATAATTAACGTCGGTGGGACGTTAATTTAGCAAAGATTGGTTGTGCTATTCGAACGCTTAAACATGAGGTTATTGGTTACTCCCCGTATTTTGCTCTATATGGTCGTGAGTATGTTCTCTACGGCTATCATTTTGGAAAACCTCTTGATCCTGATGATGTTCTTATGGATCCCGAACGTCCTATTCCTCTTACTGACTTAGTCAAATTTGAGTCACTTCGTGAAGAAATTTCGAAACGCCTTTCCTTAGCATACAAGAAAAATGCTAAACACTACGATCTTCGGCGTCGTCCGTTAACTTTATCTCCTGGCGATCGCGTTTGGAAACGCATTTATGTTCTTTCGGATGCTACTCGCTACTTCAATGCTAAACTTGCTCCCAAATATGTGGGTCCCTTTACTATTAGAACTAAACTTTCTCCTTGGACCTATATCTTAGTGGATGATTCTGGTAACGATCTGGGTACTTGGCATATTAAAGACATTGATCCTGAACCTCCGGATCCTAGAGGGCTCCCTACGGCCGATTCTATTTTGACCCCTACGTGTCGCTATCCCTAATGACTTGTAATTTTTTTGGCTTATTGGTCTTGTGTTTTTTCTGATAAGCTTGTGTCCGAAAACACTGGCGCCCATTTCGTATTCCTATTTATATTTTGTAGCTAGCCCATCCCGTGACCTTTTCTTTTGGCTAGTTCTACCATCTGTTCACTATTTGACTATTATAGTCGCTTTCTACATCCATTCCTTGAGGTAGGCTTCAGATCTATTTTTTTTTCCTTTAGGTATTTCGACTTGGTCGCTTTTGTAGGTCTGTTAGCCATACTTTGCTTGAGTAATCGTTTCATACGAATCTGTGTTACAGTCGGAAGTATTCTAGATTGTGTACTAGCTTGCCTTTGTCCTTTGCTTTGTCTTGGCTCTTTCTTTGCTGCACACTTGAGGTTGACAGTTGTGTCGTCTAGTTGGTTTGCTACGAGTTTTTTTCCTCGTTTTTTTTTCTTCTTTTCCTCTTGGTTTCCGCGCGGGAAGCCAAAACTTTTCTTTGAGGTGGAGAACAGAAATGTCCCTTTTGGAGACATCCGTCTTTTGACGTTTTTGAAAGTAGCTAAGAGCTTTAATCCTCATTGGGTGTTTACTTGATGCTTTCTTTACCTATTCTGTCGTTGTTGGTTACGATAGATGACTTTGTCTTCTTTTGAAAAAAAATGTTCCTTTTCTTATACTAGTGTTGGTCCTTCGGACCGGATAAAAATTTTTTTTTTTGTTTAGTTCCTTGTCTGTCGTTTTTTTTTCTTTCACCCCGACGTCTTTATTTTGCTAGGGGGGAATTTGTAACGTACATTTTTGTAGTTTAACATTTTACGCTTTTCCCCATTTAGTAAATACATTTCTGTAACTACTAGTTCTATATTTTATATTTCTTAACTCCTTAGGCGAATGCATCGTATTATAATGTGTGGATATACAAGTTTAGATAATAGACGATAAGAAGTTGGAATAGCAACTAGTTGAATAAACCGATGAGTAGTTGTAGTTTGTTATTGGTTCCTATATATTAATTACATTGAAAATACTGCTTCTTCTTTGCTTTGACAATAGTGAGAATTAATGCGGTATTAATTTTCGAATTGTCCATGAACAAGCACGGCACGATTTTAGTTGTTTTTCTTGTGAAATAAAAGTTGTATATTAACCGTAGTAAGAGTAGTTCTAATTCCATTTGAAGGAAGTATGCTTTATAGGTAACGTGTTTGATTGACCACAAGTGCGGTTGTAAGGTCATTGACGGACGGGTTTAGTGATGCGCGTTGCTCTACTAATTATTTTTTTGTTGCTTTTCTGTTGGAAATAAAAGTAGTAGAACTTGTCGTGCGTTTTACGGAACATTGGCTTAGTGATGCGCGATGTCTTTGTCATTCTGATACCTTTTACAATAGACTTGCCTGCTATTAAGAAAAAAAAAGAAAAAAAAACAATCAATACTACTGAATTACTCCTATCAATTGCGACTTACCTATTTATCTTTTGTTAACATTTTGTCTGATTTATGTTTAATTGGTGTGTGAGGAAACGTTTCTGCTACTCCCCAATATTACCTCACTTTGTACTAAAAATTTTTTGTATTGCTTTTACCGTTGTTATATTATATAGATTATCCAAACAGTTTTTTTTACATTCTACAAAGTACTGAACAATCTATGCTCGATCAGCATGCTATGCTTTTTCTTTATTTCAGGTTTGCTATTCTATTTTTTTTTTATTGCAGGTATTGTTACTAACTCCTTACAGCCGCGTACATTATATGTTGGTCTGCTTTCTACACCCCCTAATCTCCGATTGAGCCCGGTCATTTCTTTGATCTTCTTCGTGTTACGCACGGCTACGAGCCAACGTAGCATAAATTTGGCGCCCAACGTGACTGCCACGAATAACGTAACAAATTAAATTCTTTCCTGATGTCCAGGCACAGCGATTTTACTTTTGAAGGTTAATTGAGTATAAAAATTTCATCAAAAAACAAAAGGAACAGTTCAATTATAGATTCAAACTTACTAGAACTTAAAGTGTGAATAAATTCTCAATAGAAATTAAATAAGTTTGAACTTGGCACATATCAACTAAAAATTGTTACGATAATATTTCAGCTATAATAAAAGTAAATATTTTTGTATTAACACGTATTATTGGTATGTTAAACGACACGAAGTATTCATGAGTGAGGAATTATGTCATAAAATTTTATCTAAGAGGCATTGAATCTAACATGAAAATGTCATTTCAGTTTTAACCGTATTTACAAAACAAGATGGTATATACAGTTTAGGTTTAGCACTCCTGCGGACAGAGGTATATTTTTCATATTTTTAATGTGTTATCCAGGGACCCAAATGGCGACCCCTTGTGATTTAAATATTTAACCTTTTCTTGCAGGTACATGGTTAGGAGTGTGACAACAGAGCTTCTCAGGTGCGTTTGTACATTAAGTGGTTTCTACTTTTTCTTATTAGTGCTTTCTCGTTAGAAATAATAATTAACAAAGTAGTGTCGCCTTGGCATTATCCGTTAACCCCCCCAATAGTCTTTTGAAATAACCGCGGAAGTTAGAGCTCCATGTTAGTCCGGTAGATTCCAAAGGTCGTTGTTTTAAACGGAATATTTTACAGTTTTTTTGTGGCCTATGTGAATGTAAAGGTGAGTTGAATTTTCTTTTTTGGCAGCCACCCCGGGTTCTGAGTTTCGACTTGTAATTTTTAGTCCATCTTAGTTCAAAGTTATTATAATTACAGACGAACAGTTTATGGTAACGTCAAACGCTGCAGTGTAATATCCTATTCTACTACAATATGAAAACAATTTTATACCTATTCTAAATTTAGGGTTAATATTAATTTAGAGACGATTTGGTGTACTATGGTTCATGCGATTATTTTGTAAGTGTTCGGTTTATCGATCATCAGGAGCAGAGTGCTACTGGAATATCCATTAAGTGTTTGTAAACGTGATGTGTTCGTCTCAGTGTGGTCGTCGTTGTAGTGTTTGTCTGTCGAGGTATCGTTTGTGCATAGTCTTTGTGATTTTGTCAGCAAGTGTATTCAGGTGTTTAAATGTGTATTCGTGAAATAGTACTTGTATCGGTTTGCCTTGGTTTCAGTATTGTCATTCGGTGTGCTCATACACTCGTAGCGTACGACACTATAGTTGCCAGCACACTGGCAAGGTACAGGCGAACTTTGGGTTGTGGTATTTTATAGTGGCGTTTTGCCAAACTGACAATAGCTTGCATTGCATCTGTCACGTTATTATAGTGTCATGCCTATGTATTTGCATGTTCGTGTCGTGCGATTGGTTTCTTGTCTATTAAAATGCGTGGGTTGCGTTTAAAGGTTCCCCTGATTACTGTGGATTGCTTTTTGTTTGTTCTATTTTTAGTTAATTGTTAGTGTGCCTAAATTTATACGTCACAACCCTTTAGGGATTGAATACCTATTTTGTTTAAAAAACTGTGCGAATATTAAATAATTTGACTGTTTGGCTCTATTATGTAAGAGTTTGTGGAAAACCTGCTTTTCAACTGCCGACATTCATTCGCTAAATCGAACGTACGCAATTACATGATAATTCTTGTTCGTATCTGTGACCTTATCAAGTTGAATTGTGAACAGTTGATTACGCAGCTTGGGTAAAAGTTGTTGATCTATATCCTCACATATATCACCAATTCTGCGAGCAACAGTATCGTTTGATAGGGGAATACACTGAGGTTGAATTGATGAGAAATATTATTTTCCAGCAATATTTTTCCGATTTGAATTACAACTTACAGAGCAAGTTCTTCCCCACTAGTGTTTCACTTTTTATATCTAACTGTTTAATACGCAACTTTGTAAAATGCTACGAGAGCTTTTTCATTCACATATAAAACTCTCTTAAAAACAAGATCTTTTGTTTTCATGTTTCTAGCTTGCTAACAAAGATCGCCACGTTTTTAGCGTTTTAACTTTGAACCGTTTAAAATGTCGTTTAGCTTTGTATGCTGTTCACTTTTGAACAGAAATAATTTTATGTAACGACTTATCATTTTTAAAAACTAGGGATGTATAAAAGCGAGTTTACCAGTGGAAAAAGACTTCCTTTTCGACCGTCTAATATAGCAAAAACTGCAATTGTAGAGAAATGCTTATTTTTATTTTAATGAAGTACTTGCTATTAACCTAGCCAGAATGAAAAATAGACAATATAAAAGCGCATCTGTTATATCAAACAAATTCTTTACGACCTTTTAAAAGGAGAATTTGCGTCTGTACCAAAAGAAAAATTTCATGACCTTACACAACGGTTTTGTAATTTTAAGCTTAGATAACATAACTCCAACTCTTGGTTTTAATCTACTTTTTGTAAAAAAATTTGTTGAGGATTTAGTGACAACTGTCCTAAATGACAAAGTCAATGATATATAAACCTTTTTAATGACTACAATAACCTATTAATATATACAACAAAAACACCAAAAATGTAGTGCCTTTCAGTCTAGCAGTAACTAGAATAATTATGTTATAACGCAGATGAGAAAGGTTGAACCCACAAAGATAACTGACGGCTCCCAGCTGCGTTACACCTTTTGGGATCTGAATGACAGGTACAAGACTTTGCGTTTAATATTACAACAGGGTATATTGAAGAAGTCATAAAGAATCCCCAGATCGTAATTTGCATACTCTGTATTATTTTAGATCAATCCAGTACAATTGGATAGGATATCAATTAATGTTAAGGGATTCCGCGAGTCAGTTCTGATTGCGATGTTGATAGAAATACACCACGGTGCTAATATGTAATACAATATGTAACATACGTTACTCTACTGTTGACATAAATTTGATATAAATTTGATATAAATTAATCATAGTGATTACTGCTTCATATATAACTTAATTGTAATGCTTCGAGATTGAGTTAATTAGGAAGATAAAGTCTAAGTTTTAAGAAGATTTTACTTGTACTGTTAGTTGAAGCTGTGAAAGTAAATTATTGTGCGAGTTTTTCAAAATTTTATAGTACTATGAGATGTTGAAAAGTCTTTAGTAACCAGAAAAATAAAGAACAATTGTTATTGCAAATAGACTTTTTCGTTACAATAATAACTCAATCCCTTCGTCAGATATCCTATTAATAAGAGACAATAATAAAATTCCTTCTGACTGGTATATATAACCATTCAGCTCGGAACGCTACCTAAATAACTATTCATATCATCCATTTTATGTAAAAATAAACTTTATGTTAGGACTAAAAAATAGAGTTAAAAACTATTACATTTTACATACCAAAAAAATTAAAATGATTACAAAATTGAAGGAAATACACCATAATTTGATGTAAATAAATACTCAGAAGTCGGACTCACTGGAATACATCTATATTATCACACAAGAAACAAGTAAACAGTAATGTTTACTACAAAAGATTGTAATTATATAAGTATCAATTCATAGTTAGAAATAAAAGATACGGCTTTTTTAAACCAATTTTATGTGACGTTTGCCCGTTATCATCCACACTTGTTTAATAACAACAACTAACATGCTACGTGAACATTGTGTATTCTTGTCTTACAAGTGCAAGGTTAAACACAACACTGGCGCGAGTTATGGGATCCCCATCTATTATACATATAAAACTAATAAAGATATTAGGAAACATTAGGAAATGTTAGGACAGTGCAACAATGTCATAAAAGACAAATTGCAACAATTTATTACAATTTATTATGATGATTTCAGTTCCCACGAGTGGAAACGCTACAAAGTAGCACAAGGATAAGTGACACTGCAGATGTCAGGTCACAGACGGTCGTAGGATGTCACGTACCGAGATTACGCAGAATAAGCCTGCAACATTGTAATTATGAATAGCTTTTAAGATAGCAACTAAGTATTATGAATAGAGTCAAGGGTAAGCGGACATAGGTCCGCAGGTTCCCACAGAATTGTAAAGAGGTAGGGAGATTATAAAAAGGCCGGGAGCTCCACTCCCAGGCAGTTCATCAAACGTTCAGCTTTTGCATTGCAGTTCGTAGATAACTCACTGTACAATAAGTAATAATTTCGACTTAGAATAAATTAATTCAAGATTGCAATTGTTCAAATCTGTATAAACAAATAAACGTATTAAGGACCAAAGAAGTCTTTTTTAAAAAGGACCGCTCGAAGCCACGAACCTTAACTCGCGTTAACAAAAATCGCACTTGCAACTCATCTTCCTAACAAAAACCTTTATTTAACATAATAAACCATAAAACCATAAGAAATACAGTTAAAAATTGTTTAGTATCTGCATCGATTTTATATTGCCCTAGATTTGACATATCTTTTACAGTTCAGACTGTTGTTTCAGATTATAGTATTTCAGGTATCTTAGCTCAGAAGATTAATGAGGAAGAATGTGTTATTTGTTATATCTCTCGATCCTTGACTCCTAGTGAACAAAAATTTTCTGTAATAGAGAGACTGTTTGGCAGTATTATTTAGTATAGAGGAATTGCGTCCATATGCGGAAGCAACACATTTTACAGTTTTTACCGATCATTAAATTGCAACAATTTAACTTCAATGTTATTCATAGAAAAGAAAAAGATCATTTATTCCCTGATGTTTATCCAGAGTCGTTTCAGCGTTAGAATTCACACAAGTAACTATACCGAAAGGATCTCTACAATTTCTTCGTTACCCATTCCAAATTCAAATGACATTTTTTTATTAACGATCGATACAATATATACAGATTCTTCTAGAAGTGATAGTAATTTTGATTCTAATGCAAATTCCCATGAAAATCCTTCGTATAAACCAGGTGCTTGGTATGCTAGAATGTTATCCAATGTTTAGAGAAATCCTCAGAAACTTAATAGATGGTAGATGAAAGGCGGAACGTTATTAAAACATATTCAGAGTAAATTTCCAAAATTTGACAGCAGATTATGCATGGAAAGAAGTTATTCCTAGATCGAAAAGAAATTTTGAAACGTTATTGTTAAGTACAGAAAAAGCTACTCAGAGGGAGAAAAGCGGTTGTAGCACCAAACAGATATTAAGAAATGCGGCCTTCAATATTCTTACCTGATGTCCAGTTAGAGCGTGAAGATTCTTGGATCCAGAACACTTCTTACTGCACTCGAAAATAATTAAAGCGGTGAGGTAGTCCAATACGGGAACTGACCCCGGAACAGAAACTTGTTGTTCAAACGGTGACAATAGACTGTGCTAGGCCGCGCAGTCACCCGACATATATGGCAAACAAGATAGAATATTGAAGGTGAAACCCGACAGGTCGCGTTGACCGGGTTTATCAAATAAACTTAAATAACAGAGCAGATACTACCATTAGCAAAATAAACTTAAATTTTATAGCAATAATATAAAGAAACTAAATTAATATATACAGGGTTGGACGGAACCCGCCCACCAAAATGAAAACATTTTAATTTCCATATAGAGGGAGGGGGCAGAGTTTAACCACAGGACGCCTAAACTCACCACGCGCTGTTACAACGGTGGCAACGCGGACAATCCCGTGGACGCCAGGATGCACGGAAATAATACGCCCAAGTGACCACTGAAGAGGAGGCAGAGAATCGGCTTTAACTAGAACTAAGTTTTCTGGTTGAATAATAATTTTGGCTACATGCCATTTGGATTTTACTTGAAGGGTATGCAAGTATTCCCTAGACCAGCGTGCCCAAAACGCCTAGTAGATACGCTGCAATAATTGTTATCGAGACAAACGATTTAAAAGCAGTTCCGTCATTGCGGAAAAAGCGGAAAGGGTCAAACAATGACCCGGCGTTAAACAACTAAAGTCGTAAGGATCATTACTAACTGGGGTCAGAGGCCACAAATTGAGAACAGTTTCAATTAGGATGAAAACGGTTGACAACTCTTCAAAGGTTAGAACCGGCTCTCCTACAATTCGAAGTAGCAGGATCTTGATGAATTTGACGCGCACTTCCCAAAGACCCCCCAAAATGGAGCGCAGAGGGTGGGTTAAAATGCCAAGTAATTAGTCCTTAGGAAGCTGCGGCTTTAGCAAAGGAAAGCAGTTGGTGATGGGCACTGACAAAGTTTGTACCACAGTCGATGTACAAATGTTCACACCGACCACGACGAGCAAGAAACCAACGTAGCGCGGCCAAAAAAGCGTCAGCGATTAAATCGGAAACTATCTCCAGGTGAATAGCCTTGATACACATACAAATAAAAATGCAGAGGTAGACTTTTAAAGTTTTAGCGCCGCGTATTCGGCTCATGGTTATTGTAATCGGGGAGGAAAAGTCCACGCCGGTATGCAAAAATGGTTTAACTTGAGTTATTATAGCAGATGGAAGATTGCCCATGGGGGGTTGAAAAGACTTGGGATGTGTTTTTCAAGAAGGAATACAAAAGCGAAGTATCCGGCGAATAGATCTTCTCGCACTATCCAAAATCTTTGACTTATAAGGAATTGTATTGTTTGAATACCTGCGTGATGAATGTACCGAATATACAGATCCGTGAAACGGCTCTTACTGGGCAATAAAGCGGGGAATCGTTTATTGTAAGAAATAGGGGCGTAACTTAACCGACCACCTACACGAAGCACGTCATTTAAAAGAAAGGGGGATATTTTTGGAACCTTTTAGCAAGTGGGGTCCCAGATTGAAGGACCCTGATATTAACCGTAAAAGATGCTTGTTGGGCATGTGTAACAAGGCATTCCAAAGCGAGTTCGAACTCATGAGCGCAAACAGATCCAGTACGGTTAGTTAAAGGATGCCTGACATTATTAATAAAGCGGAAGATATAAGCGGTTATACTAGCGACAAAAAGAAAAGAGGACTAATTTTGAAGTAGGGCATCCAATACATTACAGGACAAAGTAGTAGTGAGTGTAACGGACCGTTCTTCACTTAGTACCTGTTGCGGTTTCAGTTAACAAAAACGTGTAATAGATTCATTTCTTGAAAATGTACTAAAATGGGTAAAGCCGCCTACCATAACGAACATTGGAGCAACTCGGCGGGTAACAAACCACGTGACCCAACGTCAGCGGGATTATCGTTACAAGGCACGTGAAGCCACATGGCGTTAGAAGTTTTATCTTGGATAGAGGCTACTCTGTTGGCCACGAAAGTCTTCCATTGTTGGGGCGGAGCAGAAATTTATGAATGTACAACTATCGAATCGGACCAACAGTATATTCTATTAAAGGTGAGATGGGAAGAAAACACATTCAGAACAAACTCTAGTATTTTAGCAGATAGGGCAGCGGCTAGCAATTCCAACCTTGGCTGGGAAAGGGGTCGCAATTGAGCTCTTTAGATTTCGCACATACAAAACGAACTATAGGTTTTTTAGAACCGTTAAGAAAACGAAAATAAACGACGGCGCAGTAGCCGCATTCCGAAGCGTCCCCAAAACATTGTATTTCACACGAATCGTAGTGAGAAGGGACTAGAAGGCGCGGTAAGAAAAAATCAGCAAGAAGGGAAAGGCTCTCAACATATTTTTTCCATAAACGACAAAGCTCCGGTGGTGGACGGGCATCCCAATCTAGTTTGAAAGTTCAAAGACGTTGGAGAAATTGTTATACTAAAAAGGAAAAAGGGGAGAGAATTTCTAACGGGTCAAAAATGCGGGCTAGATTAAAAAGAATATTACATTTTGTACAAGGAGTATGTATAGGGTTGACCACAAAAAGAAAATTATCTGAAGAGGGATTTCACTTGAGACCCAAAACCTTCATGGTAGTATCAGAAGGATCCTCAAAGCAAGCTGCTCTGTCAAATCCAAGGCGGACCGAAAAGTATCTCGATCTGTTACTACGCCATCAATATAGGTATGATGACGAAAAGCGAAAGTGGCTAGAGAAAAGGGTTCTCCTTCATTATCGGCAAGTTGCAAGAGAGTACGTATGGCAAGAAATGGAGCGCAGTTGACCCCATAGGTAACGGTATTAAGATGAAAATTCTGGATAGAATTATCAGGAGAGAAGTGCCACACAATACGTTGATAATCACGCTGATGTGGTGCAATAAGAATCCGCCGATACATCTCACTAACATCCGTAGTAAGGACGTACCAATACAGACAACATTGTAATAGCAGTGCAGTGAGGTCTCTTTGCAGTTTGGGACCAATCAACAAATGATCACTCAGCGAACCAGCGGAAACACACTGAGCGGAGGCATCAAAAATCACGCGAAGCCTAGTGCCAACACCGCCAGGTTTTATAACACAATGATGAGGTATATAATAAGAATGATCAAGGTGACCCTTATTAGGTATAGGCTGCATGCGTTGAAGATCGATGTATGCTTGAAGAAAATCTTTATATTGTTGATATACAAGGGGCTGTTTGATAAGGCGTCGTTCTAAGGAAAGAAATCTTTGTATTGCTAAATTGCGGCTTCCGGTAAACGTGGGAGCAGCATCCTTAAAGGCCAAAGAAACTACATAACGGCCCTGATCTGTCCGCGTATGAGTTTCCTTGAAAATAATTTTATCTTCCTTTTCTGCTACCGAAAGGATTCGGCGTCGGGAAGTGATTCGACCTCGAAAAATTTGGAAACAATCTTTTCCAGGGAAGGTACTTGGTTCGTAGATCAAAGTAAAGCGGTAACCTGCGGGGTGCTTAGCGCGGGAATCGATTCAATTAAAATATATCCGAAAACAGTATTCGTGCCTCTGGATGTAGGCTGTTCAACAGAAACACGATCATGTATTAGAATTTGTGGAAATACATTGGCCCCAAGTAGTAAATCTATAGGACCGAATTTTGAGAACTGTGGGTTGACTAACTGAATGTTATGTAATGGCTGACGTTGACGCCAGTAGTAGACAGGTTTTCACAAATCTTAGGTAAGACTATCGCGTCAATGTTAAAAAAGAATCCATTTAGTTCACTGGTTTAATAACGACGGAAACAGCACCGTTTGTAGCCAGGGTCTGCATTGAGCCAAGCCCGTTATGAGTAAGAGGTAACGGAGTAGGTTTTAAACCTAAACGCTTAACATATAGTTGAGTAATAAATACCGGTATCCAACAAGCAACAAAACTTTTGAAAATTACTGAAACGATAACGAACTTCAATTTGCGCAGTACACAATAAAGCCAGCCTTTTTTGGGGATTCGTGTTAAATAATACAACATTGGAATTATTGGAAGCAGAGGAGAAACGATTTACTTGTGGAAAATCGCAGGTACTCAAACCGGGGGAACAGAAGGCTTGCAAATATCTTGTTCGGCGTTATCAGACGAGGCGGTATAAACTCTAGTAGAAACACTACTTTTTCGAAAGCGATTTTAGCGGGGTTTAAAGTGTAACGAGGTATGATGCCGCTGGCGACAAGTGCGACAAGTCATAATCGATTTACACGTGAAAAAAGTATGCGAACTGCTTAGACAATTAATGCAGAGTTTGTGTTCTTTTACACAATTATAGCGGTCGTTAGGAGTTAATTCTAAAAAAGCGAGGCATTTATATAGCGGATGGTCAACTTTGCAATGCGGACACTTAGCAACACGATTGGTAATGCGGATTAACATTGAAACACTGGGATGTGAACCTGGTCGGCTCTGCGCTTACACAATTTTGTTCATGTCTGATTCGTAAGTTAAAGGTAAGTTGTTCAGGGATTTACATGTTTTGTATAGATATGTAATGATTTCAGTATAAGTAGGAATGGTGACGATGCTGCAACTCAAAACTTCGAGCCGTGTGTACGTCCAGTAGATTTAAGAGCATCTCAACTAAAATAAAGCTCCACTCTTCAACCGGAAGATTAAACTTTTAAGGCGTCCAAATTATGGGTAAAAAGGTCGACTAATTTTTGTAAACCAGAGGGGTTATATCACAGTGTAGTTTGGAAAAATTGTCCGAATTTGACCAATACGCACTCGTAATTTGGCGAATATTTTCAAATTTACTGCGCAGTTTATTATACACGAGTAAAGCCAGACTTTGAAGAAGTGATTTTAAATACGCGAATTTGTCTATTGGCGACAATTTCGGGTTAGTATGTATGTCGTATAAATCAATGAAACCTCTAAACATGGAAAAATCGCCCCCAAAGGAGAGACCTGCAACGAAGGTAAACTAATTTTTGATTTTGGTGGAGCGGTAGAAACAACAGCGCTAGGTTCTGGCGGTTTAGATTCAAAAAGTTACGTTTTGATTGACTTGATTAAATATAAAGAACTATCAAACACTTTTCTGATTTTATCTTCAAACTCAAACAAATCTTCCGCGTTTTTATCCGTGGCGATCAAGGAAATAATGTTATTGTGACTTTGATAAAAGGCTTTTTCTAATTTAACCATATGCTCAAGGTGCGTTTTAAATAAGTTATGGTATTCTGCATTAGAAACGGCCGATTGTGCGATTTCTAGTATCTCTTGTAAACTTTGAATCTGCGTGTATCGTAAAAATTTCAACTTTTTGGGTTTCTCTGCAATTTTAAATAATAGCTAAGCACAAATTTTCTTAAAAATTTTATAGAAATTGAACTTTGTATCAAACACGATAAATAATGAGAATGAATGCAATTCAAGTAATATAGCATTTGTGTTGTCAATACAATGTTTGATAACACAAACTTGACCTCAGGTAAACGATTAATAATAATGTTTTAAATTATAATGCTTATATTTGCTACTGGTAATATCTGACTCGACAAGATCAAATTGAATGTTAAGTACATAAAAAGCTACCCAGAGGGAAAAAAGCGTGTGTATCACCAAAAAGATATTAAGAAATACGGCCTTCAATATTCTTACCTGATCTCTAGTTAGAGCAGTGAAGATTCTTGGATCCAGAACACTTCTTACTGCCCTCAAAAATTATTAAAGCGGTGAGGTAGTCCGATACGGGAACTGACCCCGGAACAGAAACTTATTGTTCAAGCGGTGACAATAGATTGTGCTAGGCCGCGCAGTCACCCGACATATATGGCAAACAAGATAGAGCATTGAAGGTGAAACGCGACCGGTTGCGTTGACCGGGTTTATCAAATAAATTTAAATAACAGCAGATATTACGATTAACAAAATAAACTTAAATTTTATAGTAATAATATAAAGAAACTAAATTAATATATACAGGGTTGGACAAAACAGTTATTATGATGAACCTACTTCAGGTCATTTAGGTATAAAGAAAACTTACGATAGAATCGCCCATAGATATTTTTGATTGCAACTTCAAGCAGAACTTGCTCGGTATGTTAATAAATGTAAAACTTGTTTATCTCAAAAACCTGAGCAGAAGTTACCGATTGGAAAATGTCGCGTCATCTAATGGTATCGAAACCCTGGCAGATGTTCTCTGTTGATTTAGAAGGGCCTCTGCCTAAGTTTCCAAAAGGGTGGTTACACTTACGTTTTATCTATTGTTGATACTTTCCTTAAATTTTCATTGTTTTTCCCACTTCGAAATGCAACTGCATCAGCTATTGCTCAAAAAACTGAGAAGTCCGCGATTTTACTGTTTGGGGCTCCTCAATACGTTATAGTAGATAATGGCGTTCAATTCCGTAGTCATATTTTTAAAAACATTATGTCAAAATATTATTCAAAACTGCATATTACCATCCACAAGCTTCGCCAGTCGAAAGAATAAACCGAGTACTTAAGACTGTGCTTGCTGCTTATGTAACTGAGAATCACAGATTATGGGATAAATATTCACCTATGGTCGGGTCTGCTGTACGCACTGCGGTGCATGAAGTTATTGATATGATTCCGTATTTTGCGAATTTTGGAAGGGAAATGATCATTTTGAAAGGCGGAGGATTCTGAAAATTTACATTATTAGTTTAAGGTCGGCATAAGAACAGAGAGAATGTAGTTTGAGAATTTGTTTCTCAAGTTAAGCTCTATGGTTATAAAAATCTATGGAACCGCAGCTTTGGGCTTAATACCAATAAATTTGTGTCAACGCGCTGTCGTTCAATATCATCGAACGACTGTAAATTTTATCTGAAATGAATAAACGTGTGAGCAACCTCAACAATTCCTCCTTATAAACAATATAATCTGTATTATTGTGACGCCGTCCATTCTAAAGAATAAAAATGTTTCAAGTCACATGGGAGTTTCAATCCAATATCTTATTTAAGAGTAACTTTATTTGTCACCGACGCCGCTGCCGCGCATAAAAATAAGAATTAAGTATTGAGAGACACATTGAGGTGAAAACGGTCAACATATAGAGCCACTCAATTGATGTTCTGTTTAAAGAACAATTTTGTTGTTTGTTGATAATAATTATACCAAATTTTAATTATCAGGAATATTATTAAGGTATAAATAACTAAGCAGCTGTAAAAAAATTATATGTTTAGGAAGATTAATTCTTTTCTAATAAATAAACAAATCTACAGACGTTACACTATATAAATATTTTTAGAAGATATTAAGCATATAACCTACTTATGCTTGAAGTAATTAACTCATGTACTGATTAATATCTGTGATTAAAGTGATAACTAAATTTTAGTAATATTATGATTGTATGCCATGGTGTCCCATGTTTATTGGGGACTACAATAAGAATCATAATTATAGGTGGGTGAGGATATTCAATTTTATAAAACCAACCAGTACCGCGTCTCTACATTCTTCTTGTGAATGACTTCCATTTTGAACTTACCCTAACAAAATCAACGTGAGTTACAGCCACCAACAATTTTGTTTATTAATTTTAAATTTTTACTATGGTAAATATATAATAATATTTCTATTAAAATTCTGTTTATTACTTTCACTACCTATAATTATGGGTCTGACCGTTAGAATGAACTCGGGGGCCATCGTAATTAAAGATACATTCACATTTTAAATCAAGTAATTTTAAGTGCTTCCTGTTGTTGGTATAAGTAGAGTATTTGAGCCGGTTCTGGCCCCTCATTTGCTCCAGCATCCTCAATTGCTCCCTCATTCTGAACCAAATAGTTTTCTTCGATTAGCCATTTCATTTTTCGAGATAAATGTTTTTTGTTTGGTGTCAATTAATATTAGATTTTTCTCAGCTACCTGAATTTTTAGGAAATTTTTAGCTACCATTATCTACCAGGAAGCTAACTTCATTTTAAGATTTTTACCAGCAGCGATTTCTGACCGTCCTTATAATTTGTTTAACCATGCGACACATCAACTTAGTCTAGAATTTTACGTAGAATCCGAATCTGCAAACAGATTTAATATACGACCACTCCTTACCGGTTTACACACATACTCTCTAGCGAACATACCACACCACTAATCGCTTTTAAAGTCATATCATACTTTCTATCTTGTTTAGCTTATCTTTTGAGATAAATCTATCTTGTTTGGTGTCAATTAATATTAGATTTTTTAGATTACATCATCCCTCAGGGAGAAACACTCATTTTAATATTTTTTTACTAGCAGCGATTTCTGACCGTCCTTATAAATTTTTCAGCGATGTGACACATGAAATTAGTTTAAAATTTTACGCAGAATCCGAATCAGTAAATAAATTTAAAATGAAACCACCCTTTACCGTTTTACACACATACCCTCTAGCGAGCATATAAAAAATTACTTTTTGTTTCATTCGAGATAAACATATCTTGCTTGGTGTCAATTAATATTAAATTTTTCTCAGCTACCTGAATTTTTAGGAATTTTCTACATAACATCATCTCCCAGAGGGCGACCCTCATTTTAAGATTTTTTACCAGCAGCGATTTCTGACCGTCTTTATAAATTTTATTTAGCCGTGCGACACATCAAATTAGTCTAAAATTTTACGCAGAATCGGAATCTGCAAACAGATTTAAAATCCGACCACCCCTTACCGTTTTACACACATACCCTCTAGCGATCATATAAAAGATTATTTTTCGTTTCTTTTAAAATAAATATATCTTGTTTGGTATCAACTAATATTAGATTTTTCTAGGGAGTCAGAATCTGTAAGTAGATTTTAAATAGGACCACCCCTTGTGAAGTTACACCCCTGATTTTAGGAAGTTGTCTAAACCATTTTTAGAGTATGAAGCATAATATCGGTTTAGATGTTTCTGGGGAACACAAATCTTTGGGAATTTTTAAAACGAAGCAACTCTCGGGAGAATTAAACCCTTATACCAAATTTTTAAACTTATTAAAATTTTAACCATATAAAAAGTATTGCGCCGATTTTAATTCTAGTACTTTTTCAAAATAAGATCAACTTTTATAAGCGCTAAGGACAACCAAATATACATCAATTTTTCTTAATACTTTAAAAATCAATTTAGGTTCTTTGTAAATCAAAGACAGGAAACGTGTTTTCGGCCAATAAGACATATTATCGTTAATATAAGCTACCGAGGATATACGCTTTAACCAACCATTTTCCAAAAATATAAAACCGCTCGAATTCTAGAAATGAACCCTTTATAAACCATAAGTGGTTGATATTTAAAACCATTTTCAAACCGTAATGTTCTGTTTTTAGAATAATGTAAAACATTACAATGTAATGTGTTTTTAATATATAAATGGGAAGGTTGAGTTTAGCGTCATCATCGCCCAAATTACATGTAAAAGGGTTGTATATTATATTAACTACATGTTTTGTGGAATACAAGAAATATGCTTCAATGCCGTACATTAGAAATCGACGCATAATCGTTTGTGGATTATTTATTACTCAAGGTACTGGAAAGTGCTGTACTTTGAGTAAATAAAATTTATTGACTAACCTTAGGCATCATTGAAACTTTTAACCTTTTTCAAATCTAAGTACTTCTACAAAACTTTTTCTTGGACTATGCATTATCCAACAAAAGTTTCCTTAGAATACCAACATTCCAGTAGTATGACTTATCTAATAATATTAAAATTTCACTCAAGACCTTAATGCATTATCCAGTGAAGGAACCAAGAGATTATTAAAAAGAATCTGTAAATAAAAAGAATCAAGCTGCTAATATTTTATTAGAGCTCTATATCAAATTCTTCACAAACTTCAAAAAGATCTTCCACAACTTGTATAATCTCTTCCCATTCTAATTCAATTGTTTCATCGTGTTCTTCTATATTCATTTCACCTGCATCTACTTCTTCGTTATTGTCTTTATTATTCACCTTGTCTACTTCTTCAATATTATCATTTTCAATTATGTCATTGTTTTGTTCAACCATTGCATTATTCAGTAACTCGTTTTCGTCATTACTCATTTCCTCCAATTCCTCCTCGCTAGATATTTCGGTTTCTTCTGTTTCATATCCATAGTCTCCGTTAACTATGTTTTACTTAAATTAAACATGTGGTCATAAAGCCTATGATATATTATAAATAGTACCTACCTTTAACCGAAATCATCAAAAATTCTAGTTGGTGCTTGATATATTATGCACGCTACTGAAATAACAATTTAGCAACATTTCTCTTATATTTCTCATAATCGTTTCTAATTTGCATATCGTCAATTAGCTTAATACTCAGTTTCTCTAATAATTGTATTTTCTCCAAATACCCTATTATAATTATACCAATAATTAGTAAACTAGGCCAGTTTTGTAAATACTTTATAAAAATAAAATATTATTCTTTAAAATACAAACGTTCTGCTTGGTGCAGTTCAGAAAATTTTTCGAATGCAATAAACAATGGTTAGATTGATTTTTCTTTTAACTGCTTTAAATTTGCAATACCAAACTGTTATTCACAACTTCGTTAGCCGGAAGGTAGCGGGTAATGATGTTTTTCTTTAACAGCCCTTTTACATAAACGATCCCATGTACAGGTACTATTTCTTGTAAAAATAAACTTAAACGTTAAGCTGATAATTTATTGGTCGCAGGGATGTTCCAGTCTAATTCGTATATGTGATTTTTACAAAAATCGTTATGCATTCCAGCGATTTTAGATTTTCGAGAAATCGTTGGTTAAAGCATATGTCTTGGGTAGCTTAGATTAACGACAATATGTCTTATTGACCGAAAACACGTTTCCTCTCTTTGATTTACAAAAAACCTAAATTGATTTTTAAAGTATTGAGGGAAATCTTTGTATATTTGGTTGTCTTTAGCGCTTATAAGAATTGATCTTATTTTGAAAAAGTACTAGAGTTAGAATCCGCGCAATACTTTTTATATGGTTAAAATTTTAATAAGTTTGAAAATTGGGTATAAGGGTATAGTTTTCCCGAGGGTTGCTTCGATTTACAATTCACAAGGATTTGGGTTCCCCAGAAAAATCTAGATCGATATTATGCTTCATACCCTAAAATGGTTTAGACAACTTCCTAAAATCAGGGGTATAACTTGGCAAGGGGTGGTTCTATTTAAAATCTATTTACAGATTAGGACTCTCTAGAAAAATCTAATATTAGTTGATACCAAACAAGATGTATTTATCTTAAATGAAACAAAAAATAATCTTTTATATGCTCGCTAGAGGGTATGTGTGTAAAACGGTATGAGGTGGTTGGATTTTAAATCTATTTACAGTTCGTGTTCTGTGTAAAATTCTAGACTAATTTGATGTGTCGCATGGCTAAAAAAATTATAAGGACGGTCAGAAATCGCTGCTGGTAAAAAATCTTAAAATGAGGGTAGCTTCTTGAGGGATAATGCTATCTAAAAAATTACTAGAAATTCAGGTAGCTAAAAAAAATCTAATATTAATTGACATAAAACAAGGTACATTTATCTTGAAAGCTAAAATGGTTATTTGAAATAAACTATTTGGTTCAGAATGAGGGAGCATTTGAGGATGCTAGAGCAAATCAAGCGCCAGAACCGGCTTATATACTCTACTGGTATGTGTTATGTTAGGGTGTTTTCAGTTTAAAGCCCGATTGATTGAAGCCATCCTTCTTGCTCTAAAAAGAAAGACTACTGGAAGGAGGATGCAGTATACAGTGTCGTTTGGCTATTTCTTTAATAAAGTTCTCTGTATTTTACCCTACAACTAATTTCAATAAACTGTCGGCTATTGAAATATTCTCCTCTATACAGATAATAACACGTTTTATCAAAACGTATAGTTGGGACTGAAATACAACACTGAAAGTAATTTGTATCATTTTAAGCCTAAGCGCTGAGTTTTAACTCCATTCAGGCACAATGAGGAAAAACGAAAGCAATAACGAAAGTAAAAGGAAATTTCATTTCCACATTCTACTCTAGCTTACTACCAAGCACGACTTTCCACTTTACATAGTATATACTGTGCCAAACTTTTGAGCACAAGGGATGAATTTTTGGCATTGTCAGGCACAAACCCGTCACAAATTAGGAAAAATGAATGAAATTGAAAATTTTTCTTCCTGAGACGTTGAATTGACCATTTTAAAAAATTACGAGTAACTTGTGCTATTTTTGAGCAAAAGGGACTATTTTGGCACTGTCCGGTATAAACGAAAAACAAACGAAACAAATGTTTATTTTTGAAAATTGTATGTTGTCCATTACAGTTTCACTCACATCGTATTTTCAATATTTCCATATTTTTTATATAATCTGAAATTCAACAGCTTTTTATTGTTTCGCTGGAATCTGTTTTTTTCTTTATTCGGTAAATTACTTCTCAGCATTTCTTAAATCATGGAAGGGATATTAATAATTTTAAAGAATTTTTAAAGTTTAATTCGCTCTTTAATTTTCGTAGACGCTTTGAGTAATACCAAGTGATTGGTTTCTTGAGCACAAATCTTTAGCACTCAAACGATTATTTTTTATAATTTACGATATTACGTGTTAATGATGATTTTCAAAAATGGGCAAGTTTTTCTTAAGTTGATGCTGTTAAACGATGCCTTCTTTAAGTCCCTTTATCAATATGTCTAAACAGATTTCAATGTCGGAACATTAGTTGCTTGTAATGTCCAAGTGCTGTATACACGAGGTAAATTAAAATAACGTTTATTTGAAAACAGATAGGTCAATTGATTAGTACAGTATTTTCTATAACAATCTAAAAATAGGATAAGCGTGAATCTTTCTTTTTTTTTTTAACTAGGAATAGATAAATAATGTTGGCTGTGTATTTAAAAAAGAGTGAAGT